>OU565296.1:21107530-22307530 GCA_913789915.3 Sphecodes monilicornis
TTTTTTCATCCCTGCAGCTCCTTTATTCGAAGGTCTCGGCCCTCGAGAGTACGAGGCTCGGGGTCGTCTTCCTCCTCCGCTTCATTCAGTTTATCTCGGCCCTTTCTCTACTTCCAACCCCCTTCACCACACCCCTCCTTTCCCTGTTCACCGGGGTCCGTCTTCTTGCTTCCGGGCACTTCATTCAACCGTGAAAGGAAAAGTTTGCAATGAAATAAGTAGCGAACGAAGCCCCGGGGATCATTATGCTCACGGGGGTGGAAACCGTGGGGGGGTTGCCGCTCTGGCTGGTGCAAGGGGCAGGCCTGGCTACTTGTAATCGTTACTTCGAACCCTGGCGGATCTCGAAGGTGTGCAACCTTCGGGCACTGTATGCAGGATTTGACGGGATCAGCCCGGGGGACGGGGTAATTAACCCCCCCCGCCCCCGAGCTCCTTTTCTTTGAGCGCGTCGCGACACGGATATACCTTAATTTTAAACTTCATTCCATAGAATGGACGGGTGAACTTCCTCAATGAGATACAAACGGGATACAACCCTTTTTCGTTCGTCAGAATTATATGTTTTCTTCTTCACCCCCGTACGGAGGATGTTGGCTTCGTATTACTTTGTACATTCTCATTTTCTTGTTACCTGTCCGAAATTATTTGCTATTCATTCGGTGTACAGTCGTGGCTCCAAAAAGTAATCAATTGTAGCTTCATTTTGAATTTTAATCTTTCAACTATTTTCTCGTTCGCCAGAATTATATGTTTTCTTCTTCGCCCTCGTACGGAGAAAGTGGTCTTCGTATTACTTTGTACATTCTCATTTTCTTGCTACCTGTCCGAAATTATTTTGTTATTTATAGGCTGCAAAACTTTAGTAGAGTCTCCTAAAATGGATCAATTGTAGCTTTTAACCACTATATTAGACATATGGTATATTTTCATACATATTCGTAAATTTCTTTAACTCCTTACAGGCGACGACTTTACAAAACATTCGGTCAGTGTAAAGAATGTTTTCCTCGGAGAACAAAATGATATGTCAAAGTCTTAAATAATGGGAAAAATGAACTTACTACGTGCATAATTGAATTATACAGGGTGGGGCACTATATACAGGTCACCTGAATAACTCGCTTGCTTTTGAAGATAGAAGAAAATGCATCAGACCAAACTTACTTGATATCGAGGCGCTCGTAATCTGATGTCATTAATTTTTTTATAGGTGGTGACGTCAAGGAGATATGAAGGTCAACTCTGTTTTTTTAAATGGAACGGTATGGTTTTTTATTTACATTCTGATAGTGTGTTTCAAGACGAATACAATGATCTATTATGAAGGTCATTCAAGGCCAAGCAAGGTCAACTGCAATAGAAAATAAAGTGTCTCAAAGCACTCTTCGAACACTACGACGTTTTACATGTGACATGTTATTTACGTACATGGACATCAGATTACGAGCGCCTCGATATCAAGTAAGTTTGGTCTGATGCGTTTTCTTCTATCTTCAAAAGCAAGCAAGTTATTCAGATGACCTGTTTATAGTGCCCCACCCTGCATATGTACAACTTCAGAAATTAGATGCATATTTATAACGTCATGAGTACGTTGCGATTCGCCCTCAAAAAGCAAGACAAAGAAGACAGAGATATGAATTAGTTTGTGCACTTAACAATATAGAATTCATCGCTTCCTCGGTGCTCTTCAGCTCGAAGACATAAAAGCTAGGGTCCCTATCTTCCATCCTACAACAGTACACGGATCACTTCAGATAAACAACACTGCATAACCGGAATTTCCACGGAACAACACCGTGTGCAAATTTCCCTAAAATCGGCATGTTGCGGTAAAGCGATGTCCCATGCCAGTCAAGCGAGCACGTTTAAAGGCAGTAGAGCTCGGAACTTCGGCTGAAACATTGGAACGGGAAGGTAGGAAAAATGCGGGTAAAGTGTCGGAGCCACTCAACCAGCTCGCGGGATACAGTATGCTATTGGTTTAACGCACGTTTATGAATACTTTCCGTGAGCTCGGCGCGGCTCGGATCGATAGATCCGCGCGCGGTCGTCGCCGTACGATCGTTGAATAATTCCGTAGCCGGTCCCCCGGTGCATCGACGGGGCCCCGTAGCACACCGCGCCGCGGATCCTCTCGTTATTCAAGAATACATAGGTAATGGCCGAGAACACCGAGTACAGAATAAGAGAGAAAGGCTTGGCCATGCCTGGTGCATGCACACGCTAGGATTATTTGTGGCGCGCGTTACATTATCCTCATTTAGAATTCACGCTCCTCGGCCGTCTATCTGCTCCATGCATCTGCCGCATATTTCCCTCTCACGGAACGAGCCACGAACAACCAGCCCGAAAGTGTTCTAACCAACGAAACGACGAATCTTCTCCTCGGCACAGGTGATGCTGGTATTGATACCGAGCCAACTCGAATCCCTCGATGTCGGCGGAGGATCGTACCAGTCGTCAATGAAGAGCTCCGTGTCGGTTTGTCAGAGTTGCCAGATGCAGGGAAATCACACGAGGATATAAGTGACGTTAGTTAGTAGGGAGTTGTGGAAAGGAGAAACGACGATGTAGATGTTTGTCGGGGAGATCCGGAAGATGTCGACATTGTTCAGAAAAGAATTAAACGTCTATGTACACTGAGTTGGAGGAAATGGGGATTTTTTCGATTACACAATTCGAAATCATCCCTAGTAGCACAAAATATTGTATACATATTCATACAATATTAAAAAGAGATACAATCTGTTTTTAATATTTAAATATACATACAATATTTATTCTACATTAAGAAACAAATTTTTTTTCAAATATACAGGAAATATCTATTTCATGTTACCAGAAAAATATTTTTTTCTGAATGTAAAATGAATCTTTATTTAATATTAGAATATTACACAACTCGGTGCTGCATATTTCTCCCCATAGCTAAATTAAACGTCTATGTGATACAAGATATACAGTGGGTGTAAAAAGTATTCGTACACCTTTCAAAAATAAATAACTTTTTTAAATTGGACTAAAGTCTTCTTGAGATGCTAGATGGATTAGTTTACTAGGTAACGTGTAAATAATTTTTTTCTAAAAATTGCTATTGGTCGGAATCAGTGATGTCAGATCGGTTAAATCGAGGGGAATACAGTTTACCACCTCTCTGATGACCAGAGTAATATGCGATACGTTGCGCGGCACGTCACGTGACCAGTCTACGGTCTTAGTGGGGGACGTTGGAACATGCTCAGGTAGTGGAATGGGATGGTGGAAGGGGAAAAGGAGGTGACGAAAATCCACCCAGGTTTAGGTGTTTCTGGCATCACTGGTCGGAATTGCGAAGAATTGCGGAAGTACCTATAATGATATTTTAAAATATGCCTTTTGTAAACCTCAGTAAATTATATACATTAACTTTTTCTGTTTGTTTCAGGTAAGTTGTTTCAATTGCTGTGTGGCTGTTGACGGCGTCTCTACGTGAAAGGGTAACAAATCGAATACAGAAAAATAATAGATATGAAAATAATATGAACGTTAATTGCATCAAATTGATAGTCTTATAGTAGTTATCTGTGAAACTAATTTATCATAGATATGAAAGATACCGATCTAGACACCGTCGTATCTCGGCATAAATTATTATTCATCTACAGGAAAGGTTGAAAAGCAAATCACTAGGCGAACCAGTTTTGAACAAATCCGTTTCATTGAAAAGAGACTTCCGCAGTATGTTCCCACGAATGAAGAGTGAAATAATAGCTAGTTTCGAGTCTAGAAAAGAGGACATCCCGAGCAAAACGCGAAGGTAGAAAATCCGTTCGATCGCGCGTTATCAATCTCTAATTAAGAAGTGAAACGAGAAACGCAGCGGGAAATGTATGTATAAATTGATCTAATCCAGATTTACGGGGAAAGCTTTGCGCACGGGTGTATCTGACGCCTGGCCACAGGCTTCTCGAATCAATTAAGCCTCTTATCTGGAATCTCCGAACCGGGTTCGAGCCACCGACATGCATTCCACCGGCTCGTTTTTTTGTCTTTGCCCCCCGGGGACGCTAAAAATCGCTATCCATCACCGAATCAATTAGCAACTTCTCAATTACCGGAGGGAGTTCGCCCCTTTTTTCCGGGCCGGAACAGCCCGACCCGGCCCGGCCCGGCCCGACCAACCTCGATACCGTTCCGTGCCTCGACTCTCTCGCTGAAAACCATCGGATGGATCGATGATCGAGCGTTGAGTCGAATTTACGAGCGAGACGCGTTTGATTTATGACACGTAAGGGGCCCGGCCCCGTTGATCCAGCATCGATCCGCGCGAACAAGGATCGAGGGGCGCGGCGGGCAAACACGCGATACGCCAAGTTAATCGTTATTCTTGTCGGTGGGATAATTAATAGCCAATCAACGAGCGTGTCGGCCCGAATGTTAAGTAGAACCGCGGCTACTCGGTGTTTGCACGGCCCGTGTGCGGTCGAACGTGCATCGATAGCTCGCCGACGAGAAAATTGCCGCGACGCTGGACCTTTCGTCGCTGCATCCATTAATAGTGATAGGAAGGAAGTTAATTATCGATTGATCAGCAATATCGTATGAATAGAGTGCGGAACTTTGTGCGAAATAAAAATGTTCCGTGTCAATTGCAAGAGGCAGTAGCAGAACATTTTCTATTGCATAAACAGACTGCGAAGTAAAATTACGTGACTGCGAAAATCGAACGAAATCTTTCGTTCTCTGATAAATTCCCACAGCCTGGAATCTTCTAGATATTTTTCTATTATAAAGCGAGTGGTCCTTTTAAGTAAGGCCAACTAAATATCTATTGTTATATTATTTATTTATACATTGGACATTGCCAAATGACATAATAATAATTATTTATTGCTTTAAGAACATTCGATGATACACACGCGCACAATCAGTTTCTAGAATCTTCGATGTACATTCATTTTCTAGAACTTTCGATGCATACCAATCGGAACACACACACATTCGGTTTCCGGAACCTTCGAGACATACCTACAACTCGGCCTTCAGCTTATTGTGCAAAAAATATTTTTAACGTAATGTGCATGGTATCAAAGGACCAATAACTTTCAAGAATAATATTTCTCCCAAGGTCAGTTTTTTCGTAGTTATCAAGGTCATAGGTCAAGGTCATTTGACAAATAACTACATTTTTTTATTATTACATCGTGTAGCTGATCGGAAAATACATTTAGATATGTATAATAATATGACCTTGAAATGACCTTGAATTTCAACAATCATAGATGCAATAAAACAAAAAAATGTATTTATGTGTCAAAAAACACCGATGACCTTGACAACTCCGAAAAAAGTGACCTTGGGTAAAAAATATTCTTGCCAGATATTGGTCCTTTGACACCATGCACATTACATAAAAAATACTTTCTGCATCACAATAAGCTGAATAGATATTTAGGTGGCCTTATTTAACCAGTTAGCTGTTTCCGACGAGTATACTCGTCATGGAGAAACGACAAACTTTTGTGTTATGACGAGTATACTCGTGATGCGTAAAAGGTAGAGCAAGATAAGATTTGCTAATTAAATTGCAATATTAGTGAAAACTAAAATATATTTGTATTAAGATGTTTTGAATATGTGGAGGCAAAGACGAAATAAAACGAAAAAATGAAACAATATAAATAATTAATATGGAAGAACTGTATACAGGGTGTGCCATTTAAGTTGAGATTGTAAATAATTTCGAAAACGTGATTTAAAAAAAAAACAAACTGACAAATGTCCTGTAGTGTTTCGAGTGGGGAGTCAAATGGCAATGCTAATTTTCTAATGCGTGTGAGTTTTCAAGGTTATTTCAAGGTCATTTTGTCTTTTTTTATCATAAACCCATTTTTTTAATTTCGGAATCATATTCTACATAAACAAATGCACAAGTTTTGTTTGAAACATTTTTTTGTAAGTTCAATATTTCTTAAGATATTTCACTGATTTTTCATGTTTATGTCAAGGATAATTTCGTTTTTTTTTATTAAAATGACAACGGAAGGTGTCTTCCGGAAGGTTTTTTATTTCATTCAAAAACATCATAAGAAATACTCGAAATGTTTACCCTCATCATCTAGACACTTAGTAATTCGTTTAATGTCAAACCACATGTCTTCGAGATTTTTTACAATCTCAACTTAAATGGGACACCCTGTATAGTGTGAACAAAGTAGTTGGCGTACTTTTTGCGACACACTTTAGGTACACAGTTTTCAAAGAGGTCGCAACAGCTAACTGGTTAAATGGACCACCCTGTACTTGTGCTCCGACTGGAAAAATTGGCGTCAAGAAATTAGCGTGAAAACGGCAGCCGTTCAGCGCAGTGAATATTCCCGCGAAGCACGTGCTGAATTATTTTGATCATCGTCGTGTATTTAAGTTAATCCGCGGTTGGAGCAGTGAAATTATTCTATCGTCCCGTTAATTTCTAGATAAGAAGGGACGTGTTCGCCTTTAATCGGCCGTTTCACTTATTTTCCAAGGCAGGTCGTCGGTTTTGAGGACCACGGCTGGGCTTTCATGCTCGCTGGCCGTAAACGGCTACAGAAATCGTGATAACATTCGTCGAAACGACTGGTCGGCTACAATAATTAGCAGCCCGGAATTACGAGGAGACGACTATTCCGCTTTATGAAGCTGTTGGCCCACATGTAGCCGGTGATACCTTTATGTCGGTAACGTCGGGCTCGTGGACGATTATATGGCCGCGTTACGACGCACACTTCTGGATTTCATTTCTTCTATCACGGGGCCGGTACCGAACGCGTTGCTAATTAAAACTCGTGGAAATTCGCTTGATACGTATCGCATGTGTCGTCTCGAGTGTCGAAATCAAATTCTTATGCTATTTGCACTGGCTGTTTAACGACCGGATGAAAACGAATCTCGTCCATTTTGTTTGAATCCAATTTCGACTGATGAGGAGTAAGAGGACATTTTATTTTCTGTGTCGTGGAATATTGATATTAAATGTTATACAACATGGACCTGTTTCAAATAGATTTGCCCATGAGCGAATAAAAATGAAATTAATCAATTTTGTTCGAAAGTGAACATACGATTTGAACTGATGGAGAGTAAGTAGATATTTTGTATGTTCTCTTGTGTCATGTAGAATTGATTTTAAATTTTCTGCAACGTGGACGTGGCTACCTGAATTATTTTTGTTATTAGTGGATCGATTAAAATTCTCTTTGTTTCAAATCCTGCTGTTAAGTAAGGTACTTGAATAAAAATGGAACTAATTAATTTTCTTTGAATATAACTATACGATTTGAACTAATGGAGAGTATGTAGATATTTTGTAAGTTCTCTTGTGTCATGTAGAATTGATTTTAAATTTTCTGCAACGTGGACGTGGCTACCTGAATTATTTTTGTTATTAGTGGATCGATTAAAATTCTCTTTGTCTAAAATCCTGCTGTTAAATAAGGTACTTGAATAAAAATGGAATTAATTAATTTTATATTAATATAACCATTCGATTTGAACTGATGGAGAGTAAGTAGATATTTTGTATGCATTCTGTGTCATGCAAAATTAATTTTAAATTTCATACAACGTGGACGTGACTACCGCATATATCTTAATTATTAGTGGATCGTTTAAAATACATTTGTCATGGATAATGCGATTTTTAAGATGATGATTAGACTGTAGATTTTCATGCAAAATAAAAATGGCCTCAATTCCAAGCTACAGAAGCAACATGGTCGTTAATTTCTTTTCCGAATAATAATAATCGGATGGGAATTATACAACAGCATTTTTAAATTCTTTGAATGATTCTTCCATTTTGTATTTCATCTACTTTTATATGCCGAGCGGTTTCAAGACAATTTTAGAGTAATTACGCGAAATCTCATAAATGGATCCAGCAAATAAAAATGAATATTATTATCTGTCGCAAATACTTGCAATTTTGACTCCACGAGTAACGTCGCGACGAATACCGGACAAAATTGGTCCATCTCCGTCGACAAGCAGTTAATGCACCGAACCCATTGCAATTCGGACTTCGTAGAGTTCGTAATAAACGATGCCGATCGACCAACACCAGCGCAAATGTTCACGAGTATGTATCGCGTGTCATAAAGATTGAACAAATTCACCGAGAGAATCGCGAATCGGTCTTTTGTCCGTGTTTTATATGGGACGAGGAACAATATTATATGCGCCGGCTCGTAGCCACTAAGTTTAATTAATTCTCGGCCAGTCGTTTTTCGCCGAGGGCGCCGATGAAAATTCCCGCGACGCGTGTATTTACCAAAACGTCACGTTTTCCAAT
Source organism: Sphecodes monilicornis (assembly GCA_913789915.3). Lineage (NCBI taxonomy): Eukaryota > Metazoa > Arthropoda > Insecta > Hymenoptera > Halictidae > Sphecodes > Sphecodes monilicornis. Next base: position 21,115,848 of record OU565296.1, read on the forward strand.
TACGCGCGGTGTCGTTGATGCGACGCGTTTTAATCGCGAGGAATATTAAGCCCCGTGCACATGGCCGCGCGAAAAATCGCGGAAACAATGAGTGTTTGTACGACGTGTCTGTTTGCGCGAAATTTTCGACAGAATCGAACGTTTTCGTCTTTCGCGAGAAATGCAGGCAGAAATATTGGCTGATTGCGAAATGGTCACAGATCACGTCCGCAGGTGAGATTCCCCGTGTTTTCGCAACGATAGCTGTTGTATCGTTCGTCGAAGGCACGACGAATGAAACCGTTTCTGTAGCGAGGACCCACCGATTTATCAATCTGCTCGACCGTCACCGTTAAACGACGCATAAATCGACGAAAAATTAATACATTCGACGTGCATCGCGCCTGCACCGTTTCCTGTACAGTTACCTGCGTTGCGTGTTCGTTTGTCTTCCGTGTGCCAGGTGCACTGCAAGCAAAGTGATCGCACCGATCTGTGAATTGTACATGTATACGTATAATTATACTGCGGCTATATATGCAAATTCCAATCTTTTTATCTGATTTTATAGAAACTAAAAGAACAGAAAAATTTCTTTCATTGACCGAAACACACCTTCTGGTGAAAATGACATTAAAGCATTGTTCATTGTTACTCTTGTTTTTTGTAGTTATGAAATTTACACATGCATGAAGAGCCGCAGAGTTTGTATAATAAACCTGTCGGGTATCACAGAGATTTTTTGGTCAAAACGTTTCACAACTAAAAGCTGCGGATTTTTATGAAAATTCTCATCTTTGTATCTAATTTTATGCAAACTAAAAGCACAGAAAAATTTCATTCATCAACTGAAACACTCCATCCGGTGAAAATTACATAAAAGCATTGTTCGTTGTTACTCTTGTTTTTTGTAGTTATGAAATTTGCACATGCATGAACAGCCGCAGAGTTTGTATAATAAACCTGTCGAATATCACAGTTATTTTTTGGTCAAAACGCTTCATAACTGAAAGCTGCGGATTTTTATGAAAATTTCCATGTTTGTATCTAATTTTATAGAAACTAAGAGAACAGAAACATTTCTTTCATCGACTGAAACACTCCTAGTGAAAATTACATAAAAGCATTGTTCATTGTTACTCTTGTTTTTTGTATGCATGAAACTTGCGCATGCACGAAGAGCCGCAGAGTTTGTATAATAAACCTGTCGAATATCACAGTATTTTTTGGTCAAAACGCTTCGTAACTAAAAGCTGCGGATTTTTATAAAAATTCTTATTTCTGTATCTAATTTTACAGAAAGCAAAATAACAGAAAATTCTTTCATTGGCTAAAAGATACTATCTGGTGAAAATGGGTTAAAAGCATTGTTTATTATCATCCACATATACGTTTTCTTGTAATTTAGGAAACATGCCATAAATGCATAAAGATCCACAGTATACATATAGTAAACCTTTAGACTCTGACAGTATTTCTTGTTGCACAACTAGGCTGTAAATTTTTATGAAAAATTAAAACTTTCTGCCTCAAATTGTGCAAAACAGGAGTCGGATAAAATGTTCTGTTAGATTTCGTGGTTCAGGACATTTACCAATGATCAGAATCAGTCTTATTTAATAAACACAGACTCGTTAAATGATATAGCACAGCTTTATTTTATAACGCAAGTGTCGCGATTCAAGACAGAGAACAGCAGAATTTTATAAATTATATAAAAGAATAGAAAGGTGGCGCGGAGATCGTTGCGTTTACGCGGTGAATTTAAAAATATAGAATTTATTTCCAATCTGTTCTCTCCATCTCTTAATATTATAGTTTCAATAAATTAAGAGCTACTAGTGTTCTTAAATTCTTCTAACGTCTTCGCTACTCTGAATTTCACTCATTTTCCCAATAAATGCATAAAATCCGTCAATTCATAAAAATCGGATATTTCGCATCTAATGTCTACGGTGGAAACGCGAATCGCAGCCTTTTTACGATAATTATTGCTCTACTCGGGACACATTGCGTTAAACGGGCTTCTACAGTCCACCGAAATAGTTGCCAAACCGAGAACTTTCGCAACCAAGCGTTTTCCTGTTTTCGCGCAGCCTCTGAAGCCTGACGATGTGCAACTGTCCACCTTCCGCGCGGTCTTTCATCTGTGAACCCATCGAATTCGAACTGAATGCTTTGTATTCCGCGGAGCGGTCAAAAAATTAGCATCATTGAAACACGCTGAAAAATATTTGCACGTGAATTAAATTGCCGCGCGCCAACTGTGATGGAAACCGGAGGTTAATGGTTTGCGCGCCATTCGTGACCCAATACGACATTGGCCGATGCGAACGGATTTTTCAATTTTTGGTAACAATAGGCGCCTTTGTAATTTGGACCGGAAGCCTGCAATAGTAATGCGGGGGAGACATTTTGGCGAACTGTTACGGTTCTGGCAAAATTTACAAATGCATGCAACCATGGTTTTGTAATGTTGTAAATTGGAACGATGTTCGTGGATGCATTATATTAAAGTATTCCATTCTAGAGATTTTTATTTATTGTTCTATGGAAGGTTGTTTAACGTTGTTCTACTTGAGCCTCTGGCGTTGAGAGAAGCTGTATAAATACAGGTTAGATTTTCGAACATCTGAATGCACGGAAATAAATTTTTAAATATTAGGTATTCGTAATATTAAATATTATAAATATTATAAAGGTATATTATGAGTATTATAAACGTAACTTAAATATTATAAAATGTTTCTACAACAGTAGAAATTGTAGAACTGTTTTATTTAAAGAAAATTTATTTTTATTTAATGATACTATTAAACCCGTAATGGTAGCCTGGGGGTTCCCCATGACCCCCAACTCCCAACAAATTTGTGTTCACTAATTTTCGTTACTATATTGCACAACAAATGCAAATATAAAGTTTCTTTAATTCATTTCGAACATTTGGGGGTTTTAAGACTATTTATGCTTAAAACTTTCTCAGTAAATTACGGTATTTTGGAAATGCCTCAGTTAATAATATTTTGTTTAACAATACTTCGTAGTCTCAGTAAACATGGTAAAACTGAAGGGTTAAAAATCGGATATTTCATATTCATCAGCCTAATGTATCGGTATTCTAATCGCATCTAGATTTTAAAGAAGCTCATGGTCAGCCACGGCGTCCCATGACCGTTGCCCCATGATTTCCAGCCGCGGGGACACGTATGTACGTCCAGACCCGTGTTACTTACGAGTTGAAAGTAATTCCGTATTTACTTTGACGTTACCGGGCAAATTAACACCCCGCTCACGTTTTACGAGCAATTTGCTGCACTTACGTGCGCCCTTACATAATTCTCCGTAAGTACGGTCGACGGCCACGATCCCCGTGACGTTTCAGCATGGCTGCCGCATACCGACACATACCTAGATTCGATGGGAGACATAGTATTTTTCGATTGGTCCCTTACTGCCGCGAGAAATTAGAATTCCTCCGGGACTTTGGTCCCGCGTGGTTAATGAAATCCATTTTTTTAGCACAGAAAGATTCTTCTCATTCGAGCATATTCTGCTCAAGCCATTCGCTCCACCATTTTTATTTTAGCGTTTTACCGGAACATTTCTGTTTTATCATTTTATTTGTGCATTTTCACTTCAGAGTTTTATTTAAGCCTTTTATTCGACCATTTTATTTGATCATTTGTACTTGAGTATTTTTTTTTAAGAACCTTATTTGAACATTCTTACTTCAGTTTTTTTTTTACGAATCTTATTTGATTATTTTTGCTGGAGTATTTTTTTAAAGAATTTTATTCGATCATTTCTTTTTAAACATTTTACATTTGCAGTTTACTTTACCATTTCTATTTGAGCATTTTATTTAAGCAATTTGGATCACCATTTCTACTTGAGCATTTCATTTAAGCAATTTGGATGACTATTTCTACTTGAGCATTTTATTTAAGCAATTAGGTGACCATTTCTACTTGAGCATTTCAAATAAGTAATTTGTATGACCATTTCTAGCTTAGTATTACATTTAAGCATTTTGTTTCACTATTTTTGCTTAAACATTTATTTTATAAGCAGTTAACATTACCATTTTTATTTGACCATTTTAACTTGAGCGTTTTAGTTGATCATTTTTGGTTGAGTATTATATTTGACCATTTTTACCCTGTATATATTTAACCACTGTAAACCATGTGAGTAATGCAGGATTAATAAAATATTGTAATTATGAACGCTGTTCCCGAAATAAATGCTTCCAATGAACGTGATAAATAAGATGTTAATACCTCTCAGTTGCCAATACCGCATCACAAAAGAAGCAACCAGGAAGATGATTTTCGTGATGGTGCAAGCCGCGGATAAAGATTTATATATTCTTCTCGCGAAAACTCTGCATTCCTATACGGTCAGGGATTGAATACGCGCACGCATACAAGCCGTACGGATTTCAAGATTTATTTTCCCCCGGCATAGAATATTTTTTGTTTTTAATCCCAAACGCGAGAGAGCGAAAAAATTTGGTTTCCGCGGGAGAATCAATTTAAAAGGCTGCAAAACCAACCGCTCTTTCGCGGACAAGTGTAAAAAAAACTGCGATGATGAAAGCGGGAATTGATCATACTTCGTGCCGTTGGCTTTTCGGGTTCCGACCTTTTTCGGGTTTCCTAAAAATAGGAACACCGGAAGTCCTAGGGGGGGAAAAAAATTTGCGCGAGTAAAAATTCATCGTACAATCGATCCGTTTACGAAACGCGAAAATAATGTAATAGAACGGGAACACCGAATCGAATTCGATCAATATTGTTATGTGATCAATTTCGTTCAATTGCAAACTATTATTAAACGTGATTCAGCTCCAAAAACACGAGCAATTATTTATTAGTTCTCTATGCAAATGTAATGCATGCTTACTACTGTATACATTTCGAATGAAACCCCGTTTCAAATTCAATTTACTGTTCGCAGAAAAAGGCTAATAGTTTCATCAAGTGGATTGTGCTGGCAGTAGTCGGGCAACCAAATTGAATCCAATTTTAATAGTAGTTGATTGAGACTTGAATTTTATTGATTGATGATCAAAATTCCATTTCAGGAGGAAATATGTGGAACGCTTTTTACGCGATTCGCACATTTTTTATACATGCTATTTACAGTTATAAAATTGCTTTAACGAAATCCATTACGCGATTCTTTCATCACGTTTCATTCATTCATATTTATACATTTTATTTTATAAAGGAAAAAAGTGATTCTGCCACAGCTGCAATAAAATAATTCTAATTATTGCAGCAATATATTTCTAGTTGCTTTTTGGGTGGCTTATACTAATTTGACACTAGAACTATCGAGTAAGCATAAAATGGATTCAGTTCAAAATGTTTTTCTGTTCGGTTTATAATTCTAGAAAATTGTTGTAGATGCCATAAGAACTATTTCTGAGTTGGGAAATTTTCCCTCATTGAAGTAAAACAAATATTACATTATTGTAAGAGGTACAAAGATTTTACGACGAATATTTGAGGACAGAAAAGTTTACGTAAATATACGATCAAATTATGCGAAAATGGTACCGAATTATGTTCCACATCCATAGCACAAATAGTTCTCACGTGTCTTTTCTTCGGATATCAATTATAGAAAACTGCTGTAAATTCCATATTAACAGTTTTTTAGCTGGAAAATTTTCCCTCATTGAGCTAAAACAAATATTACATTGCTGTAGGACCTGCAGTTCCAACCAGTAGCTCCGGAGTTACTCGATGCACCTTCCCCGCTTAGGTTCTTTCCCCACTCTTGGATTTAGAAGCCCCCACCATAAGAGCCGTGCGACTCGCGTAGCACTCACTAACTCTACGGCTGTACGTAGTAGTGGGAAGAGGTTCGATGGTGGGGATCTTGCAGTTCTCGGAGGGGAATACGTTGGAACTCTCTACTGTAGGAGGTACAAAGATTTTACGACGAATATTGGAGGACTGAAAAGTTTACGTAAATATACGGTCAATTTATGCGAAAATGGTACCGAATTAGGTTCCACCTCTAATATCACAGCACGAGTAGTTTTCTTCTACTAGGAAACTCGTTGCTAATAGATTCCGGCGACGATAACGGGCCAGCTGGCGCAGAATACTTATGCAACCAGCGTTTCATTAGGGACACGAGGTACGACGTAACAGTACTTGACAGTAATTGCAATAATATAGGCCACGGAAGCCGTGGTTCCCGTGGAACGGCATTATGGTCCGATTGGTTCCCCTAAACGTTCCCCGGGGAAGAAAAGGTATTACAGGTTACAACATCCTCGTTGGAAATTGACCGCTCGAAAATTGGGTATTAAGACCGTGTAACATCATGACGGCCGACACGGCCTCGCTCGGAATTTCTTATTAAACGCGACTCTTCGAGGGCCCAGATATTTCCATCAGGTGTAACGCTGTAGGAAATTGTCGGCAAAACGAGGGATCGTCTCCCTCACTCCTTCCTTCACTGAGGAAGTTTTGTAACGAGGTGAGACGTATATATATTTACCTTGGCGGAAAGGGCCGCAGTAAAAACTGATGCATGGCCCTTGGACGTTTCCGGGCCGGAGTGCGACGTAAATGAAAAGTTTGCGACCGGGTTTAGTTTCGCAAAAAAAATTTTGTAACTTCGCGAGACGGATGATCCGTGGGATGTTTAACAACCTGAAGCTCGTTGAGAACTCCTTCGGGGCGTGTTCCGGGGGATACGTAATTATGCAAAATATCCGCCGCGAAATAATGAAAAGAAAACGCGCGGCGAACCGTGAGCCTAAAAATCCAAGATCAAATTTGTTCGCGGGAATAGGGTGCAATCATTTAATTAATTAAATTAGCGATACTCTTCTCGAGGATCTGGTGTATTCAACGTAACCGTTTTCGTCGTTGCGGTTTTTTTTTAAGATTATAGACGCTTTCTTTTGGTATGAGAGCTTTACACGATCGATTTTGTCCCTCGTTTCTGTCCTGTGAAACTGCCAAAGAATATCGTGTGCCAAGTTTTAAAAGCTTGTTGTAAAGGGGAAGCTTCAATCTTCAAATCCATGGTAGATTCAATCAAGAATAATTTTTTAAGTGAAACTTCTTTAGGCGCGTTAGGCGTAAAACAATCTGGCGATGAAACGGTGAAACACTGAAACGATGAAACGATTTAGTGAAACCTCGACGCGGTAGGAGTAAAACCGATCTGGCGATGAAACGATGAAACGAAATTCTCTCGGAAAATGTTAAGTAATCTCTCAAATTGTGGAACTCATATATTTATAATTACTCTTCGCATAAGTGTCCCAATTGAATTCGTCAAAAGTGGACTGCGATTCTTTCAGGATTGATTCCGTTTTGTTCGAAAGTTCGCGGTTGCGCATAAATAAAATTGGTGGACTCGATCGTGCGGATAAATCGAACGAATTCCGAGCGGAAAGGAATGAGCCCGTGGCAAACATGAATCAGATGGGGAATGAGAGGGTGTGTGTGAGGGAAGGGGTGGGGGGGTTGCAACAGGACCGCTGGAGCACGCTAAAAAAGAACATGGCCGAACAAAACGAACGTGTTTGCGCGCCAGGAGATTGCTAACAAACAGAAGCATATGTTTGCGCCGGCACGGACAACAAACGAGCCATCGGATCATTATCCAGGCATGAAATTAATCGCGAGCGGTTCATCGACGTCCATCGTGCACCGGGTTCTCTCCCCTGTTCTCGGTAGCATACACTAAACGCGACCGCAAAACGATTGAAAAAAAATAGTGAACGGTCGTGTATGCTTCTTTGCGGGGATGCAAGTTTCCTTCCAGTGGGCCACTTCAGCCAGCAACAAACGAGCGTGCGGCACGAGCCGACTCGCCGAAACTTGCCTGATTCGCGTCTATTAATCCCCACCGCCATTTTACCATCGTTCTCCGACCGAGAAAGTTGAATTACATCTAGTCGCGGCCGCTTTGCGGACAGTTTCAAGCACTTTGCAAAGTCTGACGACTGTGTTGCCGCAAGTTAGGCACCGGCCAGAGGGAAAAAACTTCGTTTACCGTATGGATGGCTCAAACGCCGCGCTTCTTTGCTTCCCTCCGACATGTTTCCGGCTTCGAGACTCCGGAGACCGTGGTACAGTGCTTGAATTTTGCATTGCCGTGATTTTCAGGCATTACTTTTTTATTATAATAAATATATTCAGTTAAAAGACTTTAATTTGATGTACATTGTCCAATGGAAACTATTTCCAGTCAGACTCCAGGAAGTATTTTATTTATTACGATGAAACAAATTCGCCATTAAAAATGATTCCAATTAAATCAATCATTAAAATCTCCTGGCTGAACTTCCGAAGATTTCCATGCTCAGAATTGGATGAAATTTTGGAAATAGGTTCCTTCTTGACTAAAATGACGACTCAGCGACTTGAAAAAAAATATTTTACCATTTTAATGTCACTTTCTACCTTACCGACAAATTTTGTTGCTATCTTAAATATCTAGACGACACCACACAGACCAGCACAGTGTTTCTGAAAAGAAACGACTGTGGATAACCAAAAAAGTTTATTTCAAGAGCAAACGGAAACGATATTAGTCCGAGTTAAGTTTGGCTAGATGACTGAAAACGTTAATCTGGAAGTGTATTTAGTTTAATAATAAACCGTCGTAAATTTTTTGAAATAAAGATCTCGGCTAGATCTGTGTTTGGTCTGGCTAGGAATTTGTGTGCGAAACGAATTAATAATTGAATTAGTAATACAGATATGAAACCATGTGGGCCGTTTACGACTTTGTCGGTAAGATAGAGAGTGACATTAAAATTGTAGAAAATATTTTTTCCGAGTCGTCGAAAATCCTTCAGACAATCATCATTTTAGTAAAGAAGGAACCTATTCTCAATATTTTATTCAATTCTGAGCATAAACGTCTTCGGAAGTTTAGCCAATTTCCTTTCAAAATGTAATTACACTTTAGTTGATACAAGCTCCGCAATGAAAGGCCTGGAAAACTTCGCACAGGTTGAACAAAACTCGGGAATCTCGTTCGAACGATTTCAATACGAACCCATCAGATAAGGAAGAGTACTCTATCTCCAGCTTAATTATACTAAACGTTTATATGAATCTCAGAGCCAGGAGATTTTCTAAGCTCTCGCTAAAGATGTCGATTCCATTAACAGTAGACACAGCATTCAGCTGACACAAGACGTTCGAACCGAATGGTCGTCGATAAGTTGCTTTCAGCGCGGCGTGTCTTTGACAGCGTTTTTTTCGATCGAAAAATGCCTCGGGTTCCAACGACGTCTGAAATATTAATTCTCATTTGACTTGTCCGCTGGCACCGATCGAATCTATCGTTGGAAATTGAAAGCGTCGTCGTCGTCGTCGTCGTCGTCGCTGGTGAACTGGAGCTTGCAAAGTAACGGAAACGGAGGAAAATAAAAGCATCCGGAGCCCGGTCGCAGAACCGCTTCCCTATGCATGGAAGCGCTTCTGGCCAGAGTTTTCTACGCGATAACGCGGCCAAGCGAAACGCGTCAACGAAACTGATGAGGTCGTTACGTTTAGCAGATTCACGAAAATATTCACGGCTCGGCTCGCGTTAATTATCGCCGCGGACGCTCTGCCATTTTTGCTCCTCCGGCTACGCCGCCTTTCGTCACCGCGATTTACCAGATGACTCTGAAACGAATACACCGAAATTCACGAGCGTATTCGCGTGTCTATTTGTCCCTGAGATTTCGCCGCAATACTACGCGGCGAACGGGACTGCTGCACGCTTTGCTTTTTGCGAACTGTGTGCTTCCGTTTCGCGGAGGGAATTCGCCATATTTTCGTTTGCTGTATTTTAGCAATTTTCTGTGGAATTGTTATGCGATGTTCGAGTATTTTTAATATTTCGTTCAGTATTTATTTAGTATTATAGTTACGTAAAGATAGCTTCGTCAAATGGTTAATTTCCTAAAAATTGCTAGCTCTAAAAAAATTCTAAAAATACTGGAAAAATAATAATAATAATAATAATAATAATAATTGTAAGAAAGTGTAAATCGATAAGTGCTATACACGGGATCTAGATTATCGGCATGTACAAAAATATATAGTTAATTGTTGGTGACGTGTCGTTCGATAATAGCGTCTTTTGTTTGTTTGCATCGAGAAGTTGCAGTCTCCTCTACGTAGTCATGTGAAACGCACGCGTTTGATACATATATATATATATATATATATATATATATATATATATATATATATATATATATATATGTACAATAAAGAATTGTTTTTATTATCCCAAATCTCCTGACAATAATAATAATAATACGTCTGCATTTCTCGATAGGAAACTGCAACGTCTATCATACTAGAATAATTCTCAGTTCTCGAACAAGTAATGGCAGCCATACAGCAAACTATCATTCCCAGCGACATATTCGAAGCGTTACGATCTTACTGGGGCGAATTATCGGGGAGACTGGATCGGCGCGATGCAACAGCTAAGCAATAAATCGACGAAAACTTGTGCGTTATCGAGCATCTCGGGACTGGGTGGCCGGATGATCGTCAATTACTTAACGACGGTGTGTCGAGTGGGTTTCGCCGGAAATACGTTCCCCCATCAGCAGTTAGGAAAGGTCGTGTCAGTGCGGGATCACTATCGTAACATGCAGCGAGATTCGGCGAGCTACACACGGCCGAGCACAATATAAATTTCCTTGCTAACGAGGTCTCTGGTAACGACCGAACCCTTGAACCAACATACTGCACGGTATACACCGCCTATCCAATAAACATACATAGTGCTAATACACACAATAATATGTACCGCCGCGACATGACAGTGTAAACATGTGTACCACCCTATACCGATACAGGGCGGAGCAAACGACGACAACGACGACGGGGCGACTTGCCCCCGTCTAAACCGGCACTGTCTAGGCCCAAGCAATTTCGGAAGTCATCCTGGGAAATAACCTCGTCCGCAAAGGAGCCGCCACGGGTCGCATATATTGCACCACGAAATCTCGACCACCAGCCAGCACCGGATTTCGTACAGATACCAATGTCCTGGTCTGCTAATGTTACCCTGATTCGGGTGCAGCGAACGAGTATCTCAGCTGATGGGTTCTGTAATGACATGCGATTGTGTTACATCGGCCGAAATTTGCAATCAACCCCCTAAGCAGAGTAGGGCATAAATCAATTAATAATTAAAAATGACTAATGGTTTCATTGATTGTTAGTCATAGCAAAATAGTCATTAGTCAAAACTAACTATGCAGTACTTTACATGTATGCAAATTTTCAAAATTCGTATTACGGAAACGGATACAGTGAACCACTATATTGGATGAATTAGACTACACATCGCGTGGTCCGTTTCCGTAATATGAGTTTCGAATATGACTATTATTTAGTTTTGACTAATGACTATTTTGCTACGACTAATAATGAATGAGACTATTAGTCAGTTTTAATTATTAGTTGATTTGAGCCCTACTCTGCCCCTAAGCTTCTGGTACCTATTATCAACGGTGGGAAACAGTTACTATATAGGTATCGGTTCTTCAAACACTTATGGAGAACTGAAAACATCTCATAACTGTATACAGAGAATTCTCGATAATTGTCCTCAACAGGTCCAGACAGGGACAATTATCGTGTAGAAGATACTATTTTTTTACCTCTGCTGATTGTGGAGACGTTCACCGAAAGTCGAATGTTCTCGGTCGTAACCCAATACGAATCGAGTATATACGGTGTAAGACTACTACTAATCCAATAACAAAACATCTTTATTTTTCATTATTTTCTTATGCGTCCATTATGCATTCAAAAATGAAACATCAATTTCTCATCAAGCTTGCTGATGGTCCTCAGGACCTAGATCAACGTTAGCTAATACAGTATTTCATCGTTAATTGTCGTGAAATTCTGAACGATAATTGTCGCAAAACAATCTCTCCTTCCGCAGGGTATACCCCGTGAGGCGCCGCGAAGCTCGAGCTTCGCTGTCTTTTTCTAGGCACAAGTCAAAGAATAGTATTATCTGAACGTTAATTGTCGCCGGCCGGACCCATGATGGTGACGATTATCGATGAAATACTATATAACATTCATTGACAACAATTGGTGCCTCGGTAACAATTTGTGCATTCTGTAGCTACATCTTTGAGAAACATATTGCCTAGCTATGAAAGGAAACAGTCAAGAAAGTCGCTTTTTATAATTTTCAACATGAAACTTCTCATTAAGTTCACCTAAAACAATTCTCAAGACCTATGTCAACATGATTCAATACAAAGCTTGTTCAACTAAAATTATAACCACAATGAAAATGTGCGCATCCCGTAACAACGCTACTGAAACCGACAATTCCCAATCTACGAAAGAAATCCAAAGAAAAACCAGATTTCCATCTATTCCAAAATGAAGCATCATTTTCTCATCAAGCGGTCCAGAAGCGAATGGTTACTGGCCACCAAGCCCGACAGGAGATAATTTATCGCTGCGCTTCGGAAGACAGGAAAACATCCTCGAAAAGACGTCGGGTATGCAATCTCAGCGTTTAATGCGATCAAACGCTCGTCTACCCAGTTCCGCGTCCGAAAACGTGCAAAACGACCATCGCTACACGTCGAGCGGAGATACGTTTCGGATTTTTGCGGCGGTAACGTGGTCGCGTTGCAACAAGCGAACAGGGAGAGAAAGAGAGAGAGGGAGGCAGAGAGAGAGAGAGAGAGAGAGGCTCGCCGTTCGCGAGGTTAGACCAGAGACGAGATAAATATCCCCGCAAGCTGCAACGTGTTACACGGTAGCGGACGTCCACCGTTTTTCCATGCCGGTCGGTGCACGGACCGGTGCACACGCGTCCACCGTACAAAGATGCATTTAAGTCGCGACGCAGTCACGATGCAGTCCGGTGCGACGCGGCGTCGCTCGGCGTGTTGCATTCGAGACACGCCGCGCCGCGGTGCATCGAGATAATGACGGTCCGCGCGGGGCTTATTGAGAGATCGCAGTAAATGCCGTGCATCGCGCTTTACAGCCGCCATCGTGATAACGCGGCCTCGTGATTCGCGGGCCGAGAGGTAATACGTACCGGGCGATATCGATGGGGATACGTGGCCCGTGTTTTATGGGGTCCTACACCTTGGTCCGCAGTCTCCTGGCGTCTGCAGCCAGGTGCACGGATCATCTAATCCTTCGCCGTGCGATTTAATCCCGATTTGTCGGACCAAAATTTGTTGAAGTCTTCTAGACGAGAGCTTGATATTTTTAAATGTTATGTAAAGGTATAGTATATTGCATCGAAATACATATCCTGATGTGTGTGAGGGTGTGCAACAATGTTTCTGAGAACTGAATCCCCGTTGTTGCAAAATGTCGTTATTGAGGGACAATAGTTATTTTGCAACAAAACATTGTTGTTTGTAATTATTATTTTATAACATTTTTATCATCGTATTTGTGACAGTTTGCTGATCAAAATGAGACCAAACACGGTACAATTTGGATCATATTTACTTCTTTAATCCACGATAAACGTAGAACCTCGCTTATCCGAACGGACGATATCTGAATCCTTTATTATGTGTTTGCTTCGTGATTCGTATGAAACTAGTTCAATCTAAATATACAATATACAATTCATTCTATATAGTTTTGTAACTAGCGGATTAACTGCGGGTACGTTTACCTCTCAGTCGATCGCTCTAAACGCAAAAAAAAAATGAAAAAAAATATTTTACTAAAATCAAACCATGATACTAAACATAAGAGTTGTTAAAACAGAAATCTGAACACCCGCCTCTGGCTGTAATTTCAGTATGTGGTTTACAAACCACACCCGCAGTTAAAGGGTTAACCGAACACTCTGCGTTCCTCTGATAAGTTTGGATAATCGAGGTTATCGTATATCGTGCATTAAACGTGTAAATACGATTCAAACTGTGTCGTGTTTGGGATCATTTTAATCAGAAAAATGCCACGAATATTTCGATTAACATTTCACAAAAATATAGAAAACAGTAAAGGTTTTGTCACTAGATCATCACTCGACAGCGGATCTTTATGCAGATTAAAGGTTTCCTACCTAAATTGCAGCAAACTGGAGTGAAATAGAAATTTATTTTCTTTCTTAATATGTTTAATAGCTTCAAAATAATATAACAGTATTTTTAAATTGTTGTAATGTTTTCACTGATTTAAGTTAAACCTACTCATTTTTTTCGTAAATGCATCAAATACGCTGTCTAATCATCACACACACGGCAACGTCACTATATGTATACTTACATCAAACATCTATTACCTGGTGATATACAGGGTGAGTCACCTAACGTTTGCACCTCAAATATCTTTGTTGTTTCTAAAGATACGTAAAATATGGTAAGGACAAAGTTGAATGAATTTCATTAAAAATTCAGTGACTATAATTACTCAAGGTCGTTCAAGGTCACGGACAGAGTTCAACGTTCCTTCAAAGCCCGTTTACAGGCATGTATCGATGTTAAATCATATACGTTATCTCTGTCGGCGACCTTGAATGACCTTGAGTAATTATAGTCACTGAATTCGTAATGAAAGGGACTATCATTGTAGGTGTTTAAAAAAGTGTGGTTCCATTTTAAAAAAGTCAAGGTGACCTTGATATCTCTAAAAAAATGACATAAAAACAAAATTTTTTTTTTGGCATTGTGTCAGCCCCATTGTACCATTTAACTTTGTCCTTATCACATTTTACGCATATTTAGAAACAACAAAGATATTCGAGGTGCAAACGTTAGGTGACTCACCCTGTATATTACGGATCGAAGCAAATTGTGTGCAGATACGTTTCCAAAGGTGTGCACTATAACAAAATGCAATATAAAATCGATGTCCTCAAACTGCTAGAGCAGAATACCTGCCTAATGATACCGAGAGCCAAGAGATGCTGTATCGGCGTCCCGAGCTTTTTAATTTTACGTCACATAAAGTCCTAAAACGGGTCTGCCCGTAAAATGGGACGATATTGGATTTAGCGGGGTGTCCCTGAATTCTTTAACACCCCCGACGAGGAGGGACGAGGTTACTACGTGTATAGTAGGCGGCAGGTGATAAAATTTCGAAGAACCGCGGAGTTACGTGTCGACCGACGTCGTATCCGCTGGATGCGAGCCCTGGAGCTTACCGACGCGGCTTAAACCGATCTCACCCGATGCTAAACCCTCGAGGGCTGATAAAAGAATTGAGAGTTACAGGCCGGACGGATACTGCTGTGTGTTCCTGTATTGATCCCCTACGGTGTAACGCGACGATCGCAGGGATTTTCGCCTGATTGCTGGCGCGATCGCACAAAATTAAAAGTATACTAGTCCCCTCTTCTACGATTAACACTAAACCCACCGTAAAAATGTAGTTAGTACAGTATGTATTCGCTTTGAAAAATAACTCGACTGAATTTATTTAGATTTTCTACGACTTTTATTATATATCTGATTGAAGAAATCTATTGAATCAATTCTTAGAATGGCGACTTTATAATTTCTACAATTCCAAAATAAAAATCAGTAAACGGTCAATTTGATGGGCGGTAGTGGGTTAAGTGTTAAGCACATGCAGTACGATTTATTTTACGGTTCCAGTGAGTACAACAACTTTGTTATTCATCATTTCTTAGAAGAAGACGGAAGTTTGTATTTATTGGACGCCTATGTATTCTTCAATCTGTGATATTATAACAAAAATATGTAAGATAATAGTTAATAGTTATAGTTGTATGTACATACAGAGCGAGTCACCTAGGATTTTCACCTAATATGACTCCTCTGTCATTTGCTATGCGGGAAAATATGTAAAATAGAAGATACCTTTTCAGAGGGTCATATTTTCCAAAATTTCAAGGTGATGTTCATTTTTTAAATGGGATCATGTACCTACTTTGATTGACATAAGATCACAGGTAATGAAAAAACAAATCCAAACCATGTGTCACATGTTGACCTCCAAATGACCTTCGGAAGAGTCATTCTTCAAATCTTTCGTAGTTTATATCGATGGAACCTTACTTGAATACGGTAAGCTTGAATATCATACCAAACAATATCGCTTCGCGTAGAAAAATATTAGTAAACTCTAGTGACTCACTGCGATTCTGTTAAAAATCGTCAAGCAATTAAAAAAATCTCTGGCAGCAGTGTACAGAAACAATTCTTTGTTATCGAACATTGTCGACGACCGACGTAGCAAAAGTTCTAGTGGCAAGTTTCGCGAAGGATATTGCCCAGTCGCGGCTCGAAACCTTTTCCGCCATTTTTAATAAGTGTCGCGACGTTCATTGAAAAACTTTGCCACGGTAATGTCAGTTTGCAGCTGCGACGATTTCCTGGACACCTTGTATAGAACGTGTGCGAGTCAGATGGTTGCGCGGCGTTGGCTGCCGTTTTCATTTAAGCCAAGAAATTGGAATAAAAGCACAGTGCGACTCAATTAACCGCCGGCAAATATTTAATTACAAACGCAAATCTTGCTTGGTTCGGCTTTCCTTTGAGCTGGAATGGTCGGAAAGGAGCTATTCAAGCCAGCCACCGTCTGCCTGCACGCAGTTTCCGTGAACTTGTCTGAATGCAACCTCGAAAGGACTAAAGTAGAAGGGAGAGCGAGAGAGAGCGAGAGAGAGCGAGAGAGAGAGAGGGAGTGGGGGCAGTTTAACAGAAGGGTGTGGGCGGAAGGAAGAACGAAAGAGCGAAGAAATAAGGCGACCAACCTGTCTCTTCAGCCAGACACAATTTCTCTTTCTCTCCCGATTTGCCAACTCCTGAATTAATCCCATCGAGAATCACCGGGTCGCCTAACAAAAGATAAACGGCCGACGGTTAATGTGCCCGCACTCGAATCGGTGGTTAAACCTGCTCTCTCTCTCTCTCTCTCTCTCTCTCTCTCTCTCTCTCTCTCTCTCTCTCTCTGTCTCGTTGTTTAAAATTTAATTATTTCGTCTGCCGGGAAAAACTGGCGTCTGGACGGCGGATTACCGAGTGGCAGATAAGAGCGTTCGGTTGCGACGAGCTCGAGATCGCAAAATGGTCCAGGAACCGCGAGAACGTGGCCAAATGTAAACTTTTCATCGCAGCTTTTTGAAAATGTGTAATTGAGGGTTTTCGGGATCGCTGATGATGAATTTGATATAAAAAAATATAAAATTCAAAATGGCGGATTCGATACAGTATGCAGTAATCTGAAATTACGGTATACCTATATACATATAGTTTTTTTTAAAACTATATTCAGGTTTTTATGACTAGCTTCTACTAATTATGTGCAATAAAATTGTATGTGGGCATTTATAGATATTATACACAGACTTAAGACTACTACAGACATTGCATCTTATGGGCTTTTCTGTCTAGGCCTCGGGGGGCCACAGGTGTCAGAAGATATTCAATATCTCGAGTTCCATTACATATTTTTACTGAAAAATTAGATGGTCAGATAGTCGAGGGAGTGCTTATCGACATAATTAGCAAAAGGAATTGTTATAAACGTTAAACAGCCAGAGCTGGTAACTTTATTAATTACATTTGCTTGATATAATATTGTTTGGTAATATTCATGTGTTAAAAGTTACTCTGTATCTCGAGTACTATTAGCAATTTTTACTTAAAAATAAGATGGTAGATAGTAAAGAGGATGCTTGTCGGCATCATTAGCAAAAAGATGGTTATGAATATTAACTAGCTAGAAACAATACATTTTTCAGTGAGTTGTGTTGAAGAAATTAATGCGTATGAATATTCATGGTTTAAAAGTTGTTCTGTACCTCGAGTACGATTAGCAATTTTTACTAAAAAATTAGTTGGTAGATAGACAAGGGGATGCATGTCGACATCGTTTTCAAAAGGAATTGTTATAAACATTAAACAGCCGGAAATAATAGATTTATCAATAATTATTATCACGGAAATCGAGATCTACCGAAATTAGTTGGGGTGGGGAGCGTTGCGCTTCGCTGCGCGCTGTGCATCATTGGCTACCTAAGCTCGCGGAGCGCGCTCAGTCAATCAGTCGGGCCGGGCCCTCCGGCAGGAGCGGATGGGCTCCGGGACCAGGAGGGTCTTCCAGCGGTACCCTGGCCTCTCCTGCCTATCTTGGGGATGACCAGTGGTCCTCCAGAGCTACCCTTGCCTACCTTCAGCTCGCTTAGGGTGGACCAAGGGTCCTTCACCAATGGTCATCCATGGCTACTCTGGCCTTCCCTTGCCTACCCTGAGGCTGACCAGTGGTCCTCCAGAGCTACCCTTGCCTACCTTCAGCTGGCTTAGGGTGGACCAAGGGTCCTCCACCAGTGGTCACCCAGTGGTCCTCCACCAGTGGTCCTCCACCAGTGGTCCTCCACCAGTGGTCCTCCACCAGTGGTCCTCCACCAGTGGTCACCCAGTGGTCACCCAGTGGTCATCCAGTGGACATCCAGTGGACATCCAGTGGTCAACCACTGGTCATCCACTGGTCATCCACTGGTCATCCACTGGTCATCCACTGGTCATCCAGTGGTCATCCAGCGGTCATCCACTGGTCATCCACTGGTCATCCACTGGTCATCCATTGGTCATCCACTGGTCATCCATTGGTCATCCACTGGTCATCCACTGGTCATCCACTGGTCATCCACTGGTCATCCACTGGTCATCCACTGGTCATCCACTGGTCATCCACTGGTCATCCACTGGTCATCCACTGGTCATCCATTGGTCATCCATTGGTCATCCATTGGTCATCCATTGGTCATCCATTGGTCATCCACTGGTCATCTAGTGGTCATCCACTGGTCATCCACTGGTCATCCACTGGTCATCCATTGGTCATCCACTGGTCATCCACTGGTCATCCAGTGGTCATCCAGTGGTCATCCAGTGGTCATCCAGTGGTCATCCAGTGGTCATCCAGTGGTCATCCAGTGGTCATCCAGTGGTCATCCAGTGGTCATCCAGTGGTCCTCCAGTGGTCATCCAGTGGTCGTCCACTGGTCGTCCACTGGTCGTCCACTGGTCGTCCACTGGTCATCCACTGGTCATCCACTGGACGACCACTGGACGACCACTGGACGACCACTGGATGACCACTGGATGACCAGTGGATGACCAGTGGATGACCAGTGGATGACCAGTGGATGACCAGTGGATGACCACTGGGTGACCACTGGGTGACCACTGGGTGACCACTGGGTGACCACTGGGTGACCACTGGGTGACCACTGGGTGACCACTGGATGACCACTGGATGACCACTGGATGACCAGTGGATGACCAGTGGATGACCACTGGTGGATGACCACTGGTGGATGACCACTGGTGGATGACCACTGGTGGATGACCACTGGTGGATGACCACTGGTGGATGACCACTGGTGGATGACCACTGGTGGATGACCACTGGTGGATGACCACTGGTGGATGACCACTGGTGGATGACCACTGGTGGATGACCACTGGATGACCACTGGATGACCAGTGGATGACCAGTGGATGACCAGTGGATGACCAGTGGATGACCAGTGGATGACCAGTGGATGACCAGTGGTTGACCACTGGATGACCACTGGATGACCACTGGATGACCAGTGGATGACCAGTGGATGACCAGTGGATGACCAGTGGATGACCAGTGGATGACCAGTGGATGACCAGTGGATGATCAGTGGTCAATGTCTGTAGTAGTCTGAAGTCTGTGTATTATACAATAAAAAATACCTTCGTATCGACATTTTTCCAATGCAAATTTATTTTCTAACATATAATTGATAGAATTATCGTAAATTGTTCGTAAAAAACGCTGTAATTGTAGCAAATATTATATTAAAATTAAATTTCTATTTTTTCTACACTCATTGTCTAATTGTACAATTTTTCTCAATTTAGTGTTTGATGATATTGTGGCGGCTACTTTCTATGCTCGTCAACAGAGGGACATTACGACAACACCTTTCCCGCTATTACCTGAATCTTCCTTTGTTTGTATATATACCGTCCTAAACTGTCCTTACGACATCCCGCGTCTAAGGCACGGGTCCGCTAGATAGCCTTACTGACGAGTCCTCTATCGGGCCTAGGACGAAACGCTTCCTTCTCCTTTTTCCTCCTCTTTCACACTTTTCAGCCGCCATAATATAATTCCATTAAAATGTTTATATTTGCAGTTATATTTTTGTAATAAGCACATCTGGTCTACCCGTGAAGAACAGCAAAACGAAATTAGTTTTACTATTCCTTTTTACGACAAGAATGATGAATTATTATACGTCTGTTTTATCAGAAAGAACAGCAAAAAGAAATTAGTTCTACTATTATTTCTGACGACAAGTATGAATAATTATTATACGTATTAAATGCATAGTATGCTTCTTTGCAATAGAATAAAACTTTTTAGTCTAGCAGACAACACTTCCATTTGATTAATTTCATTTGAATAAAGTGGCACGTACCTGTAAGCATTCGAAGAGCTTTCTAGCCAATCAAGTAGTTGCTGTAAAATATCACGCTATCGAAAGGGTTGTAGGATGAAGTGTTTTCTGTAATAATGGCGGCGTCCCCGCCAGGAGATATATTCCCGTTGATGCCCCATATACCGAAGGATAAATGGTGCAGGCAATACCTCTAAAATTTCCAAGATTGCCGGGAACAACATCGCGAAGAGCGATAGCGAGCCACCTGCACCCCACATCTGCCGCGGCTCCACAAACCACCAGTTATCACGCGGCACGTGACACGCATCCCCATCAGGCTGGCCACGTTCCACTGAAAAATATTCATCTCTGTTTCCACTTTCCGTGCTCCAGACGTCGCCCCACACACCGAAGTCATCAATTCCGTGATGGAATCGCTCTGCGAGACGGCACGAACGAATATAATCACGCCTAGAGGCGATCAAAAAATTTATCTAAATTCTTACAAATCGGACAACGATTTTAAATACTGAAATTGATAGGTCGAAATTAATTTTCATTCGTTTCCTCATGGAATACAAAAACGATATGATTGCTACCAGCGTTTGTATTAATAAGAATTTCAAAACACACTATTTGCAGGGACATGTCCATAGAAAACTGTTGCAAGAGAAAAAAGAAATATTGAATACGTGAAATGAATAAACAGTAAAAATGAATAATTTCGAAGACCGTCGAAAATATTTCTGAAACACTTAAAAATTATTGTCAAGTCAACTGTGGCTCCACAGACAGGGTATCGTTTACTCATCATCAGACTGCTAAGCTATATGCATTTGTGGCGGTTACTTCCAATGCTCGCCAACAGATGGACACTGCGACAACACCTTTCCCGCTACTACCTGTGTTAGAGTTAGTTTCAGAATGTTCTCATACATTAATCAAAATATACGGGACGCACATCGCATCAAACACGTGCACACTGTACGGAGGCAAACCAACGAATGCCGAAGACGCAGTTTCTATCAAATGAATTTCGATGATCCAGACTTCATTTTTACAGCAAGTTCAACCTGTAAATGGCACTAATAGTATTATCAGATTTTCGGCACATTTCCAAGGAAACACGTTAAAAATCTCCCGTCCAATAAAACCGTATCCCACCACCGCTAATAGCTTCTCAATAGCCAATCACCTCCACCCGACTTCCCTCTGATCGTTTCCCCGCCTAGCAAATTTTCGCGAAGTTTTTTATCCTCGGAACGGTGTCCGTATCACGATCATCCGGCAAACACTACAATTACCATCGAGACGCCTTTAAAAAGCACCCGCCGAGCTGAAAACCAACAAGAGTCGCTCCACCGTTTCCTCCCCCGGCCGCCGGTCTAATTTCCAGACGACTTAGGTAAATTGAATGCTTTCAATCTTCAAAATATCCGGCTCGCCTCGTTAAACGATTCTCGATTACATTCTCAAAGGGTAACGCGGGGGTTGGCTCGTCGTGAATAAAGAGAAGAAGAGAGAGAGAGAGAGAGAGAGAGAGAGAGAGAGAGAAAATCGCATCAAACTACCGCCTTTTCGAATAGTTCGTTAAATACTCGGCTATCTCCCGGCTTCGACTCGATAAAGACGGGCCCCATAGCAAACTGCGCACGCGCTTGAATACACATGAAGCATAAAACGAACGCGAGCACTCGCATCAAAGGGAATCAGAATTAAACCGGAGAGCAGCGCCGAAGGCGAGGCCGATCGTACGGGGCCACTTTCGCCCGCGCACAAAGTGACACGCGTTTTATTAAAAATCTTCTGTTGTCTTTTTAAAAGCGCCGTTTATACGCCGAGGAACCCGCGGGCTGCGCAAAGCCAGCTTTGTCCCGCCAGCCATGAAATTATCGCGCGGCTCACTGGTTTATAGAACCCACAGAACTTCGAATGTCGTTATTTAGATCACTTTGCCCCGATTAAACCTTCCTCTGCAGGTCCATGCGACCTTCTGATTTCTCGTTATGTCGCATTTTTATTAAATACAATTTTATTTAATCCATTTATTCGAACCATCATCGCCGGAATACTTTAATTTGCAATACAGTGTTGTAGAACGTTCGAGTCTCGTTTGTTCTAGCGTTTTGTTAAGAATAAAACTACCAAGCATTAAAAGTATCTGGTGAATGTGGCTTTACAAAAATGGCAATAATAAATTTATTGGGATTGTCCGTAATTTTCAATAAATTTTTTAAATAAAAATTTCAATCCTGTACAAATTTACCGGTATCACATGTAGATGCTTGGACAAGGAAATTTATTCCATCAATTTCCATAAATGAATTTTTATAATTTCAATAATTGGAAAATATAAAACCGGTCATTTGACCGTGGTAGGTTTAGTGTTAAACGAGAGCTATGTTGAATTTGATTTTTTCAAAATTAGATCGAACCTTTGCGCCAAAAACATCATTTTTTCTTTGTTTTAACATACTTACGATCGATAACCGAAATAACATTTAATTATTAGACTCCGAATTTTATGCATTTATGACGAAAATGAGTGGGTGCAAAAAGTATAACGATTAAAACAATTTCAGGATATCAACGAATTAGCTTATTGGTGTTATTAAAGACAGTGTGAAATTTCTGCTCGGTCCCAGTTTCTTACAATCGATGTCACAAATTTTATTTTCCATAAAGATCAGTCTATTAATTATGTACAGACCAGAACATCCGCATACCAAGTTTTTAGGAGTCGTTGTAAACACGAAGGTTCAATGTTCAAATCTATAATGAACTCACAAGAAAATTCTCTAATGTTATCGAAGTCACGAAAATCGACATTAACCTAATATAACCAACCTAATATACAGGGTGTCCGTTCCAAAAATGCTGTACAAGTCGTAGGGTTCAATATTAAAATAATTATCGTCTTTTTAAAAACGTCCGAATATTTATCAGAGTAAAACCTGCTCTCCTGTTTCGTCGTTTAAAATTTAATTATTCCCTCCGCCAGAAATTGCTTGAAAAATTTTTTCACCTGTTACATAGTCAATTAATACTTCTAACGTCTCAAAACAATTTAGGCAGTTAGGTCCAATCTTAAAGCAAATTATCGTCTTTTTGAAAGTGTCCGAATATTACTATGACCGGCTGTACATAAAATCCGCAAGTCTAAACGATCAACAATTACTAAACAAAAATCCTATAAAAGTATTCTTGTCATTGTTTCCAGAATATCATGTTTGCCGCCCGGTTATACAAATTTGTGTTCAATCCTTGTATTCTGTGTTCGCATACAACTTTCATCAAACAGATGTATCTGAATTACTTCATTTACTAGGAAGATTAGTGGACAGACTCCGCGCAGACAAAGTGAAAACAGTATAGCCTAGCCAGGAAGCCACTTCGACCACAGGGACGATGTTCAGGAAAAAAGGAACGAATGAATTAACGCGGACCACACTCGAGTCATGTATACACCCATTCCACGGAGAGCATCCTAAGGGTGTGGAAAAGGTCTGGATCCATCCTCTTGCTCTCCAATTACAAAATCCTTCCGGAACCTGTGTACCAATCCGCCATTACAGCCGGTTCAGGATTTCTCCGTCGGAATCTTGCGGCATAGGGGTCCGCGCCAGTTTAAGCGGAGTCATCAGAATTTCTCCTCTCCAATCTCGTGGCGCGGCGGTTCATGAATGGGGACGTTGGTACCGGGGATTTCCTCCGGTAACAATCCTCCGCGCCGCAAGAACCCTGAATCGATTCAATTCCCCATGAAAGAGGCCATGGTGCGGTACGAGAGAGAGAGAGAGAGAGAGAGAGAGAGAGAGAAAGAGAGGGAAAGAGAAAACGGTTCCGACGCGTCGTACCGATGTTTTACACGGCGCGTAGCGGCGTTCTACTCGCGCATGGAAATGTTTACACGAGTTACAAGCATGTAGGTGGAACACTGGGAGCCTGGCCGGCGTGTAAAAGTGGCAGCGACGATGGGAACGGGACCGAAACGCTGGGGGACAAGCGTTATGCCCGCGGTGTTCTGCACCTGCCGGCTAAAGAGATCCAAGATCGAGCCGAGCCGTGGAGGACTAGCCCGTCTAACCGGTACAAGCTTCGTAAAATTCTGAACTATGCACATAGCCAGGCCAGACACCACGTATCGGGTGGTTCGAGTGGAAAGCCGGCACAACATGCTACGAACCGTCAACCTGCTTGGACAACAGTCCTTCTGCTCAACATAATAAAATCTTGCACTTATTTTAAGTTGTCGAACAAGGTCTGGAATAGGCTGCGGTATCATTATGGAAAATCAAAATTGCATTAACTCGTCAATCTCATTAATAGACTGCGGATATTTATGTATTCGTGGCTTCTAAAAATCTTCAAGGAACCCTAGAATATAAAATTCGACAGAATTTAGTACGATTTTATTTCATTTCAGACTAACTTTTGCTAATCGTTTAATGCCCTCGGGAATTGATATTGTTTCTCCATAAAATCTTTTAACCCCCAATTCACCCCTATAGAGTTTTCATTTTATGTCATGCCGCCATCTTAGATTTCAAAATTGATTTTCGTAATTAACGTCCCACGTTCGCTTAATTATATCAAAGAGCATTAAGACCAAGTTTCAAGCAAATCCGACCGCGAATCAAATATTCCTCATACAAACGTTGCAACCCCTTTTCACCCCCTTAGGGGTTGAATTTCGAAATACCCTTTCTTATTCCTTGTATAGATCATAAAGGAAACCTCTGTGCAAAATTTCAAATTGCTAGGTACATGGGTTTAGCCTGAGCGTTAATGAGTCAGTGAGTCAGGACTTTCTTGTCTATATATATATATATATATATATATATATATATATATATATAGAGAGAGAGAGAGAGAGAGAGAGAGAGAGAGAAAGAGAGGGAGAGAGAGAGATCTACAAAGGCCTATCACCGCTAAAAATAAGATTTTTAATTGCATAAACATTCACAGTCTAATCATTAAGTGCCAAATTTTTAGTTTCAAATCTTTCCTCTAAATGGTCTTTTATTGTACATTTAACACTAAACCTACCACTAAAAGTGACCAGTACGTGCTCCCTCATAAAAATGCCACGATTGAATTAATTTAGATGCTGTGTCCTTTTTATCACAATGTATACTATAATAAAAAAGTATGCATAATCATTTCCAGTGGAAGCATCTCTATAACTTCAACAATAGTAAAATAAAAAGTCTGAAAGTGGTCATTTGAAAGGCTGTGGTAGGTTCAGTGTTAACACGATTTATGCCGAAAGTTTGTATATTACATCCGGGTTTATATTCGGCATAATTATAAAAATGTACCAGACTTTCCACGCAAAATAAACATTCTCTGCATCGATAACAATGAACAGGCGCTAAGCAGAAATTTGTTTCTTCCTTTTTAATAATTTTGATAAACTGGGACTAGTACAAGCTCTTAAAGTCTTTTGCTCCATGATTTAAATTGTACCTCCAAAGTTTTCATTCGCAATATAACAAACGTCTCAACATATTTACCCACACTGTATACACAAAATGGAGAAGTTATGATCGACTCGAGACGGTCTTCGAAAAACCATCGTGGACCTCGTTCATTCCGATGCACCCGGTCGGCTAATTAAGGCGAGCGGAAAGAACAGTCGGAGCTCGGAATCGCAAGCAATTAGACAAATGCACTCGGGACGCATGATTAAGTGGATCCGCCGCGTGAAAAGTTGTCGGTGGAACCACTCCCCGGAGAAAGAGAGAGAGAGAGAGAGAGAGAGAGAGAGAGTAGCAGGGAATTGAATTAAGTCAAATACCGCGAAAGTAAAGGAAAGTCCGTTGAAAGAGAGTTGCAATTATTAGAGAGTGCATCCCAGGGTAGGCTGGGCTCTCCTCGGCCCTTGGGTGCTTTGAGGTCGGGGATCTCATCGAGCGTTGTTCGGCATCGATAACTCGACAGTTAAATACAGAGAGAAGACTCCTCCTCAGCTTCCTTCGGCCCCGTTTTGCCCCCTGTCTTCCGTATCTGACGGCGCAGATGGATTGGCGGGCCGAATTCGACGAGATCAAACGTCGACCGTACCCCGCGGGTCAATGCTGTGTATCGAGTTTAGAGAACCGACTAAAAATACCGAAGATCCTGGACCAGAGAGCCTCGGCATTAATTCGGACGAGTACGCCCGAGCTGGACGTCTGCGAGATTAAGACGGTTCCATGCATGATTATCTCTCGACTGTCCGCCATTCTAGTCGATCGCACTCCTGTTAAATTTCATCGTTGACCTCTTGATCGGCTCTTGCAATTTATTCTTATGTCCTTTATGGGAGTATTCTAGTTTTTGATTATTAAAAAATTGACTTTTTGCATTTTCTTTAAGTATGAGTGTTAAGTATGAGAATATATGCGCAGATCGATTTGTTTGAATTAGTAAAATTAACGTACGCATTTAATTTCAACGCGTTTTTCTCGAGATCAGTTCTTTCGAAACGGTTGCCACGATATCTGAAGTTCTAGTTGAATAATTGATTTGAAATTCTAAGAGAACCTCCAGCACATAGCAACATTTTTAAAATACGTCAATTGTTTTCTTACTTTTTCTCTCGAACCAGAGGCCGAAAAATATAAAAGAAATCAGGTAATTTGACTTAAAATGCCACCATTTTCTAAATAATCAAGATTCTTAACACTAAACCTACCATCGCCGGTCATAACGACAGGTCTGAAATTTTTTATTTTACAATTCTAATGATTATAAAGGTGCTTACATTGGAAAGAATTAAATACATTTCTTTATTGAAGCATATATTACAATGAAAATCGCGCAAACGTTAAATAAAGTAAATCGTTTCATTTTTATAAGGCAACATAGACCAGCTGCATTTAGTGCTAGGTAGGATTAGTATTAATTTCTTCTCGTTCGGATTATAATAATCAAATTCATTTTATTTATCTCTGATCAGTAGAAAGACTGGAATCATGAGAATCGACGACCCGTGGTTTACATACTCTGTAAAAAAAACCTACCAATCATGTAATTTTAATCATTTCTAATTTTAAAAAAATCATACATATACTTATAATACAAAAGTGTCCTCGAAAACCAGGATACCTCAACTAAGAACTATAAATAGTAATGTAAATGTTCAGCAGTATAAATTTTCAAGGAGTCCCAGTTTGATTCAACCACTTTATGGTTTTCTAAACTAATTTATGTATTAAAGTATGCAATTATTAAACTATTATTCGAAAAAGTGTTTCGAAGAAAACGTGTTCTATTTCAAGAGGGACGCTTGTGATGGTCAGATTTTTTTAGGTTAGGTTGCCCTTAAGATCCCAATGTAACCTTCGTTTCTTTAAATAAGACTACGTTTTCATATAGCAAGATTCGCAGGCTGTTCCATGACGAGTTCATCGATATAAATATGTTGGTGTTTCAAAGTCGTTCAAGGTCATTTATTCCTGTTCGAACCTGACCTTCACGAGTGTATGTACACTTTGATGAATTACCATACATCGGAAAGAATAATGGAAAAATGTTCAAAACAAAATGGAATTGTTTGAAATACATCGACAAGATATACAAATGTTTAGAACACGCGATTCTATACATTTAATTAAATGTACCAAATATTTCAATTCAATAAGTCATGCTCAAAGACTCTTCTCATTCTTCTGTTATTTGAAAAAAAAGCAGAAAATTACTGACGCTAACAAAATTGAGTTTAGAATGGCAAAGAGACATAAAATTTGAGTAGTAGTATATTAAAAGAATAACTATGGTGCCCATTAGAAATTTCTAGGTTAGCAGAAACATTTGCACAAGAAAATATTCTGCGAAGAAAAAAATAGAGTCTCTTAATAAAAAATTCGGTCTCTTTTCTCACGGTGAATAACGGCCGTACAATAAAACGTGGAACACGTTTGGATTGTCGATTCTCTGTTACTTTCATCGAGCTGCCGGGCTCTCCGGTCCGTTTCCAATGGGATTTTCAGATCTCCAAGGCACTTTAAAGAGAGCAGTCAAAAATTCTCCCAGACAAAGATTTGAAAATCTGCTTTCCGTTGCCCTTGGGGAAGAGCCGAGGCGGATTCCTCTTTTCAGTACCGCGTCCTGCGTGAACCTCCACTTTGACCCGCGACGGGAGCGGATTACCGGATCGGGAAACCGTCTGAAACCATTATTGTTAGACTAAGAACCGGCGTGAAAGTATGTACGGTGAACGACACAGAAATATTCCGGATTTTTCACTGGCTTCAAGCAAGAAAACACTACGGGACTTAGCTCTTTGTTCTCCTCAACTTTCGTCGGACGCACTGGAAACATGAGCATTTTGAAAAACGTGAAGACACGTTCGTGTATTAAAAAATTCTCTTCTTGATTCAGAAACGATCTTGATCTTCTGAATGCACTGCTTTAGCTCGTACTATGGTAGATCTAGACCGTGGATTTTTGTGCAGAATAGATATTCATTAAGTCGACTGTGAGAAACAGAAATTAAATGAAAATGTACTTCTTCTTTTAACACTAGATTTACGGAGGCCGTCAAAACGGATTTAAAAATTTTTAATTTACGATTATTAAGAGTGTAAGAGTGTATTAAATAGATTTATTTTTTTATGTACATATTACAATAAAAATCGCTGAAGATCTAAGTAAATACGATTTTATTATTTTTATAAAGCAATGTAAAATAATCAATTTTAGTGCTCCGTAAACCTAGTGTTAATAATGTCTATAAACCGAAAACAGTGTAATAATGCTCTTGAATATTTTTATAATGTCTTCACAGTATGTACTGTATTTGACCGATTCAAATTTGTCATAAATGTATAAAATCCGCAGTTTATTAAAATAATGTTACTGTACTTTTGTCTAGGACACTGAAATTATATTATAAATAATCTCTGCTATAGGCGAATACATATATACAAGCACTTTCATTAATTTTTAACAAGTCGTATATGGCCTATATTGTCAAAAATAAAAATCAACTTTCTCTCGTAAACAAATGTAAAATCTCTTGTAAAATCGTTTCTCTTGTAAACTATCACCTAGTGTCATGGTTATCATAGAAAGATAATTCTCCATGCTTTATGTTCATCTTCAAAGTAGACGGTCATTTAAATGAACGTTAACCGAAATGACACAGCAAAAAGACACGAAGAATTTGTTCTTCTGCTTTTATCAACGACTATTGATGATAATACAAAGTTTTTGGCTCAATTAAATATTTTATGCCCTGTAAAAGTGATAATAAACGTTTTCTTGATGCAGAGAGAAAAAATGATATTCTTCGTCGGAGTTTTTGTCCGTTTTGAAATTGATACACTTAAAACGCGTCTAGCGAGATTTTTCCAAGGCTCGGTCTGGCTATCGAGTAAAACGATCTCGTGGAAAATAAATCTCAGTCCGTGCTTGGCTGCCCGCAGATTCTTTTCCTCGGGCGTGCATAGCCCTTCGAGGAACCATCGTCCGAGAGGTTCATTCCTTGATTAAAAACCGCGATACAAATCGTCCGTACATGGTGAACGTGGGTGCCGGCTTATTCTCACCGACAGCATCGTCTTTCAGACCTTCTTCAGCATCCTGCTCGAACGCTCAACCTTCGGATCCTTGCGAGGAATACAAAAAACAGACGGATCTCGTGTATTCCAGGACGAATAACGTGTACTGACCCGCTAAGATAAAAAAAAAACGAAACTATTTTAATAGACATCTAATCCGTCACGTCGCAAATCTTTTAAAAATTACTAGAAAACTTTATGGAACGCAAAGTTTGTAGGCAAACATTTCTATTTTAACGTTAGAGACGTAAGCATTATATAGGGTGTTTGCGATATCGTGGTACAACCGGCAAGGGAATGTTTCCTCACATAAAATCTAGTTAAAAATGAGGAATACAGTTTTTTTCATACGGTGCTTTGTTTTCGAGAAAATCGAGTTTGAAAATTCAGCAACTACACGTATTGTACGCGCAACGAGAGTTGCCACAAAATCTCGTCAGTGGGGTGCAGGAGGAACGGCGAGTCCCCACTCTTGACGCAAGGCTGCGAATCCCACCACTGATCAGTGGATCCCACTCTTACGCTTACGTTTTGGCGGGAACGGTCGACATAGGCGCTCAGAGTCACCACCATCTTACTTCATGGTCACCGCATCTCTCTGTTACAGTCATACTCAATACGCTCGTTTGCTGTCTTCGTCAAGCGATTCGGCCAATCGCGGAAGACGTGTAACGCGTAGTGGGAGCATCACGTGGTACCCACAAGTTTCTCTGTGCCAACTCTCGTTGCAACAATTATGTCAATTGAGACAAAACCATCGCCACCATAGCACCCACTGTCCCCCACCAGCATCCGCCGTTACCATAGAGCAGGCAGTTCCAACCAGAAGCTCCGGAGCTATTCGAGGCACCTTCCCCGCTTAGATTCTTCCCCCACTCTTAGACTTCATCGTTATAGTGTATAGTAGTGGGAAGCTCCCACCACGAGAGCTACCCACGGCTGTGCGTAGTAGTGGGAGGAGGTTCGATATTGGGGACCTTGCAGTTCTCGGAGGCAAACATTTTTATTTTGACGTTACAGACATGTCTTATACAGAGGAATTTAATATTACAGAAATAAGGATTATATAGACGAATTTAAAAGTAATTACACCTATTAAATTATTTATGCTTGACCAGTTTGTTTTAGTTACTTCATCCGCAAGTAATTTGTAGAATTTAAAAACAAATGGTATTTAAGGGCAAATAATTCCGTTCAATTTAACATAACGAAAATATGGATTATTAGTATGAATTCTAACAATATGCATAACCCTATTCGTGCCTCATTATTCTCTTTCCAAGTTGATTAGCATTTCGCCTATTCCAATTTTGATTTAGCATTTGATTATCATAATTCGCATTTCCGACTGGATTACAAGAAATGGAATCACAAAATATTAAAATACAGAAACGAAGGGACTTATTTTCAGTTTATTTCATGCGGAAATAAATCCCGTAACAAAAAGAGTCAATGTTTCATTACTTCCGTCTCGTTTCACCACAAAAATGTGATCATGAAAAAACATGAACCAATTATTGTATGAATATAGTATCACACGGAATACCGGCAAAATAATAGTAATAATCGCAACATTATTTCGTAGTTGACTAAGTTTAGAGGATAATCAAATTCAAATATTCAATACGCGAGTACGCGCGCTACTGAATACGATATGGATAACGCGTCTGACCACTACTAGCTGTTTCTACTTGTTCGGTACCACTCCGAGGCATGTTATTACTTACTTATCGATCGATCCTCATTCTCTAATGAATGTTTCATTAGAGTATTTAGCATATTCTGATACATTCGTGTATTTAATTGAAGTGAATATAAGGATCGTAAAAATTAAGAAATTTACCTTAAAAAATAAATACCACACGTTGATTGAAGATAATTTATTCTCTCACAGTTGTACAAATTCTTGAATTTCCTTTAAAGAAATCACTAGCATATTTTAATTGACATTAATTTATGCTTTCGTAATTGTACAAATCCTTATATTTCCTTTAAAGAAATGACTACTGTATTATAATTGACATTAATTTATTCTTCCACAATTTCACAAATATTTTAATTTTTCTTTACAGAAATTATTAATCATTGATTCATTCTCACAGAATTTTACAAATTCTTGATTTTCCTTTAAAAAAATCGCTAGTATATTTTCAGTGACTTTAATTTATTCTTCCACAATTTCACACATTTTTCAATTTTTCTTTAAAGAAATGACTACTGTATTTTAATTGAGTTGATATATATTCTCTCAAAATTTTACAAATCCTCAAATATTCTGTAGAGAATAATTTATTTACATACATAAAAGATCGATGTATATTATTCAATTTCCCATAATATAAGACTTGAATAAATAATCCAATTCTTTGAGGAACATCGTTCTTGTATTTTCTTGTGCAACATCGTTCTTCGTGTTTCAAACAATCCTGGTCATTAAAGGCTTAAAGTAAATCAACTTTATTTGTTCTTCAACGGTCGCAGAAGATACACTGTTTCTCGAAACGAACAAATTACATTCTGTGACCGAGGGCACTTAATAAAAGAAAATTGCATCACGTGGATGCAACCGCGAATAAATCTTCGTTTTAACGGCGATCGATTATTCTGCTTAACCAGCCTTGCGATCGAGTTCCTCGGTTCGCACAGCTAACGGGAACGGCGCAATAAAGATCCGAGGCGATCTAATTTTCGAAAAAATGAATTTGCAGGATATAAATATCAGAGAGGAGGGAAGAAACGTTTGTTTCTCTGTTTCTCGTGCGGAGAACATGACGCTGCAATGAAATCACCGGGAGAAATCTCCATTGATATTTCACGAGCACAGTTGCATGGTGTTCCTTACCTCTTCCCTGTAGAAAATAACTAACTCCTTGTGCCTTTTCGCCGTTTAATTTAACGACCGGTTGTCTGCATTATGAACGACTGCTTGAGCCAAGCATATATTTGTTGCAGGACACTTGAGAAATAGGAAAATCTGCTTAACGATATTCTCATTGGAATGGATCAGTAAAATTGGTAATGAAAGAGGAATTGTTCTTATGTATAAAATAGCTCAAAACATGTTCATTAAACTAAACACTATTCACAATTTGTATGTTGAAATGGATGATGCACTTTTTAGTAAAAATGTGATACTGTTTTAAAATATAAAATATCTGAATCTGTTGAGCTTGATCTGTTCCAGCAAATTACGAAAATATTCATTAAAAATACAGAAATATTTCTTAGTAAACACTAATGCGGTTTAATAATTATATTTCAGTAAATCATATAAATATACTTTAAAATGTACATGTAGAATGTAAAAATGTACATGAACTTTCTCTAGATTTTATTTATTAGTTATCTTCCCCCTCAAAAATAAATGAAAAATTTATTTAAACACACAGCATATATAGAATAATGTTAACACTTTACCCAAAATTAAATGAAGGATGCTGTATAATTATTTTCCAAGCAACAATTCCAAAAGACATTACCAGAGTACATTATTGTAACTGATTTAATAATGAAAGTTTTAAATCGTCGCTGCCATTGAACAATTTATTGAACAGTTTTCACCCATGGTTATCACATTAAACAATTTATTAAAAAGACTCCAGCTTCAACTGTAGACCTCTAAAAGCAATTAGTTAACTGCTGGAAATTTATTAAGCTTGCAAAGGTGCAATTCGTTACAGTTTCTCGAACATGGTCACCATTGCAGCGTCAAACGCCATTTTCAGGGAGCCAATGGCGGGAAATCGCATCGAATTTGAATTAGTTCAGCGGTACAGACGGTTCGGAACGAATTCTGTCTTTTCAATTCTCGATCGGAGCGATTAACGCTATTAAAGGAAGGCGAACAGAATAAGCGGTCACGTGACAGGGGCGATTCAATTATTTTTTCCGGGACGAATGCCGCTAGTTAGCAGTTTAAAGGGTGCGCAGCTTCTAAAGCCGGATTAAATTTCCATGGCTTTCGGATCGCCGTAAGTCGATCATAGAACGAGCCAGTTCAAGTTTCGCTTATTAATTGTATTCCCATGAAGAACCCGGGCCCCGAGAAGTTTCGGTCACGCGTCGATCGCCAGGACGGCTAATTAATTGGATGCACGAAGGAAATAATGGACCCTGAAAACGACGCATAATAATCGACTAATCTAATTGCGGACTTTTCCCCCGGTTCAAACTTCCCGGCGGAAAGTGATCGCCCGAGATCATTTGCATATTTCATCCCCGTAACTCAATAAAATCATTTCGCTCGCCGCGGCCCTTTAAAACCTCTTAATCGCCTCGGACGTTCTTCTACCTCGGCAGGCAGAGTTTTATTCTTTTCCACGAGCGAATCTTTTCAGTCCGCGAATTGATTCATCTGATGTCTGATATTTTAATTATTTAAAGGACATTATCGAATGACGTTCTCATGGAAATTAAATTCGCGGCCAATGGAAGTTAAATGAAATAAGGATTTTAATATTTATGGACGTTGTCCTTTTCTCGAATGGATGTGTTCATTTCATTTTCATGAATCTACCGAGGAAGACTAGTAATAAAAATTTCCAGGATACACTTTACTTATAAAATCATCAGATATGTAGATATCAAAAAGTTCCGTTATATTCTTAAGACTTTGTTGGACAAGTCCACAAAGTTTGAATTGTACATGGGCATTAATTTTGTTTTAAAAAAATCTCGAAGTTGCACGAAGTACGATGAGGGACACTTTCTGTAATTTCAATGGAAGAAGGCAAGTTTAAGAATTCAAACGTCTCCAGGATCGTGTAAAAGATTTGTTTCGCCACTGAAACCACCGTGGACTTCAAAACTGAAGTGCCCTCTTTACAAACGGAGGAATAAAAATTGATGTACGATTTTTTGTTACCGTTTCATTGCACTGGATAGGAGTTTGCGTCCATCGCACAACGTACACTCCTAGCTTACTCTAATTTCGGTAACGCTTTCCATTCAAGTTGCAATAAAACGGGGACTAAAAATCGTACATCAAATTTGAAGAGCTCCTTGTAAAGAGAAAATTTCAAGCTTTAAATCCGCGGGGGTTAGACTGTCGATAAAAAATTTTGCAATGGACGTAGAGGAGTTTGAAATCCGTAAAATTTTCACGGAATGAAACCATCTTAAATGCATAATCTCAGGCACTTCATGACACGAGAATATGCTCGGAAGAGTTTTATTTTGCATATGTTTTGCATTAGTTTATATTCGACTTATATCTACACTGCGGATTTTATGCATTTATGGCACAAATGAGTAGGTGCAATTTAAAGTAGTAGAAAGATTAAAAGACTTTAATATATTAATCGTGATATAATAAAATTATTAACGAAAGATGTAGCTTTTTATTTAGCCCCTATATTTTTTAGTTAATGCAGAAACTTTTTATTTTGCATAAAGATCCTTTTAAACTATAATCAAAATTTAATACTAACCCATTTTTATCTAATCAACCCCCTAAATTTTTTGAAATAAAAATTTCAAATTTATATTATACAACAAATTTTATACTAATTCATTTTTATCTAATGAACCACCCCTAAATTTTTAAATAAAAATTTCAATCTAATCATAATTTTGCTATTTCAACGAATATCGGTATACAATTTTGGGAAAGCATTTCTAACGATCTATACTTCCAAAAAATTCAATGAAAAAGAAATCAATATTTCGAAGCAGTTACACGAGAATCCCCTTTTAATTTCGACCGCCGCCACGTTCGTTCCTGATTAACCGGCGTTCGAATAAAAGCACAAAGGAGCCAGTGACCAGAAGGAAACGGCGCGGAAAAGGATCGAGATCGAGAATCACGGAGGCGGCTCGTTCTCTTCGGCTTGTTCATCGATACACACGGGTCGCCGGGGATCAGGCTTCTAAACGAAACATCTGTCGAACAGTTTTCCGCGTCGATAGGAGCGGTGGCGGGCACGATAACGAGCGGGGACGGCTCGCTCGAATTCGACAAGCAGCCGATTTTATCGACTTATGCAAATCCTCGGGGCGGAGGCGATAATTTATTCGGAGTCGGAACTCGGTCACGGTGGCGCGTAAAGGAACATGGTAGCCGGCGTGTAGAAGCGTATTTTTGTCCGTGCCTGTTAGCCCGGCGCAGCCCGTAACAAGTCGTCCGGATGACAGGCCTGTCCGACGGGTGCAACTTTTCAAAGTCAGCCTGTCATAGCATAGAAAGCCCGTGGAATAGAAGGGCCCGGCAGCCACCGTGTTCCACCAAAGACGATCGCTCATCGTACCCATCCACCGCCACCACCGCAACAACTGGCATTCCTTCGTCATTGACTAGGGATTTTAATTAAACCACTGTAATCGATGGCAACGATCGCTTGGTGATACACTGTATGTTCCTTCGGCCCCTTGTTTTCCAAGAGAAATCGATCCGGGGGACACGAAGTCGTTTTATTTGACGCGTGCCGTGGACTCAGGTGTTCGGTTTCAAACGGGGCCAAAATGGCTGCTTCATAGTGGATCTGCCGACCAATAAATGTGACTATTTTATGTATTACATCGTGAAACTAGGAAAATTGACTTCATTCTAAAGGTCCCTACTTCACTTTGGTGTAATAAATGATGAATAAATGACACCTCTCATTAAACTGAATAGTGTTTGGCGGCTATAATGTGTGTGTGCGGGAGAGAGAGAGAGAGAGAGAGAGAGGAAAAGGAATGGGAGAATTCGGTCCTGGACACTGATCTCTATACTCTGGATACGGGATTCGGATTCTGGAAATGTCCCGAATTGAACGTAGATTTGGATGCCAGCGCCGCTATCGTTCGACCGGTGTACTGTACCCCTCGTACTCCTTTTCACCCCGCGATCCTCTATACTTCGCTATGTGTTTGCGTCCCTCTAGATGGCGCTGCTTTCAATCGAGTTGATTGGACGTCATCGACACTTTTTATTTCGTAGCGTGTCAATGGCGTCCAATCGACTCGATTGAAAGCAGCGCCATCTAGAGGGACGCAAACACATGACGAAGTATAGAGGATCACGGAGGTGAAGAGGAGTACGAGGGGTACAGTACACCGGTCGAACGATAGCGGCGCTGGCATCCAAATCTATGTTCAATTCGGAACAAAAAGCTGTGTAGCTGGCTTATGGCAATACCGTATCAATAGTATATACAGGGTGGCCCACATAACTCTGAACAGCTCAATATCTCGAAAACTATGCCATCGATTTTAAAGTTCTTAGTCTTAAATTGCATGGAACTGAAGGGCCTTTCTGACTACATAAACGTGAAGTGGCCTCCCTTCCCCTTTAACGGGGGAGGGGAGGTACCTTTGTAATTTTAAATGGAACCCCCTATAAAATGTTACATATTTAGATTCTACCGGAAAAAACAAGTCAATTTTGTCTGAAACATTTTTTTGTCAGTAAGA
This sequence comes from Sphecodes monilicornis, assembly GCA_913789915.3. Classification (NCBI taxonomy): domain Eukaryota; kingdom Metazoa; phylum Arthropoda; class Insecta; order Hymenoptera; family Halictidae; genus Sphecodes; species Sphecodes monilicornis. The sequence goes on from OU565296.1 coordinate 21,153,164, forward strand.
AATAAAATATTATCCCCCCTTAACCATTTAATTTACAAAAAAAAAAAGAAAGTTGCAAACACAAACTTTCAACAAGCAAACAGCTTGTAACACTTTATTTGGTAAACCCTGTATATTCTTCGTAACCATTTCAAGAACTCGATATTCAAACATTTTCCAATTGGAAATGTCAGTTGATTAGAACGATGATTTTGAATAATGGTTCTTTGTAATCGTTTCAAGAGTCGAAATGGACAATACCTTCCATTATCTTATTCATCTGAAATAGCTTTTAAGTTCTGTTCAGGTCATTCTTCGACAAACGCACGCACGTTATATCGATTCAAAGCGGCGATGAACAGGCTCTTTAGTGTACTTTGAAAATGGAATGGTTTTTCTTTTCAAAGGGTGATTGTTTCAGTTTGGTTTTTTTTCGGAACGTTAGCTTAACGACGTTGGTCAGAGTGACTGGCTGGTTCTTCACCGGAATGGAATGATTTATTGCTCGGCCTGTTCCGGACAGTCCCAGTGTAACATTCTCTTTGTCGTTGCTCGTGTTGATGTCATTATTAGTCCATTTGTCACTGACGCTCGCGCCCGCGTACTTTGGTATCACTGGGCTCGCGGATCTTTGGTGGAATTTATAGTTTTCTGAACGAACGTCGCTTCACTGACAAACAGAATTGATTCACTTTTCTTGCGTTGATCGTTAGGGACTGTTATTAACCATCGGTGGACAAGAATTTTTGAAAATGTTATACAGTGGCTCACAAAAGTATTCGCTCGCGCTTTAAATCAGAATAACTTTCATAAAATTTGACCAAACCGCTTGATTTTTTTTGTGAGCAATTAGATACATTGATTTAGTAAATCAGGTGCAAAAAAGATTTTGAAGAAATTGCAATTAGTAGGAATTATATGAAAAAATTAAAATGGCACGTTTTAAAACTTTATTATTTCAGCCCGATATGAAAATTCAAAATAGGCGTTTTGTAGATCTATGTTATTTGCACATATGCTGAAAATTTCATCGAAATCAGTTAACGAACATACAGTCACTCCAATTAATATTCGGGCACTCTTAAAAAGACGATAACTTTTCTAATAGTGGGTCATACAATTTGGACCTTTTTAAGAAGTTACAACAATTAGTTTACTACATGACACGAAGAAGAAATTTTAAAACAATTGCAATTGATCGGTATTGCAGAGAAAATACTAAAAGTTGTTTTTACTATTCTTTTATGTGAGCCTATATTAAAAATTAAGTTAAATTAAAATAAAATAGTTGAGAAGATTCACTGAAACCTTTTTGGAAACCAATTTTATTTAAATGCATAAAATTAACAGCGTAATTGTTACATAGGAAATAAAATTTTATGATAGTCTCCATCTCATTTCTTATTTACAATCTTCATCAATTATAAAAGCGCAAAAATTTACATTGCTATTTTCAGTATCCTTACCCCTAATTTCTTGATTATACCATTCACTGTAAAAGTGGTGGCAGAATGATGATAACTAGACTGCTGATTTTTTAAATTCCATAAATGTTGTTTCTGTTTTGCATTTGGTCTACTCATTTTTATTATAAATACCTAAAATCCACAAGTCTAGTCATAACTTTTTACAGATCATTTATAATATTTTTCCTGTATTACAATCACGTATTTATATAACAGGGCAACATGCTGTTTTATGTAATAATTAATCGGTTACACAACGAAGGGTGAACCAGTGACATCATCGACATAGGTTGATAAGACAAGGTCCGTGAAAACGAACGATCGAATTAATTCGTAAATATTGTCGGCGTAATCGAATTATAATGATAAAATTCTTGCCGTCTAGAAACCGATGAAATCATTACCGGGGCATTACAAACATTTGAATAATATATAACGACCGGCTCACGCAACCCCGATAACACGGACGCCTGTAGAATCTGTCATTACTCGGAATTAACCGGATTATCCGGATAATGTCGATATCCGGACCAGCCGGAGAACACCGATACGTGTCCTCTAATGAAATGAGACATTTCCACGTTGTTTCTAATTATTTCTACGGTCCGACCACGTGAATAATTAATTCAATAGACGGTATATATAAAATCTTGTTAACCTGAATGGCACTAATTGGCTCGGCTAAAGAACCGATAAAACTGTCCTAGCGGACACTGAAATCTTTGTAATCTGTCCCAAGAAATAAGATACGCACCGTTTAATTCGTCATGATTTTTATTGGACCATAAATGTCGCTTTTGATATGCAGATTTGTAATTTAGGACATTAATTTATGAAACGACATCATTTCATCTCTTGAAAAGGTTTTATTATTTATTTACACGCCATTTATATTTGGTTGACCAGAAAATCTTTTCATTTTTCATTTTATTATTCAGTTGGTATTGTAATATTTATGATGTTTATAAGGGTGCATATTAAAATGAAATAAAGCCAATGAGAAATTAGAGAATGCTTCAAAATAGAATTGACGATATTTATGTTTTATTAAATTTAATTTAATCAATTCGAGGATATCTCTAAACATTCAAATATCAATCCATTATAAATATCTGCAATTTGTACCTTCACTAAAATTTTGATTTTAGGAGTCTTGGGTGTTAGAAAATTTTACGAACACATCAGCTCTGGTCAAACAAATTTGCCATATTTATTTTATTCAAATTAACACTAAACCTACCACTCAGGTTTTTTATTTCTCTATTATTAACACTAGATTTACGGAGCACTAAAATTGATTATTTTACATTGCTTTATAAAAATAATGAAATTGTATTTACATAGATCTTCAGCGATTTTTATTGTAATATGTACACAAAAAAATAAATCTATTTAATAATTCCTCACGAATGCCTCCTTACACTTTTAATAATCGTAAATTAAAAATTTTCGAATCCGTCATTTTGACGGGCCCCGTAAATCTAGTGTTAAGATTATGGAAACGCTTCCATAGGAAATGAGTAAATTGTCTTCATTAATTCAAGACTCAACATTTAAGTAAATCCAATCTTCTCACTTCTATGAGTCGTTTCATTTTTATATGTTTTATGCAGGGTAGGTTTATTGTTAAAAAATGTTTTAGTTCAGTATTTTCATTTCTATATTTCCACCAGAAATTTTGTTTTTTCTGGTAATTTTTCTTCAATTTTTGAATTAATTTTTAGTAGCTGAATAGGAGTGTTGCTCATGAACAAAACTGATTGTATTCCAATCAGAGAATTCCGATTCCCAGTGATTTCAAGTCGATCCGCGTGGTAATTGATGTCACCTGACGTTAACATCTCCAGACTCCAGCTAAATCCGGATTACGGAGATTCTACCGTAGATCATGCGGTTCTGCGGCAGATAAGGACGTTCATCCTGCCACTGTTATTTACACAACGGTGGACAGTGGTTCGAGTGACACCTGTATATCTCGATGACCCATGGATTATTCATTCCTGGATGACGCATCTAGCAAGGATCTGATAAGAGCTCGTAGTGCAACGCTGCAGTGCGTATCGCTTCCATGAAAATTAGATCATTACTTTCACCTAAGATTAACATCATTCCAGTCGGCTATACCTGTTTTGAAAATCTCAGCAAAATTGATCGACACAGAAACAAATGACAATCTACTAGAACTTTTAGATTTGTTACTGGACTGTGGATTTTATGCATTATTTATATAAAACTGTATAATATATTCATATTAAATAATTATTTAAAAAATGAATAGCTACGATTTAAAACAGTAAAAAGATTCAAAGAATTCAAGAGCATTCATTCATTATTTTCAATTTATTAAAATGGTTTCTCTATCTTGCAATTGCTGGTGAGCAATATTATTTTGCATAAAGATCCTCAGTTTATTTATTATCGTACTACTTCCTATTTTATTTGTTCTCGCTGCAGTCAAATTCATACAAATTCGTTCCAACTAAGAATTTTCTTGTTCTATGATTTTTCTCGCGTCTAAAATGATTAGGACCGTCACATATAAACTAAATTGTTCTCGTATGAAGGACTGGCAATTACCGAGGTTCGACAACATCATCAAATTTTGTCAGCAGAATATGTTAACCCTTTGCACTCGAAGCAATTTTAATTTCAGAATCAACAAATTTCTTTCAACCTACAACATTTTTATCATATGTGTCTTTTTTACGTTGTGAACCGGATATTAAATCTGTTTTCTCATGCAACAGTTGAATTTTCACCAATTTGTAGAATAGAGCCGAATTTAATAACATGAAAACTGTTTTCAATAATGGCATAGCAATTTTTACTGATGACTCGGAGTCACCGTTCGAGTGCAAAGGGTTAAAGAAAATGTGACAAAGGACACGAAAATATTGTGTTGAAGCTAAAATATTCAGTTGAAGAGGAAATCACGAGGTTCCATGGATCGGTTGAATTCATTTCAACGTGGAAACAGTGATCGCGATCCACAGGAAGATTGGCTGTCGCAGAGCCCTCGAAACTTCCGGTCCGGTCTACCGTCCGTGCTCGCGATATTACGTTTTTGACGGTGTCGCTCGCAAGCCGGGCCATTCTCGACGGATTTAAGCGTTATCCAGCTGCAGTTTCGAAGTAAACGCGCGTGACTTTAATCGAGCATAAAGTTGAAACGGCGCATAAACTCGGCCGGCGCGGCGCGGCTCGTCGGGTCGATACTTGTACGTAAGCCGGCGTCGAGGAACGTTTCGCGCTTTTAAGTTATTTCAGTCACGATGCCCCGGCCCCTTATGAATTATCGTTATTATCCTTCGGCCGTTTCTGATGCCGGCACTGAAACTTTCCCTCGAGCAGCTGAGACGTCCGTTCGCCATCTTTTTTTTTCCTCTAGCCGAACCTCGAACGTTATTAATCGCTTGGAAATTACTGGTCAAGACATGCTACTTTGCGTCACATACCGATCACTATATTATATCACTGAAAATCTTAATTCGTTCTTTTTGCACTTGCTTTAAATCCTGTACCGTCTGCTCTCCTGTGTTCACTGTGATACTGTTCCAGTGTGGCAATTTCTACATTCTTTCTAATTTTTATATTTATTAGCAGAATTATATATCTTCGTTAACGTAATGTTGTAGCTGACAAAATAACGAATTCATCCATGTAACACAATATGACCTACAAATGACCTTCAACCCAGAAAAATGGAATAAATAAAATTCAACGTGCAAGATTCATTTGCTTTATTTCTGTTACGCAAATTGTTCAAAAATATTCCCTTGAGTATATGTATACAATTTTCATTTTGTTCCAGTTTGTTGAAGATTTGTGGCAGACAAATTTTATTTGGCTCCTGTTCCTTGCTGTTGTTATCAAGATTGAATCTGTTACTCCATCTTTTATATTTTATAAAGAATCTTTGTGTACAATTGAAACGGATTCATTACAAAACTTTTCCATTGTAATAAATGAATTTTATTTATGAATATTATTACTATCAAATTAGTAAAAAAAAAACTAGCGAAGCCGTAGGAACAGTTGAGGAAATTTTCATTGTGCCCGACGAGTGATTTAGAGAATTGTAATTTTGTTCAACGGTCCAGTAAGAAGTAAACTTATGCTTTTTATGAGTTCTACGATCTCTCGTTCATGAGCGAATTTGCCTCTGAACTAAATTGAAAAATTCTATTATTTCCCATAGCTGTTGTGCCCCGCGTTTGTAAAGCGAAAGAATGGCAGCGTCCAATTAGACCGTAGATCCGAGGGAGCGATGGTGTGTCCAATGTTTCCGTCGCAGGTATATATGAGCGTAGAATAACACAGAAGAAAAACGTGTGTTTGCAGATCGTACAAGGGTGAATTACACGCTTCCATTGCTGTCGCTAAACCACGTCTCGTTGCTATCGGCCGTTGTAATCGCGTGCTTGATGTGACGAAACGTGGTTTTCGGCTGATCTCAACGTAGTCGATGGAATCACGTACCAGACGATGGGTGTATTATAAGGAACGCAAATCAAACACAACCACGACTGCCGAGAGATCAACTGGATTAAATCCGGAGTCGTTGGTAATCCCGATCGATGTCTAAATAATCGCTTCGGACGTCGAATAACAATACCTCTGGCTCTTTGTATCTAAACGACTGCCCTTCGTAAAAAGTAAAATATTTTTCTATCGATTCCGTGAAGAAAGGAGTTTAATAGAAAATTGTTTTATGCTCAATTTATATATTATAACATTGCTTTCAAATTCTTCTAATGTCATTTTATTGTTTTGGGCTTGAACTACTCATTTTTGTAGCGAATCCATAATTGTCTGCAACAAAAGCAAAAAAACTGGAGCAAAATAAGTATTATCGACAACAACAGCACAAAACTGGAGCCAAATACAAATTGTATGTAAGAACAATAACACACTGGACCCAAATAAAAATTGTTTGCAAAAACAGCAAAAAACTGGAGCAAAATAAAAATTGTCCGCAACAACAGCAAAGAACTGGAGCTAAATAAAAATTGATTGCAACAACAGCAAAGAACTGAAGCTAAATAAAAATTGTCTGCAACAACAGCAACCAACTAGAGCCAAATAAAAATTGTCTACATCAAATCGTCAAGAAACAGTAGTCAAATAAATTCTTCTAATATTTTACTGTTTTGTGCTTGAAATACTCTTTCTTGTCACAACGTCATGAAATCAGCAGTATGATCATCAGAAACACTGCTTGTACGCCCTTAATCAAATTCTAGTTATCCAGAAAAAAGTTCTTTTTATAGGTAAATATTTTTTAAAAGAATCCTGAAGAAGAGAACGTTCTTTTAATAAAGAGAAATGTATAGAAAAATCCTAAAGCAGAGAACCGTATGTTCAAATCCTTTTAGTAGACAAAAATGTTTTTAAAAAATCTATAAATGAGAGATCTAGGATATCAAGGTATTAAAATACCGTAGTACAGTATTGTCAAAAACGATGAGTTTCGAATCGTGTACATTTCTGTGAAAGAAGTGAAAGTAAAAAATCGCGATTACGAAATTGCACCGTATCAGTTCCCCCATAAGTAAATCGCAAAGTTTACTTTTCTTTTTCAAATATTCCTCTTTCCGGAGGTACGGAAGTTTTATCAGCTTCGAAGGAGAGAAGTAGAGGAGAGAGAGAGAAAAAAAAGGAAAGCAATTCTTCAAAGAAATTTGCTAGACGCACACTTCCATCTGTTCGAAAGTCCTCCAGCCCAGACGCGAAAGAGGCCGGAAGTCAGCTACTCCGTTATCGCAGCCGCGTTACTCCTCAAACTCCTCTTCGTCGGTCTCGATCGCAGAAACTTCTCGTTCAGGAGTGGTAAAACCGCGAGGAACAGTTCCTTCTTTCGCGAAACTTCAGATAAGACCAGTATATACAGGGCGCGGTCAGGATTCCGAAGCGGAATTATTTCTACCGCGCGAAATAAGCTCAGGATTCTGTTTTGATCCTCGCTCGTCCGCTGGAATCATGATTTTGATTATCGATCGAGTCAAAAACTCTTGAAACGGATGTTCTCCGGTCCACTTACATCTTTAGGATTGTATTCGACGATAGAAGAGCGTGCAACGAATCGTAATGAAGCTATAAAATGTGTTTGTATTAAAAAATATCACTGGAACGTGGTGATCAAAAATTGGAATAAACAATTCATGAAAACTGTCATCTTGATCAGTATAAATTCGAAAAGAATCCCTAATGAAGCCGTAATCGATGATCAGAAGTATGTATTCGTTTCTAGAAAAATTGAGACAAATTAGATTGGACGCCATTGACACGCTACGAAATAAAAAGTGTCGATGACGTCCAATCAACTCGATTGAAAGCAGCGCCATCTAGAGGGATGCAAACACATGGCGAAGTATAGAGGATCACGGGGTGAAGAGGAGTACGAGGTGTACAGTACACCGGTCGAACGATAGCGGCGCTGGCATCCAAATCCTACGTTCAATTCGGGACATTTCCAGAATCCGAATCCCGTATCCATAGTATAGAGATCAGTGCCCTACCGTGCCTATCCCTGATTTACATTGTGTCCAGCAAATGAAGTAGAAAATTGTAATTTTGCTCAGTGAGCCACAGTCCAGTAAAAACTAAGATTATGCTCTCTATCAGTTCTACAATCTCTCGTTTATGAACGAATTTGTCTAGGAAATAAATTCGAGGGTTCTATGATCTCCCAAAACTGCTGTCCCCCGAGTTTGCAGAGCGTCCAGTTAGACCACGCATCAATTTTTAATTTGTATAAAAATACGCAGACCACTCGATGAAATCGTAAACAGTTCAAATGCAATTCTCCGTCGCATAGTTCAGCGATCAGCCCCCATGAAGTCGACAGCGTCACGGGGCGTAGGAAGCGGTAACTCATCCCGAACGTTTCACTTTTCATTTCAAAGCCTTGGGTCTGAGTTGTCGATTTTGGCGATGCCAAGGCAATTACCTGACGAAGAAACTTTGTCGGTGTTGAGCGGGGAACGTTCTCCTTGGCCTCGTTAGCCGTTCGCCGATTCAATTTTCCAAGAAGAGGGCCGCGCACGTGCGAAACCGTTCGAAACGTTTTTCGCCGGTTGACGTCTGCGGCGAGGGTGTCGTCCTCTAAATATAGCGAAGCCTGGTCTCGTGGCCGTGACTTTTCGGTTTCTCTGCGCCACCGGTTATAGCATTATGTCACGTTAATAACGTCCAGCAACCGGGGCTCTGTTTCTTGATCTTTCGGCTATCCGTGGCATTCGGCCGAGGGCGCCGCGGCAACGGCGACTTTGAAGCTTTAATTAATGACACGAGGCGCGCAAGAGACACGCGCACGAAGCCCGCAAAAGAGGAGCACGCCGAAATTGCATCGTCTGTGCTCTCCTAGCCATTTGCGCTTGGCGCGCGAGCGGCCGCGATAAATAATTGTCAACGTCGAGCGTAATCGTTATTGCGATCCACGGGATCCTACGCCGATTGAATCCTCCGTGATACGGCGACGCTCGACGGCATCCGTCACGCTCGCTATTCGGTTCGTCGGCTTTGTGATACCGAACTACCACCCAGCTTCATTTATAGCGAACTGCGGTCGGGATGCTCCCACACCAACGAATTCGAATGCACACCCACCCACGAACTACCAGCCGCATACTGGTTTTGCGAATTGTTCGCGATCCTCGTTCTTGAATATCGAAACGCTCCCCTTGTTTTGCTTTCGACTCGCTGCACGGCTATAGCGGACACGTTTCGGAGACTTGATCTGCACCGTTGACTAATATTGATCGATATCACGTACAGTCTACCTTCTTATAACACGGTACTCTGAAAACACGGTCTCGATGGAACGCGGTGAAAAAATTGCGGAAACTCACCTGTTTGCAGACAAAATTTCTATTTGACTTCTCGCTTGACAACGTCGACTGTAAGAGACGGATGTTGAATATAAATTGTCTGCAACAAATGTTCAAGAAATAGGTGCCACATAAGAATTTTCGGCAACAACAGCAAGACACGAGACAAACAAAAATTGTCTGCTCTATTTGCAAGAAATAAGAGGCAAATAAAAAATTTCTGCAACAACAACAAGAAATAGGAGCCAAATAAAAATTGTCTGCATTAAATCATCAAGATACCGTAGCCAAATAAAAATGTCTGCTACAACGGCAATAAATAGGACCCAAATAAAAATTGTCTGCAGCAACTGCGATGAACAGGGTCCAAATAAAAATTGTTAGCAACAATAGCAAGATACGAGACAAACAAAAATTGTGTGCTCTGTTTGCAAGAAATAAGAGGCAAGTAAAAATTGTCTGCAACAACAGCAAGAAACAGGAGCCAAATAAAAATTATCAGCAACAACAGCGAGAAACAGAAGCCAAATAAAAATTGTCTGCTATAACAGCAAGGAATAGGAACCAAATAAAAATTGTCTGCAGCTACTGCGATGAATAGGATCCAAACAAAAATTCTCGGAAACAACAGCAGAAAACAGGAGCCAAATGAAAATGTCTACTGTCAATAACAAATCACAGCAACTCTCTCAGAAAAAATTGAATGTCTTCGGTGTTTTGTCAATGTAGTTCCCATTTTTTGTCGACCGAAGGCCGTGTCGCTCCGATTTAAATATTCTTGGACGACGATCGGGACCGGCTGGTTTTTTTCCCGGCGGTTCCGGCGTGCTCCTCATCTTGTTCCATTAGTTTCCACGTCGGTCGGGAAGTTCTCGAGTGCGTCGTTTATAAATAAGAAGCAGAGGGGTGGGGGGGGGGAGGCGCGGCCGGTCGTCTTTCGCGAATTGCACGTGGCTGGTCCCCGCGTCCCCCGCCGAACAACCGGCTCGTTGAACTCCTGAGAGGGCGGCACTTGAGCCTCCAAGAGGTCGATCACCGTCGATTATCGTGCCATGAATCTGGCTACACGCGAAATCCACTCGGTGTCCCGTCGGGTAGTGCGAAATAGATACACCCGCGCCAAGACTTCCACTCCTCTCGGATGCAACTGCACCCACGGGACCAGAAACTCTTCACGGTCTTGGCCTGTTAAACGGAGCTGACGAGTAGACACTATGTTCTGCTCGTGGTCTTTTTTTCGAATAGAATCTCCCACCGATCTTCGTGATTTTATTTAGAGATGTCCGCGTAGTGGGTGTCTCCACAAATCATTGCCAAAAGGTGGATAAGATAAAATTAGTTGAAGAACCTTCTCTATTATTGGTTTTTTAAATGTATATTCTGATAGGTTGAAGAATGCTCACTTTTATTGGTTCTTATTAATGTAGCTTGTTGTGATTATCACATTCGAGGTCATTTGAAGGTCATATTGTGCTTCGTTGATGTGATGACGTGTTTTTGTTAACGTTTAGCAGGTCCTAAGAAAACCAGTTCATTGAATAAATCAACACGGAAAATCATTTTTAAATCTGTACAAATAACTCCGTCGTCAATTTTTGAGAGATGATTAGACTACAGTTTTTATACATTTATGATAAAAATTAACATGCCAAGGATTAAACACTAGAAGGACAAAAGGGATTTCAACGTTTCACTATATTATGAACAATTTATTACAATTACATTGGGGATTTTATGGCTTTATGATTAAAATTACTAGACGAACTACAAAACTGTGAAATAATGTCAAAAATCTAATAATCGTACTATATTATTTTCAGCACGTTCAAATTATTAGAAAAAGAAATGAACTTGCATGGTTCTCCTGTGTCTTGTAATTAATGCAGACAATTTTTATTTTGCATAAGAATCCGTAGCATAATTGTCACTATTTGAGAACGACACAAATTTTTATTTGATTGAGTACATCGTAATTGATCCAGAAAATATTCATTTTGCAAAAGGAATCCGCAGTGTAATTAGAAATATTCAATGAAAAAACAAATTTTGATTTGATTCCGGTGCCTCATAATTGATGCAGAAAATATTCATTTTGCATAAATATGCACAGTCTAATTATAATTATTTATGGAGACCACAAATTTTCGCAATTGATGCAGAAAATATTTATTTTGCACTCATCTTCAATTTTGCAAAAGGAGGAAACAAATTTTGATTTGATTCCGGTACCTCGTAATTTATACAGAAAATATATATTTTGCAAAAGGAATCCGCAGTATAATTACAAATATTGAAGGAGGAAACAATAAATTTTTATTCGATTCCGGTACCTCGTAATTGATTGCGAAAATATTTATTTTGCATAAAAATTCGCAGTCTAATTATAACTATTTAATGAGACCACAAATTTTCGCAATTGATGCAGAAAATACTTATTTCCCATAAAGATTCGCATTCTAGAGGGGCTGCAACGTTTACAATTGTTAACCTGCCACGATCGACTAATTTTTCGTCTACCAGTTCTTCCAATTTCTTTTCCTCCCATGAAAATGTCTCCGGTGAAACGCATCGCAGGGTGGTGCAACGCGCAGAGATTACTCGTCCGGAACAGATGCACGGATTTGCATACAGTGTAACAGCAGGTGTTCGGCAGGCATTTGAGCATGCACCGTGGCCGGGGGAACAGAGAACGATGCTCTAAGAACGGGGTCGATTAATGGCTTCGTGCCGCTCCGCACGCGATAAACCCGCAATATCGGATTGATATTAATTGGCCGCGAGGAAGCACCATAAAGACATTACGACGGTGCACCGCGAGCCTGCGGGTAATTATTGCCGGTTTAATGCCCCATCGACCGGGAGAGAGAACCCCATGGAGCAGCGTCAACAACGACGCCTCTCAAGCCTCTCGGCTCTTGCCGTTGTTTGTTGTTGTCGTTGTTGTTATTCCGCTTTGCAACCAGGAGCACAGACAACGGAACAATCGGCCGTGCTCTTCAGGGTAGCAACGACCGTCCGTACACAGGATTTACGATCGATTTTTATACACTTTTTATCTCCTCCCAGACGATGGATTTATTTCGGCCGCGTTTTAATTACAGCCACAACATAGTACAACGGAAGAGTTTCGCTCGCGATTCATGGTCCCCGTATTTATGGCGCTCTTTTGTGGCCGAGCCGAACGACCGGTCTCATAACCTGATCGTTTAGGGTTGTTGCTGCAACGAGGACGCGCCTTTAATACACAGATTAATTGAACCGGGTTTTGTTGGGTTTTAAACGCAACCCTACAGCCTGTAGCCTCTGCGAGGTAACAGGGAGAATCAATTTGTTGCTTCCTGTTCTTGAGCGTACCTAAAAGATTTCAAAGGTAAATCATTTAGGCCTGTTGCTTCGGCGAGATACAGTTAATGTACAGATTAATTAAACTGGTTTTTGTCTGGTTTTTAAGAAACAAGAAGAATCATTATTGTACATTAGTATCTCACAAGATGGCGAGCAACTTGATCTTTTAGGTTTGTTGCTTCAGCGAGGATGCAAATTTAATGTGCATATTAAGTATACAAGTTGCTTTACACAGGCATAAAAAAATTGTACGTCAAATTTGACAACGTATATATAAAAATTTCCAATGTTTTTAGAGACGTTCAAACTGATAGCATTTTTAATAAAAATATATCTTCAGCTTCTGATCTGTTGTATCGTACAACAAAATCTTAGAAAAACACAATTTTAACTATTTTTCTTGTAATTCTGATTAAACACAATTTCTTAAAAAAATGTTCATCATATGTCATGTAATAAACTAATTTTTCAAACTTGGCAGAAAAACGAAAATCGTTTGATCCATTTATAGAAATGTTTTTCTGTTTTCAAGTGTGTGCCATCAATTATGTGACTGACTATATACAGGGTGTCCCGCGTAACATTTTTCACGATTTTTTAAGTACTTGCGATAATCTGACAAAAAATATTTTCATTAAATGATCAGTTTTCGATTGGCTACATATTGCAATAAAAAAAGTTCGAAAAATATTTTTTTTACAGTATTGTCAAGGTCACCTTCATGTTTTTAAATACGCACTTTGTATTTTTGACTTAACAGTATTATAGCCCGTGTCAAGACAAATTCAACGACCTAGTATACCATGACCTTGGGATGACCTTGATGGCGAAGAAATGAAAATTTCAACAAAACATGACAATCTGCTTGAATGGGTGATAATAACTTGTGTTTATTATTAAGATTCAAAATTACATTCAATTCAGAAATCTTGAATAAATGAACGCAAACGATTTCGTAAACAAGTCACATCAAATGTTCGAATTGAAATCCGTTTTGTGTTGGCTCAATTCCGTTCTTCAGATCCCATCACTATCTACGGCCATTTTTCTGAGGTGAACCGATTAGGCACACCTCGCCTGATGCCAGGAGGATCCGAGACGTGCCCGATAGATGGTTAACAAGTTCATCGACCCACGCCTTCCAGCAAATGATGAAAATCGGGGCTGAGTTGGCATTTTGTTCGACGGTGGAACCGAAATTCGTTCGATTTCGACGGGGTTTGCGGTGGAATCATCAGCCGAGCACGAGCACCGACGGATCATCACCGCTGTCAAACATGGCCGCGGGAATGGCCGTGTACGGTACAACGGCCGGACGACCGTTGTAAAAAGCGAATTTTTCGCCGCTTTGGGGGACAGGTAGGTGGGTGATAAAGCTCGAAACGAGCACGTTTTACCGGCCGGAACGGCGAACCGGATTTTATGGAATTATTACGGCTAATGGACTGCCCTCTGGGCCTGTTACAATTACCGGAGCTCGATGATAAAAAGGCCGGCCGTGGATTCGCGAAAGGGACATCGGCGGGGAACAGGCCGCGTGAAACTTGTATGACGCGGCTCGATGCAAATGTAATTATGCCTGAGAGGATTGATATTTCGCTGGCAGCGCTGGAAATCGTTTGGCGAATCGATGACCAGACCGGGGACATAATCTGGTGATTTCACCGGGCGCAGGATATCATATCCGATGGAGCTTAATGGAAGGTTTGCTACCCGGTCTTACTTGTTTTTCCTGCTACCGCGTTTCAGCCGACGATCTCACTGTTTTGCAAACGATGTGACCGGTCCGGCGAACGAAACCTTAATGGGTGCTTCTCGTGATTTTTACATGATTTTTAAGAATTTTATTTAGCATTACTATTCCATATCTGGGACTTGGGGTTTTTCAGGTGTAAACAGATAAGTCTTGAAGTACAAGTGATTTCTTTTTAGCTCAATTTTTTTTAATATACATATATTGTATAATATTGTATAATATTGTATAATGTCTCTGGAAGCTATGTTTCCTAAATTGGCGTGTACGATAACTAAAAAAGCTAGTAAAGAAAACAATTTCAGACAAAGCTCATTCATTTCTTTACATATTCCCATAGGGCTTGGACCTGAAATTTATATTTGATTTTCTATTTATAACTGATGAACTAATTGGCCGGAAAATGTGAACTTTTCTTGCAAACCCTAGAACGTTTCCAACGTTGCATATATTTCTTTCAAAATAGGTTCAATTTTCTCACGGTGTATGGGTGGGTGTAGCAGAATTTATCTAGCGGTTCCACGCTTCGAAATCTAGATATCGTCCCTCTGGCCTGATAATATTGACCGCAGTGCTTGATGCTGTTTCACCGGCAGCCCCAGGGACGCGCCATTACCGGCTTGCTGCACCGTAATAATTTAATGATGGGAACTGGGTCAATGCCGCTGAGACGAGTCGCTTTTGTGCTACTCCAGCCGACTGATTTGCATTCTGAGGAAAATGATTGGGCAACCCCGGGCGATCGTCGATCTGCTCGCTCGATTGGTTCTTCGTCGCGCGTCTGGCAATTGGGCGGCGTTGTCGAATCGATGCGGAATGTAGGGCGATATTAATTAAATTCGAAGGAGCCGCGCAAATAAAGGCACCGTCTTCATGATCACTGGTTTCGTCGGTTTGCGATACTCCCGTGTCGCGTTTGGATGGTGTAAATATATTCTCTCTAGTGGTCCTAGTTTATTCGAAATGCTTTTATAAAATTTTTGAGATTATTAAGCATCGTTATTCTTTTATTTATCACTTTATTTTGTGTATAATTGTAGCTTCTAGAGCGTGTATAAAAATTCAAAAACACGTACTCATTTTTAAGGGATGCTTTTACTTTGCAGACCCAAAAGCAGCAGAAACAATTAGTTACATATCGTTTAATGAAACAATTGTGCTATGGTAGATACATTCCCGTTAGTGCTTCTAGTTTATACGAAATATTTTTATAAAACTTTGGAAATTATTGAGCAACGTTATTTATTAATTTTAACACTTTATTTTGTGTATAATTGTAGCTTCGAGAGTGTATATAAAAATTCAAAAACACGTACTCATTTTTAAGGGATGCTTTTACTTTGCAGAACCAAAAGCAGCAGAAACAATTAGTTACACATCTTTTAATGAAACAATTGTGCTATGGTAAATACATTCTCTCTAGTGCTTCTAGTTTATTCGAAATGTATTTATAAAACTTTGGAAATTATTAAGCAACGTTATTTGTTCATTTTAACACTTTATTTTGTGTATAATTGTAGCTTCAAGAGCGTATATAAAAATTAAAAAAACACGTACTTATTTTTAAGGGATGTTTTTACTTTGAAGAACAAAAAGCAGCAGAAAAATAATTTCTCACATAATTTAAGGAAACAAATTCTTTAAACATATAGTGTAGCTTATACAAGCATGTTGAAAAATGTTCTCTTACTCTTAGCAAACATAGTGCTTGAAGAAACAAAGAAAATAAAAGTTACCAGACTTCATAATTAAACAATAATCATTCTACCACTGTTGTCCAGTAACAATTTCAACGATATAAAATCACAAATAGGTCTGTTTCTAATTGGGGAATGTAAGAATTTCAATATTTCCTTCGGACACCGTGGATCGTCGCTCCCCAGATCGTTATTATTTCACCAAACGAACCCCGATCTATTTTTTTTTTCCACTTAATGAGGCTCTCAAACAACTTGAACACCGGGGTCGAGCAGAAAATTACCAAACCCCGACAGAAAGTTTCGCCCAAAGGTGGAGGAGAGATTAATTGAATTTTGATTAGACGTCGCGGTCAGATAGACCGAAAAGGAACGAGAACGTCGATTATTAGGCGTGGAAGCGGAGCAGCTACTTAGAATAATTTTCATCAGAAGTTCGGGAAGAATTTCAAGAGAGGAAACCCGACGAAGGTTCGCAAGCGAGAAAAAGAACAAGAGAATGAGAGGGAAAGAGAGAGACAGAGAGGGGGGGGAGAGAAGAGAGGGTGGGTTTCCGGAAAGGGTGGAAGGGAGTCGCCATGATTATACCAGGGCAATATTGAATCGAGCACGGACACGCGAGGTCGGACATATTAAGATTATGAATCCATTAGCCAGAAACGACTAGATGAGGTCGAAATACTTCCCGGTAGTATTGCTCTCTAATGGATCTCTATTTTTTATTGCCGCCCCTGGTCGACGCGTTTCCGGTATAAAGTTCTGTGGGCCACTTAACCGCGGCTGAATAATTTCTGCGAGCTAATCGTAAAGAACGATTGCAATTCTTGCACTTAGGGAACAATGCCAGGGAGCTGGGTGGTAATGGCGGTCGCCGCGGAAATTGTTAGCGTGTAATAGGCTCGCTAAAAATCCGAAGAGCCATCTTAATAGGATGCTTTATTACCCTTTGGCTAAATCAGGTGCAACGCGTTCCTGGAATTCTTCCCTTTTACGTTCAAGATCCGCTTTAGGATATTCTCCACGATTTATTCGAAATGATTAGCAGCGGCTGACCTAAATGTGTCAAATGCAGTCGACTTTATAGATACATACATATAAACTTCATTTACTTGGTAATCTACAGAGAAATTCCATGAAATAAAGATTTTGTTAGGTGCATGCAAAAGTTTTTCAATCGTTAACACATAATGACTTGTAATTATAACGGAACAATATTTTACTATTTTCTGCAATTGTTTGTTCGCTGTCGATGTATCTGAATAAGTGACTTTTTTATCGGTTGGTAACGTACCCCGCATGTCGTGTACAAATAAAAGAAAATTGAGAAAAAGACTAACACAATAGATTCAATTGGTTTTTTTTCGTATGTTGTTCTATGCACACGTTTCGTAAAGTAGATCAACTTGGTTAACATTCGATCAAAGTTCAGATAAAATTCAACACGATTTTAATATTCATTATCTAACACAGTATTCACTCGAATCATCAGTAACTAGTCGGCTATGAATCTTTATGCGAAGAAAAAATTGTCAGAATTGGTTGCGAAGCACTGGGACC
The DNA here is from genome assembly GCA_913789915.3 of Sphecodes monilicornis. Classification (NCBI taxonomy): domain Eukaryota; kingdom Metazoa; phylum Arthropoda; class Insecta; order Hymenoptera; family Halictidae; genus Sphecodes; species Sphecodes monilicornis. The sequence goes on from OU565296.1 coordinate 21,170,790, forward strand.
AAATCATACTTAAATTGTACAATATATATACAAGACATTTTTAAATTGTTTTAATGCTCCTAACAATTTCGAGTAATCATTCTAATATTTAGTAAGAACAGAAATTCATCTTGAAAGAAACTAACCTAAAATATTCGATGAATAAGTACAGTGTATTCATAAATTCCATATGACAGTTGTCTCAGATATTTTGTACGTAAAGTATTTGTTTCATGATAAATTGTTTTGTTGCGTTGTTTACGATATGTTCTTAAATTGCAGCATTCAGTGTCGTAATTATTGAAACATTTATGGAAGACGTCTCAGGTTTAGTCTAGCGGGGGTAGCCATTTTTTCTTAGGTGTTGAACGTACATAGCACAGATGAAACATATTTGTTAGCATTTGATGAGGCTTAAATTGCACAATATAAGACATTTTTAAATTGTTTTAATGGTCCTATGATTTTTGAGTAATCATTCTAGTATTTAGAAAAAAAAAAAGAAATTTATCTTGAATGAAACTAACCTAAAATATACGATGAATAAGTACAGTGTATTCATAAATTCCATATCACGGTTGTATCAAATATTTTGTACGTACATTATTTGTTATACTTGTTCTTGTATCGAGCAGTGTCGCAATTATTGAAACATCGACGAAAGACGTCTTAGGATTAGCCTAACGAGGGTCGCCATTTTTTCTTAGGTGTTGAACGTACATAGCACAGATGAAACATCATTGTTAGCATTTTATGGGGCTCGAAGTACCAGTTAAGTAGAACCACCTCCCACGTGCGTAACTATTGGAACGAGTTCTGCAGGTACAGTTGTAAACGGCTGCTAATGTGGCCAGAGGAACGCCTCCATTCGTTCCAGAAGTATTCGCGGTAGCCGGTTCCCGTAATTAAACCAACAAGTCGGATTTAAGCTGCCGCGCGCCTCGCAAAAGAAAAAGATAAAACGGAAACGAAGAAGAGGAGGCCCTCTTACGATAGACGACCAGTTCTTCCACGGTTTCGACCGATGCTACAACGCCGTCTGTTACGCCGCGCCGCTTTTATAATTACGCGGCGCAATTAAACCCCGCGAGCTACCCGCGATAAATGCCCCCCCCCCCCCCCGCGCAATTAAACTGCCGCATTATGTTAATTAAAACGTTGATATTTATCGAAGACGGCGTGCGGCCAGCGGGCGCGGCGATTTCTCAAAGCGACAACCGTGCATCGCTTTTGGTTCGGTTTCTTAGGAAATTCGCGGAACAATAAACGATTCTTCGAACCAACAATCGCTTTTTTTTTCTAAGCAAATTTGTTAATACGACTGATTAGTAGATTGCAGATTTTGATGCATTTATGACAAAAATCAATAGGTGCGATTTGAAGGAACAGGAACGTATTAAGAGAATTTAAAAACTCGAATGTATTATTTCTGAGGTGTTAAAGTTGTTCAGGCAGTGAATAGAATTATTATGGAATATCAACAAATTCATGGAAATTCAGGGAAATTCATTTCGATCGTGTTTGCTCTCCGAAATAAAATCTGAATTAACCCTACAATTATTTACTGTACAAGTTTCAACTCAAGTTCTTCAAATCGATTAAAAAAGTTTGAAAATCGCTTCAAAAAAATCGATTCCTCAAAAAATCAATTCAGAACCACCCAACCATAGTAGGTATAGTGTTGAAAGAGTTCTCAATAATTCCTATAAATTCTGACATTTTGCACCAAGGTTTTCAATTAGATCGTTTTAAGCGGAGCGCATCTCAGGCAGATGAGTTCTCGGCGGGGATTATGAACATGTACTAAAATATATCGCAGTTCAGTCACAGAATTATTTTAGATAGTGCTAATTACGCGGTCGTTTATCCCTCTCCATTACCGAAAGCTGGTCCCGATCTCGAAACGTTCTTCGAGCAACAATTCATCGGAGCGTACATCCTCGATTAGGCGTTCTGTTATCGGGCAACAGGGTTTTTCGATGATGCTGTGTGCATCAGGAACGCTTCGAAAGATATTGGATCGCGCGCTATCAGCTGCAAAGCTGAACGGTTTCGCGTCCGTTTTGTCAGGTGTTGCGGCGAACCGTGGGCGCTTTTGGCAATGCGACGCTCGCAGGTAAACCGGCGCGAGATACGCGAAATGGAAAAGCCTGCGGCTCACTTTCGGCCCCGATAACGCCGTCATTGATAAATTATGCGGCCGTTTGGTGGCCCGCAACCGGACGCCGAATCGATACGCTGATAGAGGGCCTCGTTTCTTGCCGCCTCGTTCCGCAATGGGATCGTCGCTCAATCTTAGTTAGCTCCGCGTTTTTCTAATATCGCAACAGTCGTAGATCATCGACCCTTCAACGTGAAGTACCGTTGAAAAACAATCCCGATTGTATCTCTCAACCTTTGACCCTTTGAAGTACAAATGCTGTCCTCTATTTCGAAACTTTCTGCAACGTGTTACAACAGTAATGTCTGTAAAAGATTTCACGATAGATGTTTTATTGAAAAATGTAGGTCACGTTTTTTTTCCCCCGATTAATATGAGTACAAACATGACATAATTCGAAGCATGTTTAGCTGTTTAAACCATGATTCAGTGGAGCCTCGATTATCCGAACCGATGTCAGCTGAATTTTTGTATTATTTAATTCGTGTTTCATATGTAAACTGTTCCATTTAAAACGTAAAGCAGTCAAGATTTAATCTAGTATTGCAGCTAGATAATTGTTTTATTATCCGAACACTGATTCGTTCGGATAATAGGGGTTCTAGTATATCGTGGATTAAACGAGTAAGTACGAACCAATTTGTATCGTGTATGGTATCGGTTTAATCTCAAAATTGTCGCGAATATGTTGGCAAAGGTTTCATTAAAAAATGATTATCGTAATCATACTTAAATAACAATGTATTCTAAAATAGGCGCCGAAGGTTGACCTTCGTCTGTCCTTTATATAAATTTAACACGCTATTCTTTGTTGTGTCGAACAGTAGTATGTTATGTGTTCACAGTTCTCCTAGCTCTATACAAGGCATAACAATTTTGTATTAATTTTATCCCGCCCTGTCTTATTCTTTGCGATGAAGTGCAATTTTATATTAAATTTATCTCACCATGTCTCATTCTTTGCGATGAAGTGCAATTTTAAACAAATCATTCTGATTCAAAGGGCGTTCGAATACTTTCGTGAGCCACTGTAACTGTTTAATAATTTATTAGCCAACAAACAAGTTTAATAACGTTGACAATATCTTGAATAAAGCTATAGCAATTTTTAACAGCGCCTCAGAGTCGTCGTTCTAGTTCAAAGGGTTAAACCAACGAAAACCGCAATTATTTGTTCTTTTAACAAATTAATAATAAAAAATTAATTTTTTGGGGCCAAATGATGGGTCAGAGAGTGATGTTGAAGCGATTCAAGGGATTCTGGCAGTTCGAGGTCGCCGAATCTGCAGCTCCGCCACTTTTCCGGGCGGAGTAGCCATGCTTCTGGTCGTTTCGCGTGCGATTCACAGTTCACGCGATGCCGCAATCGCGGCATTGTCAAAGCGGCGATAAATTCAGTCGATAAAGTCCCCGATGGTGGACTCTGCGTCCTAGTCGAAAATTCCGCGACCCCGTTTTCGCCACTTCGGTTACACGGCGCGCGGGGACGCGCGTTCGGTGACAATTCACGCGAATATATTATTCGTCTAGGTGGTTTTTACTATCTGACCGGCGCAATCGGACCTCCTCCGACCGCAAAAACAAGCGAATAATAAAGCCAATTCACCCGAAGCGACGTTATCGCCGCCGGTTTCGTGTTTTTCGCGGCGCGACGGTGTGCCGCAATGAAATGCAAATACGAGAACGAAGGATTCGTCGCGTCCGGTCGAGCTGAAACGATGTTTAACACGTTACGACTGCCATACCACTGCCCATAAAAGTCGTACAAAATCATAATAATTTAAACTACTCTCACCTAATGCAGTCGTGTTCCGATATAAGGCGACGTGTCTGTTTCGAAATCAGGAAACCGCTACCCCTTCTTCTTCTTTTGATGTTGCTCTCTCCACATCGTTTAGTGCCAGAACAAGAGGGTTATGTCATATTCTATCCTTTTCCAAGGAAAAAATATCGCTGCTCTGCTGACTACTTCTTTTTTAAGCCCTTGCCTTATGATTTATTTTACGGTTTTAGTAATTAGAATTTCTTTGTAGTTTACAATTTCTTAAGAAAAGGAGAAAATGTAAATCTATTGCATGTCTATATGTTCTCCAATTGCTTTACATTAACAACGACAAAATAGAATTATATTTCGGTTTAAAGGAAATTAATAACATATATCTTTATTAGACACTATTCAGAATCTTCATCACGTCTCTCAGACGATATTGTAAGCGAAGGGGTTAATTGAGGAAATATCATGTGACATATATAACATAAAGAATAAACGCGCAGCTTACATAATAATGTACAGGGTGGAAATTATAAAGCGTTACAGACGAATATCTCCAAAAATATTCATTATACGCAAAAATGCTGCAGATGAAAGTTGTACCACATCATGTGGTGGGACTTTTATTTTTCCCGGTTGATACTCCAAGGTGAGGCGAAGGTCAACTTTCTTTTTTTAAATGGAATGATATGTTCTTTTATCCACCATCAAATAGTGCGTTTTAAGTGAGTTCAATTAACTACGACTCAAGGTCATTCAAGGTCAAACATGCAGGGAAATGCAGAAAATGCGTGATCGTTTTATTTTTCCACCGGGAAAAATAAGAGTTCCACCACATGATGTCTCCCTCGGTACTGAACAACGTTCATCTGAAACATTTTTGCGGATAATCAATATTTTTTAATTTAATAATTTCTCTCGCTTTTCGTCTCTCGCTCATTCTAAATTCTAAACAGTATTTATTACAACGAATTACACTGCGGAATTTATGCATTTATAACAAGAATGGGTATCTATGATTTGAAACAGCAGTAAGATTGAAAGCGTTCAAGATTATCAATACATTATTGTTTTGACCAACTCAAATTATTAAGGGTGTAAAGACATTTCTAAGTAACTCTTGCGTTTTCCGACAGTTGTAGACAATATTTATATTGCATCAAGACCCGCAGTCTACTTATTTATGACAAAAATGGGTGAGTGCAATTTAATGAAGTTGGACATCTGTCCAAGAGAATTGAAAAATATCAATGTGTTAATTTCAGCTGATTAAAATCATGAAATCAACAAATCATGAAATTTCTATTTGGCTCCTGCTTTTTGTACAATTTATACCTATAATAATTACAAAGCAAGATACTTATACACCAACTGTCATCAACTGTTAAAATTACCCACAAAATCATTTGCACAAACTTCCTCCAGTTCATTCATCAAACACCATCAAACTTCCGAGATCCTCATGGATGTTATCGTGGAGCAGGGTACCGCGTAAAAGTTCGAACACCATTAAACTCCCATAGAAAGACGCTTCCGCTAGGATCTCGACCTGTTTGCAGAAGTCGAGAATGATTTCGAATAAAGCACGCGGCGATTAACGAGCGTCGCAAACCGTCGCAAAGCCTTGCAAAGCGTCGCAAAGCGTCGGAAGATATTCGGGCTTATAAACCGTCGGTGTTAAAGGGAGAGCTCGTAGACTTCAAGCTGGCGGTTATCATCGCTTCGTAATAAAGTTTCGTAAATACCTGGGATAGTTGAATGAGAGTCGTACCGCAGTGGCATATTGCATAATTTTTTTGGCGTTTTGGCGTGACAGATTACGTGGCCATGTTTTCAACAGCCCGGTGGCCGCGGGCCATCGTAAGCCGGCAATAAACTGCCATAATGTGAAAAATATTTGTCTAAAGTATCTGACGCGGGATGGAGGGGCTCGGTAATTACGTAAAAAAGTGGCTTTTAACTAAAACACATTACACGCTGCCGGTGCACTTTAACACGTCCCGTTGCCGATGAATAACAGCCACCCGATTAACGCGTTATTCACCGGGCAGAACTTTTCGCTGCGAAGAAGATGAAATTAAAACGAACCGACAAGAGAGACAGAAGAGTTGAAGAGAGAGAGAGAGAGAGAGAGAGAGAGAGAGAGAGAGAGAGAGAGGAGGGAATAAATAAAGCAAGACGGCGTGGAACGACGGTATAATAACCCGCGGAAAGAAAACCGGTGCCCTTCGGGTCTTAATCCGCTCGTTTTACGGGCGCTTTAGACAGTTTTAAGCTTGCATCTTCTCGTTACTTATTGCTCCGATATAATTTATTACCAACGCGTCATTTATGGCCCTCGTATATAGACTCGCGGCGATACGCGCGCTCCTCGAATCCGGAGGTGGCGAAACGTAAATCTTCATTTGGATCATCCTTGGAAACGATTCGAGATCTCCGTCAAGGATCGAACACCCACATTTTACGAGACCGAGGTGGATTACGCGACGTCGACTGACGGATTTTACCTTCGCGTTTTCACCTGATTCGTCTTTATTTAACATCGTTCGAGGTGGAAACATCCTGGAATATCATGGAAATCGCAGTATTGTAGTTAATGAAATTTCCACTGCAGTACTATTTATTTTACAGAGATTACTCCTTCGATGCTTTTAGTTTCTATGAATTTTTGTGGAATTTCATTTAATGGGGTCGACCATCTTGACTATTTAGAAATGTGCTGTTTTCGGGAATTTATTTTCAAGATAACGAATATGTGAAAAATTCCGATTTTTTTACAGTGAAATTAGTCCAACTGTTCACATTATTCTCCATTTTTTCCAAAGTAAAATATTGGAAAATGGCAAAGTTATTCGCTGTATTTGAAATGGTCTTTTTTATTGGTACACCGATGGATGGCCGTCATTGCAGACAAAAATTGAAACGACTGAAATGAAAAATTTTATTTATTCTGTAACTAGATGGTAATATTGAAAATGTAATGTGAAGTTTTTAAGAAATTTTTCGGTCATTTTAGTTTCTGTGAATTCTTGTGAAATTTAATTTAATGGTGTCGACCACCTTCACTATTTAGAAATATGCTGTTTTTGAGATTTTATTTTTACAATAACGAATGTTTGAAAAATTCCGGTTTTCTACAGCGATATTAACATAACTCTTAACTTTATTTTCCATTTTTTCCAAAGTAAAATATTGAAAAATGGCAGAGTAAATGGCAGATGGATGGCCGCTATCGCAAACAAAAATTGAAACGTCTGAAATTAAAAATTTTGATTATTCTCAAACTAGAAAATACTATACTATACTAAAATGTAGAATAGAATGTTTAAGAAATTGTATGCTGGTATTAATAATACTAGCTTGATTGGTATCAACTAATGACTTATTCTGTTCGTCTGCTATTACTGTCCAGATGTTTATCTGGAAATGTCTATGTAGATAATTTTATGGATTCTTACCAGAGAGCTGTTACCGGAATTACTGTTCAGATTGCCATCTACATGACTCCTGTAACCCACATTTCCCTCGAAGACGACAATATACATTAAAGTTTTATTATACCACGGAATTAATCCTAATCTACTAAATTATATCCTTAGTATCTGGGACAACTGAATTTACGAAAGAAGATTAAGAGAAACGAGCTAAAAACAGTAATAACCCCAGCACCACATACATTTATGCAAATTCACTGTTTTATAGGCAGATTTACAGAAACTCGAAATAAATCATGCTTCATAATCCTTTTAACGAGTGTGAGAATTATTCGTAATTCAAGAAGTACGTAATTCGTAACAGAATTGTTCGTAATTCAAGAATTGCGTAATTCGAAATATAATTATTCGTAATTCATAACAGAATTATTCGTAATTCAAGAATTGCGTAATTCGTAATATAATTATTCGTAATTCGTAACAGAATTATTCGTAATTCGTAACAGAATTATTCGTAATTCGTAACAGAATTATTCGTAATTCGTAACAGAATTATTTGTAATTCGTAACAGAATTATTCGTAATTCAAGAATTACGTAATTCGTAGCAGAATTATTCGTAATTCAAGAATTACGTAATTCGTGATAGAATTATTCGTAATTCAATTTCCTTCGAATTCTCATATAAAAATGTACATACCAAATTTTCAGAATATGTATAGTTCACACAGATCTACAAAATGTATTTCTCAAATTTTCAATGTAGACGCACATGAAATAGTTGTAAAAACATCTTTTAGTATTATATCTACAATTCCGACGAATTGCAGTTTTTTTTGCAATTTTCTTCTCACATAGTAAATTAGTCCTTCTAACGTCTCAAAGAAAACTTAAGTCGTTTCGTCAAATCTGAAAAAATTCATCATCTTCTTAAAACTGTCCAAATCTTTTCGTGTCCGACTGTACATGAAATAATTTGAAATTAGCTGTAAAGAATACACTAAATATAATGGAAACTCGTCTCAAGTTGATGGTAGGCACCAGCGAAAAATGCCTCGAGCTTAACCCTTTGCACTCGGAGCTATTTCAACTAAAAAATCAAACATTTCTTCTAACCTAGAATATTTCCATTGTACATAATTTTTTTCATTATATGCGTACGAAACTGATATAGTACCTCATACAATATTTAAATGTTTAGTAATTCATTACATATAAACAAATTTAATCGTGTAAACAATATTTTGAACAATGGTTGTAACAATTTGTAGCGGCGCCTCAGAGTCGCCATTCGAGTGCTAAGGGTTAAAGGGTCAATAAGATTCGAATAATATAAAAGAATTCTGAAATTCCGCTGACGTTTCCGCTGTCCAATATGTCATTTACTAATTGTTCCGGCAAATAAATAAAATCCGCCGTGCAGCAATCGCAATACTGAATGCGAGATCGTTAAATTTTGCGTAAGAGCCGGTCGCGTCAACAGAATGACGCGCGACGCCGTTGGGAAGCGTGCGTGAGTGGGTGTGAGACGGTGGTTTGACGAGGGCGAGAAAAATCGTGTCGCGTTTTCGTTCAATTTACCTGAAGGCTGCTACGAAATATTAACAGCGACGTTAATTGAGATAAGCGAGATCGCGGGCGCGGTCACGTCAACGCTGTCGCAACCTTGCTTGGGGGATGACAAAATTTGATTCGTCGTCCTGACGCTGCCTCGGCCTCCCGAGTGCGAAATGAATCGCTAATTTGGTTCGTAGGAATTTCTTTTTTTTTCTCGACAGCCACAGAGCAGCATGCCTCCGCTCACCGGATTAGCATCGTCGCACACAAGGAAAGGATATAATTCCCGTTTCGTGCCGGACCCAGATTTCTATCCCGGCCTTTTATCGACTTTTTACGAGAGCTCATTCTCGAAGTGGAATAATCGTGTAATTACAGTAGTTTCGCCGTACCGGGCCAACTATAATAATCTATCGAAACAAGAATCTCGGTACGAAAGGGGCAGATCTTGTATGTACAAGTGCGGTGAGTGTCTCGTGCAGTGAGACATCAAACTGCGGGAAAGCTTCGAATTAACGTTTGATGGGAAACTATGCCAAGAAGCTGCTGTTAAAACGTCGGGGAAAATGTTTAAACTTCTGAGGAACATTATGGAGTATGTATTGGATGTACACGGGTGAGCAAAGTTGAAAGAATCACTGAATTTTGGCCAGAATAATTGTTGATCTTTAACATTAACCCCTTGACGTATCGCTTTCTTAACGTCTGCAGCGATTAGAGCTGGGATGGTCAGTTTTGTCTCAATTGAGACAAAACCGTCCCCACCATAGCGCCCACTGTCCCCCACCAGTATTCGCCGTTACCATAGAGCAGGCATGGGCGACGCTGACTCAAAAAACACATATTGCTGCTTCTTCTCTTCGCCTGCTCGGAGAAGCAATCCCCACCACGTCCACTCCGACTCTGCCGTCAGCACGAGCCCCACGATGCGGAGTGGGGCGTGGTGGGGATTGCCTCGCCGAGAATACGAGAGCAGTGTTGGGATATGGTGGAAGATTTCACGCGCATGCGTGGCCAAAACGGTAATGTATCTATATCACGATGAGAGAGGTAGTGGAGCCCTGAGACAGTTATATTGGCGGGAATGTCTCGAAACAATCTGTTGCGGACAAAAAGACTTCAGGACGTGTCATACGAGTTACAAAATATACACAAATACACATGTTATACATATCATTTTTCAGAATCAAATCATACCAATTTTTGAAAATTCTGCTGGGTGCTCAAGGTACCCCATTTTATCGAGAATTTTACTTTACTGCGGCTGAAATCGCCGCGCAAGACATCTTCTAATGTCTTTTCCATTTTGTATTTGATTTATTCATCTTTCTCGTAAAAGCAATAACGCAGTGAGGAGCCATAAGTCCATGCTGAGTGATTCAGAAAGATCGAAAGCACTAAAATGATTAGAGCGATTTTTTCAAATTCTTCCATTAACCAGTTAGCTGTTTTTGCCGAGTATACTCGTCATGGAATAAAATTAATTGCTTGCTATTTATGTTAAAACATGTCGTGAAAATTAAAACGTATTATTAATTTGTCGACATTTTCGAATTTTTCGAGTCAAAGACGAAGTAAAGAAACAAAACAAAGAAATCGAGGAGAGGTCAATATGTGATAAATAAAGTTTTCAAAAAATTTTTATTAGCCGCATACAAAGTCGGGGTACATAGTTAACTTTTTTTAAAATTGTCTGAAATGGTTCTCGTGTAATGCGTTAACAACTATCAAACCCTGGGCAGCAAAAGCAGCAACATCTCCGAGGCCTGGATTATTATCGAAATGGCGACCAGCGTCGACTGTGGGCTGGAAAATTTGCGAGGCATGGTGGAATCGAACAATTTACCCCTTTCGGACCACATCCTACCCCATGATCCCCTCTTCCGCCGAAAACTTTCCGCGGTTGTCACGGTTGTTATGATTTGCAGCGGGTGTCCGCGCGTCGCGGTTGATAAATCACGGACGACGTTCGCGGCGCGCGTGACGCGTGATGAACACGCGTGATGAACTCGCGGCGAGCTGAACCGCGCTGATAGAAGCGGGGAAGAGCGGAGTGGAGCGGAGAGAGAGAGAAAGAGAAAGAGCAGCGAGAGGGCGAGCTGAAAAGGGTGCGTGCGGTGCACTGTACAGTGTGCTTTCATGCTCGGAAATCAGGCGTCTAAATCTAAACGGCACCGCGACACGACGCCTCTTGCCTCGCGTCGACTAATTACCGTTAACGCGACCCGCCTAATTAACGGCAACTTTAATGTCCCGCCGCAAAACCAACCTCGCCGACACCCGCGGTCCCGCGTCGACCTATCGCTTTCTGATTTCCGCTGTAACACACTCTAAAGCGATCCTAGAAGCAGAATTTTATTTCGTGACCTTCGTTTGCGATAGACTTCATCCTGATGTCTTCTGTAACTATTTCGAAAAGACCTCGAAAAACTTGAAAAAAGATTCACATGTTAACATATATAATTATTTTGAAACAATAAAATTTGCATTTATTGAATTCGAATATCTCAAGCAAAATTGCAACGCGTCAAGATCAGAGAAAGGATGTTCTCGACACTACTACGTATTTTGCAGAACTTTTAAATCTTAACTGTACATAGAGATCCACGTGTTAACAACTAAAATTAAACATAAAAAATTGCGCGATTGAAGGAAACAATAAAGTTTGCATTTATTGCATCCGAATCTCTCACAACGAGAGATGAAATTTGTATTTATTGAATTTGAATCCCTCAGGCAAGGTGTGCAACTGTTGCAGCCCAAAGAAAGGCCTTTCCACAATTCCCCCATCGGGAAATAAATCAGCCACATGTGCCGTGGAAAATTCACACCTCCTAAACTTATTTAAGATGACGACTCAGTTGAGGTCGATAAGATCGCCCGGAGGAAACTGTCCATTTATAAACAATAGAATTAATCCACGCGTAAGAGGTCAAGATAAGAGACTATAATAGCGAAAGCCTCATGACTATGCATACGCGCTCTAATTACTCGTCGCGCGGCCCGCGAAATTAATCCACAGTTAAAGGCTCGAGATAAGTCATCATCGGGTAGGTAGTACACGGTTCATGGTTATTCATGCGGTATACGATTGGCCTACATGCACTCAAAGTATCAAAGCAAGACGCCGCGCCGGCTTTGGTGTCAAAAGCGTTGGTCTGTCAACGACATACGCGGGGTCGGACATGAAAATGCACATCGTATCGACGGACACGAGTGAAAAACGAACAGATCGAACCTGGTCACTGCCGGAAGAGCAGTCTCAGGAGTGGTCGTCTGCAAACTTTGATTACATCTGCCAGCGGTTCAACTAAGCGACGCCCGGCGTCACGACGCAAATATAGACGTGCGCCGGCGCCACCGTGAGAACGGTTGCTCATTTTCGTCAGAAATTCGCACAACTTCCGATAGAATTTGCGTGCCGTGACGAAACGTGTCTCGTACTAAACCGGAAATGTTGCAGAATAAGGCAAAAATAAAAAGAAGTAAGAACAAATATATTTTGACGTCGAAAATATTTATCGAAGTCGACCTTTCTTCGAAAAGATTCAATTGTGACGCTTGATCATTTTCTGCGAGAAATTCGCACAATTTCCGATAGAATTTGCGTGGCGTGACGAAACGTGTCTCGTACTAAACCGGAAATGTTGCAGAATAAGGCAAAAATAAAAAGATGTAAGAACAAATATATTTTGACTTCGAAAAAATTTATTGAAGTCGACCTTTCTTCGAAAAGATAGGACATAAAGCTTGACCAATTTTACAAGAAAATCGCAGACTTTCCAGTAGAATTAAGATGACAACGCGAATCCTACTTTCAGTTAAACTAGAAATGTTGCAGAATACGATAAAAATGAAAAAAATGTGGTATCATTAAGATTTGACTCCAAAAATATTTATTAAAGTCGGCCTTTTTCAGACGAAATTCGACGTGGGTATTATAGCGTGGTCCATCGTAACATAAATCGATGTTGTATTTTTTTAAAATATGTTGAACATATTTTCTTATAGATTTAGCATGCTGAATTCAAATCTGGTCACAGAATCTGTTAAATTCTTCAAGATTCTGGTTACTAAAATTATATATTAAATTATTTTATATGTATTATATAATTATATATTAAATCACTATTATAATCGATTTATCTGAAATCTTAGAGTACTTGAAAAATTCTGTGAACAGATTCTGCATGCCGGAATCTATTTGGAGCGATATGTAATATGTTAAGAAAAAATTCTAATCACATGTTATAACTTATAAATTGAGGCTATATGTATAGGACTGAATAAAATCGACGCAAGCTTTAAATGCATAGAATATGTCGAAATTGATTTTTCTAATTCCAAATCGCAAATTTTTATTTTTCCGATGTTCCAAGTTTAGTTTAGCAACATACCAATTAAAAATAAAAACTGTATAAATTTATTGACGCCACTTTTTGCATTGATCGATCCATTTGTCGCCCATTCTCTAAACTTTAGAGACTCCACTTCGATGTCTTTACATTGATATCGGGCATAATTTCTCGGTGCTATACTATCAATTGCATCTTTAATGACCGATCTCGCGGCTGTATCGATCGGCTAGTAATCGACGGCATTGATGGCGACGATATTCATAGACTGTGCAAACCAAGGCAATCGTCATCGAAACTTTCGAAACTCCTCGACGTAGATTAATCAACAGCGCCGGAGTGACTCCATTTACATTGCTCGCGTAACTTGAAACTTATGAGCATTTGATCGCTCAATTATTTAGACCAGAATCCGGCCAATGAAAGGATCCCTATAAAGGCCGGCAAATAAGCGTGGAACAATTTATTCTGCAATTATAGCATATACGCGTCTGGCCATTCGGAATCGCGGAACGGCAACTATTTACTCGTGACAGTAAACGATCGTCCGACGAGTCATTAAAATCACCGTCCACGGTGTCTATTACAAGCACACGCGAACGATATTTCAAAGAATTCTGGGTTCGCGAGGCAGTATACGATGCTAACAAGATTCATCGGCGCAACACGCGTTGGAAAACGAGCCTGTCCCCGTAGACAAAGCTACAAAGATCAGGATGCAAGATGCGACCGAATGTCGGCGCATACTCTATGCGACACATTATATGGTGCTCGTATATTATATCGTTCGGAGTATTTGGACATCCGGTGGAATTTAATTAAGAGCTGTACATTAGAATTGTTATGGAGGCAGTAAAGGTCGTCATGGTAACATTAAACCTAATCCTTTAATCCAAGTGGGATATACTCTTGAGTCTCAGATTTTTATCTTGGTCGCTATGGTCTTGTTAGGAATAAATACTTTTTTCTTAAATTTTACTGTTACAGTGTATATATTTAAGTATACAAGATATTAAGAGTTTACCTATCGCTTATTAAGAAGTTATGTCAAATTGATTATAAAGTGCTTCCCCGAGGAAATTTATTAAATTTTCAGAGCTTAAATTAAAGGTAGAAGATTGCACTTTATGATAGGTCTATTTTCGTTTAATGGAAATTATGTATCATGTCGCAGAATTTATCAATACTGACTGGTAACTCGAAGGAACGCTATTACTTTAAGTCGATTTTAGAATGCTTTCCTGGTGGAATTTGTTAACGTTTGAAGGCTCAAATTAAAGATAGTATTTTGCACTTTACGATGAATTTATTATGGTTTATAAAAATAATTGGAGGTCGCACCGAGAAATTGATGCATCATGATCGGGAGTATGGAGAAAAATTAATGAATTTTGAGAATGATTTTATATCAATTTTGGAATGAATTCTAGAAGGGGATTTTTAAACTTTCCGGGCTTCAAATTAAACCTTGAAAGTCGTACTTTATGATAGGCTCACTTACATTTATAAAAGAGTTGAAAATCACATCGAGAAATTTATGCACCCAGATCAGGAGCATGGAGAAAAATGAATGAATTTTGAGAGTGATTTTAAATCAATTTTGCAATGATTTCCCGTAGGAATTAGGAACTTTCAAGGCTGCAAATTAAACCTTTAAAGTCGTACTTTATGATAGGTCTATTTAAGATTAAAGGATAATTCTAATCGATGTCGAAAAGTTGATGAATCTTGACTCTGAGGGAAATTATTCGATTTCACGGATTACTTCGAATGAATTATAAAATGAATTCCCAGCGGAATTTGTAAACTTATGTGGGCTCAAATAAAGCTTGAAGATCACACTATACTGCAAATCCATCGAAGTTCACAATAAAATTTTATATCTCATGGAAAAGTCACTCACCATACCCTACAACATGTTCACGTCCTCGACTCTCTTTCCGTAAACACCAAGCAATTTTACTCCACACAATTTTCAACCAAAAAAATCTTTGAAGCGACAAACAGTTTCCGGAGACCTCTGAGCTTGTACTCGGCCCTCGGCACAATGATCAGCCTCGACCGTGGCCAATAGATAAGACGAGGGGGGCGCGTGCTGGCGTAGATCGTGCGGCTCAAAATTGATCTTTCCTCTTCACCGTATCATAACATTCAGATTTTATTGCTCGGCCGGGCCTGGGCGGCCGTAGTGTTTGCAATACCTTTCACCTGTCATCCGGGCGACGAAGACGCAGCTGCAACAAGGATACCGTGACTCCTGGAATGTCCGGGCAACGTGCACCGTTGCGAAACTAGCGTCTGAATTTATCGAGCTGGCGCGCCTCCAGATGGAGGTTTCTTTTTCGCTCGTAACCGTCCGGTTGTTCTTCATTCCCTCTCGCCTGTTCCCTCCTCTCCCACGGAACACTCTCTCGCCATCCACCCCCGACGCACGACGTCAGCCCAGTAAAATCAAATATTAACGATCCACGGACCGAGGAATCGCGAGACCGCTGTTCCCAGCGTTGTAACATGACGACACGCGCGAGGACACGAGCCGCGTGATGTATTATCCTTGCGTCATCGCCGCGAAAATAGCCCAGGGCAGAGACAGACGAAAATCGTGAAAAACGTCACCCAGAGAAAAATGTCACCATCTTTACAAACTCCCGTGACTCTATCGTTGGTTAATTACATGAAATATGCTCGCGATCGGTCGCTTTGCAATCCCCAATTTGTTGGCCCCATAGACTCTACCGGTCTAGACGATTTGTTCTTTTTCTGCTGGAGAAGAGGGGTTGTTCAGAGTTACGAGTCCTGTCGCCAAAGTTGGCTCGAGTCGCTTCTTCGTAGTCTAGACCTGCTGCAGGTACCACTTCTTTTTACTTTTTTTTTCTGTTGATTCTTTGTTTAAGATTAAAATCAAGCGTCTGCTTAACACTAGGTTTACGAAACACTAAAACTGATTATTTTACATTGCTTTATAAAAATAATAAAATTGTATTTACTTAGATCTTCAGCGATTTTTATTGTAATATGTACACAAAAAAATGAATCTATTTAATAATTCCTCACTGTGAGAGATCTAGCCGTGAGAGTTTCCACGTCGTGGAAACAGAAGGTAGCGAGAATGAAAGGACAGAGAATTGGTAGAGAGCAATAGGTAGCTTGAGGTAGGTTAGCGATGTGAAGAAAGGCGTAGAGAGGTGTTCGAAAATAAATACTATATTGACAGAAGTATACAGAAACAGTGAGAAATATAAAGGTAAATACAAGCGAAAATAAAGAACAGAGGTGGGAATAGATGAAGTGAGAGAAGGATGATGTACAGTCGCGAAGCCCGTGAATGTACGAAAAGAAAGCGAAATTATTGTGATGCCCACAGCAATTTGAACAAACGTGTAAAAGTCGCGTGATCGGTCGATCCAGAAGTGTACGAGACAAGGGCGCGAGCGCTCGTCGTCGGCCTATTTATACTGCTTTTGGGCCATCGGTTAGGAAAGGATAAGGAGTGGGAAGTTTGAAATTGCAAGGACGACAGCGCCGACCGTTTGTTAGAGCATGAGGGCAATGCCCTAACGGCCGGTGCGTCTAAGGAGACAATGGAAAATAGGCAGTGGATTTGGCATATGAAAAGTAGGAACCATGGCCCGCGAGACAGTTACGCAGCGGCATGTAAACACGCTCCGCCGAGAGGTTTACAATCGTGGTCGTTCACCTGGATTTCGGCATCGAACGCTAACAGCTGAGCACGGTGCGAGGCAGAAAAACTACCGTGGCTGTTGGTTCTTATGCCGAGACCCAGGTGTATCGGGCAAGAAGCGTTATAAGAAAATTCAACTACAATTGCCGTGCAGTCGCGTGCCGAGGCGAACGAAAAGATTTTGAACACTCACGAATGCCTCCTTACACTTTTAATAATCGTGAATTAAAAATTTTTGAATCCGTCATTTTGACGGGCCCCGTAAATCTAGTGTTAACAATCTCAGTACCATATCTCCCAAACATGGTTTGGCGACAGGTTATATACCAAATAAGATACAAGTTTCAGAAAATTATTGTAAATATGCTACAAATATATTGGAGAAGGTCTCATAAAAAAATAAGTAATAATAAAAAAGTGTTTTTTATTGGCATTACACTGTGAGGACACGTGGGCCTTTGAACTGGTGGTTCTCCGCGTCTCTTTCTTTCCCAAGCTCTTTCTCTGTCCTTCCTTGCGCCTGAAACTTTCGTCGTTCATTACTCAAATAAATACCATCGGAATTATATCTTATTTGGTATCATTTTCATTAGAAAAATGTCACGAATATGTTGGTGAAAGTTCCATCAAAAAATAATAAATAATAAAGAAGTTTAGTCATTGGATTAGTAGTAGTCTTACCGATATACTCGACCCGTATTATGTTACACTTCTCGGCGACCGAGGCCTCTCGAGCTTTACGGGCCCTCACGGGGTATACCACGCGGAAGGAGGGATTGTTATGCGACAATCATCGTTCAGAATTTCACGACAATTAACGATGAAATACTGTACATTGAAATTCTGAGGTGCCGATAAACAAACCTTGCGCGGAACAGGGAAATTAGCGTACAGCAAACCACTCTCGGCTAACTTTCCGGGCACTGCGCCGCTCTCGTGAAACTACCAACTCTCGGGAGCGACGGTGAAGTGGACACGCAGCGTAACCGAGTTCGACAACTGGTTCACTGGTCGGTCATGGAAACAGTAGCAAAGTTGCGCGAGAAACTGGTATATCGGTGACGGGGTTCGCATTGTCCGGTGGACTTACTGGCCGGTGTCTGCTCGTCCAAGTCATAATCGAATCATCGGAGCGACGACCGCACGGAACGGGTCCGCCGATGATCGATCCACTGGCCGTGTTTTAGGCTTTTGGATCCTCCGTCGATCATTGGCCCGTTAACGTTACGCAGGATCCAGCATTCAGGAGGATTGTCCCGTGGACACATATCCGAGGCGTTGTTCGCGAGCATTGTCCGTGGCGACAGGTGATTCGTTAGGCGAAACCGTTCCACAAAGACAAATGCTTTTGCACGGTGTCGCGGATCGACGATGCGCTTCGTACGCCATGGGAGTCCATAAAATGTGCCGTAAATGACTCCAGTCCTTCGTTCATTCTTGTGCGTGACGTTTCGAATTGCATATACAGTGCGTGTAAAAAGTATTCGTACACTTTTCAAAAACGAATAACTGTTAACACTAAACCTACCGAGCATTAACAGCAACTAGCACGTATTGCCTTATAAAAATTATAAGATTGTATTTATTAAGAGTTTGTACAATTTTTGTTACAAAAATGTGGAAATTATAAAGCACTACAGACGAATATCTCCAAAAATATTGATTGTACGCAAAAATGTTTCAAATGAAAGTTATTTAGTACCGAAGGGGGGGGATATCAAGTGGTGGGACTTTTATTTTTCCCGGAGGACGATCCAAGGTGAGGTGAAGGTCAACTTTCGGACAAAACGTAAACACACACTAACACGAAGATTACTAATTTTCTACGAGTTTTCTCAAAACATTATTAATTTAAATTAAGTATTAATTTACAAATTGTTACTGATACATCATCCACTTTCAAATTATAAATCATTTTTGTTCACCGATGAATTGACCATAACTACTTCCCAGACATCTTAAAAGTATTAGCTGTGCACAAACGTATTTATTTTATTATTAAAACGATGGTTATTTTGCGCATGAAGCAATTTTTATTCCAAAATCAAGATATTTCATTGAACCTAGAACATTTTTATTCTATGTATCTTTTTTACATTTTGCACCTGAAATTCAATCTGTTTTCTCATACACATCAGTTGAATTTTTAGCAATTTATAGATCAGAGACGAATTTAATAACATGAAAACTGTTTCGAAAATAATGGTATGGCAATTTTTACTGTTGACTCAGAGTCACCATTCGAGTGCAAAGGGTTAATATTGCTTTCTGTAAATAATAAAAGTATTCTTCATTCGCATTATCGAAGTTTCTCATACACTCTTTAAAACAACTTTTAACATTTCCTCTACAATTTGGAACAATTGCAACTTCTTCAAAATGTTCTTCTCGCGCCATGTAGTAAACTAATATTGTTCCAACTTTTCGAGAAAAAAAATCCAAGTCGTTGGGTCCGGTATTAAAATAGTTATCTTTTTAATAGCGTCTGTGTATTGATCAGAGTCGCTGTAACTATAGTTGTGATTATCGTGCGATCATTTCCGATCATTTTCGCATCACGAACGGCAGTCTACTTTATCCGGCGAACGTGTTCTTTCGAAGGATTTTCAAAAGATACAGCGCTAACTATAATACATTGTCGCGCGAGGCAGTAACGCAGAAAGGAACACGCCAGTCTTAAAAGAACGTGAGAAGTATCTGATGGAACGAAGTGACGGCGTTGAACAACCGTGATCCCCAAATGGGTCCGAGCAGCTTACGGTTGGAACTTACAGAGGAACAATGGAGTTTTTGATGAGCAATAAAGAGCAGCCACCTTTTACAGGGGACGCGTTATTCCACTAGCCTCAAAATGGCCCCCGAAGAATAAATTTCTACAACGCTCATTATACCCGGTGAACATTTGCTAACTTCGCTCATAACACTAAACCAACCGGGCCTTAAATGTAACCGGTACATGTTGCTTTATAAAAATGACAAGATTGAATATATTTGGACTTTGTGCAATTCGTATTATAACGTGTGCTCTACTAACAAGGAGAAGACGCAGTCATCGAGTCTTAGATTTTGTCGAAACTTTGCATCCTGGTAGATTTCGTTCTCCTGTTTATGAAAATATAGCATTATAGGCGTCGATACTCAATAATTGTTGAGATTTTTACAATTTAAATTTCATTATACCCGTTAAGCCGTTAAGTACAGTTTTGGTTGAAGTTTTTGTCAAGTGCCAAACGGCGTGATGTTAACGTACTAGATTCATTACCGGAAAGGCCAATCCCTTTTTCCTTTTTTTCCATTTTTTTCTTTTTTTTCTGTTCAATTTAACTATTTTAATTAATTGTATTTTGCACATGAAAAATGCACTCATAATATCTATAGGAAACAAAATATAAAAGTTTTATTGAAAAGGAACATAATATGAAAGAAACACTAACTTCATTAATCTTAACGTATCTCAAAAGTTGTTGAGTATCGACGCCTATAATGCTACATTTTCATAAATAGGAGAACGAAGTCTACCAATATGCAAAGTTTCGAGAAAATCTGAGACTCCATGACCGCGTCTTCTCCTTGTAAATATACAGGGTGGCCCACATAACTCTGAACAGCTCGATATATCGAAAACTATGCCATCGATTTTAAAGTTCTTAGTCTTGAATTGCGTGGAACTGAAGGGCCTTTCTGACTACATAAACGTGAAGTGGCCTCCCTTCCCCTTTAACGGGGGAGGGGAGGTACCTTTGTAATTTTAAATGGAACCCCCTATAAAATGTTACATATTTAGATTCTACCGGAAAAAACAAGTCAATTTTGTCTGAAACATTTTTTTGTCAGATACTTCCATGATGAGATATAACAGTTCGAAGTTTCGAGTTGTAGGTACTTGAAGCGCTCGGAAATAGCGTTATGGAATTATACGCGCTTGAGTCCTTTGCTTATTCGTGAAGAAATAAAATGTACTTTAAATTAAATGTTCAAAATGTCCACCACGGGCTTGTAAACATTTATTTACTCGAAACATCAAAGTTGTTCTAACATTTTTTAACATTTCGGGAGTCACTGATGCGCAAGCGTCACGTATTCTTTGTTCCATATCCTCTTTTGTCGTCGGTGGTTCAAACATAACTTTGTCGGGGCGCGCAATGGCTCAGTGGATAGAGCGCACGACTACAAACAACTGCGGTCGTGAGTTCGAATCCCACCGCCGTCACCTCTGGAAATTCTTCTATGTGATATTATACTGCGTTGCCCAAGGTGGTTCGGAGCCCACCTTTATAATCTGTAGGTCCTTCACGCACACGTCCATACACACACACACCCATCGTACATTCACCGATTACAGTACCAAATCTCATTGTTCCACCCCCGTCGCTAATGACCCTGGCAGTTGAAGCGACGTTAAATAACAAAATAAATAAAATAAATAACATTGTCCTTTAAAATCGATGGCATAGTTTTCGAGATATTGAGCTGTTCAGAGTTATGTGGGCCACCCTGTATTTTATACGTGCCATCATTTTGTCGCACTGTTTCTTTTGTAATTTTTTAGTTTAGATAAATAAAAGAACATTTCCTTTACTTTCTTTTTTGCAGTGTAAGCTCATTTCGCAATACAAATGTATAGGTATCAAGAATGAGTATATTTATTATGGCCAAGTGATGAAAACGTTGAATTTTCGAGGTGTGCCATCTTTTTGTCGCTGAGTGTATACGCTCCTGAAGTTTTGCCATTTAAAATCGGGACACCCTGTATAAATACAACTTTAACTTCCAGTACCCGAATATTGCAAACTTTCGGGACCCCGACTCGACCCGACTACCACTTCGGGTACCCGAAGTTTATAAACTTTCGGGATCCATTCGCACACCTAGTAACACCCCGAGTAATTGCCAATAAATTAATTGCAGCGCGAAGGGAAAAATTAAAAGTGAAACACCGTGCTACGTGAGATAAAGGGGGGCAAAGGGAGGGAGGCAAAGAACAGGTCGCGGGATCGATGGTTAACGCGATTCGAAAGGTACAATCAACCGACAATGAACGGCGTCGTGTACCGGCTGTTTCTCAGGCGTCGTCGCTTCGCCGATCTTATCGTGGCCACTGTTTTTTCCTCTTAATCAACGCGTCGGGTTTCTGCGAATGTGTGCCGGTGGCGCGCCTCGTGTCGGGGTCACGATTCGATAAATGTTACGCGCGATTTGCATAGGGACCACATGCTTCGGTGCCTCGACGCCCACGCGTAAGAATCCGAGAGTTCCCTCGGCGAAATGGCGTGTCGTAATAAAGCGAGCCTCGTATAAATTACCTATCGACGCGAATGTTTATGAATCTGTTACCTGGCCGCCGCCGCACCGTGCCGGAGATGTCCACTTAATATTACATGGCCGGACGGGCTCATCCTGAGAACCATTGTCCGACACATCTTCTCGCATCTATGACGTATGGCGTCGCTTGCGTAGAAAGCACAGCATTCATTTTATTGACGCATCGAGTCTCACGCCTGTACATAGAAAAGTTACGCAAAACTGCTTACTTAACACTGTAAATTATTATTCTACGTTACTTCGCAAAAATAACGAGAATTTGTCTGTTCAGATTTTTAGTTATTTTTATTATAATTGGTGCGCAGAGAAATAAATTTATTGAATGATTCCTCGCAGATATGTGTTTTTAAAGTTCAGTAATTGTAAATTAAAAAATTTAGATTTTGTGAATTTAGTGTTAATCTTTGTCGCGAGTCAGACTCGATGTTGTACTGCAAGCAGTGAATAGATTGCAGTAAAAATTGATTTTCAAGTTTGGGAAAAATAGTATTAGTCGCAATGAGTGCGTCGAAACGAAAGATACAACAGACCAGTTCGATCAATTACAAGGTCGTCGATTAATTCCGCGATAATTACTTTTCCTTCCAGCAAAGTTATTGCGTCTAGAAGAAAGTGAAAAGTCGCTGCAGGAAAAATCAAAAAGTTAAGAAACAGCAGCGGTTAAGTAATTCGGAATACGAGGCAAGAGCGGAAGTCGAAGTTTTCGTCGCGAGATGAAGATTGTGAGAGAATTATCGAGTTTCGACTTATCAGAAAATGATACAGAAGGAGAAGGGAAGTAACGGACGCGTGGCGAGAAACTGTAATGGAGCTATTAACTTCATGAACTTATGAAGTGGGCAAAGTTCCTGGGACTCGGCCGCTGGTATAGTATATCTATCGATAATGCTGTATCGAGTACAAGCTTATGGCGCGCACGATCCGTTCTATAATTCTTGTTGGTGTTCGACGTAACAACTTTCACGTACAAATATCTCAATGATACGGCGATAATTCGATTCCGAAGGGGCACCGGTTATCGGCTATCCTATCATGGATCTTTAACTATCCGGGTACATTGTTTTTTGCATAATAACTGGTTCATTACGTTTCGCTGCGAAATTCCTGGTGCGCTCTAATGTCCTTCTCTTTCACTAATTACAACTACATTACACCGTATCTTGTAACGAGCTGAACGCAAACACCGTTTTTACTGTCGCTATCAAACCATTCTACGTTCGAACGATTTATAGGTCAATCATTTTCTTGCGAAACTCTGATCCGTGGAATCGGTCTCGAATTATAGAAAATTGAAAACGATACTCTCGGATCGCATTCTTTGTAAGAGTATTTATTATGTTCACCATAGAATTTATAATATTTTTTTACAATCAATAGAGGAGCAAAATTTTATATTGGGTTGGTGTAAAAATAATTTAGGTGTTTTGTTCTTGAATTTTAAAATTACCGCTTCATTTGCTAATTCGAGCTGAATGACGAATAACTGTTTTATGATCAACTTAATTATTCTTCTTTTAAAATTTGTAGACTACGGATTTTATGAATGGATGAAAAAAATAGGGAGATCAAACGCAATACAGTAAACACATTTAAAGAATTTAAAAGTATTGTTATTTTCAAGTAAAGAAAATTATTGACGGAATAAATAAATGTCTACGTACATGTGCCTTGCAATTAGTACAAACAATTTTTATTTTGCATAAAGATCCGCAGTCTAGCAATCTCCCAAGATGTTTCTTTCGGGTATTTGCTTTGATAATGGCACAGTAAAAGTAAAGTTATTTCCTCTATTTTGAAGAATTTATAATTGTCTAAATTAAATTTTTTTCTTTTGAGTTTATCACTGAAGTACACGAAATAGTAATTTATATTTTATTTTTGGCAGAGAAATGATATGGAGAAGGAAAATCAAGTTTTGTGAAAAAATTATGACTAGTGTGAATGGTAAATGAGATAGTTTATACTCCCCGAAATAAATTTTGTCTTGTGTTAATATTGTCTGGCTCACGCTATATCACAATTATAGAAACAAAGAAATTGCCATCGTTAATGCATGCAGAAGTTGGTAAAGTCGATGCTCTTTCCATTGCATTTTGTCCCATCTCGATATCTCAATCCGTTCTTGAGATATAAAAGTTTAAAGATTAAGCGGTGGGTGTAGAGTGGGGGGAGTGGGCTCAATTCATAATACTAATGGTAAATAGTAAAAACTCACCTGCCGCAACTATAGTCTCGTAGGGCAGGTCAGTGACTAGTGTACGAGAGAAAGAAACAGATCCATGTGTGCGAGAGAGAAAGAGATACACAAATATTAAAAAATTACCTTCGTCTTTACACGACGATATCTCGAGAACCAAGCGTCGTATCGTAATACAACAAAAACCGTTTTGAAGCGGAGGCTTCGCGCTCTCCAACAGCCCAAGTCTCATTAAAATAATGCCAATAGTTTCGAAGTAATAACAATGTAAATATTAACTAATTTCAATGCGATTTCCCTGTGCTTTTCGTGCATTTCAATGAGTTCAATTGAATAAATATCCTGTATTTTGAGATAAATAATATATTTTTGGATAAAAATATTGTTTATAACTGTCTGAAGATTCTATATGGTTATCGATTAATTATTATTTTTTAAAGAAAGTTTTGAAAAATAATGTGGTAAAATAAATTCGCTTTTGTACTCTGTGGGTCAAAGGTGACCCTGCTGAACATGCTTCGGTGACTGAGAATTGTGATATTTAAATGTTTTTAACATCTGGTTTACGAGATGCGTCAAAATGACGCGGTATATTTTTAATTTACGATTACTGAGATTGTAAGGAGACATCCACGAGGAATAATCCAACAAATTTATTTCTTTGGATAAACATTCTTAAAAAAAAGATGGCTAAAAATTTAGATAGACATATATTCTCGTTATATGTATTAAGTAATGTAAAATAGTCGCTTTAAGGGCTTCGTAAACCTAGGGTTAATGAGTAGACTGCGGATCTTCATGCAAACTAAAAACTTTTTATCTGAATTGCCACAAACTGGGCCGAAATAAAAATTTAAATAATACAACAGTAATAAAAATAATATAACAGTATTTTCAAATTCTTCTACTGTTTTCACTGTTTTGAACTGCACCTATTCATTTCTATCATAAATGCACAAAATCCACAGTCAGTTTATAAGTCGCACAGTAAAAGCGTAAACGAGTGATTTCTTTTACAATCTATTGCACTTATATTAATTATCTCCATAATTACAAAGTAGTAGGTACACATAAAACGCCGAACTTACCTTCCTCGGAGCAAACCATAAAGCGTGGCGAATCAAGCTAATCTCCCAGAACGTCTCCCCCGGATTACCGCTGGCAAGGGGTCCAATTTGGCAGCGCTAATCCGTGGCTCGTCAGATCCTGCCCGCGTCGCAGGCCGAAACTTTAAGGAAGATAAAGACACGTCTAAGCGAAAAGTAGTAAAAGTTTCTCTCGCCGACCGTCGAAGGAGTGGTGGTAGTGGTAGTTCCATTTGCCTTGTAACTTGCGAAACAGGGTGTGTAGAGTCGCCTGGCGTTGCAATGCAAATGGAATCTCTTGATTGAGTTTACCAGGCATTCCGCCTGTCTTCGGTGGGGAAGAAAAAGGGTGGCTTCGAGTCGATTTGACGTATCGACGACTTTCCACTCCGCTTGCTACTCGCGAATAATCGCGACAGGAACGGGGAAGAATGCTAGTCCCATTTTCGCGTGTAGACGCGTCTCTCGACGTGCTCCCTCGCAAATGGAGACAAATTTATGAGAGAGAGAGAGAGAGAGAGAGAGAGAGAGAAGGAGAGAGTGAGAGGATCGCGGCGCAGAACGAAAAACCTGGCCACTTTTGATAAATTGAATCGATCGATTGTTTTTTGCTGCCATCGAACGCGGGCGCTCGACGCGCCAGACACTTTTCACGCATGAATTATTCGTTTTCCCGACGCGCGACGCGATCCGCTCGAGCGTTTTTTGGTAAACAAAGTGTTCAGCCTGTTCATGAACGACATCCTCTGCGTCGACGGAGATTTAAACGGCTACGAAGAGCGTTTCCAATTGCGTGAGCCTCGGGCGAAGTAAAATAACGGGGTAGCGGTGTGTAAACAGCGTATTTTTGCGTCTTCCGCCGGACTTTTTCTTGCGAAAATATTCTGCACAAAAATTCGAGGTGAGCTTCAACGTTTTTTTGTATTATATTGTCGGATATGATATGTCCGATTTTTAACAGTAACGATTAACGTGCACAAACTTTTGTCGAAATAAACATAGTGATCCAGATAAAACATCATTATAAGCTATACATGGTGAAAATTATAAAACGTTACCAGACGAATATCTCTAAAAATATTGATTATACGCAAAAATGTTTCAGATGAAAGTTGTTCAATACCTTCTCTACTTTTCCCTGCAAGCTTGACCTTGAATGACCTTGAACGACCTTGAGTCATAGGTAAGTGAACTCGTCTCAAAACGCACTATTTTATGGTGGATAAAAAAAACATATCGTTCCATTTAAAAGAAGAAAGTTGACCTTGAAGTGTCCACCGGGAAAAATAAAAGTTCCGCCACATGATGTCACCCTCGGTACTGAACAACTTTCATCTGAAACATTTTTGTGTATAATCAATACTTTTGGAGTTATTCGTCTGTAACGCTGAATAATTTCTACCCTGTATACTCTGTTACTAAATTACGTGTCAATTCCATTTTGTGGTTTTACCATCGACAAATTGTGTCCCGACTAATCACCACATTACGCTAACTTTGCTAACATTACGTACCTATTAATTAACTGTCAATTATTTCGCACGTACGTAATTAAATAGCGAAGTTCTATGTGAACGAAAAATGGTCTACACGAATTGAAGGTCACAGAAACTATATAAACACATATCTTTTTCTTAATAATTTCTAGTGGTTAAATATAATACAACAGAATTTTTAAATGCTTAAAATATATTTACTGTTTCACATTTGATGTACCCATTTTCCTCACTGTTTCAAATCCGTCGTTTAAACCAGTGAATTCCTAACAACCATACACACATTTTCGGAATGTCGTCATCGATATCTACAGGATCACATAAAAAAAAGTTCAAAAAAGTTAAGAACACGGAGTCCTCCAAAACATAGTCGAGCCAAAATTATTCTAGCTGTAAAGGTTTCGTCAGAAATTATTTCTTAGAACATATAATCATGAAATAAAATAGTTGCTTCGTCCGACAGAGAATTAACGAAATTGTTTATAGAATGTTTATTATTATTTTAAACTACCAACGAACAAAACAGAACGGAGCTCTGTTCAATCAACAATTTCCCAAACATTTTGCACCAGTGGCTGATTTATGCTGGCCGCGAGCGTTCTTCCGTAGAATCAATGGAACGCGGCGTTCTATTCATACCGCGTGTACGTTCTTATCATTGTATTGGTGAATCGCGACTAATCATTCTTAACACGAATCTAATCTAAACCTACGCTAAGGTACCAACTGTATCAAATAAACAACAAAATTCCACCGAATTCCAACATTTCAAACCACATCTAAAAATTTCCCTGATCGTCCAAAAAGCGGTGAAAGAAAATTCGCGTGTATGGAACGCTAAAGAATTCAAAAGCCGCTGTAAAAATTCATTGCGGGTGTCGGGGCCGATATAATAGCGATGGTAGTCCGGCAGTCAGGGTAACAGCAACCGATAGCGATGATCGTCCAGGCGAGAAGATGGCGGGCCGGTTTAATTGAACACAGCAGCTCGGGACCGCTGCGGAAAGCCGCATTACCGTTCCTGGAAGCACAAATCTGTCGGGTGCAAACGAAATGGCCGTCCCTTCTGCTAGTTGATGGCCGGACACCGTGAACTCCTATATTTCATCGTCGACGATGCCATCGACGACTATGAATGGCGGTGTAACGATGGCCCCACCGTCGATCGAGACTGCTCGGTCGTTCACTCTACCCGGAATCGGTTCCGTGTATCAGTTTTTAGGGGATTGATAAATTTAACTGGGACTATCGGGCTATTCCTGGCCAACAGAGACGGAGATGACCGGGTCATTAGCACTCGTACGATTTATGGGAACTGCGGCCCCCGGACGGCCTTTGATTCACGGAACTTGACTGATGGACGCTGCAAACCCGTCTTCCGCGAACCTATTGGCCAGCCTTCGATGCGATCCACCGATAAATAACGCTGATAATTGCTCCGCGAAGTTATCTGCGTTGCGAAATTTATTTTCATCGGATGATACGGAAAGTAATTTCGTTTTTCCTGTAGGGACGCCATTGCTGCCATTTGTTATTACTAGACTACGGATCTTTCTGTAAAATAAAAATTTTCTTCGCTAATTACCGAGTACTGGAACCACTCATTTGTTTCTAACGTTAGTACTGTTGGTGTAGCAATCGCGATTATGTTTTTTGAATTAGCTGGCATATGGTTACCTATAGTTTTCGTCTCAAGATATGGTGCTAATCTTTTCTACTTACTTCTTGGGAGAATTACATATATATATGTGTGTGCCGCGGCTTTGCCCAATATTTTCTTGTTTTTGATTATTATAAAATTTAATTGAATTGTATATTTAGTGAATTTAATTGAATTGTATATTTAGTGAATTGAATTGAATTGTATATTTAGTGAATTGAATTGAATTGTATATTTAGTGAATTTAATTGAATTGTGTATTTAGTGAATTTAATTGGATTGTATATTTAGTGAATTGAATTGAATTGTATATTTAGTGAATTTAGTTGAATTGTATATTTAGTGAATTTAAATGAATTGTATATTTAGTGAATTTAATTGAATTGTATATTTAGTGAATTTATCCTTCACACTCGTTTGTCTGGAACATCACTAAAAATTTAATATAATGTAATTCAAAACAATTCTTACATTACCAAACATCTTTGTGTTTAATTAATTCCTAGACGTTCAAGTGTGGTTTGAGTAAATGCACCAAATTTTACATAGACAAAATGATTAAATTGAAGCTTAAAAAATTCTTGAATATGTGGTTCCCAATACAATGGTTAAAATAGTAACAGAATGTTTATACATATTGTTTTGAAATTTCTCAGTTCATTTTTCATAATTGTAGACAGTGTCGCCAGATCGCTGAAATCGAGGGGAATACAATTTACCACGTCTCTGATGACCAGAGTAATATGTAGCACGTTGCGCGGCACGTCACGTGACCAGTCTACGGTCTTAGTGGGGGACGTTGTAGCGTGCGCAGGAGTGGAATGGGATAGTGGAAGGGGAAAAGGAGGAGAGAAAAATCAACCCAGTTCTGGGTTGGTCTGGCGACACTGATTATAGAACTGCAAATATACAACATAGTAAGATGTACTCTATACAAAATCGAATAGACAAACCAGCAACTAACTCTCACATTATGAAAATGATTACGCTATGTGTGTTTATCATCTATTGACAATTTCATATTTGATTAACCTCAAGAAATTGATTGTGAAAATATATTTATAGTAGAAGTTTACAGGAAACTGGTAATCGATGCGGCACCGTAGAGTTTGCAATCAGAAAACGATCAAAAGATATTAACCTTCCATTAATTATCGAAGAGTGCCCCATGGTCTTCGTTAACGCCTAATAAAGCCCAAACAAATTTTTTAAGGAGCGAGTTACGAGTACCGCGGGAAAGTTCGAGCTTGTTAAAAAGTTCAGTCTTCAATGTTGAAGTTAGTTAACGCAGCCTGGTGTAAAAACTCTGACAGGAAAATTGAATTATTCTTTGCAACGGTAGGTCCGGCGATATTATAGAACTTTCTGTATTTTAGTCCCCCTTCTTCTTGCTTCCCCTTTGTCAAATTCATTGAACCGTGATATTGAAGTCATTGGACAGAAATGATAAAAATATACAATATTATATAAGTCGTAGCGAATATAAAATTTTATATTTGACTCATAGAAGTATAAAATATTATATTTGACTCATAGAAGTATAAAATATTATATTTGACTCATAGAAGTATAAAATATTATATTTGACTCATAGAAGTATAAAATATTATAGAAGTCTGAAAAATGTAGAATCGATGTATAATTTTATAGAAATGCTAGCCATATGGAATATTCTACATGAAAACGTAGGATTCATATTTACAATATTATAGAAATTATAGACATATGGAATATTATAGATGTCAGCAAAATATAGAGTTCATATATAAATAATAAATAATGACATATGGAATATTATAGAAATCAGCAAAATATAGAGTTCATATATAAGTAATGAATAAATATTATATTATACAATAGAAATGATAGACATATGGAATACCATAGAAGAAATGATAGAAATATGTAATATTATAGCAGTCACAAAAATACAGAACATTATATGTAGAAGTCATAGCTGATATAAAATATTATATTTGAGAAGTGGAGTATAAAGCATTATATCAATCATACAAGTGTGGAATTCATTGATTTATAAAATAACTTGGAAATGATAGAAATATTGGAGATTATAAAAATATAAAATGATCCAACAGTTGTGATTTAAAACTATACAATGTTCGATAAAATCCCTCAACTATTTAAACTGACGTTTAACTATTACTTAGGAAACATGAGTAACTTTGAGATAAAAGAGAGTACTTGACAAAATTAATTATTTTAGTGGCGACCGCGACAGAGGAGCCGCGAGTATTTAATAATGCGAAGCGCGGCGGTAAAAGAATGTGGTACGGTATCTCAGAAAATTTTCATTACCTTTCACAAAGTAGCGATTCCGCGTTACCAGGAAGAACCTGAAGACCGAGGGGAGCTTTCAATGACATAAAAGAGCACGAGAAAGAAGGAGCAGCTGCGGAACTGAAGTATGCGAAGGTTGAAACTCGACCGCATTACAGCTCCCATAACAGAATTAAAAAAGTTTCTTCGGTATATTAAAGAGAAATTTGTGAAACACGATGTTATTAGACGTTGCCCCGATAAAAAGGATAAAAGGACTCCCCGGCTAACGTCAGAGAAACGTTCCCGTTGAAAGAAAAATGGGTCATCTTGTGTAACGTTCCTCTGTATCGCCTTTTCCTTGCACGCAATGGAAACTGTCGGGAAATATGTTCAATTTTAATCATCGACATCTATTCGCGTGCAAAAGAGCACAGAAAGATTTCATTCCTTTCAAACGAAAGTTTCTTTCCGAACTCGAATAACATTTGCCAGCGATACGAGAACTCGATTACCATTTTATAATATGTGGATTTTCTTGAATAATTTCGCAAGCAATAAGAGAATGCTAATTTTAACGATCCATGTTAAACCAACGTTATATTTTATATTACTTGGCAGCCGGAAACTTCAACCATAAGTTGCCTTTAACGGTGAATTAATTACCAGTCGGAACCGTCTGAAATAAGTAGATTAAATAACC
The DNA here is from genome assembly GCA_913789915.3 of Sphecodes monilicornis. Classification (NCBI taxonomy): domain Eukaryota; kingdom Metazoa; phylum Arthropoda; class Insecta; order Hymenoptera; family Halictidae; genus Sphecodes; species Sphecodes monilicornis. The sequence goes on from OU565296.1 coordinate 21,202,468, forward strand.
CAGTTATTACTTGTTTCACGCGAATGAATATTACAATAGGATCTTCGGTGACGAGATAGCAAAAGACAAATTACTTTAACCCGACATCGCGGCAAATCGAACTCACTATCACGGCGAATTATATTGCAAGAGTGTAATACGATTTAATTACTTTTAACGAGGAGTGTCGGACTTCTAATTAAATAAATCCTCGCTTGAGAAACAAATTTATTCACGCGATTTCTGTTTCGGACGTATTTATCAGGTTCAGTAATGAATAATCCATTGTTCGTTTAATATAATGGTAAAATAATTGAAATTCGCATACTAATAACCAGTCGAAAGTCTGAGGACCAAGCTCATGATTAATGGACCACGATAATAATATTTTATGACTATACTATGAAACTTCCGGTGTCAGTACGAATTATTTCTGTTCCATTGAACCTTCGTAGAATAATATTTTACTTTCTCGTTTATGGTGGAATCTGATCTCATACTTTACCTGCATAAAGCACTGAACATTGGCAACGTTGGAATAAACAACAAATTCTTTACATGCTTCTAAAATTATGAAGAATGTTCTCAATATTTAATTAATTCGTTTATTTTACGGTTGGATAAATTGTCTGACAAATGAAGACGAAACGTAACAATTTCAAATGAAAAATAAGATTCAGTATTTTGCTATATTCATTTCGAGATAGTAATGGGAGAATAATTCGATTTTATGTCAAAATTAGATTATTTTATGGTTAGACATTATTGTGACAAATTTGTGGAATACTTGGACTAGTTTAACTGCGTTTTGGAGAACCCATTTTTTTCAAGATTTTTTTACACAGTCTTATAGATTTCGACGAGAAAACGCCGAATATGAAAATCTAATTGTGCGGAATTCATTGGTTAAAAAGTTATACCCGGATAAAGTTGAACACTTTTAAGCCTTTTTGACAGGTTAAAGCGCCGCCATATTGATATATTTGCTAGGTGATACACATAAAATGGTCTAAATACTTCCGAACAGATCCGTTAGATGGCAGCATAAACACGTACGTAATCATAACACATTTATTACATCAAAATGCGAAACATTATACCATGGTCGGGCCGCCCTTCTCCGCTCCCACGACGACCTAACCCCAAACCATCTTGGACTGTACCTCCTTTTTGAAATCCTGAATGTGATTCTGTATATTTTAATTACTGGATACCGAAAACGACCGATTCCATGATTATTGTTATAAATTTTCATTTCGCACCGATGAGTACGACATGTTTTAAATTTCCGCAACAATCCACAATCCTGAGTCCAAGTAATTGCTTCTTCTTTACTACTTGTCATGTCTCTAAAGTTAAAATTTCTAATACTTGAACTAGCCATTTCAAAATCAACAATAAACTTATTAATAATTAATTTGTGAAAACCACTTGAAATTGCGTATGTTTACAAAGTATGTGTAACCACTGAATTGCCATCTAGCGCATACGCTCAGTACTATTTAGCCGATCCCGCAAATATACCATACTATCTAACACATGCGCTGAACACTCACGATCGATCCAGCGCATGCGCCGAACAGACCTACCTACCTGTTCCACTCAACGAATATAAAATATGGCGACGCTCTAACCTGTCGAAAACGCTTAAAACTGCTCATCTTTATACGCGTATAACCTATAAACCAGTGAATTCCTAACAACCATACACACATTTTTGGATTATCGTCATCGATATCTACAGGATCACATAAAAAAAGTTCAAAAAAGTTAAGAACACGGAGTTCTCCAAAACGCAGTCGAGCCAAAATTATTCTGGCTGTAAAGGTTTCGTCAGAAATTATTAGTGAGAACTAAAATAGTTTCCTCGTCCGACAGAGAATTAACAAAATTGTTTATAGTCTGTTTATCGTTATTTTAAACTAGCAACGAACAAAACAGAACGGAGCTCTGTTCAATCAACAATTTCGCAAACATTCTGCACCAGTGGCTGATTTATGCCGTCCGCGAGCGTTCTTCCGTAGAATCAATGGAACGCGGCGTTCTATTCATACCGCGTGTGCGTTCTTATCATTGCGTTGGTGAATCGCTGCTGGATATTTATTTATTGTTGAAAAAAGCCCGTGAAAAACCGCAGTGTTTCAGGGGAAAGGGTGTGGCGTGGCAACGGCTCGCGCTTGTTTTTCGATTAAACAAAAATTACGAAGTCGATCGAAAAAAATTCGAGGCCAGAGGTGCGGGCAGCTTTTTTTCGATGGCGAAATTGGAAAACCGCCCTACGAGGGGATCAAACGAGTCCGTGTGAAAGGGGGGGGGGGTACTGCGGGATAGTTTGCGTTGTTCTTTTCCGCGACGCGATTTTCATCCCCCGTATGCACGGGGAAGAGCGAAAAGTCACGCCAAGTAGTCGCGCGAAACAAGTGTTGATCGATGTCGCTCCGCTTCGCGCCGATTTTTCCTTCTCCCGATTTTTATTTTCACGCCTCGGCCCTGTTTACCCACCGTGGAAACACGTTTTTTCATTTAGCGATTATCAAGAGGATTGCATTTTAAACACTCGCCTCGACCAGTCTCTCCCTTTCTCTGTGATTTTATCTTTCGCACTCGTTTTTTTTTTTTGTTTAGGATCGACAATGATTCGGCTTGATCCGGTCACCAGAATCTAGTGTCTGTGATTTGATCTTTCAATTTAACCGAGAGCTTTTGAATTCCATTTCTATCTGGATTTCTGTTTTCCACGCTGTTCCTCTTGTCGAACCGAAATCCGACTGCGCGCAGCTTTGATCGTAAATAGGTGGATAAGAGTGTTTACGGAGTGGGTTTTAGTTTTTTGTAGAATGTAAATAATTATGGAAACTAGCATTGTGTAATCGATTTATTTTACTCGCGGAAAAACCAGTGCATTTATTAGTTACTGCAGAAATTTGCTTGCTTTGGTCAGAGAGAACTTTTTGGAAAAGTGTGTCTGTAATTCAAGGATATTTAAACCAACGTCGAATTGATGTAATTAAGAGGTTCTAATTTACATCCTTATGAGAAAATCATTGCTGATATATTCCTGAACAAATTATAGAATTTACTTTAAAAAACGACACAAATCGAGAGATTTAGGAATCTTGAGATGTTAAGCAGAAACTGAAGAAAAGTCTTGGAAAACTACAATTTTAACGGATTGCAGCTCATATGAACGTTAATCGACTTCGATGAATTTTTCAGTATGTATATATATATATATATATATTAACTAACATAAGTTTACAAAACGCATATTTTAAACTTTCATTAAGAGCTAAAATAAAAATGTTTTGTAATTCTTACCAAATTGCAATTTTTGAAAAATCTTTTTCGCACACCATTTAGTAAATCAATGCTTCTAAGAGTTAAAAAAATGTCAAGTTGTTTGTTGCAATTTTAAACAAATTATTCTGATTTGAAGGACGTTCGTATACTGTCGCGGGTCACTGTAAGTGACGTTTTGGACGCGTTGTTTCCACAGTGGACGACGCATTGCTATACATTTGCGTGGGCAGAAAATTTGGTAGGGAACCCCTGAACTTCAACACGTCTGCAACAACATTTTTCTTCCACTTTTCCGAAACGTGCTTTGGCGTTCCTGGTCGCGCAATTATTCCGCCAGGGACAGGAAAGCGCGTCGACAATGCCCGGCGACGTAAAATAGAGAGTCGGAAAATAAAGGAAAACGAAAAAAGAGGGGGCTGGGAGAGTGGGGCTAGAAAAAGGTAAAAAAAAGAGAAATGCGATCTGAAACGCGGCCGCTACGGGTGAAATTAAAATCTCACGCAAGGCTTAAAAGAGCCGCTAAAAAACAGTTCGCCGTCCTGTTCCGTCGTTGAACCGGGGCGTGTCGGGACCGCCGAAAACGAGGAAATAATTTACGTTCCGCGATGCCCGTTGTCGCGTCCACGAAAAAGAAAATAAAGAGAGCAGAAGTGAAAAGTGAAAGAGAGACAGAGGGAGAGAGAGGGGTAGGGGGGGTGGGAGAAATGAAAAAGAGATGAGAAAAAGGGGGTGGAACGCTGTCGAAAGAATTCGTACAAGGCGAAGTTGACGAGTAGGCCTCGCTTCGCCTCGTTACTCCTTCTCAACGTCTACAGTCTTTTTGTCAGGTAAAAAACTTCCCGAAGGAAAAAGCAACCAATTTAATAAGGCCTTAATAACTTGGCTGGATGGGGGCGGCAGACGGCTGTGTTTGACGGCTCTACCCCCTTTACGTCCCCGCTTCGCAGTGGGAAAAATTCACGCTTCTTGGTTACTATAGCACGCCACTGGAATAACGATACTCGATGATCACTCGTCTAAAGTGTCTTTGATTTCTCCGACAATGAATCTTTTCGCGCTGGCCAATAGACGGAGTTCAGAATTTTTATTGTGATTTTATTGAAATTGTGGCATTGCATTCGTGCGAAACGATGGAATACATTTGTCCATTAGAGCATATTTTATAATAAGAACAGCGCGAAGCTTAACACTATTTGTACCGCGATTTTATGTATACTTATTTTATTTTATCGATCCTACCGACGATCTTGTATATTCAAATAAATAGATTTATTCAATCATTTTCCTTTAATGCATCTTTGCAGTTTTAGTTAATTTAGGTCTGAAAATTTTAAAAGGTGTAGAAAGACACCTTTGATAGAAATAATATTAAATAAATTCAATCTTGTCATTTTTATGAGGCAGCGTGTCAGGCACTCTCATATTTTTGTATTGTACATTTTTAGCGATCACTATCCTCGGTTCAAAGCTCTTTAAAATAACCAACAAGAAAACCGTACGTCGAGTTTTAAGGGGTCGTTGTGAAGAGGAAGCTTTAATCTTCTAATACATGGTAGATTCACTCAGGAAAGGAATTTTTTAACATTTTTACAGATTTGTATCAATTTGTATCAATTTGTATAATTTTCGGAAGAAATCTTGACTTCAGTTTTTCTCAAGAAGTTTTCGTTGTAATGTTTCTCATTATTGTTCCGTAAAACAGCCGAAAAAATCGTACATCAAATTTTAAAGTGTCATTGCAAAGAGGAAATTTTTAAACATTTTTACAGCTGTTTCAATTTGTACCATTTTCAAGAGAAAACGCGTCTTTAGTTTATTTGAAGAAAACATATTTCATGTAACGTTCCTCATTATTGTTCCGTAAAATAGCCGAAAAAAATAGTACATCAAATTTTAAAATTGCCATTTTAAAGAAGAAATTTCAATCTTTAAGATCATGGTAGATTCACTCACGAAAAAGAAATTTTCAACATTTTTACAGTTGTTCCAAATCATATAATTTTCGAAAGAAATCTTGCCATCAGTTTCCGTCAAGAAGTTTTCGTTATAACGTTCCTCATTTATGTTGCGTAAAACAGCCGAAAAAAATCGTACCCCAAATTTTCAAGTGTCATCATAAAGACGAAGCTTCAATGTTTAAATCCATGATGGAGTCGCATGATTCCAATGAATAAGACAGACTAGAAAAATTGTGTTTGCATTCCCGGGGTAAAATAATCAAAATATGAAACGCGGAACGAACCCCACGCAGAAATACGGGCAACAAAGGAAACAAACTATTCTAAAACGATGCTCGTCGATCCCCTTCAAACAGATTCGTCGGAATATACAGCTACAAACCGTTCGATATACCGTGGGGCAGACCGAATACCTATTCACGGGCCGATGGACTCATTCCGCAGTCACGGGGTTGGTTGTTCGGGGGTTTCGCTTTGAGCGGTCGCGTAAACGGCGACAACGTTTCGAACGAGGTGAACGGGAGACGAAAAAAACGAATAAATAAAACCAGTGGAAAAAAGAGGCTCGCAATAAAAATCCTCCGAAGGTTGCTCTTTGTATCGGCATGGCGGCCGGCTTCGCGAGACAAATATTTGCCGGCCCCGGAAACAGAAATACTTCTTCGCGTCAAATAAATACTAGGACTGGCTGGGGCATGACCGATGACTCGTCGAAATGGAGTTAGTTAAGCGAGTCCTCTTCCGACGTGAAAAAGTAGAAACCTGCCGGAAGTAGAGATGACTGTGATCGAAACTGACAATTTTACTTTGGACTACTGTCACGAAAAAACTACTGCATTTATCGTATTTTATGAACGTTAGAAACCTTTTTTTCCGGGAATGATTTTCATTACAAACACAGACTAAAAAGTTAAAAATCGTGGTCTTTACTTTTTTCGTCGCTATTCTGAGCAATTTTTGAAAGAAATTATTTACACGCTACCTAGTAAACTAATCCTCCTAAAATCTCAAAAAAATACTGAAATCCTATAGATTAATTCTAACAACGTTATTGTATTGAAAAGAGTGTCCGAATATTAATTCGGCCCACTGTACGTTCAAATTTGTAACGTTTTGTCTCAAAAAAGCGTTTTTGGTTTCCCAGTCACTGTATAATGCAGACAAGTTCCAGAAAAAAAAATGGACGATGTTCTGCGAAAATTGAGGCTTTAAGGTTTAAAATTCCTCGAAGTTTATCGTTATACAATTCCGTTTTATGAAATTATCACGGTTTAAATATTGAAAATTTCTAGAGAAATTGGAAACTCATTACTAGACTGCCGATCTTTATGCAAAATAAAAACTGTTCGCATGGATTACAAGACACAGGAGCCAAATAAAAATTTCTTTCTTCTTCTAATTATTTGATTAATCTAAAACTAATACACTGATGTCCCTGAAGATTTTTGATATGTTCACTGTTTTAAATTGTGCATACGCATTTTTGCCATAAATGCATAACATCCGCAGTCTACTTGTTACTAATGTAGACAAGTTATACAGAAGAAATGAACGATGTTCTACGAAAATAGTTGCTTGAAGGTTTAAAATGAGTCCACGGTAATTGTTACACAAATTCCGTTTTATGAAATGATCACGGTTTAAATAGTGAGAATTTCTAGAAAAGTTGGAAACGTATTGTTAAAGTAATTCTTGCAGCCACTGTATTACGTATATTCTGAATGTTTCATCGAGCAGATATTAATTTGTATTTCGCCTTTGTTCCAGGGAGCTCCAAGGGAATAATATCTCGGTGATATTCAAGACGGACTTCGAGGACATGGCCACGCTCCGCGTCCTGTGAGTAAACGATCTGTTTCGTTGAGTAACGAAGCGAGTTAGGGGGGCTTTACTCGGCCACGTTTGCGAATAGAATTCAACGTCGCCGCGACTCTCAGTCTTCGGGGAGTGAAATGTTAACGAGTTTGCGGGAAATTCGGGACGGACTGTATTGTTTTAAGAAAATGGAAATTTAGTGAGGATGACAATTTCATTGCGCGTAATTTTCGGGGTCTCGCGGTGTTTGACGTGTTTGCGGAGTCTCCCTCGTGAATCGTTGCACGGTGTTTCTTTGAAGTATCATTAAATCTTATTAGAGCTTTCTTGTACGCCATTGTAATATTAATATAGAATTCAAAGTTTCTCGTCTATCTCTGTTTTACCATTATTTTGAGCAAAAACGGTGCAATATCAATACAGTTGATTATTAAATAATGAAGAATTAAGTAAAGTTCTAGGAAACACAATCGTATCGAAGGATGACACGTTTATTGAATGCAATTTTATTTTACTTAACTTTTTGCCCTATAATATCGAGTCAGGCTTATCATGAAAATTTCACACAAAATTTATTTTAACTTGTACTTGTTGAGCCTGAAATAAAATCCTATTTCTCTGTTATCGATATTTAAGCATTAGAAAAAATATAGAATGTTAACCAAGCAAATTTTCTTTTTTCTTTAACACGTTATAAACGACAGAGAAGTACTAATTTTTCTAGACACAAAGAAAATTGCAGTATAAGGGGTTAATGACGATTAAATACTTGAGACGTAATGTTAAACCGAGCAGATAAATATTAAATTACATCAGTTTTGGATTAAGCGAATTACGAGCAATATTTTCCGGTAAAATGATAGTTGTAAAGTGTCTGCTTATATTTTCGTTTATATTTCGTTTACATACCTTCTATTTTACAGCTGGCTATCGAATAACCAGATCCACACCATCGAAAGGGGCGCCTTCCAGGATTTAGTAGGCGTCGAGAAGCTACGCCTTAATAATAACCAGCTACGTCACCTGCCTGATCTTCTATTCAGCAACATGATGAACTTAAAGCGCCTGTAAGTATTGCAGATTTTGATGAAATTACGCTTCCGCCACCTCCGTGCCTCTACAGTAATCGAATGAGACTATTTTCGCTCGAGACACTTGATTCTTCATTCTAAATGGCATTTCTAATATGAACCTGAAAAATATAAAATTATAACTTTACCATTCATCCTCGTTATTCGAAAAGATCTTGAATTTTTAAATGCAAAAGTGTTCTATATCAAAGAGGAATTTAAAAATCTTTATTTAGAAAATAATTTTCAAAAGAAACGATTAAACTACATCCTGGAAAATGACTTGTTGGTTCATGACCAAAATTGTCAATGCTTCTCGTTATTTACGAAGGTCCTCAATTTTTAAATGGAAAATTAAATAGATATTAGTATCCACATCGAAGTGATTTTACCAAAGAGGAACTTAAATATCAAAAAGGAAGTTAAAAATCGTCTTTTATGAAATAATTTTCAAAAGAAACGATTAAACTAAATTCTTGAAGATAGACAGTCAGAAAAATCCAGGAAATGAAATAACAGAAGAAACAAGCAGAATTAACTCCTGTAGATAACTCTGATCATACATAGATAGGCTGAGCTTCCGATTTTCAAAGACATTTCCTGGATTTTCGGGCCGCATCTGTTTATTTTTTGTTTGTAAACACGTTGTGGAGATGAGAAGCGACAATACCGCACACACCCACCCAGTGTTTCTAAAAAGAAGGTTTCCGTTATGAAATTAACATTACTATATAGCTTTTTGCAAATATCTCGAAAACTAAAAGCGACCCCCCTATATTGGAAAAGTTGTTCAAAATGTCGACATCTATAATATATTAAAATTTCATCAAAATCGGAGTACCCAGACATTTTCTATATAATTACCGGATTATATCCCGCACAAGTTTCGCCAAAATTTGTTCGCGTATCTCGACTGCTCTTCCTCGCTGCTTGGAGGAGCAGTTTCTCGCAACCCTCTAGCAGTTAGGCTTCTCTCTTTGCCAGGGCCATCGACTTATCCGCAGCGGATGAAGGATTATCAGGCGTCCGGATGCCCGTGAGAACCTGGCCGAACCTCGCAACATAATACGTCCTTTTGTAAGCTGGCTGATCCCGGCCTTATCATCAGCGACTGTAGGTTACGTGTCCGAGGACAGAGAGGGTGCCGTCCGGCCAGTTCTCCGGATGATAGATGGCCCATCTCCATTTCCCGCCTCTCGTTTCGTTCGTCCTTTGTTTCGCCTTTTCGTCTCCCACCATCGAATCGTCCGTGTCAGTGAGAAACGAAAGAAAAGATTTTTTTCCCTGGCATTTTGACTTTTGTCGAGCGGTAGCCATCGGACGTAAAACGCGGAAACCCCGCGTTGTTTCCAACTCGATAGCGATAGAACCTCCTTGTTTTCGACCCTCGTTCGTCCCCCTAGCCACCGGTTGATTAGGATTCAGGATCGGGAAGAATGTTGAAGGAAAGGAGAACGGACCTTCCAGTTAATCGGAGGATCGCATTCCTCTCAGACGGTACTCGATCTTCCTCGAAGAAGCCGCTTCTGATGTCGCGATCCACTCATTTTAGTTTTCGGGGAAGACGGATGAAGTGTTGCGGCTTCTTTGTGGCTCCTCGGCATGATAGCTGGGTGTCCCAAACCTGGGGTTATTGGGAGGATGCTGGGTAGCTGTTTGACTCTCTTGCGAAGCCTCCCTTTCATCGGATAGTTTGGGTTTTAAACGTCTTTCGCCTTTGTGTTTACAAAAAATTGCTGAAAGAAACGATGTATTGGGTGAAGATACTTTCTTCAGCTTCTTTCGAACGTTCGAGACGTTATTTTGACGGTCAAAGATTAATATTGTTGTTTCGAGTATGCACAATGTTCATATTCCTTCGTCGTCATGGTCACTTTTATCTTTTTCGCCGGTAGCGTCGAACGTAGAAGAGGAAAAAAAAATATTATTATATTATATATTATGTAAAATAAAAATTGTTCGCATGGATTACAAGACACAGGAGCCAAATGAAAATTTCTTTCTTCTTCTAATTATCTGATTAAGCTAAAACTAATACACTGATGTCTTTGAATCTTTTTAATATGTTATTATTATTAATTATTCGTTTAGGAGACTGTTGCCATCATATTTGGTGTTGCGGTTTTTGAATGAAAAGGAAAAATCCAAATTTTTATTTGAAAATATCACTTTATTAAATTAGGTATTGTCCGTTTTTGTCGATGATCTTTCGCCATCTTTCAGACAGTGTCCGTGTTCATAAACCAAAAACGGAAAAAAAAAATTAGGCGAACCCATTTTGACACTGCTTTTTTTCGGCACTTAACTTCTTGTGTGCTTGCGATGCGTTCCTGTTTTTTTTTCGGAAATAATAATAAAATATGTCTGAAATGCGCGTTTCGTTCTTCCAGTTTTAAATTCGGACAAAAACGAAACTAAATAACTAATCGATACAATTTTCTTACTAATTAAAGGCGGAAGTCCAAATAACAAGAAAACAATATAGGTTAGGTGCTTTGAACACGATGACAAAACAAAAGAATGTGTTAGAACATCTATCGGCAAAATCCGCAATCATTTAGTTGCCAACCCAATAATTCCTACCCTGTATATTTAAAGAAATAAATGTGTTGAATAATTCCTCACTTTGCAATCTCCATAATCGTAAATTAAAAATATTATAGTCAACCAAAGAAGCTAATTCAATAGATCGTTTTAATATAACATTTGACGAGAAAAAATGGGAATAAAATAATAAGGCAAGATTGATAAGGCATTGTTGAAGACGAGGAGATTCTGTGTCCTCGCAACGGCCATCTTGCAGCCAAGGAGATCTCACTGCAGCAATTCCCTCGAAATGAAACGGCGCACATAAATGCATAGCAAGTCGATGGTTTTTCAACGGCGCGGTTCGGTCACGATAATGGATCCTCCGCGGGTTTATTTAAACAGATAGCGTTGCGTCTCGCGTTGCCGCATCCTCCAGGACCTGTTCCCGATGCACGAGTTAACCAGACGTTCGCGATGATAGGTTAGGGGTCTTGGTGCACGGTTCACCGTTGACCATCCATTGGCTCGGGACCCGTGGCCTATAATTATGCTCACCAGAGAGACCACGGTCAGAGTATCTAGACGAGACCAGAATGAGAAACAAAAATGGGAAATAGTGGCCACGGAGACTAGCGGAGGGTGGAGGGTATGAATAAGAGGATACTAAGATACAGCATTCCGAAGATTTCGAGCCGCGAATTTATGCCGGATACTCAACAGTCTTTAATTAACTTCACCCTCTTGCTGTATCAATCTTTTGAATTGAGGGGTTGCATTGAAAATTGGAGAGGAGTTCTAAAATAGGATACATTCAATCATTTTGTTTCGATATATAATTGTGTTTCTCTAAAAAAGCAATACGTACATTTTGTTGTATGATATTTGAATAGTACTTTGTTAATAATTTCTGCTGAACAACTTGAACTATAAGATTGTGGCAGACATTTTTCCAAAGCCATGTCTGTGGAACACTGTTTGTGGTATTAAACGGTACAATAATAGGAGAAATTTAATAATTTTTTTTTATATATATTATATTATGTTTCTTTAAAAAATTATTATGTACATCTTATTGTACGATGTTTGAACAGTCTTTGTTAAAAATTTTACGTAAATAAATGCAACTTAAAGATCGTGGCAGCTATTATGTCTGTGAAACAACTGTATAGATTTACCTTTGAAGGATTGAAAAATAAAATTCGACAATTTTCTTTATATACGTAATTAAGTTTTTTAGAAAACCAGTATGCACAGCTTATTGTACAATATTTGAAATAGTCTTTGTTAAAAATTTGAACTGAGTAGCTTCAACTAAAAGATCGTGGCAGCCATCATCACTATACCATGTATGCGAAACACCGTTTGTGGTACATACTTAGCTCTGAACGATTGAAAACTAAGATTCGACAATTTTCTTTATATATGTAATTATGTTTCTTTAACAAATCAATATGTGTATCTTATTGTACAATATTTGAACAGTCTTCGTTAAAAATTTGACCAAAATAGCTTCAACTAAAAGATCGTGGCAGCCATTATCCCAATACCATGTCTGCGAAACACCGTTTTGGTACATACTTACTTTGAAATAATTGAAAAATACGACTCGATAATTTTTTAAAGAATCAATATGTAAATCTTATTATACAATGTTTGGATGGTATTTGCTAAAAACTTCAGTTAAATATATTGCAGTAGAAAGACGTGGCATCCATTTTCCCGAAGCCATTTCCGAGATTGTTCCAGTCTTTTAATCACCCCATTGCATTAAATGATCCGTAACTTCGTTATTTTTGAGAATTCAACTGCAAAATTTTGAGAGCATGCTTTCTAAATGTTACAATCTTTCCTGAAACTTTGTAATCCCGAATAAATTTCGATGCAGACGATTGAAGCATTCTATCATAGACATGTCTTCGTTGTTTATTTCGACAATATTTTTCACGTAGCCTTGCGCAATGGAAAAATCGAGATCGTGGAAAAAGGAGAATTTCATCTAGACAATAAGAGAAGGAAAAACTATCGCATCGGAGACGCGGTATTCGGAAACTGTGAACCGTGAACGTATTGGAAGAACTGGCAGATTTAGACTCTCTGCTTACCGGAGGCAATCCTGAAAGCAATTACCGAATTTCGACCACGTAGACAAGCCAGGAGCAAAAGGAAGACGAGGCTCTTAGCGCTGCCAGTTTCATTTGGAACTGCTGTTGCGGCTTGATCATGATAAGTTCCTAATTTGAACGGGCAATTTGGTACGACCGCGAGCAGAATGTTTCTATTGATAGCGATGCAGGTATTGCGGGAGATTGAACCCCCACCGGCTCTTTCTTTTGCACGGTTGAAACTTTGTTGGTTTCTGGCGATTCCTCCGGCATCTAAATTCTAAGCACTTCATTCGTGAGAGAGATGCGGCATGCTCGAGTATTCTACCTATTTTCTTTCCCGTGTTTGCGATTACGTGTTTGCGCCGGATGCATTGCTCGACTGCGGATCTATGTGCATCTGTAGTGAGTATGAAAGAACCCCGCACGAATCATATGGAAAATCTATCCCGGTAAAATCAGTTGGATTTTTCATATGCTGTAGCTTATATACAGGGTGGCCCACATAACTCTGAACAGCTCAATATCTCGAAAACTATGCCATCGATTTTAAAGTTCTTAGTCTTAAATTGCATGGAACTGAGGGGCCTTTCTGACTACACAAACGCGAAGTGGCCTCCCTTCCCCTTTAACGGGGGAGGGGAGGTACCTTTGTAATTATAAATGGAACCCCCTATAAAATGTTACATATTTAGATTCTACCGGAAAAAACAAGTCAATTTAGTCTGAAACATTTTTTTGTCAGATACTTCCATGATGAGATATAACAGTTCGAAGTTTCGAGTTGTAGGTACTTGAAGCGCTCGGAAATAGCGTTATGGAATTATACGCGCTTGAGTCCTTTGCTTATTCGTGAAGAAACACAAACAATAATATTTACAATTCTTGAGTTTGACTCACTTATCGATGAAAACGTTTTCAGTTTAGAGCTGTTATTCAAGCAGTAACATTGTGATTATGGCTACTTTTGACATAGAAGTGAATATGTTATTAACGTTCTATGCATATGAAACTGCTGCAATTTACTCATACAATACTTGAATGTATAGTAATTGATTAAATATGAACCAATTTAATAATGTAAATAATTTTTTGAATGATGATATAGCAATTTTTAGTGGTGCCTCAGAGTCGCCGGTCGAGTGCTATGGGTTAATTAAAAATTGCTTTTCAACATTATTGATTCTATTCCATGCTTTTACTGAATCTTCGTGAAGGAAGAACGCTTTGAACGCTCAAATAAAATCCAGAATAAATCATTCATGTATTCAGATATGAAATCAATGCCATAAGAAAATGAACAGATACATAGTTTGCATACGTTGCATTTTAGATTGCAGCATTATTCGAATTCAAGAGCGCTTTTCTATTTTATTTGCCCATTCCGCCGGATTTTTCTGCAACATGCCAGCGAAAGAGAAATTCTCTAAACACATAAATAAACCGGAGAATAAATTATTCACGTATTCAGCTGAATAATATGGCAAGAAACCGCCTCAACAGGTATGCAACTCGAACAGGGAAAGAATGAGGCACTGTATTTATTCAGAGGCGCTTTTTACTGATTTTTATTCCAGCTTTAGACCGTCACGCGGCGGAATTTTATAAATGCATGGCAATGGTGTGATCTCAAAGTAATGACAAATGATGCGAAACGTTTTCATTCGCTCGGTCGCGTTGAAACCGCGCGCCGTTGCTTTAGGGGATGGTTTTTCAGTCGGCAGACTGGAAAGATCGCGAAAGAATGAATTTCTATTATATTCCGTGGTGAGATTTCGCGTGCAGCTGTTCTATCTATCCCTTTATCACTCTCTTTCTCTAGTTTTCTCTATTTCGTAAAATAAATTCGACGGTATTTCAATAATTTCGGTACGCGTGAGACCGACAGATTAAACTCCCACCGCACTCCAGCCAATCCAGAAAGCAATTACCGAATTTCGACGTAGCCGCTCCTTCACTGGAACTAACAAAAGGACCTTCTGGACCCTCGGCTCTCCTCTTCGTCGCAGCTCAATCCCGAATGTTGCTGCCACTGTGCTTTGTGTGAGCGCGATAAGAGCTCGGCTGAAACGTGAACGGATTGATGGCGTTGGGATCATAAGAGTCGCGATATTTTTCTTCTCTAAGGAGTTTTCGCTATCGGTTGCTCGCGACTGCCGAGAATTATGGGTCAAAATAAGTCGAAAAGAAAAGTGCGTTCGTATTAATCAAAATTGAATGGTATGTTGGATCCTGGTGGATCCTGGCGGACCCTGGTTAGATTTCCTTCTCCCCCTTTCTATCTTAGATCCTCCACACCCTCCAACGCTTCCTTAGATCAACTTCTCTAGATCCTCCATTTCCTTAAATCCTCACATTCGCATCGTTAGATTCTTTGCTACGTGTTTCTTCCCCTTTGAATGTGTGATTGCCCGATTTAACCCATCGCATTCGAGTGGTGACTCTGAGTCACCATTAAAAATTGCTATACACTATGCAAAATATCTGTCACATTGTTAAATTTGTTTTGTATTCAATAAATTCATAAATATTTACATTTTTTACGAGTAAATTGCGTCAGTTTCATATGCATAAATTGTAGAAAATCGGATGGAATCAATATACAGGGTGTTCACGCTATTACTAGCCAGCGTTATTCTTGCAAATAATAAATATTAGAAAAAAAAATGAAAGAGGAAAAAGTAATACTGTCTTTTGCAAGCAACGTAATGGCGTGTGTAATTTTGTTGTATTTGCACTATCTTCATGAAAATGTCGGTAACCTCTAATTTTTGTAAATGGAATGCTATATGTGTACAACACAATGATCGGTTAAACTGTACTTTGGAGGACCAATTTTTTTAAACTTATTTTTATGCAGTCCTATAGATTTCGACAAGAAAACACCGAAAATTAAAGTCTTATTGCCAGGAGTTCACTGGTGCAGAAGTTATACGCGTGCAAAATTGAGCACATTTAACTGACGCCAAACCAATATGGACTATATCGCTCGGTACTACTTAGCCGATGCGCTGAACACCCACCATCTATCCAGCGCATGCGATCAACAGTCCTACCTCTACCACCCAACGAATATCCAAGACGACGACCCTCTAACCTGTCAAAAATGTTTAAAATTGCTCATGTTTACACGTGTATAACTCTTCAACCAGTGAACTCCGGTAACCAAAACTTGAATTTCGTGTAATAAAACTTACACGTCCATCATTTTCTTGTCAAAATGTATAGCAACGCATACAGAAAACTTGAAAGTTTTTGGTCCTCTAAAGTACAGTTTAGCCCTAACATCAGCTAGAATATAGCGTAACGTGAAAACAACGGTAATCCTAAGTAAACCTCTTATCAAACGTGTTCAACGCCAACAACATTTCGCAAATAGAAAACTCAGTGTACGAATCGCACTTCCTGCACCCACCACGTCACAAGACAAAACCTAATCAAACATAAACAAACACAGTCTTTGCAACTACCACAAATCAACCCGTACTAAAACCAGTCGCATTCAACGTCCCGTAATTCCGGCATCAAACAAAACGTCTCGGCGTCCTGAAAAAGATAATTCGAAAGACTCCGGGTCCAAGTTATACCTGGTTGTAACAACTATCCTAGTCGGTCCGCCACACAAGTAACACGTTGACAATGATTCCGGTCCGCGGAATGCCATAGATATCGTTTCACGGGTCACCGATCCTCGTCCGGTCGAAATCGGTCTGTCTTATTCGCGACGAAATGGTACGCGGCCGTAAATATTCGCGAACGATGCGTTCCTCCGGCTTAAATCAGCGCGTCGCGTCGCCCCGCTGTCAAAGCGACACGGTGGAACGTTTGTCCCGGTTATTATCGGCTTAAGTGTACAGCGAACAAATGTTATTGCGTCGTAAATACAAGCTTGTACGTTGCCACGGAGCCGGAGAACCGTGGCACAGCCGGCGTATCGCGTTTCAAACCGGCGCAATATGCTTACACGACGGAGTGATACTAATCAGCCCGAGTGTCCGCGCCCCTTTCCATTGTGTCAAACCATTTATTACCGGCGAGGAGTTTCATCCTCTTATACCACCTCGAAACTACGCGGCGCGGCGGCTTTCTACGCACGAGCGATGGGTTAATCACACGTTTCGTCAAAAGGGGACGGCGCATCCGCGGCAAGACACGTCTGCGAAAATCATCGGGAATGATTTCAATGATACGTCCTCGATGCATCGGGAATTCAAACAACTTCGCCCACACGCTCGATTGTCTTCGAAGCGATGATTAACGTCTTGATGGACGAAATAAGTGAAATTCGATTTGACCATAGATATTATTCGATTAACCATTGTCATTTTCGAAGTTGTCTCTATTCTTTTTTTTTTGAGGTTTTTCGTTCTGTTCGTTCTACGATTTTTGATCTGTTAACACGCCAAACGCCGGAGCTATTTTATCTCGCTTTCCATTTCAGTTTTTATTTAAGTTTAAATACAAAGATATTACTGTGCAGTAGCAAAAGACTCGCTCACCGCACTTCTGTTTAATTTTTTCAATTATATCTATTAACACTAACCGTACCACAAGTCAAAAGACCGATTTCACATTTTTTAATTTTAGAATTCTATTTTAAAGAAATTATTCTGACTTAAATGGTGTTTAAATACTTTCTTTCGTGAGTTACTGTAAGCAGACTGTGGATTTGGATGCATTTATGAAGAAATTGGCCGAGTGAAATATAAAACAGTAAAAGATTAGAAAAATCTAAGAAAACCGTTATCTTATTTCCAATGTATCAAAATTATTAACCGTTAAAATGATCTTTTATTTAATCCCTGCTTCCCACAATCTATATACAAGATATCATTTTATAGGTTCTACTTTACAAATAAATAGTTTGACGATGAACTGTACCCAATGTAAAGTGACACTTGCAATCATCATGAATTTCGGATGAATGTATTTAGGAATTATGTATATAATTTTAATATTTTGTATGGCTATCACGGATTTCGGATGAATGTATTTGGGAATTATATATATATATATAATTTTAATATTTTGTATAGCTATATTCTGTATTAAACTATTAATTAACACAGCTTACTCGTTTCGGAATTTTGCCCAGTGAACATGATGAAGATGATTGACAGTTGCGCTGCGAATTTGTTTAGCGTTTGTTGTTCGTGAAAGTCTGCGGATTCTGTCTCGTCGCTACAATACAGGACAGAGGTTATCGCATAAACTTTTCAGACGATGGCCTACATACCACCCACACACGCGCATATATACACACGCGGAAGTACGCGCGTTCGGTTCCTGAAACCTGCCTCACGCGTATCTTTTCCATTCAGTCTTGAATTTCTTTTTCACAGACTGCTCGTAAAGTTGTGTTTAGCAAAAGAAGAGAAAAAACATCGACGTTTCTTACCGGGAGATGGTTTTGCACAAAGAATTAAATCCCAGCTCGGAATCCTACTTGTTCCGGTTCTGTGCAAGCAGAAACTCGTGCATAACGGCACGCGATAATTAATACGACTTTTTCGAGTTCAGTGGAAGTTTCTTGTGTTTGTTGAGGGTCTTTCATACGTTAAAATGTCATAAAAAAGCACTATTGTTTGGACTAGCACTGTCTGTTTTCATATTTGTTTCTGAAGGATTGAAAACAAAATTGCTAAAACCGCAGATTCTCGGTCTTTTCAGGTAATTCCGCCCTTATATAGAGGGTGGAAATTATAAAGCGTTACGGACGAATATCTTCAAAAATATTGATTGTACGCAAAAATGTTTCAAATGAAATTTGTTCCGTGGTGAACCATCATGTGGTGGAACTTTTATTTTTCCCGGAGGACACACCAAGGTGAGGTGAAGGTCAACTTTCTTTTTTTAAATGAAAAGATATGTTTCTGTTTCTTTTCTGCATTTCCCTGCAAGTTTGACCTTGAATGACCTTGGGTCATATGTAATTGAACTCATCTTAAAACGCACTATTTGATGGTGGATAAAAAAACATATCATTCCATTTAGAAAAAGAAAGTTGACCTTCACCTCACCTTGGAGTGTCTACCAGGAAAAATAAAAGTTCCACCACATGACGTCTCCCTCGGTACTGTACAATTTTCATCTAAAACATTTTTGGGTATAATCAATATTTTTTGAGATATTCGTCCGTAACGCTGTATAATTTCCACCTTGTATTATCACTAGACTGCGGATCGATTTTTATTTATTTCAGATCTCCAAATACTGATACCAATGAAAATAAGATTTTACTACATTCCATTTTCTAAAAATTTGGCTATAAAAATTTGCCTATAAAAATTTAAAGTTGCATATTTATCCGCAGTCTTAGTGATCACCTTTAAATGTTTGTAGTTCCTAACAACGTAACCCGATTTCGATGAAATTTGTACCGTGTATAATAATACAATTAACATGGGTCTACAAAAGGCGTTGATTACAATTTCGTTGCAGGTTCAGATGAAAAAGTTGAAAAAATTGAATTTTATTTTTTTCTTCACAATTCTAATCAATAGAAATTTTTTCAAAATTTTGTCTACCTGTTATTCCGTAAACTAATGCTTCTACTATGCTACAAAAAAAACTGTGGCCGTTTGATCCAATATTAAAAAAATGATTAATTCTCAAACGGTGTCCACTTAATATTGTCCCCGACTGTATAATCTTAAAAAATTGTAACTCAAAGACCCAACTCCAAGCACTAACGAACTCTTTAAAACAGTACCATTTTCTCGAAATTCGGCATGAAAATTGCACAGGGAGGTTCCCGGAAGAAAAGGGGATGGAAAAACTCTTCGTCAGTGGGTTAAAGGTGGCATGAATGAAACGTGGATGTGGGGACGACGAAATTCCCACTGAATATTCATCGGGACAGCTCTCGGGCCGTGAAAAACGGTGGAAACGGTGGAAACGAGGGAAACGGGTCTTCGGTTTCGCGGAAACCGAGCGGTCACGTGAGGTCCATAGGAAATGGTCACTCGTTACCGGAGTAACGACCCCATGAAACCTTAAAGAAATCCATAGTCTAGCCACGTGACCGGTGCACGTGTACACGGTCACACGTGAGCCGGCCGCAATTCCCCTGGGTACTGCAGTGCCACTGCATCTGTAGGATCGCGGTGACACTCGGCAACTTTTTGAATAATTTACCGAGAATGTAGAGCGAACTCGACGCTGACTGGGACAAAGTGAGCTACCACATCTCTCTCTCTCTCTCTCTCTCTCTCTCTCTCTCTCTCTCTCTCTCTGTGTGTGTGTGTGTATGTGTGAGTGTAAGCTCGTCGAGAGGGAAGTTCGAAAGGTCGACGCACCGGCCATTACCATGCAACTTGGCCGCGTAATTGATCGACGCCCCGATGTCTTCGAGGGTTTCTTCGAGACTCGTTCTCGATTATGTAATCGACTCGCTTGTTGCCGCGCACCGACGACGAAGCTGAGATTGCTTTTCCCTTGTTGCGTCAAGAGTATCGAGTGTATCGGGGAGACGTTGCTGACGAATTGCATTCGAGCACTGAAGCAGTTTGTATGGAGAGTAGGCATTTCTCGAGATTCAAAAATCGAATGTTTTGAAGTGAAACTTCTTCAGGCGCGTTAGGCGCAAAACCTCGACGCGGTAGGCGTAAGACCTCGACGCGGTAGGAGTAAGACCTCGACGCGGTAGGAGTAAAACCGATCTGACCATGAAACGATGGAACGATTTAGCAAAACCTCGACGCGATAGGCGCAAAACCGATCTGGCGATAAAACGATGAAACGATGAAAGGATGAAACGATTTAGCAAAACCTCGACGCGGTCGGCGTAAAACCTCTACGCGGTAGACGCACAACCGATCTGGCGATGAAACGATGAAACGATTTAGTAAAACCTCGACGCGGTGGACGCAAAACCGATCTGGCGATGAAACGATGAAACGATTTAGTAAAACCTCGACGCGGTGGACGCAAAACCGATCTGGCGATGAAACGATGAAACGATTTAGTAAAACCTCGACGCGGTCGGCGCAAAACCGATCTGGCGATAAAACGATGAAACGATTTAGCAAACCCTCGACGCGATAGGCGCAAAACCGATCTAGATGCTCTAAAAGTTTGACGTTGATAGCTGTCGTTGATTGGGAGAAAAAAGATCACGAAGTTGACCTATTTTCGATGTAAAGAAAAATATTTTCACTCCCTTTGTGGGATTACTCCCTTTGAGGGTTCTTTTCACTGCTTCAAAAATTTTTCTTTTTTAACTCCAGCGTTTCAGAAAATAAAATGTACGTTGAAACCTTCTACTGGTTAGTTGAAAATCATTTTAACCTAATGAAACTGGTTAAACACAATCCATTCAACATCTATTTCATGAAAAATGACAAAAGTCCACAATACATCAATACTTCGTGTTTTTAATGAGATACTTCCATTGTAGACATTTCGACTTGTTTAAAAAATTTTGCAAAATTATTATTGTCAAAATAAAGGTGCAAATGTACTAAAAAATTGTTTATTTCTCTGTTTCAGGGACCTCAGTAACAATCAAATTGCCACCATCGGACCAAAGACGCTCAGAGGAATTTCATCGCTGAAATACCTGTAAGTAACCTCTGAATCCTCGGATAAATAACATTATAAATACTTAAATTACATTTTTACAACATACACACATGAAAAGGCAGCAATACACAGTGTTCAGCCCATTTATTAAATTGTCTAACCTAACTGGAAATGTTTCTCTAATTGGTCGGTGTTTAGCTTTATTATTTAACAGTTTCTGCACGAACAACCGATGCGTTAAAAATTGTCCTGGCGCTTGTAAGGAATTAACAGGAGGCTCGTCGGTATATTGAAGAAGTTTTTCCCAGCTGTAATTAGAGGGTCGCTCGTGAGAAAAAGAGTTACGCTAGTGGAATAGGTCAGCGATATCACTCCCGGTTAAGTAGCGTATTCTGACCTGGTCGGACATGTCGATGCGAGACAAGCTAATTCCGCTTTAATTTAAAATTCTCCACCGGCGTATAAAAAGTCCGTTCGAAGGAATATAAAATGGACATTTCGAAGCTCGTTTCCGTGGCCCTTGGTTTTCTTGCTTTACTGTCTTCTTCGGGGGCCGGTCCATAATTAATTACCGTTCTTGTAGCTGTACCGGCTTTTTATAGAGCGACGGTTTTTCCTCGAATCCGCCCATCGACTCTGTCGTGATATTAAAAATATAAAAAGAGACCCTGACCTGTCACGCGAATCGAAGCCCTGGACCGTAACTTATTCATACAAAATCGAACGTAAACTCGACGAAGATATAAAATGCCGGTTAAATTTTGAAACCAACTGGAACTCGGGGTCTCGCCATCTCTCTCATGAATCATTCGCTTTTCCAGGCTGCTCGACAACAACGTGCTGACCTGCATCGATGAAGCGTCGATACGAGAACTGAAGGATTTGGAAATACTGTAAGCGAAATATTCATCGAAACATTTTTTTTTGCGAGGAGTTGGCACCGTTTCAAAAATTAACTTCCACGAGAAATCGATAAATATTAACGGGTAGACTACTTCGGATTTTATGCGTACTGGAGAACATTTTTTGAGTAGAACAGAAGAAGAATTTAACACTTTGATTACCAAAATAGTAACCTCAAAAATTCCATAAAATCAAAGGAATGTATTTAATAAAATAAAAATATATGAGATATAATGTATGGTACCTGAGTAGTTTTTCAATTTTCTTGCATTTTCTAGATATTAACCTGGTATACTGAATAGATTCTTGTAAAAATTAATTTTTCAATCTAGATTTTAACCTGGTATACTGAATAGATTAGTGTAAAAATTAATTTTTCAATCTAGATTTTAACCTGGTATACTGAATATGTAGATTAGTGTAAAAATTAATTTTTCAATCTACATTTTAATCTGGTATACTGAATAGATTAGTAAAAGTTAATTTTTCAATCTAGATTTTAACCTGGTATACTGAATAGATTAGTGTAAAAATTAATTTTTCAATCTACATTTTAACCTGGTATACTGAATAGATTAGTGTAAAAGTTAATTTTTCAATCTAGATTTTAACCTGGTATACTGAATAGATTAGTGTAAAAATTAATTTTTCAATCTAGATTTTAACCTGGTATACTGAATAGATTAGTGTAAAAATTAATTTTTCAATCTAGATTTTAACCTGGTATACTGAATAGATTAGTGTAAAAATTAATTTTTCAATCTGGACAATTAATTCCGTCACCCATATGTGGGTGACTTGGCAGTCAACGTGTTAAAGCATTTAATCTTTGTACAGCGGACCGTTCTTAAAATTATATGATTGATGATATTTATTACTATTATTTATTTATCAATTTTTATTTTTCAATTTTTCTAGACAACTTAGTTTTCCTTTTTTTTTCTCATATGTAACAGCTGTCCATTTATATTTAATCACCAGTAAATGATTAATTAAAGGTGCATTTTGATATTCTGGGTCAAGTGGACCCACGGTCCGCTGTCGGAAGGTTGACATTGACGATATACTACGTTCAATTGATTAACATGCTCAATACCAGCATTTGTTTCGTTGCTCACCTTCATTATTAAAATGTTTTATCAAATGCTACGTACCTTCTCTATTAAATATTGAAACTTGTTGAGTCGAAGAAAGTCATATGTACTGTGATTTCATACAACAATTGAATCAATCATTATGTTAGAATTAATACAGAAATTCTTTGTTGGCCGTACATATAGACTACTTTATTTGATATAGATTACTTTAGTTAATTTATTTTTATTTGTATTCGTGATGTATTATTTATTATCTGCAGTATGCTGAATAATAATAAATTGACGACACTGGGGAAGGAAATGCTGAACGGCCTGTCGCATTTGCGAACGCTGAAGCTCGTTGACAACGCGCTTGCTTGCGACTGTCATTTGGCCTGGATGGCACGACATTTGAAAACGTATCCTCGATTAGGCCAACACACACGCTGCGCCTCACCGATTCAGTTGAAAGATCGAAATATTGCCGATCTAGAGGTATGCATGTTACTAAACAATCATTATTCTTTTCTGACATCAAATATATCTATTTATGAAACCACATTTTAAATTCACAACTATCTTCATCTTTCAGCCATTTCAAATTCCGTGTATGTTCGAAACATTTTTAATACGTTGAACATAATTTGAAAGATTTAGGAAATCTTGAAGATATTTTCTTTATGAAACAATTTTTTAAAAGATTGATTACATGTCGTACACATTTTTAACGTGTAAAGACGATTTTCGTGTCAATGAATTAAATAGTACCGCATTGTTGAATATTGTTGATCAGTTTTGTAAGTCTCAGGTTGTCTAGAGTTTTTCTAAATCCGTTGTTACGTTTGTTAAACATATTCTGAACGTTTAAAAATGTTTTCGTGTTGTTTCATTAAATTTCATATAGATAACAGTGAATATATATATTATTTATTATAATATATATATTATTTAAATATTTTATTATTAATATATATTGCGTATATAATTTATTATTAATATATATTGCGTATAGTTTTCGTGAATGCTATGCTTAACAGGATTCTTCTAAATCTTTCATTGCGTTTCTTATATATTTTTAATACTTGAAAGCGACGTTCAATTTACTTAATTAAATTCAACGATGTAAGAATAATTTTTGTAAATTCTGCGGTATTTGTTGATCAATTTTTTCGTTTCTAATATTCATGTTTCTACATAAGATGCACAGTACAAGACTAATCTGTTATTATTTCAGCAAGATCGATTTCCTAAAACATTAGCTCAGTATTTTAAATATTGTGCATGTTAAAAATGATTCTGTGTCGGTTAAAAAAATTATACGATCAAGAACATAATTCTAATTTAATCGACCAAACCATAAGGAATCACAAGTTCAAACAACGTTTTCACTTGTGATTCAGCATCCTTCTGCCGGTGCAGCGTTCTCGCTGCAATTTCTTCGAATCAATCTCGCGAACGAGAAGCCCGTAAAGTCACCGTAGCGTAAAAGTTTTAATTCGTTTGTCATAGTTCTCGAAAAAGTCGGTGAAACGTCGGCCGGGTACTTTATCAGCGGCCAATTAATTAAACACGGGGCTGCTATCTCGCTCGACGACTCACGTAACGTTACAGCCCTGTAATGTTACAGCTCTGTAACGGTTCCTCGAACGGTCTCGGTCGCCGCATTATCACCTAGCAGAGTTCCAAACTCTGGCGTACCTTCTTTGACTAAAAATTCTTGCGTTCCCACAAAGGAGCACGAGTTCAAGTGTTCGGGTCCGGTTGAGCGCGCAGGATCCGAATGCAGCGCGGAACCGCAGTGCCCGCATCCGTGCAGATGCGCTAATGGTATCGTCGACTGCAGGGAGAATTCTTTGACGAAAGTGCCCACCCACCTTCCAGAGGACACCATCGACCTGTTCGTAAACGAGATTGTCTCCTACCTTCACCGCACAGTTGCCAAATCTCCCTTGCGAGCGAGTTCGAGACGCGATATTGATGGAAACTTTGCAATTAACCGAGCCACTGTGGCGCGCCATTACTGAATTAACCGGGGAATTCGATGTTTCATACATTCACTCGCTGGAAACTGATTTCATCACTTTTTCAAACAAACAACAATTCAGGCATTCTCTGGCATTTGATATTAACGATAGAATGCATTTCAGTTGATTTGATATTTTTAGAGATATTCCTTGGAGTAAATGCTCGAGAAATTTGGACTCTGATAATTTCGATAAAAAAAGATTAATATAATAATAAATTGGGACTAGTTTTATAGCTCGAAACCTCTGCCTTCGCAGACGAACATTCATTCTTTTTATAGAATATTTGTGCACGATGTTGCTGGGGAAAAATTGTGCAGTCCATAAACGTGACAAAATGTTTGTTACCAATATGTGACCATTAGAGCGAACGTAGGCATACAATAAATAAGTATCAATTTTTCTTGAAAGAAACTAGTGAACCCCAAAAGATTTCTAATTAGAATATCTATGATTTAAATATTAAAAATGTTTGTTACCAATATGTGACCATTAAAGCGAACGTAGGCATATAAATAAAAATTTTTCTTGCAAGAAACTATTGAACCCCAAAGGGTTTTTAATTAGAATAGCCATGAATTAAATATTACAAATGTTTGTTACCGATATGTGACCATCACAGCAAACGTCGTGGGCATACAATAAATATAAATTCTTGTTGTAGGAAACTAGTAATCGTCGAAAAGATTCTAATTGGGGCAGCAATAAATTAAATCGTTTTTTTTATTTAGAAGATTTAGGAAATTTAGAAAGTTTAGAAAATTTAGAAAATTTTCTTATCGCTAACGCTCTCGAAAACTATAATAAAAATCGTCTATCGGAATCGTTTGGCAACTGTTGCGCGGTGGAATCCGAAACGGACGGCGCCGATCGACAATTTGTTAATTTATTTGTTCTCTGTTCGAATGTTTCACAGCCGATTGGAGCAGAACAGCATCACGGAGATCCCGCCGAAAGCTTTCTCTCCGTACCGGAAGCTGCGCAGCATGTGAGTGACGTTCGCAATTTATCCGTTTCTGGCGTTGAATATTAAAATCGTGGGCGTGCGCGGCCCGATAACGTTTAACGTTTGATATTCTTTCATTTATCCGTCCGCAGCGACCTCAGCAACAATCAGATCAAAAAAGTGGCGGCGGATGCGTTCCACGGACTGAAATCCCTGAAATCACTGTACGTACGAAACACACGCGCCGAGATAAAACGCATGACGTGTTCGCAATTGACGAGTTCACGTTTGCAAAAACCCCGTTAATTTTTCAGCGTGCTGTACGGGAACAAGATCAACGAGCTGCCTAGCGGTTTGTTCCAGGGATTGACCAATCTGGAAGTGCTGTAAGTGAACAACGATTAAATTCAACAATTTTTCACGATCTTATCTGACATCTTCAAATGTTAATTTAAACGCTACAATTTTTTCTAATCACTGATCCTCGTTTTTTTCGGTGCGAAAGCGTAGATCTTCGCAGATTCGTACTCTGAAGAAAATTCTAACACAAGCAATTGTTGAAAGTTAGGACCATTATCGAAGAATAAAGAAATAAAATTGAACGTTTCAATTACGTCAATGATAAAAGCTTGCTGGTGAAATAAATATCTATGTTGGGTTAGAGATGGTATTCAATTTATTTTTAAACATTTTAATATTGTATTCTGTTTCGGATTTTCTTCGGTAGTATTTGTTATGCACGTTTGCACAAAATTCAGAGTGTTTCGCCTAAAATAGACAACCCAATAATCTTCTATAGTCATGAGAATAAGTCTCATATTAATTTGAACATTTTAGAATGCAGACATTAAAATTAGACTTTGAAATTGAAGTAATCTAAAAATTTAGAGATCAATGTCATTTGAAGGTCATACTACTATACAAATAGATGCATTATAGTTAGCTATAATATCCACGAAGGAGCATGTACAAATATGTAGTAAATCATAAATGATCCCAAAAGAAAACATTGAAAAATGTTTCTCGAGTTTAATGAGCTTCTTGAAACGAAATCAATAAGATATTGTATCATTGGTTGCAATCCCGTTTTAGGTGAAACACCCTGTACAAATATATATATGTTTTTGGATTTTAGATTATTTATTTCCGTTCTACAATTTTCGGGGCTCACAATTCTGAACAATCGAGTCACATTTGTCACCTCTTTGACACTCGACGCCTTTCGTTCTGCGTTTCCGATTGCCAGATAGAGCAGTTTACCAATACGATCGAGGTCTTTGAGTTCGATTTTTCTTGATCTTTGACAAGAGAGGAATTGTCACTGGCAGCCAGCCCTTCGTTCCAAAAAAAAGGCGGCGATTCACAAAGCGAAATCACCTTTCCAGGTTGCTGAACGCCAACGAGATATCCTGCATACGGACCGATCTGTTCCGAGATCTCACCAGCCTGACACTGTTGTCCCTGTACGATAACAACATCAGATCCCTGGCCAATGGAACTTTCGCCAATCTGCGAAGCATTAAAACGCTGTTTGTATTCCGCCATTGAACCGTTAATTTATACAAATTACCGTGGCTTTAGCGATCCGAACGCGCGCGCGTCCATCCTGTTCCCGAATCGAATCGCGAATCCGTGTCACTGAGCTTTTTGTTAATTGTCCGGGAGCTTCCTGAACGATCCCCCTTGTTTACTCGATAACATCTCGACATCGTACGGAATTGCCGAAAACAAAGTCGTTTCGGTTTCTTTTTTCCACCCGCTATTTAAACGAATTTATCCCCCCTCCGGGAAACTGAAAGCATTTTTATATGGGATTGCATATATTTTTATAATTAATCCAGTGATTTTATTACTCGGATGATTTTAATATTTTTACGGTGATTTAGTAACAATATACGGGGAAAATGTTGGTTAAGACATTCTTGGTCTGGAAAGTAACCCTTCTGCAGTTTAATGAACAAATAGTGTCAAATCGGCCTGGTTTAGCCGATAAAGTAGATTTCCTGTTTTTTATAAACCTGCAAATATCTCGGAAACTATGCGAGATATGGCAAAATATATACAGACCTTTTTTCTAGGAAATTGAATTTCCTATAAAAAGCATTAAAATGATAACCCAATCCTAGCCCAGACCTAACTTGACCTAACCTAACCTAATACGTCAATAATATTCACTGCTGAGTTTTAATACATAGACATTTCTTGAGTCTCGTACAAGCAGTTGTGAACGGAGCCTTTACGTTCCTCCCACCATCATTTAGGGAGGGAGGCAGTTCTGCAACTTCACCGAAATATAAATATACTCGGAAACTGCGCAGCTGATAAAAAAATGTCATAGGACGTAAATTGTTCGAAATTTAATTTTCTACAAAAAAGGTCTACATATATTTTGCCATATCTCGCACAGTTTCCGAGATATTTGCAGGCTTATAAAAAACAGGAAATCTACTTTTCCGGCTAAACCAGGCCGATTTGGTACCATGTTATATATATATATAATTATCTCTATATATATAACATGGTACCAAATATTATAATATATAATATATAATTATCTATATATATATAATATATAATTATCTATATATATATATAATATATAATTATATATATAATATATAATTATCTATATATATAATATATAATTATATATATAGACATTTTTTTCTTGATAACCCCAAGAACACAAATATAACCTCAAAACGAGGGGGCCCGAAAATCGTACTCTCCCCAAGTTAGGGTTGTCACGCTAAGCTGCAGAAGGGTTAACCCAACTTCCGTCAGCGCGAAAAATCTCGGTGAAATTTCGCGCGACGTTTGCACAGTCCTCGAGAGAAATCGAAAACGAGATTCGTGTCCGAGCGGTTCGCAACACGGACAAGGTTTCACTTGAAAGAAACGTTCCTCGATTTCTCGCAGACATTTGGCAATGAATCCGCTGATCTGCGATTGCAATCTGCGTTGGCTGAGCGCGTACCTGCACGCGCACCCGATTGAGACCTCGGGAGCGATGTGCAAATCTCCGAAGAGGGCGCAGAAGCATGAGATCAATTCGATGCCGGACGACGAGTTCAAATGTAAGGGTAAGCACGACTCGATTTTTCCGATATTTTATCTCGCCTGTACGCTTCGACGGAACACGGACACAGGTCGGTAACACGTCAACATGTTTTCCACGTCATCCGCGAGCCGCATCATCCAATCGCGAAATCAATATACAAGGTGCGCGAGCCGATCATTGCAACACCTCTCTGCTGTTCGTTAAACACATTAATTCTTAAATGTACACAATCAATGCAATGATTCGCTTGAATTGCATTTAATACTACATTTATATTTAATACTCATCTCCTTCGAAATGGTAAATAGAAACGTAGTGAGACAGTACAATCTGGAATCCAGACAAAATGGATTTCATTTAAATTTACAAATAATTCTTAATAGTTAGAATAATCCCGTCCTTTTAACTACACATTAAACAATTATTAGTATAAATTTGAGTAGGATAGCATCGATCCCAATAGTTCACTTGATTAATAATCTCTTTTTCCATTATCTTCAATTTTTCCATTCAAAGATAATATCAGTACATCATATTGACGATTATTTAAAAATTCGTTAGATGTGGTCAAATTATTATTAGATTACAATACACGTTCAGTCTTGTAATTTTTATAGAACAACCAGTGATGTTTTATTCTTGGTAATGTACAAATTATATTCGTGGTAATTAACAAAGTCTGTTATCTCATTTTCATGTTATTAACGCCGTTGGAATACAAAATTAATATTTAATCAACTTGAGTTTTATGTAACTGAAGCATGGTTTTATTTTAGTTTGCGTAACGAACCTCAGTCTAGTGATTGTATTTTTACTTCATTATCATAGTTCGATTATAATGTTTGATTAGACATAGCTAATAATAAATTTCCAGTATCTTTATACACTAACTGTTTCTAACAAACGTACAGCGATTTAAGAGAATATTTGAAAGTAACAATGTATTATAAAATGTATAAATGTTCAAACATCGTACACTGTATAAGTTGTTTTAAATGATCGTGTTGCCACCTTGTATATTCTCAAAACGACTCTGCTTCGCATTATCATCCACATGCAGTTCATAATTAGAAAAGGGAATCAGTCATAACAACATTCTCGGATTAGATCAATTTAATGGATTGTTGAGATTGAATGGGCATATTGAAGCACATTTTGTTTCGACGACTGGCGCACTCGTCGTGTTACAAGTGCACCAAAATGGCCGCGGTAGCAAAAGCTATTCTGTGTTCTTCAATTAAGAGAAACGAGCTGCAGCGCTGCAGCGCAACAAAAGTTTCGAGTACGCTTCGGGAAACCAGCACCAATCAGAAAATCTATCCATGATTGGCATCAGAAATTTGTAAAAGTTCCCACAAACCCCTGTTTGTAGCCGAGCGAACAAGCAGAGCTCGCTCGTAGACTTCACCCGGGTCTTTGCAATGAGAGAATTACAGAAGCTAGAAAGTGAAGAGTGAACACACTGAACATCCGTAAATTGCAGAAAACTTTGCGAGTATCTCTTGGTTCGGTCCAAACTCGATATCTTCGACAATTTTATCTTCTTATGAAAGAATCTCCTCGATTACTATCCAGTTCTTTTTTAATAACTCGTCGAGATGGACAATTTGCAGAATTTTGAAGCTCGATGATCGGTATTGTAGTCTTCTAAAATAAATAAGTTTAGGGCATTTTCTAATTAGCTTTCTTGTAAAGGAAACAACTCGGTGATCGTCCAGTTCTTTTTTAATAACTTGTCGACGTGGATAACTTGCAGACTTTTGAAGCTCGATGATCGATATTGTAGTCTTTTAATATAAATAAGTTTAGGGCATTTTCTAATTAGTTTTCTTGTAAAGGAAACAACTCGGCGATTGTCCAGTTCTTTTTTAATAACTTGTCGACGTGGATAATTTGCAGACTTGTGACGCTCGATGATCGGTACTGTAATTTTTTAAAATAAACAAGTTTAGGTCATTTTTTTAATTAGCTTTCTTGTAAAAGAAACAGACAGTACAATTATTTTTTAATAATTGCTAAAGATGGACACTTTGGTTTTCAATTCGAGGTAATAATATATTAGCAAATCTATAACAGATCTAATCAGGATTAATTGATTCAGGCATAACTTAACATATGTAACATTAATAATGTAATTTAGCTAACCGGAACGTAACCTAATTGCTTTAACCCTAAATTAATCTAACTTAAACGTTTTCATGATGACCTAAGAAGTATTCACAATTTTCCTATTCTTTTAACATTTCTATATTCATGATCTTAATTATTTTAATACCAAAGTTATTTACAACTATATTTTTTATACAACACTCACGTGCTGGAAAATTGTGCAGTTTTTGAATTGCTACTACGAATATCAGTAGAATAGAAAATGTTATTATAAGCAGAGAAGAATGGACAAAAAGGGCCATTTTAACTTACAACAAAAATATCTTTAGCGGTCTCCGCTGTTTTTTAATTAAATCCACGTAAAAGAACATGCCCGTACATTTTCTTGAATTTAATATTGCATAATCTTCAACTTGAAGCAAGGTTAACTTTTAACCGCATTAAAAAATTCGAGACGTGTATAAAACAAAAATCACACTGTAAATTAATACAAAAAAATCGATCTGCAAGATAAAATTGCTCTTAAAACATACAGTGACTCCATTACTCACACAATTATTAAACTAGAAAAGTATTTCCATGGAAAATGATCGAACAAATTTCGTTCTTCAAGCGCAAAATCTAAATAAATTCGTTTCTCACATTTTTCGAAGGCAATATGTGTTCCAGTCACTTTCAGTGTTTGGTACGTTTAATGTTAGACGTCTCAAAGAATCGTAAAAATATTCAAATAAATAGTTAGAATCAACAATCTCGAGTTTTTGGATTAAACGTTCGTTGCGACCGTCAACGAGCAGGTGACCGGCGATCGTGACCGGCGTCGGACCACGAGGAAATGAAGCTCGCGGAGAAAGTGGCCACGCGACGCACACCCGGTGTTATTAAACGGCGAACGCAAATTACCGATATAATTACGCGCGTGTACCGCGGCGGACAATTTGTAACGCGGCGTATAATGTGATGATAAATCACCTGCGCGCCCGTATACTCATACATAAACATATTCACCTCGCCGGAGCACATGACATTCAACACTCAATTAACGTGCAAGAGCGAGAGAGAGAGAGAGACCGAGTGAGCTGGTCTACGTAGAGACAAAGAGAGAGAGGGGGGAGGGAGAGGGTACGGTATCGCGCCGATGCTTAATTTAATGATATCGCCCCGCTACTACTGTTCATTATCAAAATTTATCGCCGCGACGTTAACATGGTATCCCGGCGCGCCTGACCGCGCCGCTTCGACTTCGATTAATCAACCCTGGCTTTTTAGGAGGATCGAACGGCCAAGAACCGATCTTTAAACTCCTACATTTAACAGGTTTTTCTCCAAAATCAATCCCCTTTTTTATCCATTTTTTTTCATTGCAATTTGTAGAAATTTTTTTTTTATTGTAATTTTGGGAAACATTTTGCAAAGTATTGGCTCTCGTGACTTAAACTGTGTCATTTGGTAATTTCTTATAGTGTTTCGCGAGTACACTGATTATTTACTGTGTATATTTGTTCACAATATGTATATATTTATTTGTAAATTGAATTTTTAATTTTTCATTGAAAGTAAAGTGCCAGTGAAATGTGTTGGATTAAATAGCGACAGTGATAGACAGGTACACATTATATTGTATTAGAACAATTTTTACAGACGATTTTTCCTTGGAACACACATATGTATATATACAATTACCCCCATTTTCAACTTTTATTTTAAAATGAAATTTAATTGAAATAATTTGAATAAAAAACTTGTATACGTGAACAAATGTGTGTCACATGCAATCACTGTAGAAACATTTTATTTTTCACGCATTTTGCTTAAATGATTTGTCTATGGACACTTTCAATTTGAAGTTCATTGAAATTCATTTTCTTCATTTTAATAACGCCATTAAAGATTTTTATAATATAACTAGAGAACATGTTTTGATTGTAAAAATACGTCCTAACCTTTGAGCGGGAGAACTTGGGTCCATTTTGACCCAGGGAATGAAAATCACCATTTTATTCCTCACTTTTTGGGATATTATTAAAATTAGCAACTGTTCTATAGAAAGACTAATATTTTTAGAAAAATGTTCTCAAGAAATATGTATAAAAAAAATTTACAAATAACGCTGTAAATAATCTTGAGTGATTAAATGAATAATTAAAAATAGCCTTCAAGTGATTTTCATAGAGAGTTACAACAGTTATAAATTGTTATACAGTGTAGTAATTATGAGTCACACAAAAATTTAGCATAACAAATCGACAGAACTTAAGGAATTACCTAACGTTTAATTCATTTGCAGTCGGAGCGAAGTGGGGTAATTAGAAGCGACTAATTCAGCGCTGAAATTGATCTATTAAAATTGAATGCTCATGTAGTGTTCGTCGCGAGCAAAGTGTTACAACGCTTCAAGAACAGCCTCATAGCTTGTAATCATGAGCAATTAAAATTCTGTAATCTAACTTCAATCTAACCATTTTTAGTAACTCTTCAAACCCTTTCGGAATATTACTTTAATATTGATGGTAAATTATTGCAATTAGCGGCGATTAATCAACCGTGTTTATCGTTTAACCCCAATAAATTCAATGATTTAACGTTACCTCGCACGTTCGTTGCTGACTAGAATTTCACCGTGAGTGGCCGGTATCACGCGTGCGTGACAATTGCATAATTTTACCATTAACGTTAAAATGCAAACGAAGTAGCGTAGCTGTTGTGTCGTACCAGTGTGTGCTATGCTGTCTTGAGACCGCTTATTGCGCTCTTTTGTAACACCCATGAATGCCTAATTAAGAAGATTTATAAGGCTGAATGGGAAGTTCGCCATCTAACCCGGTGTACGAGATGATTTATAAATGTCGCCTCAAACAAATATCCGTAATTTTTTACGTTCTTATCTGATGGTGGGAACAATGGCATTACTTTGAGTTGCACCTTTGACCAATTCTTATTCATTCAGACTTTAGTAACTATCAATATTCATTTCACAGTCGATTCAACTTTCAAAATAATTTCCATTTTCTTCTAAAAAAACTCACAACAAATGTACCTCTGTTATAACTTTTTAGTAATCGGTGTTTTCATAAAATTCGAATGTTTAAGTATGAAACCATATGTCTTGATAACCATAGAAAATATTTAAAAAATCCTAACTGCGTTCGATGCATTGTACAACAAATTTAATATTTCGATAAAAACACCATGCTATACAGGGTGAGTTACTTAATTCAATGCATTAGTATATGTACACAAAAGTTTGATATGCTAACACATATTTCTAATACTTTTTACTAAAACGATGCTATACAGTCACTTAACTGTGTACCACCTCAATTTTTTTTTTTATAAATGTTGCATTAAAAAATGTTTCAAGCGAGAGCTGTTTGAAATATAGTGGATCACACAAAGTGGTGATTAAACTAGAAATATTTGTACCAAAATAAAAATTAATTCGACTAGAACGAAATTCATTTGTTCCTCTTATAATTTGGATATTCAAGTCATATAACTGCATAAAATCTAGTGATCATTAATTGTTTCTTCGAGATTAAAAGATTGAATGAAATGACGCACGCTGTACGCTTTGAAAATAGAATTTAGGACAGGATTTCGAGAAAACGCGTCAGGGTGCAGCGCTGTTTGACGCGTGCAAGTGTGTCAGCCGCGTGTGGAAATCTCGGGAACGCGCGTGTTCAAGAAT
This sequence comes from Sphecodes monilicornis, assembly GCA_913789915.3. NCBI lineage: Eukaryota > Metazoa > Arthropoda > Insecta > Hymenoptera > Halictidae > Sphecodes > Sphecodes monilicornis. Next base: position 21,237,551 of record OU565296.1, read on the forward strand.
AAGAACGAGCCAGGTCGTGTTTCTCCTTTTCACGGTTGTATATTTCCTCTAATTGCGCCCGGCCGCGCAGAATATAATCGCGTTCCCCTGTCGCGGCTGCTTCCGTGCGCACGCCAACTTCTGCGGAGTAAATGACACCGGAAAATAAACACTTCGCCGGCATGGCACGTACCGTCTGTACAGGGTGGACCAAAGTTCAAGGTGACTTAAACCGGGCCGCAAAAACTGCGCGGCTCAAAACACCGACAAACATCGACAAACATCGACAAACTTCGACGAACATCGACAAACATCGACAAACATCGACGAACATCGACGAACATCGACGAACACCGACAAACATCGACAAACATCGGCAAACATTGACAAACATCGACAAACATCAACAAACATCGACGAACATCGACGAACATCGACGAACATCGACGAACATCGACGAACATCGACGAACATCGAAAAACATCGAAAAACATCAAAAAACATCGACAAACATCGACAAGCATCGACAAGCATCGACGAACATCGACGAACATCGACGAACATCGAGGAACATCGACGAACATCGACGAACATCGACGAACATCGACGAACATCGACGAACATCGAAAAACATCGAAAAACATCGAAAAACATCGACAAACATCGACAAGCATCGACGAACATCGACGAACATCGACAAACATCGACGAACATCGACGAACATCGACAAACATCGACAAACATCGACGAACATCGACGAACACCGACAAACATCGACGAAAACCGAGACGCAACAAAATCATTTTAATCCCTCCGTTTTCGAGAAAAATCCAATCAGATCCGTTCCTCACTTCCTCAACACGTGAAACACGAAGTAATATTGTCCTGCCTTCCATTTCATATTTTATTTCAATTTAAATAAAAGACTGCATGAGCAGTAATTCCTGACCTTTGTTTCATTTCGAGTGGATCTATCTGTCCGAGTTGTGCCACGAATTTTGGCGCATGCTGTAAGCTTGTTTCCTGGTAGCCAAGCATTATCGCAAACGAGAACTTACGCCACGGCGCGCAGCGGGCCGCGTAAAACTTGCTGGAGAACTTTCTTCGCTTCCGGCAGACGAAAGAAAAATTCCCGGCGAAACTCGGGCATGTTGTTACCTGGAAAACTTTGCTGAGCCCGTGAACGATCCGTTCCGGTTGCTCTTGCTACGCCCACGCGATCAATTTCGACCTCCACACCGCGCAGTATTCGCGAAACTGCGGGAAATTTCGATCTGGCCGCTTCTTCTCAAAGCAACGTCTTTAAACCCTATCTCCATTTCAATCAAATTGTACTATGGCTTCTTGAAAAGTAAGATACATTTGTTCTTAACACTTTGTCCGCCTGAAGCCTATTAACCGTTTGAGTCCCAGGAGGTATTGAAAAAACACTGTCGAATAATCCCAAACAGCGCAACCGCGCTTTCTCTAAATGATTACGAAAAGACCCAAGCAGCGCGACAGCGTTTCTTTTATTTTATTTTGTAATGTATTATTGCATTATTATAGTATTATTCTACCTATAAAATCACAACTCGCGTGGACATCTTAAGTGCATCTTCCATCCAAAATCGAATGAAGCATTTAAGACATTTATGACATAAAAGAAACAATATCTGTCACCAGTTTTATCATTCACATTCTACTGCATTCGATTTTCACGAACACATAATGCAAGCATTACATCGTCAAATAATAGCTCTGCGCTTCTACACGAGGGTCCATTCGCAAATGAAATGCATTTCAGTACTTGTCCGATTATCATATTTTATTTCATGTTTGCAAATGGTGCATCGGATTCTCGGTGAAGCTAATCGAGCACTTAATAGAAGAGTATTCATGCAGAAATCATGGGGTGGGTTCATTGATAATTAAAGATCAGGTGTACCGGGTCACTGATTAGAAGGTACATATTTAGCTGAATAGGTTCCATTTAATCGTTTCAATCATTGGCTCATCGAAAGAATTTGCGTTCCTGTGGTCGTAAGAAGGAAAGGCAGATCAGAGAGAGAGAGAGAGAGGAACGTTTGAAATGGAATACATCCGGTTCTATGTACTTAGGCGACGGGGAGCTCTTAACGAAGAGGGCCGGCGAGTGCATCCTGCCGGGAGAGTGTCCCGCACCGTGCACCTGCAAACGCGCCACCGTCGATTGCTCCAACAAGAAGCTGACTTCGATACCAAAGGAGCTGCCTATCTACACATCCACTCTGTGAGTAACTTCTGCATTTGGTATCTTGATAATGACTGCAGATTTTTATGCGAAATAAAAATTGTCTACGTTAATTATTAAGTACAGGAGGTACATAGACATTCATTTCTCTTAATAAAGTTATACAGCACGATAATAGTACAACAGTATTTTTAAATTCTTTAAATGCTTTTGCTGTTTTCACTAGACAGCGAATTTTCATGTTAAATGAAAATTGTCTATGTTAATTATTGGGTACAGGAGGTAGACACACATTTATTTCTCTTTTTAATAAATTTATTGAGCACGATAATAGTACAACAGTATTTTTAAATTCTTTAAATGCTTTCCCTGTTTTCACTATACAGCGAATTTTCATGCTAAATAGAAATTGTCTACATTAATTATTAGAAATTATTACATAAACGTTACGACTATAAATTATGAATAAGTAAATTAAATTTCATTTCTCTTTCGAATAACTTTATTGAGCACGATAACAGTACAACAGTATTTTTAAATTCTTTAAATGTTTTTGCTGTTTTCACTGGACTGCAGCTTTTCATGTTAAATGAAAATTGTCTATATTAATTATTAGGTACAGGAGGTACACAGACATTTATTTCTCTTCTGAATAACTTTATTGAGCACGATAACAGTACAATAGTATTTTTAAATGTTTTTAAATTGTAAATTGCTTTCCATTTGATTTACACGTTTTTCCCATAAATGCATAAAATCCGCAGTCGAATAATGACATACGAGATTTGTCGATGATAAAAGAAATATATTGCTGCAATAATAAATATTCCCTGCGATGCCTGTTCGATTGACTCGGTGCATCTTGATGCATTTGTGACATTTGTCAATGTGTAACATACAAGACGATCTTTTTAATGATAAACAGCAACATTTCTATCAGAACGTAAAAAAGCAGAAGTTCAACGGAACTGTATTTCCTATTTTCAATTTCTCTAATGTCTTTGTAGTTTTTTATACGATTTTATAATATTTTGTAGTTTTTATTTTATTGACCAACCCCCCATTTTTGTACTAACCAAAAATCTAGATAAGTACATTAAATTTAAACAGTAACATGATTTTAAAAAGAAAGTGGTCAACGATTGATCTACCTAAGAGCGTGCTCATAATTTACCAAAAACGTTACAACTATAAAATATGAATAAATAAATTGAACTACTAGTACTTCGCGTCCATTGTAGTATTAAACAAACTCGCTCTCAACCTCTAGTTTTAATCACATCAGACTACAACGCGCATTCCAAACACATTCGATTCCGATATCGACGGCCCTGTGCAATACGATCAACACGGCTCGCATCCAAATTGAAAACGCAACAATAAACGTCTGACATGATTCGCATGTACCACTCGGAACGAGAGGATTGTTTACAAGAGCGGGAACAATAGGACCGGATCGATCGATCCTCGTAACCGATCGAGACGAATCGTTGCACTCCGGGCGCGAGAAAATGAATTCAATAGTCCGACAAGATAATTATCTGATTAAAAGCTGGGGGGGGGGTGAGACGCGATGGGGGCGGATACGATTGAACGACGCCGAGCTATTATTCGAAACAAATTATTCGGACTCGTTTAATGGATCGACGCCCCGGCGTGCACGATTAATTGCTCCCGCACGGTATCAGACGTTGTACGCTAACTTTCTCGTCGCTGGGTTTCCTCTATGTTCCAACGACACGAGCAGACTGTTGGCCAACAACGAGCTGGAGAAGATCAAAGCGGATGGCCTGTTCGAGAAGCTGCCCGAGCTGCAACATTTGGACCTCAGGAAGAATAAAATCTCACGCATCGAGGCGTCCGCCTTCATGGGCGCGCACAAGCTCACCGACCTGTAAGTTCTTTCTACGTGACAACCTTCTGTTCAACTCCCCCACCCCTCTGTTTTCTCAAACTGATTTCCTCTTTATTATGGCAATTTCGTTGTTTTCGCGATTGCCTAACTGGACCGATAATAGGCATGAGATACTTCGTTCTTTACTGAGATGTGGCATATCTTCGAATGATTGCGGAATAAGGGACATTCGGCAATTATTTTTACACGGGAAATCATTTTCCATTGAAAAATCAATATGTACGTCTCATTGTATGATGTTCAAGCAATATTTGATTAAAGTTTGAGTTAGATATCTCAAACTGGAAAGACGTGGCAGCCATTTTCTCGAACTGATGATGACGAGACAAAGGGTTAGAGTTTGAAAATGGGGGATATTCAACAATTTTTTTTTATATGGAAAATTATGTTGCTTTGAAAATATACATCGTATTGCACGATGCTCGAGTAATATTTGCTGTTAATTTGAGCTAGAATTAGAAGGACGTGGTAATCATTTTCCTAAATTAAGGATGATGAATGAAGGGTTGCAAAATAGGGGAAAAATATCAATTATTTTCATATGGAAAATTATGTTCCATTAAAAATTCAATATATACATCTCATTGTATGACGTTTAGAAGATATTTGATTAAAATTTGAGCTGGATATCTCAAACTAGACGGACGTGGTAGCAACTTTTCCTTGACTTTAACTCTGACTGAATAATGAAACTAGAGGCACAATATTTTCAATTAATATTCTGTAAATGTATGTATATGTTTTAGTGATCGATACTTATTATAAAATAATCACAGTTAAATGGAAAATCGGTACATTTCCTAAAAATTCGAAAAAACCCTACACTTTTCGTACGGATTAGCAATCCGTGCGTCCACATGTTTTATTCACAGGTAGAATAAAGCATAAGCTACGAATATAAAAATTTAATACCCTTTTTCACCGGTAGCACGAACCGGTAGAATATGAAATCGGCTGGGATTTACTGTAAAATAAATTTGCAACAATTTTAAAACATTAGTTAAATGCAAAGCACTTTATATCGATTCTTCGCCATTGTTCCATTATAAACCAAATTCAAAAATGTACACACACACATTGTTCCTAATTAACATGAATTTTTACTCAACAATCCTGATCCAGAATTTGCTACAGAACTGTACCTGTTTTAGTATTTAAAACCAGAAATGGTGGAAAATATTGGCTGAATTGTTTTACAAAACTGAAGTATTTTATAGTAATTATAAATATACATAGTTTTAGTAATTATCAAGAAAGTTTATTTTGTAAAGGTTACCAAAAAACATTTATAATAATTTCTTATAAAATTATTCCTAGTTTAGTATTTAAAAAACTAATGACCGAAAATGTTGGCTAAAATATTTTATCATAGAACAATATTTTATAGTAATTATTAAAACATAATGTATATCTCAACAACGATTATTTTATAGCAATTATTAAGAAATAATATTTTCTAACAATGTCATATAGTTTCTTTTTTGTTTGATTGATTATTAATTTGAATGAGGAATGACAGAAGATGTTGGTTTAAAAAATTGTCAAAAAATAATATTCTATCAAAATCATCAAAATGATATTCAAGAATAATCATCAAAAAATACTACTATAACAATTGTAAAAAGAAAACGTTTCTTTAGTGCTATCAACGATTACTATTTTTATTAAAAATATATTTGCTCAAGAGTTGACAAAATTTCTAATTTTGCGTTTGCAAAAGTGTCGTGAAGTGGACGAATGTCGACAAATAACATTGTGGAACACATTGCAGGAAATTTCGGCCGAAATTGCACGGTTGTTGTCCAATTCTTCCTTGTTAACATTACATCCGAATTGTTGTTTTTAATGAAATGCGCCCCCGCTGAGAAAGTCGGGAATAACACCGGGCGTGATCACTGCGTCGAGATTACTTGCGTTATTTGTGCCTAACTCGATCGGGACTTTGAAACGAGCTTTAACGAAGCAGAATAGGATTTAATTTTCAAAGGCAATTAACGGGACAATGGGTCGATTAATTAGATAGTCGGTGGGGCGGAATAGCGGCGGTGGTTCGCGCTTGTTTCGGCGCTGACGAGTGCAGGAACTGATTCAGAATATTGCATATCGTCGAAGAAAAACAAATTAGAGAGCAACGTGCTCTGTCGAAACCTGTGTTCACCGTAAAAAGCTTCTTTGACTGCATTAAGCTCGTTCAACTGTCTCATTACCCCTTCAATATCACTGTACAATAAAAGTCAACGAAAGTTAGCCACGCTTTAATTTCACTTTGATCAATTACCTGATTATGCATCAATAGAAACGGATACTTCAATAAACTGTCGTTCTTTCGGTAAATAAAAATCTCTCGTTTGAATAGAAAAATAGAGAATATTTTATTCAAAGTATTTTCTATCGTTCGCTAAAATTAGACTGCGTATCATTATGCAAAATAAAAATTATTCAAATCAATTTTGCAACACACTGGAGCCACATGGGAATTTCTATCCTTCTTTCATAATTTAAAAAAACTGAAAATTACCTATCGATGTCCGTTAATCTTTTTATACGTTCTATTGTTTCTAAATCTGTTCCACTCTTATTATTATTATTATTTATTTGTAGTTTATTTTAATTTTCAACTGTTTAAAGTTAATATTGGAACTTGGATGGAAGAAAATAAAATATGTTTATAATAATTTATATGTGTCGATGGTCGTTCTTGATGTTATCTTCGTTTAGATTAGACTTGAGGTCTGTTTCTATGAAAACGACTGAAACTTATTCAAGTACTTGATCAAAATTGATCGAGACACGCGGGCGCGATGAACTGCATTAAATCTGTTTACAGAAACAAAAATTAATTTATACGGTTATCGTTGAAATTTCACTGAACGTAGGTACACGGAAACATTAATCACGTTCGATGTTGTACACGCGGGAAAATAAAAACATCGTTTCCCATTAAGAGGAACGCCGATAAATTACGACTGCGAGAGATCGAAGCAGATAAATGCAGTTAATCAATTTCCCGTATTAACAATTTTTGTATCCGAATAGAATCCGATTCTGCTAAATGACGCGAACGTATCAACTGATCTAATAGTTCAACGTCAGCCCGAAACGCAGCCGAGCATTCATCTTCCTGCTCCTCGACAATTTTCGATATTCGATTTCGCTGCTGCTGCGATTTATCGAAAATTTCCCGCGTACCGTACACGTTAATAACGAATGACTCTGACTTAATCCGCTGCGCTTCTCTTTTTCCTGAGAATTACTCGGCTAAAATTATTCTAAATAACTTTGGTCATTCGAGGCTCACTTTTCGAGAAAATCGCGGTTAAAAATGCATTGTGCAGTGATTAAAAAATGGATGACACATCAATATTATACTTTGAATAATTTTAACAATTTACACTTTGAATAATTACGATGAAATTATTCGTCGTCGAAAATAAGTGAAACTGGTAGAACAAGATTTTTTCGTTCCGAGCTCAGTTTTTTAGCAAATCATATTTAAAAATATATTAGGCGTGTCATGGAGATTAAAAAATAACCCTCACGTCTATATTATACTTTGGATAATTTTAATAATTTGTCCCTTTAATGATTATGATAAAATTATTCATCCTAGAAAATAAATGAAACTGGTAGAACAAGATTTTGTCATCCCGAGCTCAGTTTTCAAATAAATCATATTTAAAAATTGATTAGGCGTAGCATAATGATTCGAAAATGGCTGACACATCTATGTTATACTTCCTTACACTTTGAATGATTAAAATAAATATACTTCTTATGCAAAACGAAATGAAAATGGTAGAATAACATTTTTTAATTCCCAGCTTGCTCTCTAGAAAATTCAGTTTAAAACTGTATGAAACTCGAATAATAGTGATTAAAAAATAGCCGATGCTCTATGCATGACTCACAGTATCATCTCTCAAGTAATCTGAATCGTTCCTCATAAATTGACGTACTATAATTATAGCATAGATTATAGAAAATGAGATAAATGTATGAAACACCAGTGATTGTAATTGCGATTGTTGCAATCAATTTTATAAACTGCAAAACATCGGACGGAAAAATTCGTATTGTACTTTTCTTAAAGATTCTCGCGTCTGGAATTTTTCATGCACTCTTGCACGTTTTATTTCTTGCTATTGTCTCAAATAACGACTTCTTCCGCAGACTACTGTCGAAGAACATGCTAAGGGAAGTTCACAATAAGATGTTCACCGGCTTGACGAATCTTAAGACTCTGTGAGTAGAAAGTTTTACAGCTGTTCGTAAAACGGTATCACTGGAGTACCATAACCCTCGAACTTCATTTTCTCAGGAACCTCCACGGAAACGCTATTACCTGTGTTATGCAGGGCGCGTTCGATGATCTGACACACATACACACCATGTAAGTACCTGTTTTAACGATAACTGACCGTTTGCGATCCACGACACGACCGATTTGCGTATGAAAAAATGTTACGATGGAGAAATTGACTTTTTTCACTGAACTTTATACTCGTGAAACGTTACCGACTTTTTCGGTTGACGTGCAGCTTCAAAAAACATACGTGGGAATTATTTTTTAAACATTTTTTCGAACGTGTCGGTTGCATGCCAAATAATAAAAAAGCGATTTGAGGAAAACGTGAAAGCGAGGGAAGTATTTTTTAATTGTTCCGTGAATGATGTTCTAGAAATGATAAATTTATTTTAAATTATCTATTTATAATATTGAACTGATAGGATTGGTTCTACAAAAGCATGTTCACAAAATCATCGAATTTTATCGAGATCATATACAGTGGCGTGCAAAAGTATCCGGACACCCTTTAAAAACGAATAACTTTTTCAAAATTTGTTCAAACGACTTGAGTTTTTTTGAGATGGTAGAAGGGTTAGTTTACTCGGTAGCATGTAAATAATTATGTATACAAATTGCTAAACGTAAGTCATGATTTTTAACTTTTTTATCAGTGCCTGTAATGAAAATTTAAAATGTACCTTTTCTAGATCTTCATAGGTTATGTACATGCGTAAAGTTTCATCGAAGTCGGTTAATGTTGCTATGAGCTACGAACATTGCACGTTGGGAGCTTAAGGGTGAAAGTCGCAGATTTTCGGTCTTTCCAGGGAATTTTGTCGTTATGTAATCACCTTTAAATGTTTGTAACTCATAACGAAGTTAACCGATTTCGATGAAACTTTGTACATGTACATAACTTACTTAGACCTATAAAACGCGTGTTTTACATTTTTGTTACAGGCACAGATTAAAAAGTTAAAAATCGTGACCTTTACTATTTTCGTCGCAATTCCGACCAATAGCAATTTTTAGAAAAAATTATTTACACGCTACCTAGTAAACTAATGCGTCTAACATCTCAAAGAACTCAAGCCGTTTGAACTAATTTTGAAAAACTTATTCGTTTTTAAAGGTTGTCCGGATACTTTTGCACGCCACTGTACATCAATTTTATGACAACGTGTAACGCCATAGAGAAGAATTGTAAAAACTAGAGTTATATAGGATTTTAGTTTGCGATATGGAACGCAATTTCAATGCAAACCGAATATTAAATCAGGGTAGTGTTACAGGTTGTATTACAACGTGACAAGATTTTAGTACACTGTAATATTATATTAGCTACAATATTACAGAGTGAATATTTAATTCCGGTAATATTTCACGGAGATTACATAGGATGAGCCTGGTTAATATTTATTATCGTGTTAATACACAAGTGCAGTAACTTTCCTAACACGCTCCGGTAAAATATTTCCGGCTTCCGTGCGCATAATTAATGGCAGTTTAATAAATTGCCCCCGCGGTTCCAGCAACATGCAAGGCAATCCTTTGTCGTGTAATTGTCATCTCGCGTGGTTCGCCGGATGGCTGAGGAAACGCGACATGTCTGGTGTGGTCGGCCACTGTCACGATCCACCGCGATTGAAGGACGCCGTTGTCAAGGAAATACCTCATCACGAGTTCAAATGCAACAGTGAGTTCATCTTATCATATTAATCAAGAATTATATTAAATATCCCCCTTGAATTCCTCGCGAGGAAACGCCACAGCCTCGTCGAAATCCTTTCCAAACGCTTGCGATCTTTACAATTAAAAGATAGATAACTAGTCTAATCAAATGTGTCCTCCTCGTCTACAAAAATTAAAATATTCATCACCAACCTTTCGCAAAATCCGATTTCCTTAATCAGTTAGCTGTTTTCGACGAGTATACTCGTCATGAAGTTTTTGGCAGTACTCGGCACAGTTTTTTGTTATGGCGAATATACTCGTCATGAAGAAATGGCACAGTTTTTTGTTATGACGAATATACTCGTCACGAAGAAATGGCACAGTTTTTTGCTATGACGAATATACTCGTCACGAAGAAATGGCACAGTTTTTTGCTATGACGAATATACTCGTCAGGAAGAAATGGCACAGTTTTTTTGATATGACGAATATACTCGTCACGAAGAAACGGCACAGTTTTTTGTTATGACGAATATATCCGTCACGAAGAAACGGCACAGTTTTTTGCTATGATGGATATACTCGTCACGAAGAAATGGCACAGTTTTTGCTATGACGAATATACTCGTCGGGAAGAAATGGCACAGTTTTTTTGCTATGACGAATATACTCGTCACGAAGAAATGGCACTCTTAATCAAAACAATTTTCATATTATTTAATTCATCTCTATTCTATACATTGCTAACAGTTCAGCCGGTGTATGTGAAAACAGAAAGATAAAAAAAGATACATAGAATAAAAATGTTCTAGGTTGAAAGAAATATTTTTGTTTCGGACTTAAAATTGCTTTGAGTGCGAAGGGTTAAGAATTAGCCATATCAATTCGTTGAAATGTGTTGCGAATCTATCTAACAACATTTCACAAACTGTTGAATATTGAATTAAGAAAAACCACACAGTTTTTCACAAAATCTGTGCTGTTTTTCTTCGGAGAAGGTCTGGGGGTCTCAGAAAATCGTGTAGGAACATTCGCGATGATCCAATACCGTCGTTGCCAAGAGGGACATCTCGAAAATAGAGAGAAAGTCGGGTGTCTAGAAACCGTGGAGCGTTTCCTTTGATCTTCCGAAGATCGATTCCGAGATTAACGAACCGCCGTACGTTTTTCGTATCGCAGACGACAGCGTGGGTTGCCTGGGAGACGATTACTGTCCACCCCAATGTAATTGCGCCGGGTCAGTGGTGAGGTGTTCGAGGAATGAGCTTACGGAGATTCCGCGTGGGATTCCGCCGGAAACCACCGAACTGTATTTGGACGTGAACGACATCAAGACGATCCAGCCGGAGCGGCTGAACCACCTGAGGATTCTCACTAGACTGTAAATAAAATACACGTGCCCGCTATACACCCCCGCATCACTCAGCTGCGCCAACATCCTCCCTCTCAAAACAGGAACAAACAGTTTCAAACCATGCCGTATCTCTCGATTTCAGGGACCTGAGCAACAACCAGATCGGAATGCTGTCCAACGACACCTTCAGGAATCTCACCAAGCTGTCTCACCTGTACGTTTCGCATTCCTACTTACTTCTTTTGCACGCGAATTTATCGACGGGCGTAATAGGTCCTAGACAAAGACGTTGTTTCTTTGCAACGATGTGTATGAGATGAAAGTTGTTCAGTACGTTTTCTGCTTTTCCCTGCAAGTTTGACCTTGAATGACCTTGAGTCATATGTAATCGAACTCGTCTTAAAACACAGTATTTGATGGTGGATAAAAGAACATGAATTTAATTTATGGTTCTGACTAACCCTAATTTGGAAAATGCAATTTCAATTAGTTACATAGTATATTTTATGTAGTTTTTATATATTTTGTATACAGCGTTACAGACGAATATCTCCAAAAATATTGATTATACGCAAAAATGTATGAGATGAAAGTTGTTCAGTACGTTTTCTGCTTTTCCCTGCAAGTTTGACCTTGAATGACCTTGACTCATATGTAATCGAACTCGTCTTAAAACGCACTATTTGATGGTGGATAAAAAAACATATCATTCCATTTAAAAAATGAAAGTTGACCTTCACCTCACCTTGAAGTGCCTACCGGGAAAAATAAAATTCCCACCACATGATGTCCTCCTCATTATATACAGGGTGGTCCACCTAAATGTAGCCACCTAACTATTTCCTCTGTCATATGAAATAATTGTTGCCGTTTTGTTTAACAGTATAATCAGCTACAATAAACTGCAGTGTGTCCAACGAAACGCTCTTGCTGGTCTGAAAAATTTAAGGATAATGTAAGTTCCAATTACCGTCAACTATTTACAATACAACAATAAAAGATTCACTTTAATCATTTATGTTAATTTCAACATTTTTTCAACTTAAACTACGTAAAGAATTGAACGGCACATCAGTCGCGTTCCGTTTATTAAGGCTGCGTTTACGTTTGAGCTGCAATAAACGAGTAGATCAACTTTTTCCACCATATTGTCAACCTTGAAGATAACAATAATTCTTTTCTAAAATCATTCAAAGAGTCGTTCCATCGACACATTTCCTCACAATAGGATCAATTATCTTAAATTTTCTTTTAAAATTATAAACGTTAGCTGCATAATTTATCAAGTTAGTTCCATACTAAAAGAACTTAAAATCATACTACTATCACAGTTCCAACACAAACTATGTTACTACTGGGATAAATGCATTATGGAATTCGTACCGTAAAAACATTTTTTAAAGCCTCAAACATTTCATTTGAAACCGTTCGAATACTTTCGTGGTTTACTGTACATAATCGATTTCCTCTTCGCACCTCGAGTCGTAGAAACGTAGCATCTAGAAAAGCTTTCAAATCGTTCGACACCGTCACGTAAAATTACGATTCCCACCAGGTCTCTGCACGGAAACGACATATCGGTGATCCCAGAGGGCGCGTTCGAGGACCTGCAATCCATAACCCACCTGTGAGTATCGTGAAACGTTTCCACACCTGCCATACCTCCTCGGTATCGATAGTTCACCTGACCGTGTTCTGTTTACAGCGCTCTCGGGTCCAACCCCCTCTACTGCGACTGCAGTATGCGCTGGTTGGCCGAGTGGGTGAAGAAGGATTTCGTCGAAGCAGGTATTGCCAAGTGCAACGAACCACCCGCGATGCGGAATAAGTTGCTGCTGACGACAGCCGCCACCGACTTTCAATGCAAAAGTAAGTATTCCCTCGACGAACACCGTGGTCGGGGCTACTGTGGCCGGCTCTGTTCATAGCAATCAATAGAAAATCGATAGTGACTCTCTTGCACTCTATTCTTCGTTATTCGGAACGCATAAGATTGCTTTGTCACGCGCAAATTGTAGTTCTTGTGATTTTGGAGTCGCTGAAGTCGAGTATCTTGTCAGAAAAATCCGCATCTTTGTGCAAAATAAAAATTGCTTCCATCGATTGCAAGAGCAAGAACAATATTCTTTCTTTCTCTAACGATTTTAATCGATTGTGAAGAATATATTAATCACAATCGATAGAGTAGCTGTACCACGCGCAAATTGTAGTTTTTGTGATTTTAGAGTTGCCGAAGTCGAGTATATTGTCAGTAAAATCCGCATCTTCGTGCAAAATAATAATTGCTTGCATCGATTGCAAGAACAAGAACAATATTGTTTCTTTCTGAAACTATTTTAATAGATTGAGAAGAATATATCAATCACAATGCATAGAGTACCTTTGTCACGCGCAAATTGTAGTTCTTGTGATTTTGGAATTTCTGAAGTCGAGTAACTTGTCAGAAAAATCCGCTTCTTCGTGCAAAATAAAAATTGCTTGCATCGATTACAAGATCGTGAGTCGAAATAGACCTATGAAGGATTACTATGATGAAATGAACAGCAATTTCGAATGCATATTTTGGAAATAGAAGTACTATGAACCGGCCACAATAGCCCGCCGATCTCGAATTACCGCCGCCTCTGCGCGCACATGTTTTTGATTTTCTCACTGGCCCGTGACGCAGTCTGTTTAGTTCATGGTTTTTTGGCCCGTCGTCACAATGGGGTACTAAAATTGCTCATTAATCGTAGACCTTTCTTCCGCGCAGCCAGCCAACAGCCAGTCGAAGTCCTGGCCAAGTGCGACCTGTGCTACACCTCGCCATGCAAGAACGGAGGATTTTGCGAGGCGCTCCCGGACCGGAAGTTCCGTTGCAAGTGCGCGCCAGGATATCATGGGGACCGGTGTGAACATAAAATTGACGCGTGCTATGGAAATCCTTGCCGGAACACCGGAACTTGCAAAGTACTGGAAGAAGGAAGATTCAGGTACCAATCACGTCTCGACCAGCTAGCGGACAGTGGTGCACGGTTATATTTACATCGGTTCACAAGCCAGCCGTTCAATTCTCGTGAGCAGGACATTTTTCTTTTCCAAGACTAAGTCGAGAATGGCTCGATAGAGTGCAAAAATCGGTATAACGAGAGAGACGAAGCAATTCTAGAATCTTCGGTCAATACTGAACAAAATAAAAATGCTATAAATGAAATTTTGTTTTCAGTAATTTTCTTCTTAGCTTTACAATTGTAGTACCAATAGATAGCCGAGATTCTGCCGATTAAAATGAGCCCAAACACGATGTCAATCGGACTAATTTTATTGATTTAACTTGGACGCTACCCCACTACCGCGCTCACGTGAGAGGGGGCGTGATAGTGGGGGTAGTGGCACGCCCGTCAACATTCAGTTCAGTTCTGAAGTACAAAATTCGTCCTATTTACCTCGTGTTTGGACTCGTTTTAATCGGGAGAATCTCAGCCATCCATTGGTGCTATTATAAATGGAAGACGACAGTGACTGAGATTAAAATTTTCGTTATTCCATAATTACTTTCTCTAGTTAGCATCATCGAGTTCTAGACACTGAGTGTTGGGAGAACACTGGGACTGACTCATGTAAATTTAACCATGCGCCACTGTATTGGCCAGCTCGTTCGGGTCTGATCTACAGTTGCTCGTTCAGTGGTGCCCGTAGTGACTTCCTCTGCGACAGGGTCTCAAAAATCCTCATCCTCTCATTCGTCACTTAAAGATTCAAGAAATCTCCAACGCAGTTCAAATGCTTCCAATTTGGAAACTTTCTCCTACCGTCACCACATTGAACCAAGACCTCCAACAATTATTTAATGAACATATCCCAGTCCCGTCGCAGAAGATCTCCAGTTTGCATTCACTGTAGAATCCCACACACGTGGGGACACAGTAGCTTTGGTCGATAATTGCGTAGACGTGCACGAGTAATGCAATCGAACTCCGTGTAATTGGACACCGAGACTGCGAAAACCGTAGCGTTGCATTGTAAATCTGTCTTCAAGAGAAACCGAACTCGATTGGCTATGCGAAATTAATCATAGTAGTTTGACTTCGTGATTGCGTGAAGAGTATACACATATATACCAGACTGTTGCACTGTGAACAGTTATGAGTAGATCATAGATCGTAGCATCAGTAGGTTTGAGTACTTTGAATGAAATTGATCACGGGACCCCTGCACGTGAGGCCCGAAGTGTAGCTGCTACGCCTAACCGACTATCGACGAACGATCATAATTTATAATCCATTATACATTGATCAATTCCGAGGAACAATCAATTCTCCCACAATCCACGACACGAATTTTCAATGACGAGACAGAATATTTCAAGAAATTCCAAATATATATCTCCGTGACAAGGATTATCTTCTCAAGGTCACGTTTCCAAGGTCATAAAAATTTTTTCAAAAATATGATCATTTATTTTCTCTGCCTTTATATAGTAAAATATTGTAGAATTTATCTCTTCAAAATTGTAGAATTTATTCTTCAATTCGCCATTTCCGTCAGACGCGATTTTCTCAGAATTTAGTTAACAACTTATTGAATAAACTAGTTCTTCTAGATTGTCAAAAATTTTCAATTCATTCAGTCAAATTTTGAAACAGTTATTTCATTTTGTTGAGCGAATATGTATGTGAACGAATAAAATCGTTTGAAGAACAACTGTTCGTTTTGACGGCCGATTTTAATGATTTGAACGGGAAGAGACAATCGTCGATAGATCGGTTATGCTTGGCGACCTTGATTGGCGGATACACCGCGACCAATGGTCATGGTCAATGTCTCGATTGACGATCAGTCGGTGTGTGACAGTTGCGACTGTGCCCCCGGGTACAAGGGATTTCGATGCGAGAACAACGTCGACGACTGCGAAGACAACAGGTGCGCCAATAACGCAACCTGCGTCGACCTCGTCCAGGCCTACCGATGCGACTGCGCCCCAGGATTCATGGGCGAGTACTGCGAGGAGAAGATACCCTTTTGCACAAAAGGGCACGACCCCTGCGAGAACGGGGGCCGATGCGTCGACCTCGGGACCCACTATAGCTGCGAATGCCCAATCGGCTTCAGCGGCCTTAATTGCTCCACCAACCTGGATGACTGCGATGATCATATGTGCCAGGTAACAGCAATCCTCATACTACAATCTCCTTTCTTCGTTCTCTTTTCGAAAACCATCATCTTTCGAAAGTATTCGCACAGTACGTAACTATTAGGTTGCTGCATATGGATTGTCCAATTTTCAACAGTAACGTTAATTCATTGTATTACAGTGGAGAATGAATTTTTTGACCGTTCATGTTCATCATTTATAAGACTACCATCTTCACTTTTGTGTTTTCTTCTAGCATCGACAAATAGTGCGTTCATTTACCATCGCATAGTGTTATCGTCGATATTTTTACTTCTCAATTCGCATAAAAAGAGTACATAACAATCACGTTGATCAGCAATGTCATAAATTATTTTTAAAATTGAAATTAAATTTCTAAATAAAATCTGTAGCTAGGACCTTGAGAATCAGCTTTGTACTTTAAAACAATATGCATTTAATAAACCTGTAGATTATAATAGTATTCCTGGATCAAAACGCTTCATTATATTTGCATTTTGAAATTGGATATTTCACATACAGCAATCTAATATTTCACTTCATGTAAATGGTGGATAATAATTTTCGTATTTTTCAGAACGGTGCTACTTGCATCGACGGCATAAACAATTACGTGTGTAAGTGCGCGGCGGAGTACACAGGGAGATACTGCGAAGCTGCACCCTCGACAGTCATGCTCTATCCACAGACTAGCCCTTGTGCCCATCATGATTGCCAGCACGGTGCATGCTTCCAGCCAGCTCCCGCATCCGCCGCGGACTATCTTTGCCAGTGCCACCCCGGCTACACCGGTAATTAACTAATTATTTATATCTTCGCAACACTCCCATTCGATCCATTTCTAAAGTCCAAACATCATCTGTCACCGCTATACTGCAGATCTTTATGCAAAATAAAAATTCTTTGCATTCTTTGCAAGAAATGAGAAGTAAACGGAAATTGATTGGTTTTAATAAACTAGTACATTGATATTCTCAAATTCCTTTAATATAATATTAACCTAATCTTTGTCAAAGTCCACAAAGTACTCTTTCTTAGCATCTACACTCACAAACCACTATAATTTTCCGTAAAATACGTTTTTGAAAAAACTTTACCATCATTCTTTTAATAGAACGATTGGGTTTTGACTAATGGTACCTTTTCCACTTTTTATCCTTGTGACGAGTAGAATACGATGCAACGAAAAAACAATCGTTGACCTTTTGACCTTGAAATTCAAGATCAAGGTTTTTTTGCGGGACTTTTCTTACACGGATTTCCATCAAACCGAGGATGTAGAATCACGCTGTAATTGTGACGACATAGAATTTCTTTACACCCTGTACATTGAACAATAATTAAGCTTGACTACACAATGACGTTGGACAATTTTTGCAGGAAAACGATGCGAGTACCTGACGAGTTTGAGCTTCGTGGACAACAGCTCGCTGGTCGAGCTGGAGCCGCTACGCACGAGGCCCGAAGCGAACGTGACCATCGTCTTCACGACCATGCAGGAAAACGGGGTTCTCCTCTACAACGGGCAGAACAGCGACCATATCGCAGTGGAGCTGTTCAATGGCCGTGTACGTGTCTCGTACGACGTGGGCAACTACCCAACATCGACAATGTACAGTTACGAAATGGTCGCCGACGGTAAACCTCACGTGGCCGAGCTTCTCGCGATTAAGAAGAACTTCACGATGAGGGTAGACCGCGGCCCTGCTAGGAGCATCATCAACGAAGGTCCAAAGGAATACCTAAAGCTTACCACGCCGATGTACGTCGCAGGAGTCGCGCCGGAAGTCGCCAGCGTCGCGTTCACCGAATTCCACTTGAGAAACATAACGAGCTTCCAAGGTCAGTCGACTTCCAATCATCGTTGAAGGAAAATGGAAATAGGCAACCCTGATCCTTCGGCCTTTTTCTGACCTATTTGCACATTTATTATTTTAATAATTTTATAATATCGTATAGCTTAGTTAGTACTCATTTTATTGTATGTATTTTAAATTTTAAAACAGTGCAGCATGGCTGATCTTAGATTTTTGCGTTCGCTAAAAACGTTAGAATTATTTTTGTAGTTAAATTGAATGAATGATTTAAAAATTCATTTTTGTACCAGATAGTTCGAATGAAAATGATAGAGTACTGGAAGATTGACGAAATTAATGCAAAATCAAGGGTTATCGGATGTTAGATGTATGTTTGTTGTGGAATGAAGAGATGTATGATGGAGTACGTTGTTTCTCTTCGGTAACAGGCTGCATCTCCGAGATGTGGATCAATCATAAATTAGTGGACTTCAGTAACGCAGCGAAGATGCACAGGGTTACTCCCGGATGCATGTCGAACGAGGAGGAGGCTGACGAGGCGCGAGACGTCGTTGAACCGGAAGGCATCATGAGCAACAGCGGCAGCAACGAGGAAGCTCTACCGGAAGACAACATGGCTCACGAACATTCCGGTATGTGTGCATACTTATTCTCTCGAGCACGGATGTATATAGACATCTTAACAGAAATCTATTATGTTAAGTTATTGTTTCACGTGAACGGACGGATTGAACAACTAAGGAAATCGGTGAACTAGAAGATAAATGCTATCTTACTGGATTTAAATATTCTAATCATTTTCAAGTATTAAAAAATAGAACATCTTTACATTTATACCAGTGATTATAAAAGTGGTATAAGTCAAAATACCAAACAAACTAATCCTTTTGATTATTATGTATCACGTCGCATGATTTTTCCAATAATTATATAGTGAATTGAAAAATTGTATATATTACATATTAAATATTATTATGGTAATATATTTTTTTATCATATTGGGCGCAAAAGTGTAAATACCTCCAATAAATAAAGCATGCCTTACTTCAGTTCTAAAATATATAGTATTATAATTTAAATGAACATTATAGTTGTTTGATTTCTACCTGACGGTATAATCATTCCGTAAATAGAAAATCAAATATTAAAACTGGTCCCGCAAGGTAATTAGATAATTAAATATTGAACGAATTAATTAATATAACAAAATATATGATTACACGTAGCTCATATATTACTGATTAATACAGAACTTAATTAAGTGACTCGGAACTGGGGTCCAGAATTAATTCAAGGGATTTCGATTGCAGACATCGTCATGATACTGCCCGGCTCGATAATTTCCGATCCCTGCGCAGGACACGAGTGCAGGAAGGGCTCGCAATGCGTGCCTTCGCCGATTGGAAATGGTTACACGTGCCGTTGTCAGACAGGGTGGCAAGGACGATACTGTGAGAAAGGTATGACAACCTGATACATTTATATTGTCTTCATTTTTTGCTGAGTCGTTCTTTCTAACAGTCAAATTTAATAATAAGATTAAAACATTACATTGGTTGCAACCAAATTGGTTTTGTCTAATAATGGAAGTAACGACAATCCTTCTGTAGCAATATGCATTTTTCATTTTCCCAGATTAGTTCTGTCTAACAACTAAATTTAAAAAGAAGATTGAAACGTTAGGTTAGCTGCAATCAGATTGATTCTGTCTAATAATAAAATTCGTAAAGAAGATGGAGATTTTAGCAATCTTTCTATAGCAATATTTATTTTTCATTCCCACAGATTGATTCTCTCTAATAATTCAATTTAAAAAGAAGATTGGACCGTTAGATTGGTTCTGTACGTTATTAAAATTTGTAAAGAAGATGGAGATATTGAAACCAATAATCCTTCAATAGCAGTCTTAATTTTTTTATTTTCCCAGATTGGTTCTTTCTAATAACTAAATTTAAAAAGAAAATGGAAATATTAGATCGCCTGCAAACACGATTGGTTCTGTCTAATAATAAACTTTGCAAAGGAGATGGAGCTATTGGAATCAATAATCTTTCAATAACAGTTTTTTATTTTTCATTCTACCAGATTGGTTCTGTGTAATAATCAAGTTTCAAAGGGATGATTCAAACATTAGATTGGTCCTGTCTAACCAGATTATTTTCATCCAGAGTGATTCTATCGAATAATAAAATTGTACAAATGAGATTTAGACACCAGAATCATGAATTTATAAATTTCAGCACCGACATGCCGCAAAGAGCACACTAGAGAGTTCTACAGCGAGAATGGATGTCGGAGTAGACGACCGGTGAAGCTTGCCAAGTGTTGGGGTAGCTGCGGTAACTCCTGCTGCCTGCCACGGAAAACAAAACGACGCAAGGTACGGTTTCTTTCATATTAAATGTAGATTATTGCTGATTAAAATGCTGAACTATTTTGTAGATTGCAAATATTCATTTTCATAGATTACGTTTACCCGTTCCGCAGTTAACACTTCCTGCTGCAGATCTTTATGTAACAGAAATAAAGATCTCTTTCTTTCTATAACAATTTTAGTGAATTCATAATAATACATAAACATTCTTAAATTTTGTTAAATCTTTGCAATCGAATGGTGATTCCGAGTTACCAGTAAATTCGTCCCTGTTTTATTAATTACTAAAAATTCAAACGTTGTATGAGAAAATAGGTTTAATTTCAGGTGCACAATGTAAAAAAGATACATAAAATAAAAATGTTCTAGATTGAAAGAAGTATCTTGATATCGGAATTAAATTTGCCTCGGCTGCAAAGGGTTAAAGTTCCTGCTGTTACAAATTTGCTCCGAAAACCTACTCATTGTTATTATAAATGCATCAAGTCTAGTTAGAATAGTAGGGAAAATATTCTTGAAATCATCAACATCGATTAAAATAAACTGAAACTTTTATATCGAGTCGAGTTTGACATAAAACTAGATATAATAAGATGTGATTCAAATTAACAATAGGAACGTAAAGAGTTAAAGACTGGAACAAGGAAAGAATTTATTTTGTTGAATAAAAGACCCATCTTGATGAAATAAAAATATCAAATTTACGAAAATGATGAGTGTAAGAGCATCCGAAATTTACATTGCTCGTTATTATATTACTGCACTCTGGTATCTAACATTTAAAGTATAATAAACCGTGTCGTGCCATTAATAAGAATTTTACGAACTCCTACAGCTTATCAAACATGGACGACAGTTTATCCAGACTATTTAATATTACTTCTTTAACTACATTCATCTTTATCAAGTCGTGAACTGTTACATTTCTTCTGATTATTAAAACGTTCGAAGAGTCTCTTTAAGTCTCTCTGATTATTAGATCCTGGATCTTTATGAATCGCAAAAGTTCCCTCCGACGACAATAAACCACAAAGTTCAGGAAAACATAGCACAGTTTTACGCTACTCTTTATCTGGCAGAACTCTGACGTCGAGAAATGAAATTTCACTTAACTTCCTCAATGTCCGCAGTCTAGTACATTCAGCCCCTATTTACAGGGGTAATTCGAACGCGAGTATTCCAATGTTTATAATCTTTTACGAATATAAACTAGTTCATTTTTAAATTCGATTCTTCAGGCTGAAAACACTTCTTGAAAGTAAATAAACGTCTCTTCATTTCCCTGCATATTTCTCAAACCATAACAGATAATAGAACACTAAACGTGGACTCATTTTAAAGCTTGAAGCCTCAACTTTCACAATCGACCGTTCATTTTTGACTAAAATATTTTGACATGATACGACCGGTGGAAAAGTTACGACATACGGTCATCCGAAAATTTTATTTATTGAAACGTCTGCAAAAATTGTAAACAATTTTTGTCGTGAATAAATGTAACATAGATTTGAAGATTGCACCTTCCTCTTTACAATTATTAATATGGAATTAAAAATTAATTCTTACGTTGGTAAATTTATTTACGATCTGCGAAATAAATAGAAGACGTTTGCAATAGTGATTAATATCAGAAAACTAAACTTGTCAGCTTTTGCTGTTTTAACACTAAACCTAGCGACCATTAAAAATGACACAATTGAATTTATTTAGATTTTGTGCCATTTTTATTATAATGTATACTTCACTAGAAAAATATGCATAATTATTCCCAGTGGAAGCATCTTTATAACGTCAATAATTGTACAATAAAATGAAAGCGGTCATTTGACCGGTGATGGCAGGTTTAGTGTTAAATAAATTGCATCGGTTTTCTGTAGTTTTTGTAATCGTTGAGTGGGCGATCAACGTGTTAATAGTTGCTTCAACAGGAACTCACCCTCGATAACGTAATCGAATAATTTTGTTTGTAAATGAAGATTTTCAAGCTTCCATTTGGTACAGCACATTTATTGAAAAACTTGATTAATTGGCTTCCGGTGGATAAATTGTTAATAACTAGAGACTGCGGATTTGATGCATTTATGGCAGACTTGAGCAGACTTGTAATTTGAATCAGAAGAAAGACTGAAAGGCTTCCGTAATATCGCCGCATTAGTGTCAACTTATTCAAATGATTAACACGTTGACGTAAATGTGTCTATAATAGTACAGTTGTCGTCTATAGACGTCCAATGCTTGGGATTGTAGATGCAAATGACGGCTATAGACGTCCGCCAATTTGTAGCAAAATTTGTTAGAAAAAAATAATAGTTTTATTCTGTAAGTTCATCAAACTCCCCAAGAATTAAATAATTAACAGGAAAAGTTGATTTTGTCATTCATCACCGATTTCAGGGCGAGCGTCAAAGTGCTAAAAGACGAACAAGATTTTTATTCGGTTTCTGTTTCTCGCGATTGATGCAGGAAGTTTCTATGTTGCACAAAGATCCGCAGATTAGTAGTAGTAGTAATTTTATTGGTTCCCCTAAAGGTTACAATCCTTTGCAGATTTCATCTTCTCCCGCTTTACCTCCTCATCCCGCTTCTACAACTAGTCTTATAACTATCTTAGATTCTATCTTAATTCTAAACTTATACTAGATAGATAGAGAGAGAGAGAGATAGAGAGAGAGAAAGAACCTATTTACAAAAAGTCGCTATTTACACTATTTACATTACATAATATTACACTACTGCCCTTCCTCCTCATATCCCTAATCATTCCCCCCTTCCCTAGCCTTGGACCTCCTCTTCCGGTCGCTTGTCGTCCATCCTAACTCTTTCATTTCATACCCCCTCTCCATTCTTCCACCTTCCTCATCCACTCCTCCCCTCCCCCCTCATCTTCTACCAACACCTCTCATACCCTCAAAGATCCGCAGATTATTAATGCGTATTATTTTGCAGGTGCGACTGATCTGCGCGGACGGGATGCGTTACACAAAGGACGTGGACCTGGTGCGCAAGTGCACGTGCACCCGGAAATGCTACTAGCGAGGGCCGAGGTACAGCCACAGGTGTTCCATAAATATTCGTCGAAACGTATCGAGACAGAGAGCGAGACATCGAAAGAGAAAGAAAGAGAGAAAGAGAAAGAGAAAGAAAGAGAGAAAGAGAAAGAGAAATAGAGAGAAAATCGAAAGAGAGAGAGAGAGAGAGACCGAGAGGAGAATACCCCGTAGATCCGAGCAAAGTGACCCAATTCGGAACTTTCAACGGTAGACCACGAGTGATGTGCCGAGACTCGATCGTTGAACCGGATGCAAACCGAATGCAAGTGGTCCTCGACGCATCCTCATGGACGAAAGCATTGGGCCACGGCCGAAAAAGACCCACGATGGACACACACTCGCAAAAATCCACACTGACACACGTATACACCTTCAGGAAAAGAAAAACACGCTCTCCGAAACACACACACTCGACAAACAAACACACACAGCCGGCTCAGTGTGATATATATATTCGAACGTGGAGAAAGAATAATTATTATTAATATAATCGTGCGTATGTGGACTTACTCGGTATTTGGAAACAGTTTCACCGCATACTAGGTATTATTAATCGTGTACGTTTCGCGTGACGGAGAGAAAGAGAGAGAGAGAGAGAGAGAAGAGGACACTGATTTTCTAGCTCAGTGCGAAACCTTTGGAGCCTCTCCGAATTTTTGGGGGACACTGGTGATGATAATGTGCGGGGAAACTCGATTGCGAAATCCTGTGCGAATCGTGACTAGCTTTCTAGAGGGCGTTCCCAAATTATCGAGTACAATTTTACCAGCCGGGCGCGCTTTGTACTGCCAACGGGCCATAGTTGCGATCGGATCGAGGCAACGTAGCGACCACCAACACGAGAAAAATTATACTAGCAGTTCAATTTTATAGTCTATTCCAGCTCACACTCGACAGAGACACTCGGAATCCCTGGTGAAACCAAATTCGAGCGAATTTCGTAGCGTCAAGACGTTCTTCTGTGTCCCTTCGAACGGATTAGAACTCATCTTTGTATAAAATCACTTACCGAGATGTTCCTTTTTCTGTCTTTCGAGATTTTTCTTGTTCATCGTTGCGACAACGAGAAATATATCAATTCAACAATCGTATTGCTGTCTAACGCTGGTAGGATTCAACCAAACGATTTCGGAACGTCCTGTACAGAGGAATTCGAATGAATCACATCACTCTTCTTTGAACGTTCGGCGCCGAATGATCCAGCTTGAAGAACTGATCGGGAAAACGCATTAGGAGCCATCATCAGGTTGTAATTAACGCTTCGCTAGCAAAGCCGAGCTTCGAGCGACTCTCTATCGCGGGTGCAGACATGTATGCGCGAATCTATAGGCACGAGCGTAATCGCAAACCAAAGTGTCGCGAACGGTTTACGAAGTTTCGTCGAGAAACATGCATCACAGTTTGATCGTGATTGTGGGAAGAGTTTCCGGTGTTCCGTGTGAACACGGTCGCGACACGTTGCGTTCGGAGACGAGAGAGAGAGAGGTACACTAAATCTGTTTTAATAATCCTATCGTTTAAGGAACGTTCCTTTCTATTTATCGAGCATTGACGTGATTTATTTAAACGTTGATGAGAGACGTCAAAAGACACATCTTTGCGAAAAAGTGTTTCGTTGCGACGCTGAAGCGAGGTGATGACGGTAGACTTCTGATTAATTGGTTCAGAGACCAGCGTGACTCCCGGGGCCAGTGGGCGGGGCCGGGGGAGGTTAAGCCACGCCCACTCGGAGAAAAGCGAGATGCATGCTTTTATGATCGAGTTTCGCGTTATTCTCTGTGTAAATCTGATGTTTGTCGTCAAATGTCAGTTGCTGAGCTGGTTTTGGCGTAGCATAGTTCTCTCTCAAGGACAAGGGAGAGATTTTAAACCTGGTCGAAATGAGCCGAATAAGCTAACCAACCACGCGGTAAAATTTTAAAAAAATTCGAATATAAGATGTGAATGGTCATTAACTCTAGATCTAAGGGATTTCTTAAAATGGTGGATTTGGAAATTTTTAATTTCTGTTCAATTAATCCTGGAATGACAATCTGGAGTTGCTAGTGGCACCATAAATTCTTATTTACAATTTAATAAGATTATTTAGTATTCATTTTATCGATACTCAACACTATAATTACTGGGACAGTCACAATGATTGGTTTGAGTTTCTTCCGTTAAACAATTATTCAAATTGTACAAATATTGGAAATAATCTTGGAAATTATTGAAGAAGTTTATTAATTTGGATATAGAGTATAATATAAATAAATACAGATTTGTTATTTTTATTAAATAATGCAAATCAGATACTTCTAGTGCTTGATAGTTTTAAAGAGTTTTATTTCCGCTCTTTTAACAGAGCGTCGTGCTTTGAACGAGTATTATTTCTGAAAATATCTTAAGAAGAATGAAAATTTTATCATTTACGCCAAACTTGTACAAATTTTGAAATTTAACTTAACAAATTTATTCGTCGAGGCATACATTCGAAATTGCCAACAACCTCAATTAGAGTACACCCCTGTTACTTTGACAAACTAATATAAAATGGACGCTTCCAGTGCTCCGTAGATCTAGTGCTAAGTGTCTGATTAAAATTAAAACGATCTGAAACGAAGTTCAGATGTAAAAAAAAAACAAGTATGGTTGGTTAAGAATGATTGCGGCAAAGAGGAAGTCTACTGCAGACGATTAGAGCTTGTATTAGAGGAAAGCTTCAGCTTCTGCGGAGTCGTTGGACGGAAACGAGGCGTTCTCGATCGAAATTGGCCGAGTTTTGAAAGGACTCTCCTCCCAGAGCCTCGAATCTTGTCATTCCACGGCCTAAGAATGTGTTGCTGCGAATTGCATGCCGAGAGAAAAGTGAAAAGTCGGGTTCTTGCCCGGCGGCGAAACGAATTTGTAAGAGACGGCGGATAGGAGCGCGTAATTATTTTTGTATGAGCACATTATTTATACTAATCGAGCGTCGGCGATGATTTCTGCGATTGTTTTTCATCGGGTATGCGTGATCATTCGTTTGGAACTACTTAAGTCACTTTTCACGTTTCGCGTACCTATTTAGACGTGTACCTACTACTCCGCGGACATAACTGCGTTTTTGCATCTTCCACTGCCAGTATTTAAGTCGTATTTATTCGTCACGATGACCGGAAACGAGAGACCGTTGCTCAGACGACACGATTGCCAACAATCTTACAATCTACGAGCTTAAAATTTCTCGAGATCTATGAAGCTCGTAGAGACCACAATCGAGATCTTTGCACTCTAGATCCTCCGCGATCTCGGAGTTTTTTTAATTTTTTTATGAGTCTCTGTTGTTTATTCTTCGGTCGCGGAGGACATCGCGAAAAGTGAATTACAGATTTTACTTTTCGAGGAAAATGTTTTAGAGTGCAAAGGTCTGAAGTCTGCAGCAGGAGGTCTCAATGTTCACAGTGTTCAGGATTTCCTTACCCTTCGGTACGTGCGACTATCTAAAAACAAGTTTCTATGAAATTGTCCTATCAACTACCATACGAATACACTGCTAAATGGTAAAATTAATCGCGATAAATGGAGTTTACTGTTCCGAGGGTCCAGTCGAAGCAATCGTGTTCGTATTTCTGAATTTTGTCGGTGTTTCCAGTCTCCCTCGATCATTTCGATGGAAGTTTGTCTAATTGATTCGAACTTAAATGAAGGTACATGCCAAACGGATATTTATAGACATGAAAGTATTCGTCGGGATGTTATACATATCCAGTTACGACTCCCGTGCCGTAAGGGGACGAAGTTTTCTTATTATACATTCTAGGTTATGTTAGGTAACGTAGCGGTTCGTATATATTTTACGCACGAGAAACTGATACAGTTTTATTTCAACGTTATCACTTGTCGTATTATTAGTATCCTGGATGGCAGGAGATTTTGTATTGAGCGTTCATCAGTTTTTACAGATTTCATTTCTAGTATAAATGTTACTTTTATCATTTGTGTAATCGTTTCGTTTTTAGTTCGTTAAGGTAATTAATTATCGTCGAGCAGTCGTATATGGGAAAAATGAACAGACGAATATAAGATGCAAGCATATAAACGTAGCACGTCGATTCACGTCACTTATCGTTACTGATTTCTTTCCTTGTATGCCGTAGTGAACATAATAGGTGTACCATAGCGACGTATTTTACGGTTTCATAGTATTAATAGTAACGTAAGTTGCCCACAGCGTTGCGTTCCCGAGACATTTCGTTGCTATCGATTCGAGTTTTCAGTTTTTCGCAGCCACGGATCATCGGACACTGTTGCACTATTGTTAAAATGCTGCTTACCATTCTCAAAATTGCTAAAATCAACACGAAACTCGGGTTACAACAATAAAATTAGCTAATGATTAAAATTGCACTTGGAATAAGAAATTATAATAATTCAAAATCATAAGCTTTTAATTAGCTGCTCAGTGTAAATAAGAAAATCAAGGTATCTAGAAGATGTACCTTCAAAATTATATTCAATAAAAATTGATAAACAACCATTTCAATGGTTCTAAACATTACAATCGCACAGATGTCGAACAAGTGATCGAGTTCAGTTTACTCGTGTAATTTTCGAATAAAAATTGAAGAGGTGAAATTAAATTAGAAATTAAACTGCCATTAGAGTAATTATTATACGTGACGAGGATGGTAAGCAGTGTATTACGTGCTGAATATCAGCAAATTAAACGGAGAAAAGCAGGGACAGGTCGAATGCTTTCAGAACTTTGGTACCAACATTGAAATAAAAGAACATCATCCATTTTGGACTTGAATTCTTTTAGTGCCTCAGCAGCATTTTTAATAGATTAATTTTCTTTAGTAGTATTTTTGTTCGGTTTTCTCAAGAAATTCTATATCAAAGTAAATGAAAATTCTTTCGGTTCTACAATACCGACCGAACAAGCACTGTCTACTAACGTCATCTGCGGCAACGAAGCGACCCTCAAAACATACACAGAGGATAAAGTAGTTCCAAGTCGCTTCGATCCGGAAGTAGAAACGGTTACACAACTCAGACAGATAATATTAATCAAGACCTATGCCCATTCTTACATAACCTGAGAGGTCTGTAAGGACATTAATGAGGATGCCGAGTAATCTTACACTGAATCTTTATCTATGGTTAAATTTGTTAATGTACGTTTCCTAACGATCGAATTTCAATATTTATAATGGATGAACTGCGAATGTGTACGCTATGATATGGATTTTATTATAAAAGAATAAAATACCGAACGAATATTAATTGTGTCCAATAGTCATGTCCAATTTAAAATCTGTTCTATGAAATTTTCATGAAATTTTGCACAATGATGATTTGAAAGTATTTTTAACGGTCCAGAATTTATTCATTAATTCTACTGCTTATTATTGAATGTTCATAGCGTAGAATTTAATTTTAAAGCATTTCGTTTTTAACGAAGGCAATTTAGATCAAGGCTTGTGGTGTTCAATTTTATGTCACTGGACCTTTAACCCTTAGCACTCGAGCGTTGACTCGGAGGCAAAAATAGAAATTGCTATACCATTATTCAAAATATTGTTTACATTTACTAAATTTATATTTAATAAATTAGGTACCAAACATTTAAGTATTGTATTGTTCAAAATGAAAAAAATCGTATAGCATGGAAATATTCTTGATCGAAAAAAAATGTTTGGTTTTGTAGTTAAAATACCTCCGAGTGAAAAGGGTTAAAATAATTGAAATTCTTGTTCTCTGCTGTCATTAAATCATCATAAACAGTCCACAATTGATCCAATATTGTCATTAAGCGTTCATCAGTATTTTATAAAGTAAAATTTAATTTTGAAACATTTAAAATACTTTTTATCAAATTCCTGGACCTCTCCAATGATTTGAATCTTGTTAGTAAGAAAAGCATAAAATACCTTAATTTTGAAGCCACTTCAAGCAAAATTAAAATATAATCGATCAGGCTCCCCGATTTCCACCTGTAGTTCTTACTGTATTCTCCCATAGTCTCCCAGCATAGATCTCTAGATTATTTATTTTTTGAGTCGCTTCAAGATAAAATTAAACTGTAATCCTTCAGTAATCATTTTCAATATGAGCTCCAGTTTTAAGATTGCTTTCTAACGGTTATCTGAACGAAAATCCAGAGTTCTGAAAGCAGATAGATCACGTCAGAGCCAAGGACACAGAGATCGGTCGAAGACATCATGGAAACTGTACGAACGCTGACGGTTGCGCGAAGGAAATTGCGAGGGCCGTAATCATTAATGAATTCCGCATTCGACCAAACATGTACGCGCGAATGATTCTCCTTCTAACGCGACCAACTTTGCGCGCGGAGACGTTTTTAAAGCGAGATGAACGGTGAGAAGAGAACAGCGGAAAAAAAGAGAAACAAGAACGTAAGAAAGATAGAGAGAGAGAGAGAGAGAGAGAGAGAGAGAGAGAGAGAGAATGATAGTGAGAGAGAATGTGAGAGAGCAAGAGAGATTTTCTACGAAGTTTAACGTCTGTATTGAGGACAATAATGAGGGGGAGGGGCAGAGAGACGAGGGATTTGGTGAATAATGAAAGAAGAGCGTTCGAGACTTGTGATTGCTCGAAATTCCTACGAGTTATATTTGTACATTTACTTTAACGAGAAACATTTAATATATTTCACGGATCGGTGGACTAATAGCGCATGCGACTGAAGTATACCAGTTTTAAGAGTCTTACGCTTAAAGTATAGCAAATGCTAACCGTTCTCGGACCAGATGAACACTGGTCGATCATGCTCCCTTGGTGATGAAGGCTCGGCTTCATTTTTCGGGGACAAGTAAAAACAGCATTTGTTTCATTGCGACTCAACCTACCTAAATAACTGTAAACTGCGTAATAAATATAATTATTATTGTTCCTTCTCGATACCCACGGCGTGGTCATTTCTCACTACCTTCAATTCCTGGCCCGAAATCGCGCGAGAAACGCGATTTTTACGAGCTGATTGATCAGTGGACTGCGGACATCTTCGTGCTATCTGCGAATATTTGCGAAATAACAGATAATGATAACGTTAAGACATAATAATGATACTATTCGATTGTCATTGTCAGACATGTTCTTGATTTTTCTCTTACCATTGTTTTCTTTATAAGATAAAATTGTCGGAATGAAATTTTGCAGTCTGTTGATCAGTTTTCTGGAAAAGAGAGGTCTCATGAGTTCTTTGAAATTGTTAAACAATGATGGAAAGAAATTAGTAATCTATGTACGGTGTCAAAGTTTAGATTCACTTTTTGGTATTGCATTGGATTAGGTTATTCGGTTTGAATTTCTGGTGTGTAATTTCGATAATGGACAGATCGTTTGAACTCCCATAAGTGTAAAGCACACTGTACATTAACCACGAGCAAACGAAGGGAGAAAGAAGGAGGATGAAACACTGCATGATTAGAAATATTATAATTATACAAGCTTAGATACGTCGACCCTAGGTACTAGTGTAAAAACGAAATGTCTATGTTTATATAATGTAATAAATTCTCGGAGTATCGACGTTATTAAATAAATATACGCAAATTTTAAGAATGTTTCTTCGTACTTTCAATTTCCTCGACATTCAACGCTTCAGAATTATGCTGATGCCGTTCGCAGGTAATATTAAATTGTCTGGATGATTTTTGCTATAATTTCAAATTTTTGAAATCTGAGAAATTCTTGGAGCTTTGACATGAAATAAGTATACGTAAATTTTAGAAAAATTGTTTCCTTCTTTTTGAATTTTTTGCCATTTAAAAACGTCAGAACGATTTTAATTTTGATTCAAAGGTACTATTCATTTCTCTGTATGATGTTCACTACAATTTCAAATTTTTTCAATTTAGAAAATTCTTAGAGCTTCGACGTGAAATAAATATACGTAAATTATAGTAAAATATCTTCTTCATTTTCAATTTTTTGCCATTTGAAAACGTCAGAATGATTTTAATTTTGATTCTAAGGTACTATTCATTTCTCTGCATGATGCTCACTACAATTTCAAATCTTTGCAATTTAGAAAATTCGAAGTCTTTCAACGTTAAATAAATATATGCAAATTTTATGAAAATGTCCCTCGTGTAAAAGTGTCAGGCTTATACTACTTTTATTCAAAGTTGCCATTAAATTCTCTGAATGATTTTCACTGCAATTTTGTGGTTTCGCAATGTAGAAAATTGTCGGAGTGTCAACGTTGAACAAATATACGAAAATCTTAGGAAAATGTGTTCGTTCATTCGGTGATTTTTCCCAGTCATTTGAAGGCGTAAGAATTTACGTTAACCGTAAGTATACTTACTTAGTTCAGCTAGTGGTTATCAGTAGCAGACAACTGGCCATCGACGAACCGCCATATTGTAGGAAACAGTTAGCGCGGGAAAACCAAAGATAACAATAGAGTGGAGAAAGGTGTTTGAACTCCGGAAATCGACGTGCTTATGCTATCTCGCAGAACCAACCATTATGCAAATATAAAACCTTTCGCAATTTGCAGGAAATAGTTTAGTATCAATTTCCGCTGAATAGGAAAATTGAGTTCATTGAATTACAATATATGCTATAAATTTGTTCAATTATCTTTATCAACATTTTCATCATTTCAAATAATAAAAAGTTTTCTTATGCTGTAAAATACTATATAGATCAAAATGCAATTTAAATTGCAAGTTTGATCAAAATGTTTCATAATTTTAACCTATTTAGCAGTGGACATTATATTATTTAATATTCGGTAAAAACATGAGACGCTTTATTATTTTGTTAATCTGTTGTTGAAACATCTTTAATTTTTCTACCGTACTTTGTTAATATATATACAGGGTGTCCCATTTAAGTTGAGAATGTAAAAAATCTCGAAGATATGTGATTTAAAACAAACAAACTGACACATGTCCTTTAGTGTTTCGAGTAGGGAGTCAAATAGAACTACTAGTTTTCTAATGCGTGGGCGTTTTCAAGGTTATTTCAAGATCATTTTGTCTTTTTTTATCATAAACCCATGCTCTTTATTTCGGAATCATATTCCACCTAAAAAAAATTCACAACTTTTGTGTGAAACATCTTTTTGTAAGTTCAATATTTCTTTAGATTTAGCTGATTTTTCATGTTTATGTCAAGGATAATTTTGTTTTTCTATTAAAATGTCAATGTTACTTTCTTCTGGGAATTATTTTTATTTCATTTAAGAACATCATAATAAATGCTTGGAATTATTACCTTCAACTTAGTAATTCGTTTAATAAAAGACTCATGAACACATAATAAAGTTCTTACAAACATACAAAAAAATGTTTCAAACATAAGTTGTGCATTATTTTACGTAGAATATGATTCCGAAATAAAAAATATGAGTTTTTGATAAAAAAGACAAAATGACCTTGAAATAACCTTGAAAACGCCCACGAATTAGAAAACTACTAGTGCCATTTGACTCCCCACTCGAAACACTAAAGGACATGTGTCAGTTTGTCTTTTCTAAATCCTATGTCTTCGAGATTATTTACAATCTCAACTTAAATGGGACACCCTGTATATACAATACTGTTCTTCGTTTTCAATGTATGTTCAAATACTTCATCGAACACATTTGCGACTGATGATCGAATACTTTCTTAATACTCATTTATCCTCATATTTAACGAAGAGAATCAGTGACCCTTCTAACAATAGAACCAATTTGTCCATTATCCCGTGGTCAGATTTATTTATTACACTTCTGATGACTCACAAGCACGTAAGATGTTTCCGTTCTAGGGACTCGTGCGATTATGTTAGACGTCCCAACCGATTTTCACTCTATGTAATAGTTTTTCTTATTAATCACAACAATTTTTGAGCAACAAAACCAATAATATCGATCATCTTCGACCCAAAAGATTGAATGCTAGAATTTCATAAAAATATCAATTCACGACCACCGTTAGTAATTAGTAGTAATTAACACGAGGCTATAACAGCGAAATTCGCTTGATATTTCTCACAGTGATTTGTTGATATTGCTATAATAATATTACGCTGATCTAAAATAATATCCTCGAACTCTGAGTAGTAAATAAATTTAACGAAGATAAATAACAATTAATATTATTGTAGATCGCGTGCGAGGGAATAGAGTCTAATTTATCGGCGTTGCCCTAATGAATGATATCCGATAGCGTTTATATCACCATCGAAAATTGCTCTTTAATAGTTCACCGAACAATGCCATTATATAAACGCAATTGCATAATGCTTTCCGCGCTGATAACGAGTGATGCTCATTGAGCAGAATTTGTTGACACGTTCAAGTAAAAAATGACACCCCACTGTTAATTGTTCCCCGCAGATTATTGATCGTTAATTCCGGCACGATATAACGTGCTTAGCGAACGTTTAATAAATGACGCGCGATCATTGCACGTTAATTACCGCTAAAACGTTTGACCTACATGCCGTTTGCATTTTATTTAGCGCGGGCACGTTCATGTTTAGCTCGGGGTGTCGAAATTGTTTAACAATTACCGTGGACGAATTAGACATGTTTGACGATCGCTCTGAAGCACGCGTGTCACGTTCAGTTTATGCGTTCACGATATTATAGTTGCTTCTGTTCGAGTAGGAACAACACGATGCATTCATTAGTAAATGTACTCTTAAGTAGACGCCTCGTAGGCGTAAGCAATTAACGAAAGCGAATTTTAAAAATAAACTTGCAAATAGAAACAGCAGGGTAACCGGCAGAATTCACTGCCAAGATAACAAAATATTGAGTGGTAAATGTAAAATCTTGGATGACTCGATCTGATGACTAAATTCATTAAAAATTGTTGGAAATAAATTGAAACTGATAATTCCCCTCTAGAAACTAAATCTACAAAATTTTAAATAGGTAATTTTAAATGTTTTAATATAACCAGCAAAATATTCATTTTAATGTTCCAGAAAATCGTGTATAATGACAAAATACTATTATTGTACACGAGTCGATCGAACAGTTAAATTCATCCAGAAATTTATAAATTGAGTTGAAAACTTATTACAAAATTTTAAGGAATGTCGTTTCAAATATTTCAAAATTTTAAATAATATAAAATTTCAATTTTAAGATGCGGCACTTAAAAATGTCTTCAAAAGTCCAAAAAAAGTTCTCCAAAGAAATCTACGATCTGAATATTGTCTAATATTAAGAAATTAATTTTTCAACGTCTCAATTAAAAAAGATTCATCAATAAATTCTTGAATGTCTAAATTCAAAGAAGAACCATTATGATAGTAAAATTTTTTTAGGAAATCAACCATCTCAAAATTTTCCTCAAATTCATTAATCTTAAAAAATAAATTCTTGATCGTCTAAATTCAAGAACATCCACGGTAAGCAATTTTTGTAACAAAATCCATGACTATAATATATCATAAAACAGTCTAATCTTAAGAAATAAACTCTTGGATATAAAAGTTCAAGAAAAACCACCACGGAAACCAATTTTTCAG
Organism: Sphecodes monilicornis; assembly: GCA_913789915.3. NCBI lineage: Eukaryota > Metazoa > Arthropoda > Insecta > Hymenoptera > Halictidae > Sphecodes > Sphecodes monilicornis. The sequence continues at coordinate 21,272,814 of OU565296.1, forward strand.
GAGAAATCGACAATAATTCACGAACCTTTCTAATTATAAAAAATAAATTTTTGAACATCCAAATTCGAGAGGAATCATCGCAAAAACCGATTTTCAGGATCGGTATATCATGTCGTTGTCTATGTCTCATAACACTTGAATCTCAGGGAAATTTTCTGGTCAATCTGATACCGTGGAAGTGTTTTTCGCCTAATTCAGCCAATTCCTCAGGTCCACGAGGCGGATCGAATTAAAACAATGGCCACCGTGGATAATCGGCGATCAACGAAAATTGTTGGTGTCCAATTGTCCACGGTCTCTCGCGAAGGAACTCGCGAGTTAAGCGAACACTTCCGAGACACCTTTACAGAACTAGACCTCGTGATAGTACCCTCAATTGATACGCGGTTGGCTGCGTGGGTGGAGGAAAAGCCCTGTGCCAGCAACGGCGGCTCGTAGAATGAGTTAATGTGTCAGTCGTAAGCGCGATCCCGTCGCGACGCGCGCTTCATGACAACGGTGACTCAGTATCAGCATAGTTCAAGCCTTTTGTTTGTTTGTTTTTTAAACAATATCGTATTGACAATTGATTCTTGTAAACTGAAACGAATAAAGCTCCATCGAGCAACAATTGTAGCGAACGTAAAAAATACATTCTCACTCTTAATTGTATGTTTAGTTGTTCGACTGTTGGAGGCGGAAGAAGAATTATTTTTATTGATAATAGTTTATAAAATACTAATTTTCTGCATGCTTAAAGTGATGCGATCAAGTTCAGATTTTACTGTATTTTTTAATATCGTGTTTATTGTTCCCGAGTTAGTTTTGTTAATTAACGAGAGCGGATGAAGACTTGTTCGGAACGAAAAGAAAAACTGTTTTAATGGTAAATAGTTTTTAAAACACTGGTCCTTTGTATGGTTAAAGTGAAACGATTATGTACAGATTTTATTGTAATTTTTAATCTCATGTTTATTGTTCGTGTGTCCAGTTATTTTTGTTAATTACTAAAACCGGGTGAAGACTTGTTTGAATTCAGACGAAGAATTGTTTGCATGGTAAATAGTTTCGAAAATACTGGTTAAAGTGAAGCGATTATTCACAGTATTTTTTAATGTTAGTGTGTTATGGTAGTTTTGTTTATTTTTGGTGCCAAGAAGACATTGTTTAACTGTTTTTTTGAGTGAGTATTGTGGTACTTTGGTATTTGTGTTTTAATAGCTGCAGTGACGCTAACTGAATTGTTTGAACTGATAGACTTTGAATGAAATTGATTTGTTTCCGGTAGTAATTAGTCAATCGGTGTAAATAGCATTCGACGGATTATTTTATGGACGAACATAATTTTGTACACTGTAGAAACTGAAGATCTCCGAGTATTTTGAAGTTCAATTATGTCTACTGCCTTTGTTTGGGCAACAAGTGTCTCTGACTTCCGGTGACGATTTATGGCCGGCTTCCGAAAGTGTAAGTAACTATATTTTGATTAATCGGACCTGTAAATGTCGGGAATGTTACTTGAAAAATTGTAGAAAAATATGTGCAATAAAGTAAAAGCATAAAACGCGATAAAATATGTAACATAACCTCTTTAATGCGCTTCTCACAATATTGTGACATTATTGTTACAGCGTAATATAGCAGAAGGAAAATAGTCCCGTTGATAATGTAGGAAATCAGTAAAAATGAAATGTTCATTAAATATTTATAAATGAAGTTGCTTTATTTTTAGAAGTGAAAGAGGTCTTGCCCTGGCGTGCAACAAGTATGGGGGAGAATGTTAGTGGCGCAAGGTTAAACAGAGTAATTCACAACTGAGTATAATGAGTTTGCCTTATTATAACAGAATCATGGAAGATCGTGAAATACAAATTTTGTTAATTCATTTAGCCGTTCTGTTTAAATTATTTTCTTATGTTTATTCATTTCAATTCTGCAATAGAAATTGAATTAGGGAATGTTTAGGAAATGTGAGAAGATCCTTGGATTTATAAACTCTATCTCGTTGTTCAGAAAAGGTGCAGAAGATCTGAAGAACATTTTTAATGCATGACGCACTCCGACGGCTCCGTGCACGGCGATTATTAACCGCATCAATTAGGAACTCGCCCTTAAAGAATCAATTCCGTTAATGGAATAAACCGGTCATTAAAGCTATGAAAAATCATCTACTGCCAGTGTGATTTTTTATAGCTCCAATATCCTTCATAATTCATCCATTAACAAATTCATTAACACGTAATGAAGTAAGCTACATTAAAACGAACAATATACTATATTAGGAACATTATATTTTTCATTAAAGTTTTGGCTTAAGATTTACAATTTTAAATACGGAATCGCTACATTTTGAATCTCAATTTCAGATAAATATTTTCAAGCTTAAATACAGAAGCACTATATTTGTTTGATTAAAATTTTGGTTTGAGATTCACAATTTTAAATACAGAAGTATTCATTTTTCAATTACGATGTCGACTCAAAATGTGCTATATCTAATATGCAGAATCATTATACTTCCTCAATTATAATTATAGCTTAAAATTTCAAATTTTAAATACAGAAGAGTTAACTTTATGCGGCCTGCGATTCAATTAATTGTAAGCGACTTTTAAATAATTTTATCGCAAAACGTACTTGGTCAAGAACTATAGATTAATTCTAGAAACAAACAGGGACTCTTCACAACAACTTTCATTCATGAAACTAACTATTAATCGATGAAAAAGCGTGCAACGACTATGAAAGTAAGAAATAAGGCTTCATTACATGATTCGCCGGATAAATCATCTTTTCGTTTAACATTCATATCCAGCGTTCAGGTTCTAGGAGACAAACTTCCTCTGTAGAGATTGTAAAGCCTCTCCCTTCAAGGGATAAGATCGATGTCGACGCCCTACGTGATTTCCGGCCATGCGGCAATCTTTCTTCTCAAGATAAAATTCTTGTATAGGGAGAAAGACTATGAGTAACGGATTACTTTTCACTCGAGAAATCAAGATTCAAACGGTGTCCTGGTTTTGATAGCTGATGTCCCTTCGTGAGCCGGATAATGAATTTTCTTCTGTCCCTAATAATATCGCCGGTATAGGTTTAATAAAATTTTCAATTTAATCTGATGCTTCATAATTCATACCAATTATTTAGAGCAAGGTTTACATTGATTGAAATGAAATACTAGTTAAAAAGGAAATGTTCTGGTCGATACTAATTTCAAGAAATTTTTAAAAAATTCGAAAGAAAATTTTATGAAGAGGTTTTAACACACTGATCAACACCATTATGAACAACAAATTGAGCAACATATTTACAATTTGTTTCTAAGTTGAACAGAGTACTGTAGATTCAAGTATACACAATAACGATAATTTTTCTCAGTTTAATGTTAGATATGTTCTTAAACTATTTCTGGTCAAGAATTGTTGATGTTTGTATATTAAAAATAATAAGAATCGCGTTGATTAAATGACGCATTGAAATATGAACTATTTTGATTCTGTAAAGCATCTTTAACGTTTCTCTTCTGATAAAAATTGTGAAGTGCAGGATTTTGTGTAATTCCAGCACTGATTTATGAGATTGTAGAAAAGATAATGGTATGAAGTATAGTTCGATCGCTCATTAGGTAAATGGGGATCAGATATTCTCCTGTTCTCGTTCCTCTTTAAACCCCAGCTGCTACAATGACCCAGTCGCCTGGTTTGCTCGATATATCGATTTTCCGAGGACAACAGGAGAAGCGTCCATGGAGCGTGTTCTGCATGGGTGCTCCAAAATGAGGAACAAGTCTGCTCTGCGACTTCGGATCAAAATTATTGCGAGGTCCCATCCTCTGTTTTACACATTCCTCCATCACGCTTCATGACAGTTTCATGAATATTTTAACGCTTTTGTTGCTGGCAGCCGTCCTCTGCCATAGAAAACAGCTGCGGCTTTCAACTTCAGCAAAATTCGCTGACAGCACACGTTAATTTTATAATTGCACTGTTAATTGTCAGTGGATCACGAGAAACATATCTTTTACTTTTATTTCCGTAAATTGTGTGCACGTTAATTTATGAAATAAATTTGTTGGAGACTTTTCATCCCTTAATTATCCATTTTGAAAAATTATGCTTGCATTCTTGCAGCTGTCATTATTTTATTTATTAATTGTCAGTGGATCGCGAGAAACATATCCTTTACTTTTATTTCCGTAAATTGTGTGAATGTTACTTTATGAAATAAATTTGTTGGAGACTTTTCATCCCTTAATTATCCATTTTGAAAAATTATGCTTGCATTCTTGCAGCTGTCATTATTTTATTTATTAATTGTCAGTGGATCGCGAGAAACATATCCTTTACTTTTATTTCCGTAAATTTCGTGCATGTTAACTTATGAAATAAATTTGTTGGAGACTTTTCATCCCTTATTTATCCATTTTGAAAAATTATGCTTGCATTCTTGCAGCTGTCATTATTTTATTTATTAATTGTCAGTGGATCGCGAGAAACATATCCTTTACTTTTATTTCCGTAAATTTCGTGCATGTTAATTTATGAAATAAATTTGTTGGAGACTTTTCATCCCTTAATTATCCATTTTGAAATATTATATTTGAATTCTTGCAGCTGCCATTATATTTGTGTTGTAATAAAATCTGTTCAAATGTCTAATTTATCGTTCATGCGTTGAAGAACATTGAAAAAGTACTTTGGAACATCTGCATAATATTATCGAGTATTGTGCTAAAGTTTTTGGAGCTACTATAATTTTTATTTAAATTTTGTAACACGTTTGCTGAATGTGTGACAAAAATTGTCTTGTCACATGACGACATGTTGAATTATTCTATGTACTGAAGGATTATTATAGGTTTTAAAGTTAGATTGATAGAATATATTGTTTTTAAAAAATGGTTCAGTGATGTCCCTTTCATCTGAATGGTTTTAAAATGATTTTTTATTTCAGGGTCACCGCGAATGTTGAAATGAGGCTGCATCGAAAGGAAATGGGTGAAAGCAAGAATTAAAGGGGTTGCGCGAGAAAGCGTCGGTGGTGGTGGGATCGCAATGATAGCCAATAAGCCGTGATGAGTAAGAGAGTAGCAGCAGCCGGAGTGGTATTAATAAATTAGTGTCTAGTTGCTATAAAGCAGCGGCAACAGGAGCATCAACATTAACAGAAGATACGCCTGATAGGAGAGGAACAATACGTATGGGAAGAGACCGGAGGTGAAGATTATGGGGACGATGATGGACAGTGATCAGTATTCGATGGCCTTGAAATTTAAGAAAGTATGATTCCCACTTAGAAGCGTTTTAGCAATCATAACGTTTAGCGCCTCGAATCATATACTTTTCTCATTAAACAATTTCCTGTCCCGTTGCAAACAACAGCTTAGGCAGTTGGAACACCCGGTATACTACACAAATAGATTTGTTGGGGATAATACTTTAACATTATTTCTTACCTATTGTCATAATTATACTGCGGAGCATTATGCAAATTGTAAATTTTCTACATCAATTGTGAGAGACGAAAATTAACATTGATTTAAGTTTTCTTGTTAAGTAAATTCATTTGTTAAAGTTAAGTTAAATTAAATTCTTTCAATCTTTCTAATCTTCCGAACTGCGTCGATACATGTTTAATGTAATACAATAAAATACGAATTCTAGTTATAATCAAACTAGATCAAACTAGATCAAACAACTTTTAGACGAAACATTTTGAAGTTTGTTAAGACAAAAATTGGATTTGGAGTATTAGAACACTTTATTTATGAACACAGTTTGAGTTTGTCTGGATGAACGTTTCAGCAAGTTTGTTGATGCTCGAAGTTGTTGAGAGCGACTTCTTTGATCAAAGAGTAGTAGAAAATCTTTTGTTAATTATTATTTAACATAGATTGCATATGTTCCTACTTTTTCGAAATATGAAACACAGTGTGCGATTGATTAAAAGCGTGTTTCAGGAAGTTCGTTGATGTTTCAGATCGTTGAGAGTGCCTTCCATTGTCTAATTAAGGGAGGCACTGTTTTATCTAATACATATTTAGACTGTAGATTTTATGCATTTATGACAAATGTGAGTTGATTCAATTTATAACAAATGTGAGTTGATTCAATTTATAACAATAGAAGATTAAAAGAATTTAAGAGGGTCAATATATTATTTTGAACTTATGAAGATTATTAAAGACGGAAAGAAACTTTAATATGGCTACCATTTCTTGCAATTCATGAAGACAATTTTTATTTGACAAATGGATCCGCAGTCTACATATAATTTATATATGAAACTTTACTGGCGCATTTAGAGCAGTTGAGAAACGCTCCAATTGTTCTCACATACCATGCAATTGTGGCATTACTAGACTGCGGATCTTCATGCATAATAAAAATGTTCTACATCGATCACACGCCGTTGTGATCAAATACAAATTTGTTTCGTTCATTAATAATTTTATGAAGTTGATGACAATATTATATTGAGACTCTTAATTCTCTTTCATCTTTCTACTGCTTCTATGTTTCACCTACTCATTTTTATGATGAACGCATAAAAGTCGTAATATAGACATTATCGACGAATGTCGTGCAAATCCGTAAAATAAATAACTATTGATGTAAATTGGAGATGGGACTGCAAAGGGTGAATATTTATTAGAGATTGTATGAGATTTTCGTTACGAGTCGGACTCGTTATTGTCGGGCAAGGGGTTAAAGAAAAATTGATTGAGTTTCCTGGTCGGTTCCCAGTGATTCGAATGATCTCGAGCCGGTCACGAGGATGACGAAGGTGGTGGCTTAAGGGGTCGTCGAGGACGGAGGAGAGAAGGTGGTGAAGAGGAGGACAAGGAGGAGAGCAGACGCTGATCGCGCGTGTCGTCCGTGTGGGATCCGATCCGTCGTTGTCTATTCACGCTCGCGTGTGTGCGGAACGGTCCTGTGCGTGTGCCAGCGCGAAAGAAGACAATTGACTCGCAGCCTAGCCGCCGCCGTGCTTGCCGGGGGCCTTCTGACGTCACATCCTGTCCTCTGGCTAGTCGCGATCTCGTTTGGACCACGGCACACCAAGGTACGCAGATTCGTGCGTCCTCAATGTTTGGACGCAGATACACCCGCTACCGCGTCAGATCTCGCCGCCCCGTCACGGATCTCGACATCTTTTTATTTTCTCATCGACCGTGTTCTAGATCTGGATCGCCTTCCCTCCGCGAGAGAGAATTTTCCTCGTAGAGATCTCGTTTCCTCGGAGGGAGGACATCCGTGAGAACCACCAGGTTGATTTCCGAGCTTCGAAGAAATGAACGCTGGTTCGGGGATTTAATCGCGTTGGGAGAGTGGTGTTTGCAATCGGTGATGAGAGTGAGACTTTGGTTGTGGGAGGATCAAGACCGTTCCGGCGTGTGTGAACGAGGAAAATGGTTTGTCTTGAGTTTGTTTGTGGTTTGAGAGGGTTTCTAGATGATTGAAATGATTGCAAGAGGATTGAGCATGTTATTTGTTGCTCGATGTGACGAAAGTGATTTTGTGTCTGGGAGATTGGTCGTCAAGATACTTAGTTTGTCGTGTGTAAGTGGTGAAAATAGTATTCTTGATTTTCTCGATAGTTTCAGAAAGTTTGACGATGATTGTGGTGGTATCAAGATGATTGAGTACGTTATTTATTGCTCGATGTGAGGAAAGTGATTTTGAGTCTGGGAGATTGGTGGACAAGATACCTAGTTTGTCGTGTATAAGTGGTGAAAATAGTATACTTGATTTTCTTGATGGTTTCAGAAGGTTTGACGATGATTGAGGCGGTTTCAAGAGAAGTGAGCATATTATTTATTGCTCGATGTAACGAAATTGAGTTTGGTTCTGACAGGTTGATCACGAAGTGGATTATTCTGTCTTTTGTGACTGGCGAAAACAGTATCCTTGATTTTCTTGGTGGTTTCACAAAGTTTGACGATGATTGAGATAATTGCAACAGGATTGAACAGTGCAACTTTGAATTTCTTCAATTGTTAGTCGGTTTTCCAAGTGTATACGTCTTTAGGAATGATTTTTGTTGAGAAATACAGTGTATGCGGGCGGCTGTTTAATTGATGCTGTGGTTATGCGATCTCATTATTTACTACAAAATTCGTCTAAGGTAGGAATGAAGTGTATTGTTTGAGTTTGTTTGCGCAAACACCAAAAAGAGAAAGAAAAAACCACGGTGAAACACATCGAACTATTATAAATAATACAATTTAACAAAGTTCGAATGAGATTTGTTGACGTATGAAGCAGTTTGAGGAACGGAGAGAGCGCTCCGAAAATGATATAAAATATTGTGATTTTACTTTTAATGTAAAGAAGATATTTTTGCATGTTCAGCGGAACGGCAGCAATGGCGGATAACATCAAACGGATCCTCGGGGTCCTCGTTTGGACAATCGTGTTCACAACGATTCTAGCAGACCTGATGGACTCGTCCGAAAGCGACCAATCCGACGAAATGGACGGGTTCACGACGACCAAAAGAACGTTTCCAGACAGGTGTCTCGTGAAAACTGAGACAGGACCCTGCAAGCAGTACGTACACAAGTGGTCGTTCAACAAGACTGAAGGGAAATGCAGGATGTTCCCTTACGGTGGCTGTATGGGAAACGAGAACCGTTTCAACTCCGAAGCCGAATGCCTTTATTATTGCGTGCGTGGTCCCGAACGTAAGCGTCACACTATACATTTTTAACCATTAATCAAACGATCCTTTCGCTAGCATGAGAGAAATTTTGACCAGCAATAGTCGATACAAAATTGTATTTTCTTTCCTATATTTAACTTTTGCCAATTATTTCAATTATTCTTCTCTCTTTTCTTTGGTATATTAGACTTCTTCCTTTACTATACCTCACTTCAGGAATGCTAGTTTCAGATAGCATAAATCGGTTCCGTTATGAGTAGACTGCCGATTTTATGCACTTATGACAAAAATGACTGGATCAAATACAAAACTCTGATAACATTTTAGGAATCTAAAAATCCTACTAGATTGCTTTCAGCGCATTAAAATTATAGGAAAAAAAAATATTGCATGAAAATCTGCAGTCTAATTCTGTGGTTGCCAGGAAAAACGACGCATGTCACAATATCAAAAAATTCAAGTTTATACATTAATTGAAAGAAGTCATGGAAACAAATTCGAAAGGTTCAAAAAAATAATGTACTTCAACCGATGTCCCATGTCAAAGCATTAGTGATCAAATCTTTAACCCTTTGCGGACGCGTGTTTGCTGATAGTCGCCCAAGCATTTTATCGTTCTGCGACAGCTAATAATTTTTAAAGAAATTCTCGCTCTCTTAAGATATGAAACAACTTTTTACTGCACACAACACTGTTTCCTCCATTTAATTCTCATACTTCTTTACTCCGTTTTACCGTAATATACTGTAGATATTTCGACCCATCGAAAAACAAATTTTAATATATTCTCGCCCGCAAAGGGTTAAACGGCAATATCTCGAAAGTGAAAGTATGTGACATGTGGCGTTCTTCCTGACAATCACAGAATTATGACAATTAGTATATCAGCGCTCTGCTATAACGATTTACTCGATATCCTCTTAGGAAAAATCGTACAATTTACTGAAGTTAAAAAGAGTTTGATCAAGTTCTTCAGTTTGGCCCAGAAAATTGTTTGGAATTTTTTTGGGAATTGCAGCTGGAGGGATTCCTTTTTATTCGGGATCAGTTTGAGAAATTGAAGATTGGTGAGGGACGGGGAATTATGCGTTCTTTCAGATACCCTGCCACCATATTTGGTCACAAAGGGCAGCGTCTTTGTGACCAGCACCACGACGACTACAACCACACTGCCTTCTACCACCGCCATTATTCCGCGACCGACGTTTTCACCACCCGCACCAACGAGACCACCTGTACCGAGGTACAACAGGGGAAAGGTAATCTCACCGCATTTGCATTTAAAACGGACTATTGACAATCCCATGAGCCTGGAGGAAGTGAACGGTTCGTAAGATTAGATTTCGGGTCGTTGCCTTTTCGCAAACTTAACACACCGATAGACATAAAAATGTCAGTCCCATAGAAAGAACGCAAACCAATTGATCATAAAAAATCCTACAACAATGAACTTCGATCTATGCTGTCTTCCCAAGATACTTTATATAACCATGCCCCTAAATAATAACTAGAATCCGGACATTATGCATTTATCCCAAAAAATGGGCAGATGATATTAAAATAGTGAAAAGATTAAGAGAATTTAGAAATATTAATGTATTTTGTTTTTTTTTTTGTTATTGAAAGCTTAAGTGGAAGTCCCCATTGGGGGTTAGTAAGCTATACGGTAGGATCAACATAAGGTCTGATATACAATAAGTTGATACGACAGTTATACAGGGTGAGTCCGAAGAAACAGAACAACTAAATATCTCCGTTACTTTTCGTTATACAAAACAACTTCTTAGGACAAAGTTACACTGTTTGAAGGGCCACATGTAACGGCGGAAGGGAAAACATTTTCAAGGTCATTTTTTTTACGAGATTTCAAGGTCATCGATATTTTACTAAATGGAACGATATATCTTCGTTAGCGTAATATTGTAGCTGACAAAATAACGAATTTATCCATGTAACATAATATGACCTACAAATGACCTTCAACCCAGAAAAATGGAATAAATAAAATTCAACGTGTCAGATTCATTTGCTTTATTTCTGTTACGCAAAATGTTCAAAAATATTCCAATGTTAGAAACGGTGGAAATCTGATAGCAAGAAGGTCTTCAGAGTAATTAGTAGTTGATAAACACGATTCTGTACGAACGCATAGGTGAAGGTATTTATGATATCATAAATGTCTTCCTGTCAATACCGAATCTGTTATTATGTTGTGTATTGCGATACATTTGAATGTAAGCAGCTCAAGGAATATTGAACATTTTGCGTAACAGAAATAAAGCAAATGAATCTTACACGTTGAATTTTATTTATTCCATTTTTCTGGGTTGAAGGTCATTCGTAGGTCATATTATGTTACATGGATGAATTCGTTATTTCGTCAGCTGCAACATTAAGTTAACGAAGATATATCATTCCATTTAGAAAAAACATCGATGACCTTGAAATCTCATAAAAAAAATAATCTTGAAAATTTTTCCCTAACACCGTTACATGTGACCCTTCAAACAGTGTAACTTTCTCCTAAGAAGTTTTTTTGTACAACGAAAAGTAACGGAGATATTTAGGTGTTCTGTTTCTTCGGACTCACCCTGTATATTAGTAGTGTAGGTACAGCATATAACGCATTAAGTACATAACTTTAAATCTTTAAATTACATTGCCAATTTAAAAAAAAAAGATTACATGCCTGGATATTCGGTTCATATAGTAATGATCTAATATTTACGGGTGGAACCAAATTGAGCTTGCTTAAACTTCTTACAAGATCTTTGTCATTCCAACAAGCTACATTGCCAAATGATATGGTTAAGATCATGAACCTCATTGCCGCAGTAACATTTGGAATCATTTATTATATGTAGGCGTGAAAGGGATTCTGCATGATGATAATGATCTACAACGATTAAATGTGACAATAAATTCTCGTGACAAACCTCTGCCCGAGAATTTTCAACTTGCCAAAAATAGGCGCATGCCATTTAAAAATCAATCAAAATGAAAGAATGAATCTTGCAAAGCATTGAATAAAAATTTCAAAAGGACAGCATTTAATGGAACTGATGGTAAATTTTCTTTACAGGAGCTGAGCTTCATGGAGTCGGGGTACGAAAAGACCTTCATGTTCGCACAGAGTAACACGTTCATCCAGCTGGACGGGCCCGGCATCAAACTGTTCCAATTACGGTGAGAGCCTAGAACAAACATCTTGAATAAACACGTGTGCTCCGTTAAACGTCGTCTCGTTTGTTGAGCCATTTTCGTCTCGATTTCCAGGCTGTGCCGCGAGATATCGTTCAAGTTTCGCACGAAACTGCCCCACGGCCTTTTAGTCTACCACAGTGTCAAGGATAGACCGGACAGCTTGGATCCTTACGCCCTGTATGTGATCGTGGAGAAGGGACAGTTGAAAGTTGTTCACGTGTTTGGGAAGAGATCGACCAGTTTGACGGTCGGCGAAGGGTTGAACAGGGACGAATGGCATAGTGTTCTTGTGAGGATCGATGTGCACGGAGCGAAACTGATCGCCAGAGTTGATGACAAACAGGAGGAGACCACGCTGAAGGTTCTGGAGCACGTGGTCAATTATGGCGTCTCGGAGGAACTTGCTTCTGTCGTTCTTATTGGAGGTAGGGGAATGATACTCTCTTCCGTGACATGTCATTTCATGGAAAATATTGTTATTTGTAGTGTTACATTTGGTTAAACTTTCTTTTGGAGGACCAATTTTTTAAAACTTTTTTTTATGCAGTCGTATAGATTTCGACGAGAAAACACTGCAAATGAAAGTTTTATTGTCAGGAGTTCACTGGTTCAGAAGTTATACGCGTGTAAAGTTGAGCACTTTTAACTAACCCCAAACCAACTTGGACTATACCGCTCAGTACTACTTAGTCGATGCGCTCAACAGTCCTGCCTCAACCACCCAACGAATATCTAATATGGCGACGCTCTAACCTGTCGAAACCGCTTAAATTGCTCGCGTTTACACTTGTATAACTTATAAACCAGTGAATTCCTAACAATAATACTTACATTTTCGTAATGTTTGCATCGGTATCTACAGGATTACATAAAAAAAGTTAAAAACATCTGGTCCTCCAAAAGAAAGTTCAGCCTTACATTTATTTTATTTTATTCAATTGGATCTTTTTTTTTAAGTTGCATCAACCTCACAAGGGTCATTAGCAACTGCAAGCTTACAATTTGGTGATCATTTATAATTTAGATTCGGTTGAATAATTTTGTGTGCTTCAAGAGTTTGATTAGTTTTTCGCAAGATTCCTTTGAGTCGGTGGAATCTTTGACGTTTCCTGGAATTTTGTATCTTCTTCTTTCTTGACAATAAAGATGGCACAGAGATTGTGTTTATTGTGTAGCATCTATTACATTTCGGTTTATCCTGGTTTTTCAATAGGTTCTTTATTTTGGAGATGGTTGCATTAAATCGAATCTTCCAGTTTGTATCCTCTTTTGTCTCATAATTTAATTTCATGCATTGTGTTTTACTCACAATCTCGTGTTTTGTAGAAATTAAGCTGCAATACTATCGTAGAAAAACAGAAATTTTTGCAGTATTTAATATGGGATAAGATAGTATTTTACAGGAATAATTGTTATTAGTGTAGGATCTCAGGAAAAAGGAAGGCACCGCGCCGGGAATCGAACCCGGGCCCTCGTGTTGGTAGCCGATCGACTACGCGCTCACCCACGGAACCCTCCCCCTTCTTCCTAATTTCCTACGGTATTTGTGGTCTGGGGGGTCCTATCCCACATTAGTTTACAGTATTTAATATGGCAAATTGAAGGTATTTAGTGGACAAAAATTTGGTGTTAATAGAACAGACTGCTTAAACAGATTTACTTTCTTGAAAATGGATTTAAAGAAAGTGGAATGCGATACGGTTTATTTCTCGTACATTAAAGTTAAAAATTGTTTTTGAATTGTTTATGTTTTGTCAGGGTTGAGTTCCGAGGAGCGACTACACGGTGTGAAATACATAATAGAGTCCTTCGTTGGCTGTATAAGGGACATGGTCCTCAGTTCTGGCAAATCTGCGAGCGATTTGTTGCCAATTCAGCCTCTAATTGCAACGAAACACGAAAATGTGCAAGAGGGCTGCATAGACATGTGAGACACACGATGAATTAATTTTGTTCATAATGTTTAATTGACTACTTTTCAGGGCTTGAGAACATAATTAAATCGTGAATTTTAGGTGTAGGACAAGAGAGAATCTCTGTTTCATCTCCAACCAGTGTGTGAATCACTATAACAGTTTGACTTGTGATTGCTTTGGGACCAAGTATGAGGGAGAACGTTGCGATGTCTACAGTACGTGATTTTATAATTATTAACCTTAGATTTACGGAGCTCAAAACGTGACCATTTTACATTACAAAAATAATGAGAATGTGCCAAATTTTTAGCCATTTTTTAAATAATGTATACCCAAAGAAATGTTGAATAATCCTCATGGGATGCATCTTCGCAATCTCAATAACAGAAAATTAAAAATATCAAGGATGAATGAATTTTCGTGAAGGAACAGAGAATAATTTTAAGAGAATGATTAATTACATTTTTTTCCAGCGGCGACCATATTGACGCTGAGAGGATCTTCTTATGTTTCGTTTCGCGTTTATGATTGGAAGGACAGGGTGCATTCGTCTGTGAACAGAATTAGTCTTGCATTCAAGGTACCTACGCCAATATTATACTAACAAATTAAATATTTTTTAACCTACACAATAGAGTAAAAAAATACTACTTGCAGAGGACCTTAAATAGAATATAATAATTAGAAATATGAATTCGTCACGCGATCAAATTGAAATAAAATATTATCTGTAACTAGTTCTCAGTATTCAAATGTTCTATTTCGATTTATCCATTGAAAGACTTCAATATTGAGTTAAAAATGGACAGTGCCCACAAAATCCTTTTTTTTTTCATTTCTTTTCGAATAATAATTTCTTCTTTCTTAGAGTAGTCTTTCTTCAAGTAGTTCTTAGTATTCAATTGTTCTATGTCGATTTATTCATTTAAAGACTTCAATATTGAAACAAAAATGGACAATGGCCACAAAATCCTTTTTTTCCATTTTTTTTTTTTGGATAATAATTTCTTCTTTCTTAGAGTAGTCTTTCTAAAGACTTCAATATTGAAATAAAAATGGACAATGCCCACAAAATCCTTTTTTTTCATTCCTTTTCGAATAATAATTTCTTCTTTCTTCAATTAACGTGGTTTCTTAAGATTGGTGTATCTTTTTATGATATATAGACAAAATGGGACGATTCAGCATTGTTTTACGCATCCGGCGAGATCGACGGGACTCCTCACTATGTTGCAGCCTCGATCATGAACGGGTCCGTTCACGTCGAGTTGGACTTCGGACACAATTCGAAGATTGCCACAGTGCTCGGCGATTATATCACTGCGAATCACTGGAACAATTTAACCATATTTCACAATGGATCTCTGGTTTTCGTTAGTTTGGACGACGAGACCAAAGTGCTCGAAGTCCCAGGAGAAAATTATAACATGATCATCGATCCGGAAATCTACATTGGCGGTGGGCCTGAATTGCACAAGAAGAAGGGTCTTCTTTCGCACAATAATTTTGCAGGTATGCAAAACATGTACATTGAATATTTGAGTAAAATTGTGTTAATAGCAAATTTAAACCTTTTTGCTTCGAATAATTTTATTATAATATCGAATAATTTAATTTCGTTCGTTTTCGTTGATGTTTGCTATTGCGCTATTGTAATTGATTGTTACAGGAAGCAAACTTCCATTTGTGAATTTATTATCTAATTAAATTGATTTCGTTTTTTTTTTCGTTGGGGTTTGCTATTGCACTATTGTCATTAATTGTACAGGATACCATGTACAAAAGAAAAATTTTCAATTATTCCCAGGTTCGCTGAAGTACGTGTTCTTCAACGACAAATCCATTATTTATGAGTTGAAACGATCGAACCCAATGGTGCACTACATCGGTGTCTTGGAACCAGAGTACTACGAAGCTGACGTCGATGTAATTCCGATAACGTATCCATTCGCTGACAGTCATATTTGGTGGCCCATA
The DNA here is from genome assembly GCA_913789915.3 of Sphecodes monilicornis. Taxonomy (NCBI): domain Eukaryota; kingdom Metazoa; phylum Arthropoda; class Insecta; order Hymenoptera; family Halictidae; genus Sphecodes; species Sphecodes monilicornis. The sequence goes on from OU565296.1 coordinate 21,288,554, forward strand.
GCGCGAACCGATTCCCTAAAATTGAATTTCGATTTCAAAAGCTCGAAACCGATCGCTGTGGTCGCGTCAGGGAACGTGAAGAGCAATGGGGATCTCGGATACTGGGAGGTGAGACTGTGAATATTTCTTAGATATCAATATAATACACAAAAATAATTATATTTATCAATGTTACATTACGCAAATATCTCCAGTATCTACGGAACTGTAGAGAAAACAAAAATTAAAATTCAGGTATTATTTAATATCAATAATACACTAATGAAATTTTTCTATCTAAAACTATCTATATTAAATATTCAAAGAACATTTGTTTATAAAATAGCGTGAATATCTTCCAGACCTCAATGTACCATTTAAAACAAAAATTAAAACTTAGGTATTATTTAATATCAATAATAGACTAATGAAATTTTTCTATCTAAAACTATCTATATTAAATATTCAAAGAACAATGATAAAATGCATCTTTTAGGATTTCAGTTACAGTTTCTCTTCTCCTGTAGGTTTAATAATAACTTGTTTATTTTAGTCAACATTCTCCAGTCGGTTTCGATGTTCACGTTAAAAATATGGAGTGAATGTTGTTATTGAACAGTATAAATGTTTTATATTTACACAGCTTCGGTTAGTGAACGACGAGATTCGTTTTAATCTGATCCCCGTGACCACCGAGAACATCACAGTCACCGTTGGAGTGAAGTTTCCACCATATAACACATCCTGGCACGCGGTTGAGCTCAACTATACCAAAGGAGAACTCACTATATTGGTCGACTACAGGAACAAACAAAGCAAACTATTCTCCATGACCTTTGAACTTGGTGACAAAGTTATTATCGGGAGTGGGAAGGGCAATGCTGGTAACTATCAAGAAAAAAGAATTACAGTATTTAATCGATAAGTGTCGCCAAATTCTGAACAAGAAGTGTCGCAAAATAATCCCCACTTCCGCGGGTTGTACCCCATCAGGGGCCGCGAAACTTGAGAGGCCTCAGTCGCCGAGAAGTGTAACACAATACGGATCGAGTATATCTTATTTGGTATTATTTTCATTACAAAAATTAGGTGTTGTTTCCACACCGACATATTCGACCCGTATTATGTTACACTTCTCGGCGACCGAGACCTCTCGAAATTCGCTGTTTTTTTATATGTTCAGCTCAAGTCAAAGAATAGTATACTTGAGCACATAGTGTCGCCGGCCGGACCCGCGGTTGCGACTTTTGTCGATTAAATACTGTAGTTAAAATATTATTGTAATATTGTACATATTATTATATATTATTTATATTAACATACGCGTCATCTCACAGTCCACAATTTCAAAATTCTCATAAATTCATGAAAATTCACAATAAAAAAGTATCTTAATGTTAATTTCTGTTGAAATACAAATGTTATCTTATTTTCTCTAAATTCATAAATACTCACGCACTCTATTAATTAACACATCGCAAATACAACAACTATATGCATCTTGAATCAGGTTTGGTGGGGTGCATGAGAGAAATTCGAATAAACGACGAAAGGATCGAGCCCAGATACATAGTGAACACCAGAAGAGTGATCGGAGAGGTAGCATTGGATAACTGTCAGTTCGTGGACCCTTGCACCAGACCGAACACCTGCGAACATGGCGGGAAATGTTCCGTGAAAGAGGACAGAATCACCTGTGACTGCTCCGACACTGGTTACATCGGTAAAAATTGTCATTTCGGTAAGAAACATCTTCAAACTGCATATATTACTTCACAGATACTTCAACGAACCCAAGGTTGAGCACATTTCATTTGAAATTAGATATTTTTATTGTTACTATGCTTTATTGTTTGTATTTTATAAAAAAAACATGCATTATTTAAATTTCATTTGAATAATTTTGGAAGAATTGGTTAGCTGTTCAAATAAACTAACATATGATTATTTCAAGTGACATGTTACCAAATAGGATAATATATTATCTTAATATTTATTTATACATTTATCAAATAATTTATTTTGATAGTGCCCAAAAGTCCGGTGGAACACAATCTACGATTAATATGAATCTTTTCTTTAATTTCAGCACAATATAGAAAGACATGCGAAGAACTGGCTCTGTTAGGCTACACGCAGGACGACGTCTACAAAATCGACATCGACGGAAACGGCAGATTTCCACCTGCTCTCGTGAAATGCGAGTTTCAATCTATAGAAGATTCGACGAAGACTATCGTGGAGCATAATCTACCTTCGCAGGTGGATGTGAGATCCATCGCAGAATCCGATTTTTCTTTTCACATTAAATATAGAGAGTTTACTGGGGAGATGCTGCAGGAGTTGATCTCTCATTCGTTGTACTGTAGTCAGTATGTGAAATATGATTGCTATAAGGCGCCACTAGAGCTGCACAGTGCTACGTGGTTCATGAGCTCGAAAGGAGCCACTGTGGACTACATAGGAAACGTGAATAGAGGATCCTGTCCTTGCGGAAGTGAGTGACATTTTTTAAATGTACAATATCAATATAATAAGAAACCATTTTTTCGTACTTCAGCATTACTTTATGAAACTTTGTCATAACATCTGTGACATTTTTCTGATTAAAATGAGTCCAAACATGATACAATTCAGAGCATATTTGCTTGTTTAATTGTCGATTTAGTGAAACCTCGATTATCCGAACCAATGAAATTTGAATTCTTCATTACGCGTTTAATTCGTGCTTCATATGTAAACGGTACAATCTACAGGGAGATAATTTAACACTGTAGCTGGTTATTGTTCTATTAGGTCGTCCCATAAGTTCGTGCCGTTTACTGTTTTACTATTTAAATTAATATTTGAAACATACTTTCAAGGTCAACGAAAAAATATAACCACCTTCTCTACAACCTCTTCCCACTTTTTTGGTAAAGATATTATACCGTCACTAAAAAATTTCTGTGGTTTTTCATTAAAATACTTTTCAAATATTATTCGAACAGTGTGTCTTCCCGATTAGTTCGGATAATCGAGGTTCCATTGTATCGAGGATTAAACAACTAAAAGTATGTCGCGTTTTTAGTCATGTCGTCCAGAAAAATACCACGAACATGTAGATATAAGTTTCACAACAAAATAATGAATTAGATACGAATGATATGAACAATTTGTCGATTCAGTGAACAGGACCTGCGTCGATCAGAACCTGAGTTGCAACTGCGACGTTGTCACCGGTAATGTTGGGAAATGGCTCTCTGACGAAGGTTACTATGAGACTCCAGACTCTCTAGGTATCACGGAGATGATCTTTCTTCAGCAAAGAGACCTTGAAGAGGATGCCCAAGGTCGCATTACTTTGGGTCCGCTAGAATGCGTCGAAACGAGTCAGTGAAACAATCTTCCAAAAATCTATTCTATTTAAAATAAACGAATTGTAATTCGTTTAAATAGTATCTACTAGAAGTGTGCGACATCCCGGGAAGTCCCAAAACCCGATGCTTGGGACGGGGAGGGATGACGCGTATCGGGTCGAGACGGGGTCCGAAAATGTTCAGGTTCCCGGGAGTGTTCGGGTTTCCCCTGAATCTTCGGAATTTCTGATACCGTTCTGAATCTTTTAATATTGTTTTTGCTACTCTTATAGCATAGATAATGACTAAAAAAAAAAACAATATTAAAAGATTCCGTACAGTATCAGAAATCCGAAAGATTCGCGGGAAACCCGAACACTCTCCGGAATCCCGAATATTCTCGGGAAACCCGAACACTCTTCGGAATCCCGAATATTCTCGGGAAACCCGAACACTCTCCGGAATCCCTTATATTCTCGGGAAACCCGAATACTTTCCGGAATCCCGAATATTCTCGGGAAACCCGAACACTCTCCGGAATCCCTTATATTCTCGGGAAACCCGAATACTTTCCGGAATCCCGAATATTCTCGGGAAACCCGAACAATCTCAAGAATCCCGAATATTCTCGGGAAACCCGAACACTCTTCGGAATCCCGAATATTCTCGGGAAACCCGAACAATCTCAAGAATTCCGAATATTCTCGGGAAACCCGAACACTCTCCGGAATCCCTTATATTCTCGGGAAACCCGAACAATCTCAAGAATCCCGAATATTCTCGGGAAACCCGAACAATCTCAAGAATCCCGAATATTCAAGATCCCATCCTGATCTCAACAATCGTTCCCGTCCCGACCCGACCCGGTCTCGCACACCACTAGTATCCACACGTGTCCCACCGGAACAGTGTCCAAACAGTAGACACAAAATTTGACTGCCCATTCCAGACACTCAGAAGTACGTAGTCACCTTCACAACATCACAATCTTATATCGAAGTGCCAGGCTGGCGGAAGGGAGACATAGCTTTCAGCTTCAGGACAACCGGAGAGAAAGCTATTCTACTATACCAGCCACCTATCAGAAGCAACTATCCGTCCTTTATGGTAGCCCTAACTTCAGACTACCAGCTAACTTTCAATTTTACCCTGAATACTGGAACGATCAGCGAGTTGGAGGTGACGAGCAGACGAAAACTGAACAACGGCGAGTGGCAGAAGATCTGGATCGATTACAATGATTATCACGTCAGGTTCATGATCAACACTGACTTTCAGATGGTCGATCTTCTGCCTGAACAGGAATTCGGACCCTTCGAGGGCTCTATGTTCATTGGAGGCGCCACCGCGTGAGTATTTCTCATGAATTCGTTTCAAATTACGGTAACCCCGCGATCTAAGTCCAACGGAAAATTGCGATCTATGTCCCTTGGTCTACTCTTTTCACTGCCGGGTATCCCCGGAAGGGCCGTGAAGCTCGAGCTGCCTCGGTCGCCGAGCAGTGTAAACATACCGCGAAATCTGATCCTGGGTCGGGTATATCGGTGTGAATCACTACTAATCCAATTACTAAATTTCTTTATTTTTTATTATTTTTTCATGGAATTTTCACCAACATATGCGTGGCGTTTTTCTAATGAGAATGATACCAAATATGATATAATTCCGATGATATTTACTTGTACAATGAACGATGGAAGTTTTTTTATTGGCATTATTCTTTCTCATATTTCTCAATTGTCTGAAATATTTTCTTTGAAATTGATGCTTGTGCATGTTGATTAAAAATATAATTTTTTATCATCATTTTTAATATAAAATCGATAGTCTAGATTAGTCAATTTTGCTGTTGCTCTTCAACGTCAATTGCGATAAATAAATAATAGACCTCGCATAGTCTATGAAATCGTAATAAAACGGTACTGTCTAAATTTCTTGACACTCACTTAATGTGGCCTGTAAAATCGCAACAAAATATTATTGTGCAAACTTCTCGAAAATTTCAATTATTAAATAATAGATCCAGCATAGTGTATAAAATCGTAGTGTCTAAATTTCTTAACACGGCAATGATTTAACAAACCTCCTACGCTTAATATAGCCTGTAAAATCGCAATAAAATATTATTCTGCTAACTTCTCGAAAATTTCAATTAATAAATAATAGACCCAGCATGGTGTATAAAATAGTAGTGTGAAAATTGCTTAACATTGCAATGATTCAGTAAGATATTGAGCTTATCGGAGCCTGTAAAATCACAATGAAATTTCATCGTCTAATTTTCTGAGCGATCTAATGGGCCCGCAGGGAACATCTGAGGACTTCATCAGTCCGTCAAGGTTTAATTGGCTGTTTCCGCGGTCTCGTCGTGAACGGTGAGATCCTGGACATCCACAGCTACATGTCCGTCCATCTGTCAGAGATTATAAAGGACTGCAAGCCCTCCTGTCAGCCGAACAAGTGTCAGAATGGCGCCAGGTGCGTTGAACTCTGGAGCAACTTCGAATGCGTCTGCGAGAACAGATGGGCTCACCTTGGCACCTACTGCGAGAGAAGTAAGCTTCAGTAATTACTACTTGCTACAGCTGAACTGTGCTCCATCATAAATAATCTTGTTCATTAATAACCAGACATAAACGAGAAAGCACTCACTTTCACGTCGCAAGCAGCTTTCTTGAAGAAGAATTACTTTGGCACGGACGATGAAAACGAAGAATCCTTGCTGCTGAAAAGTATACTGCTGCAGAATGTACTGATCAATTTGAGGACCTATGATACTCACTCGTTGATCCTTTATGCTAACGATCACTTGAACAACTTCGCTCATTTGTATATATCGAATGAGTCGATTGTGTATCTGTTCAACGCTGGGAACGAGATTAAAAATATCACTGTGGACTATCCAGGTAAATTAATTAGATCAGTTATCGTTAAGTGTGATTATGTAAAAAGATCTATATGAAAATTAAAAATTAACTTCATAATTCAAATTCTATAATTAAGTGTTAAAAATTTTAGCTGTAATTTGAGCCCTCAAAAGTTCAAATATTTTAACAAGAATACATTCTAGATCCGATTCAAAGTAACTCCTTAAGAACCTATCCTTTTTCTCCGAGAGTTCGAACCGGATTTATGAATTTTTCTTATGTAATTTCGAATCTTTCGTGAAATTTAAACAACTCTGTCATAAATTGCGATCTGCTAACTTCAATTCAAGCCCACAAACCTATGAGAACACATTTTAAAATTGCCTCGAGCGATCCCTTAAAAATCAAATCAATTTTGTCCAAGTTGACGCACGACGGTCGGGTTTCATCGATTTCAATCATATGTTAATAATCCTCTTTAAACCTAATTAACATTATTATAAAGTGCCGGTTTTCACCTTCATTTTAAGCTCTCAAACGTTCGAAAATTCCTACGTGAACACATTCTATAATCGATTCATAGTAACACCATAAAATCCAATTATTCTTCTATGAGCTACCAATGAAGATTTCTCAATAGTATCACGTGATATCCGTTGTAAAACTGGAGTATGACAATTTTCGATGAAACAAAGATGTTAATTGCAGACTAGTACAATTGTTCGAATTTTGAAAATTACATCCTTCGTGTAAAATTCATTTACATTTGAGAATGGAACATTTTCAGGAGCGAACACAGGGATCTCGGTGCAAATAGCCATAATCCGAAACGATAAGTCAACAACGCTACACGTGAACGAACACAACGTTACCCTAAACGCGACACCAGTGCTCCTGGAGACCTACTCGAACAAACCATGGGTAAATCCTGAGAAAGAAGTCCTGGCACCTCAAAGACCGCCAGCGCCGCCCACCAACTACTTCCAGGTGAGATTTCAGGCAGTTGACTCGAATCGAATGTACGGAATGATCAGCGATCTTACATAGGTGAATCTAGGAGGCTTCGACCCGGACGATTTGCTGAGAGTGGGCAAGGAGGGAGCTCTAATCAAAGGCTACGTGGGCTGTCTTCGGGGGCTGATGATCGGGGAGTACCTGGTCGACCTGCCTAATCTCGCTAACGAAGCTAACCACGAAGGCAGCAAGGGAGTACTGCCCGACTGTCAAATGAAGTGCGATGCTGTGCCCTGCAAGAATTTGGGAATTTGCACGGAGGACTTCGGCAGGCAGGAGTCCTCTTGCAATTGCGAGCTTACTTCGTATTTTGGGGAGCACTGTGCCGATGGTAATTGTTACTAAATTGTTCAAACATTCTGTCACTCTAGCCAGTAATAATTTCAAACATTTTCTTATCTTTTCTTTCCTTCAAAGTGGTGAACATTGTACGAAAGTGAAGACGTTTATTGTCTGAACGGTTTTAATGCATCAAGAAGCTGTTAATTCCAACCGCAACTATGGAGCATACTTAATTGACTGTTAGTGACCCATTTTCGCTGTGAATTTTATTGATTATTTTAGGAGAAAATATAATACTGTTGGCTCGTACGAAGAATCTTGAAAGACTTTGAAAAGAGTTCTATCGGGTTCAAAACGTGGATCTAGCATCATCATATATTAGGGACCTCTATTGATCTTGTGTAATCAAAGATTTAAACGTCGTCGATTAATCGTCATTAAAAATCGTACCAGAAGTGGGTTATTAAGATTATCACAGACAAATCCGTAAACGATCTTACATACCAGGCTGTTCGCATAGTAGCGCCGGAGCTATTCGATGCACCTTCCCCGGTTGTTAGGTTCTTCCCCCACTCTGAGACTTCATCGCAATAATATATAGTAGCGGCAGACTCCCACCACGAGAGCCACGCGGCGCGCGCAGCACTCACTAACTCTACGGCTGTAGGTAGTAGTGGGATAATGTTCGATGGTGGGGAGCTTGCAGTTCTCGGAGGGGAGTACGTTGGAACTCCCTGTTATATACTATCATAATCATAATAAACAGGGTGAGTCAGGAAAAACTAATATCTAAAATAACTCGTCGTCTATTGCTCGTATCAAAAGACTTATTAACGGCCTATCATTTTAAGGGACGCATGGAATGAATACAATTTTATTTTCTTACTTCTCATCATTCCTATTAAGATGACCTTGAGTTTTTCTCAACACAACATTTTTTAACCCCTTGCACTATGATTTATTCTACGCTTACAGTGATTAGAACTTGATTGTCGTCCATCATTTCTTAGAACAAAAGGAAAACTAAATTTATTATATGCTTGTATATTCCCCAATGGTTATATATCGACAGCAACAAAATAAAATTTTATATCGCTTCAAAGGAAATTAATCATTTACATGTTTAGTAGATGTTGTTCGAAATTCTTATTACGAGTCTGACTCGTTATTATAGTGCAAGGGGTTAAATATCACGTTGTTGTCGTTGGAAGGACAAAATCAGGGACCTATAATAGCATGACCTTGAGTTGACCTTGGAAAAACTTGCAGATACTCAAGGTCACCTTGATAGAAAAAATGAGAAATAAAAAAATAGAATTGTACTCGTTCGACGTGTCCTTTATATTTTTGTGCAATTCATTAAAAAGTTTCTTGATACAACCAATAGATATCGAGTCATTTTCGATAGTAGTTCCCACTGACTCAGTCTGTAGATCAGGCATGTCAAGAAGTAGCTCACTTGGAGACAAATTCGAAGGAGACGCCTACTACGTGTGTCTCGCTGCCCGTGGCGGCCGTAGTCCTCCGAACTCCTCAGACCCGTGCCTACCGCTTGCGGCATGTACCGCGTGTGGGACGTTGGGGCGACTCTCGGACCCACGGTAGGCACGGGTCTGAGCAGCTCGGAGGACTATGGCCGCCACGGGGAGCGAGACGCGCGGGCGGGAGAAGTAGGCGTCTCCCTCGAATTTGCCTCCAAGTGAGCTACTTCTGGACATGCCTGCTGTAGATCATCATAACTTCACTACACACTCCCAGAATCTGCAAGTCTAATGTTCCCACGAATATTTGTTAGAAAAGGGAGCCGACTTCAGCGGTGAGAGTGTTCTCCAACGTGAATTCGAACTAGTTGGCCCGGTGAACCAAGTGAAGGTCCAATTAGCATTCTCCACAAATGAACTTCGCAAGCGTACCACAGCTCTGTTGCTTCTGCAAACAGAGAACAAGTAAGTTACCAATAATCGTTTCGTCGGCTCTTAGATTCTGCACTTTTACGATGTCTCCTTTTGAGCGTCTTGGATGTCCTTCGATACATTTTTCTTTCCAGAAGAAGCTACTACTTGCTGGTCGCTCTGACATCCGAGGGTCAGCTGATCTTCGCAGAGGACAGAGAGGGAGTGGAAGGGTCTCCTCATGGTGTTCGTCTGAACGATAGGAATTTCCTAAGTGGCGCACGGCACAGCGTTTATTATGTTCGGGACAACAATACTGCTACGCTTTTGGTACGTTTATCATCCGACACAATTTTTTAGTAACTTACGTCCTGGTATGAACAATTTATTTATACGCGCGTCAACTGTGAATTTTAGTGTTTTCTCAAAATTTGTACGAACCGTGAATATTCAACATCGAATGAAACTCAATTTCATTGAAATACTTCTTGTTCGCAAATGATTAATATTACTATTTCGTTACGTAAAGAAAAAGTTTCAAAATCTAAAATGATTATTATACAGGAAGTTATTATTAGACTGCAGATTTGATGCATTTGTTACAAAAATGAGGAGATGCAATTTAAAATAGTGGACAAAGAAATTTGAGAATAACAATATAATAGTATTAGCTTATTAAAACCAATAAAGCAAGAAAGAAATTTCTTTTCGGAGCTTTAGGTATTTATGGAAAAATTGAAAACAGTGACGAGATTACAAAAATTTATGAACGTCAGTGTAGTAATTTAAAAGATTTCCCGAGGAAGCATGATATTTTTATTTAGCTCCTGTATTTTGCTATCGATGCAGACCTCTGCGGACATTATGCAAAATAAAAATTGTTGTCACTAACATCAAGAACTAGTAACCATACAGTTTTCGTTTCTTTTTTTAACCATTTTAATCAGTAATAATATATTAATACGTTAATAATAATATATTATATTATATTAATAATAATAATATATTATATTATATTAATAATAATAATATATGTGGGATTAGGACCCCCCAGACCACAAATACCGTAGGAAATTAGGAAGAAGGGGGGAAGGTTCCGTGGGTGAGCGCGTTAGTCGATCGGCTATCACCGCGAGGGCCTGGGTTCGATTCCCGGCGCGGTGCCTTCCTTTTTCCAAAGATCCTACACTTGGGGACTCGTCCGGGATGGGGGGAGCACCGATCACCGCACAACGGCGACGATAACGGACGAAGACGAAAACAAAGCGAGCGTAGCGAAGAGGTCGCACGTAAGCGAAGCGAGAAAAAAGTGCGAATTGCGAAATACGAGTTACGAGACGAGTGCGAGAAGTTGTGTTGATGGCGCTGAGGCCAAACATACACAAAAAGCGATCACGCTGTAATGAACATTCGAGGGCGAATGTCATTGCAGGACGGCCGAGTGTGGGATAGGACCCCCCAGACCACAAATACCGTAGGAAATTAGGAAGAAGGGGGGAAGGTTCCGTGGGTGAGCGCGTTAGTCGATCGGCTACCAATGCGAGAGCCCGCGGTGTCTTCCTTTTTCCCGAGATCCTACATATATTATATTAATAATAATACTACTAATATTAATCTATTAATGATATATTAATAATAATACTACTAATATTAATCTATTAATGATATATTAATAATAATATTACTAATATTAATCTATTAGTGATATATTAATAATAATATATTATATTATATTAACATTCTTGTATTCTTGAACTGTCCTGCTGTTTTAAATTGCACCAACTCGTTTTTGTCATAATTTTATAAAATCCTCAATTTAATAATAAAGGATCAATGATCATTTCGTATACAGATTGATCGCGAACCAGTGCCAATATCGCCGCTCCACGGGCTGAACATAGCCACTCGCGTCGACAAAGACGCGAGCCCCGGGATGACCGAGATCCAGCTAGGTGGTTTGAACACGACCGATTCCCGATTCAGCGCCTACAAAGGATACACCGGCTGTCTGAGCAGTGAGTGTGGCGATTAAATAATTCACACGATTTCGATAAACCGGATAGTCCAGTTGTCCCCGAACGATCATCCGGAACGACGTGCGATGTCGCTGTTCTAACGGAATACTGTCTTTCTTATGTTAGACAAAACGATCGTCAGCCACTATGCGAATTCGAAATGACGGATACCCTCTTCTTGTAGACGTCGTGGTATCGATCAACGGAGGTCCTGGCATGAAGCCACTCGAGGAATATATGCTCTTTACGAAACAGGGAAGTGAAACTGTCAGGGCGACGATACCGGCCGGTGTACGCAGCGCGCAGTGCGCAGTCTTTCACGCGCAGCCACGTGGCCCGGACCCGCCCAGAAATGACAGCGTGGTGAGAAATCTTTGTCACTAATCCGGGGATATTCCTGCAAATTTCTATTTTCGCGCGGTAGACCACAAAACAGTTCTAGTACGAAATTAATTATAATTGAAATGCATTTTGTACAATCTTGTTAATTTTGTTAAAGATACCTTTGTGCTATATTTTTTTCTGGATTTTCAAATCATCAAAGTTCGATGTTAAAAAATATCACTGTAGTAATATGTGATTTTTGCGAGGTCGATTCCACTAGACACTGTAGACTGTCTCGTAAAAACCAAAATAAGCAAGCAACTTAAAAGAACACATCATTTTTGGTTAACATTAACGTTCATATGTATTTTAGAATTATAATTGTGACATAAATGCGTAAAGAGCCGGCACGTTCAAGCCTAAGGCTCGAAAGAGTCAGTTCCGGCGAGCCGAGGGCCAGAAACTGCGGGCGAGGCCACGCCCCTTAGTAACCACGCCTCTTCCGTGGTGGGGGGAGTCGTCCACGAGTGCCCTGCTTGAGCCTATCTGGTTTAGAGTCCAATAGACTGTAGTTTCCATTGAATCCATTGAAATAATAATTAGAATTGTCCAACCACAGTTGTGTCGAGTCAAATAACTGTTCAAAAACTATCGTTATTTATGCAATAACTTAATCGTGATAATTATAAATAGACAGTGCATCTTTATGCATTTATAATATGTGCACAATTTTAAACTACAAGAAAAAATGCGTGGCAACGAACATTAATAACATCTGTGCTCTGTGCTCTTACCATAAAAAATTATCCAGTTAATAAATTAAATTGTTTTTCATCCTGGTTTTTCTAAAATTTGCATGGAGATCCTCGGTGTTATTGTAAATAATGTTGTAGCTATTTTATAAAATATTTAATTTGTAATGATTTTTATTGTACAATTATTTCGCTTCTTCTACAATAATACTGCTATATATTATTTCCTCGTGTAACAATTTAAAAAATGTATGAATCGCGATTGTTTTTGTTGCAGGGTCGTGATAGGGCGTGGGTGGAGGACCCGCCAGAACGAATCGTGTACAAATCTCATTATTCGGACGCTACACAAGAGGAACAAGGTGCCGGTACTTACATCTTCATCGCGCTTTGCTGCGTGTTCGTCACAGCGGTGATCGGTTGCATTTACGAGGTCTGGCGAAGCGCCAGGAAGGACCGAAGACGCAGAAGGGCGTCCGTGGTCTCGGCCACGTCGACAGTGCCAGCTTCCAGTTCCCAAAGATGGCAATCGCCACAATATACGGACACTTTGGCAGCCGGCGTGAAAACGGTAGGCTTCAAGAATGTCACCGAGGACGAGAAGAGACCGAATGGTACTCACATCAAGCCGCCATCGAGCAAAGAGTACAAACCGCTGTCCAACGCGGACTCTAAAGACTTAATGAACGATAAAAGAGTTCATATTAAAGGTACGGTCTCAATCATTTGGAAATTTGCTTCCTCCATCTCGAATTTCGATAACCAAAATCCAGAAACCAAAATATTAAACGCAATTTTTAAAAAAGTCCACTCGGCTGTCCGAGGAGATAAAATTGTCTTGAATTTTTTGAATTACTACATTCAACGATCTTTTGACAATTTCATATCGGTACAGAGAGAGAGATTCACAGTCTGCTGATGAGTATTAAACGGCGGGGTCTATTTTGACCCACAGTATCACAATCGTCATTCAACTACTCAGTTTCTGGTGAATTAATTAAATGAACAGTATTAAGAGCATCCGAAAGATTCACATGTCTACAAGAAGTACAATAAAAAATATGTTTAAAAAATTGATATTTAAAGCAGGAATGGTCCTATACATCCTGATCAGTCATAAAAATGTCGCCCCGTTCGGGGGTTGATATAGATTAATAATTTATCAACAAGCTAGCCTTAAAAATTAAATCACATGAAAACTATGCAACTGTCGATGAAGATCTAAAAATTCCGTTTTAATTCTAATTATTCGACTGATTTTTCAAGTGTTTTTACGTCGCATTGGAATGATTAACGATTACGTTATGCTAGCCATTCATTTGTAAAGTGTTTGAGGCAAAAATTGCTTTTATCTTTCAGCAGATGACGAGTCAGAGAAGAAGGAGCTCCTAGGGGTAAATACAGGCATCATCACTAAACCTCCGAAACGAAATCCATTCGGAAAGGTTTTCTTCTTTTTTTTTTATCAAATTTACATATTAAGTTATAAGCAACTTTCAAAGAGGACTACAATTCAATCACTATACTTACGTTCATTTAATTCGAACGTGTGCAGTCTATGCATTCTACCCAAAGATTGTAGTACATTTTCCTTAACAATTGTGTCCACTTTGCAGGCTAGCTGTAGAAAGCTTCGAGATAAGTTCTCTTTTAAATTAGAACAACGCAATAAAAAATCAATTTGTGTTAGTGTTTGAAAGTAATCAAATTTTTCTTACGTTGCAATCGACGAATTTTATTCTTATTCTCGAACAAATTTCGAAAATATTTGCGTTTTGATTCGACTAAGAAATGTTGGTTTTTATCGAGCATTTTGAAGTGGATGTTTTTTATTTTACATTACAATCGTGATGTGCAGTATTAAGAATTTAAAGAATTTTAAAACTAGAAATGTCGAGTAAAGAATGTTGAGTAACAACATTGAATGACCAACTAAAGATTTCTTTCAGTCAAGGTTTGTTTCAAATTAGTGGATAGTTTATTTCGGGAGCAAGATTATATAAAATAATATATTATGTTGTATTACATTATACATATAAAATTGTACTCAATGTATTGGTTGAGGTGAGTTCTCGCCAAAGCCGAGAGGCAAGGCGATATAATAAATAATAATAAAAATACTAAATGCTTTCTTTGTAGTCGATGGAAGATCTGCGAGAGGAAGAGGAAGAGGAAGAGGTCGAAGATGACGAAGTAGAAGAGGTTGAAGAAGATGTCTCAAAACCAACCAACCAAGAGGCGATGGAGGCGAATCAACCAAAAGTGGAGAGCACAGACGAGAAAGATTTCGTGAAGTCGGTAAGGAAAACACCGCGAAGTTACTCCTTGAATAGATAGATAACAGAAAACCTTCTGGACCGGATGATCCTCCAAGATAACTTAACCTTAAAGTTGTATAACTCGTTTAACACGATGTTAATATCAAGCAGAGAGTGTTTCTTGCCACACCGTTTCTCTAGCTATTTTTTAAAATATTTTATACATCAATAATGTAAGCATAAATAGCCGATTTGTGATCGCTCAAGACTGAGCTAAAAAGTATTAAAACTATAGACAAAAATTAAAAATAGTGAATTTCTAACCTCTTTACAGTAAGACTGAGCTAACATCGTTAAAACTAAAGTAAAGTAATTGAAAAAATTTACCTCGCTTGAAATAAGTAGTAACGATCGCATTGAACGTGCTAAATGATCTCAAGAAGTTTAACACTAGAACTGCTGAACACTAAATACGATTAGTTTGTTTAGCGTTATGAAAATAATAAAATTGATGTTTTGTACGATTGTTGACACAATACATGCCAGAATGAATAAGTTCATTTCGTATTTTCTTGTGAAAACGTCTTTGCAATATCAATTATTGTTGAATGAGCGACCTGAAAGCCGCCATTTTGACAGTTTCAGTGGTTCTAGTCTTAAAAAGATCTTGGTCGATTTTTCATTGACCAAAAATCATGTTATACAATTTCTAGCAGAAAGAACTGCGAAATCTAGCTTGAAAGCGAAACAAAATGGCGGATCTCGGTTCCAGAAGGGAATATTTTCTCAAGAATTGAATATGATCGTCGTCTAAACTAGACCTCGACTTCAAGGACTGACTTTTTTATCGGTAGAATAAATGTTCTCAAGACTGTCATGCGCAACATCGATATTATTCATCCTCCCTCCCATTGTCACCCAGGTTTTTATTTTTACTTTTACCCTCGCCGGCTTTGTATGTGTATTTTGACGATTTTTTTTCTTTTTTCAAATAAATATGCAATATTGATTATGTTATGTGCGAACGACGAATAAAAACATCATTGATGAAAACGCTCCCATGAGATTCATTTGCTCACCACCGATTGAAATATACGAGAGAACGGATAAAGAGAAACGCGAGGCTAGCGTTTGTGAAATTTTGGAGGTTAGAAGGATCGTATTAAAAAGAGACAATGTGGTACTTTCAGCCGGAAAATTCGACTAGGATAAGTATCGAGGAGAACGTTGAGTCGTTAGACAGCAAACCTGAACAGAGTGACGCAAACGCGGAGAACCAAGTCTAGAGGTATCGCTATTATAGTCGGCGAAAGCTCAATAGTCTACGCAAGGTCAGCCTCCCCACTCGAATCCATAACAACATCTCCAAATTGCATTAGAATTCTATTTTCATTTATAAATTCTAGTTGAATGCTTCTCGTAAGAATAACAATCACAAAAATAATTCGACTGCTTCGAAAATGGAGAAAATTATTGAATCAATTGATCGAGTATGACCTTGAGCAGCCCAATTGATTTTAATTCGGCTATAGTTACACAAAGCTTGTTGCATTGTATGAATCATCGCTTTTAATTCTTTGATGCAGTAAAGAAACACGGTCAATGAAGATTACGTTAGTAATAATTTACATTTCGTTGCTACTTCGATGATTGTACTGCCAAAATCCTGATCAAGAATAAACGATATTATTCTTGAGAAATCAGGCCATTTGTTGTACTAACTTTAATCGCATGAATAATCTTGCCAAGTCAGTAGGGAGGGAAACAATAGTTTTTCAGATTATACTAAATGTGACTGAGCTATTAGTTTTATAGCGAAAACTAAAAAGACAAATGAGAAATGAGTAAATTCATTTCGATAGTAAGGAATGCATCAATCAATATTGCATGAGACCAAAAAAAAAACGAATGCATTCAATTGCATGCACCGCTAGAAACTTTCTGTTTTAGGAAGCAAGTTAATTATTAGTTTCGGCATCCATCCAATTATTCAGCTTTCATTCATTCGAATGACGGTAGAAACTGTGCTCGGTTTTGTTTTTAAACAAATACTTTCTCGCCTTATTCAGGTGAACACGTGCAATGATATCAAACAACGATCGACAATCGAAAATCCGTCTTCAGGTCAGTAAATCATTCATTTCACCAAACTATTTCTCAAAAACAAATAGAATTCGTTTTTAAATAGACTTCGTTTTTGAATAGAATTCATTTTTAAATAGAATTCGTTTTTGAATAAAATTCGTTTTTGAATAGAATTCGTACTTAAATAGAATTCGTTTTTAAATAGAATTCGTTTTTCAATAGAATTCGTTTTTAAATAGAATTCGTTTTTAAATAGAATTTGTTTTTAAATAGAATTCGTTTTCAAATAGAATTCTCTGATATCCAGTAGATCTCTAAACAGAAACACTGTTCAAGGATTCTAAATACTTAAATTAAATATACAACACATTATGTACATTAATTGGTAATCTAAAATGACTATTCTTTATACAGGACGAAAATTTCTTCCTGAATGGGTTGATTTATGAGATAATTGAGTAGCACTAGTTATAATGACGAGGTCAGTACGCTTATTCTCAACAACGACATCCTAAATTTGTAGATGCTACGAAGCCTTTGTTTTACAAACTGCCACCAATGTTCCTGTCGGACAACGTGAGAACATATGGAAGTCCGTTGAACTATCTGGGCGCCCCGAATTTTCACCCGAGAAGCCCAAGTTCCATAGAATCGATGCTGTCCCTGGACTGATCATCCCGATCGTGTAGATCGTTTATCTTCTTTTCACATTACCAATCGAAATGACAACAACGAAAGCAGATCGACGAAAAGAATTGATCTTCACATTGAATTTCACGGAGAAGTATGTATACGTTACTTACGACGCTGGAAATTTTCATTCATGAAGAAAACTGTGGTACAACATTGTATAAGACGGTGTAATTGAGCTGTGTTATTTTTAAACTGCGGATTTCATGTATTTATAGTAAAAATGAGCAACTAAAGAAAATATAAAACACATACTATTTTAAGAAATTGTTGAAAGAAGAAGCAACCTTTTTATTAAACTCGTACCGGTTGCAATTATTGTGGGGAATTTCGCATAAAAATCCGCCGTCTAATTATCATATTTCGTACATTTACAGTCGATCATAAAAGTGTTTCGACGAATTTCTATTATTAAACAATCATTTAAACAGTGGCGGGTTTAACGGTAAGCGGATTAAACAGCCGCGTGGTGTCCCGGGATGCCATAGGGCCACGATTTTCGCAGTATTCATTTTTTTTACATAAACATTCAATTTAATCGCGAAAAATTAAAACAACTTTTTCAATTTTCAATTGTAAATTATCGTTATTTTTAACACCACGAACGTTATTTCTAGCTTGAGTTTGAAGGGTCCAAAATTTTTAGCGTTTGGGGCCTCTACTTGACTTGAGCTGCCACTGCATTTAAAATATATTGTGAAAATAAACATCGTTTTAGTCAATTTGTAAGAGTAAATTAAAATATATTTTGGAAACTTGCTTAGAATATAATATAGAGATGTTTAAAAAAATAATAGAGATATGATTATATTTTAAATAAATGTTTATAGTATAGGGGATGTTGCCGAATTTGGACCGTCGCTTAGATTGGACCATCACCGTATATGTCCAGTTTAACACATACATGCCCGTAATATAGAAACGCGGTACTGTAAAACAATTGAATGCATTCAACACATCAAAGCTAAGAATTTTGTCTATATTACGGTCATGCATGTGTTAAACGGGACATATACGGTGATGGTCCAATATAGGCGACTGACCAAATTCGGCAACTCTCCATATTCTTAACCTCTTGTCGTACCCGCTAACTCCCGATTGCTCGGGCCATAATAAACAAGAACAAGGTCGGTCACGCGTCGAGTCATTTAGCTGTTTAGCCGTGTGCTCGAACTTGCGCAAAATGTATGCGTCTTGTGACATGTATATTTCGGCGCAACGAAAGGAATTGTGAAATAATAAACACGTTTGGGCACAGATAATACTTTTAAGATGTCTGGGAAGTAATTATGATCAATTTATCGGTGAACAATGATGATTTATAATGTGAAAGTGGATAATGTATCAGTAACAATGTGTAAATTAATACTTAATTTAAATTAATAATGTTTTGAGAAAACTCGTAGAAAATTAGTAATCTTCGTGTTAGTGTTGTTTACGTTTGTCACGAATGAAGTACCACGTGCCAGGCTCGTCGTTATTGTTTTTGTCCCAAATTTCTTACCACGAGTCTCACTCGTTGTTGGAGGCCAAGGAGTTAAGAATGTAAACAAAAATATTTTTCGAACAAATATTTTCCAAGATAGAGTGGGCGAAAAATCAGTTCGAACTGCTGTTCAAATTCTCTTATTTTACAAATGTAAAATGATATATTTTGAAAAACAAGATTTTTATATATTTAAAAATAGTCGAAATACTTAAATGAACGACTATGCCTTGCTAAAGAATATCCATTTGTATCATAATGCTAACAGTACTGACAATTCAACATCGTTTTTAATTACCTCGTTCATTTGACACATGCGTTTCAATGGTGTGTCAAAGTGTTGCTAATCCAACGATTGTACAATGAATGCGTTAAACAAGGAAATAGTTCTGCGAAAATATAGAAACGACACGCGAGAACGAATATCTAGACGAGATATTTTATTATAATATAGTTGGAGCATATGCGAAACAAGGTTCCGTAACTTATTTTAGGAATAGATGATTCGTACGTTGTCAAACGTAAATGTAGATTGAATGCAACAAAACGTGATATACCCGTCGCAATTGCGTATCATGTGTCGATCGGGACAGATATTTGTTCACATTTAATTAAGAAGAAATAAAAGGATAGAAATAAAATTATTTCTGATACACGTGTGCAATGTTTTTGTATATTCTTCTGACCATTCCATCCCTAAATTATATACTCATGCGAATTTCAAATAACAAATAAGGAATATTCATGCGTTAAAAGTTATTCAATATCTCGAGTTCTATTACGTGTTTTTACTAAAAAATAATATGGTAGATAGTTAAGGGGATGCTTCTCGACATTGTTTACAAATGGAATTATTATAAACATTATACAGCCAGAAATAATAAATTTATTAGTAAATCGTAATCGATAAATTCATGCCCGCGAATATTCATATGTTAAAAGTTATTCAATATCTCGAGTTCCATTACATATTTTTACTAAAAAATAAGATGGTAGATAGTCAAGGGGATGCTTGTCGACATTGCTGACAAAAGGAATTGTTATAAACATTATACAGCCAGAAACAATGCATTTACCAATAATTATTATCACGGCGATCGAAATCTACCGAAATTAGTTGGGGTGGGGAGAATTCTGCTTCGCTGTCTACCTAAGCCCGCGGAGCGCGCTCAGTCAGTCAGTCGGGCCGGGGACTCCGGCAGGAGCGGATGGGCTCCGGAACTAGGAGAGTCTTCGGCTACCTTGGGCTGACCAGGAGTCCTCCAGTGGTACCCTGGCCTCTACTGCCTACCTTGGGGATGACCAGTGGTCCTCCAGAGCCACCCAGGCCTACCCTTGCCTACCTTTATCTGGCTTAGGGTTGACCAAGGGTGATCCAGTAGCTGCCTATCCTGGGGTTGACCAGTGGTCATCCGGTAGTGGCTCACCCTGGGGTTGACCAGTGGTCACCGAGAGCTACTCTGGCCTACCCTTGCCTACCCTGAGGCTGACCAGTGGTCCTCCAGAGCTACCTTTGCCTACCTTCAGCTGGCTTAGGGTGGACCAAGGGTCTTCCAACAGTGGTCTACCCTGTGGTTGACCAGTGGTCATTGAGAGCTACTCTGGCCTACCTGTGCTTACCTTGAGGCTGACCAGTGGTCATTCAGAGCTACCCTTGTCTACCTTCAGCTGGCTTAAGCTTAACCAAGGGTCCTCCACCAATGACCTACCATTGTCTACCATGGTCCACCTTTAGCTAGCTTAGGGTAGTCCAAGGGTTATTTAAAACTTCCTTGGCCTACTTTAAGCTAGCTCGGGGGGGGCCATGGACTCTTCAATGCTGCCTTCGTTTACCTTGGGTTCTGAGCCGGTCCAGTTTCGGTATCCGGCATGCAGTCATTACCGTGCTGATCGACTCAGAGAGGGCATTCATTCCAATTACTTCGCATCTTCGAGTGAGTCATTTTGTTACTACCTTGTTACTATATTCGTCTGTAGAAGTAGTAGTATACCGTAGTAGTAAAGTGTGAAAGTAGTTAGTTGCATGCATGGGCAGGCCTCGCCGCCCCAACGATCAGCCGAGATGGGAACGTCCGCGATTTGCACTAGCGTTGCGACAAAACCACGCGTTGCATTTAGTCGATTTTGAACAGAGATTAAAGTTAATGTTACGAAAAATTTTGTTTAGAGTGTAGCGTTGCGAATCACAAATAGTCGCGGTTCAAAATTACATTTCAATTTGATAACCGCGCTTTTAAAGTTCATATTGTTGTTGTTTTACATATAATCTAAAGTAATCGTTTTTTGGATCTCTGTTCGTTGAATTAGCGTTGCGCACAAAAAGTTCGCGTTTGCTTTCGAGTCTTTCGACTTTTCAGGCTCCCATGCTCGAGCTGCAACGATCAACTGTGAGATGGGCACATCCGCGATTTCAAGTAGTGTTGCGAAACAAATTGTTACACGCGTTGTACTAATATCAATTTCTAAAATTGATGAAATTTCTAGTCAATGTTGCAAATAAATAGTCGTAATTTAAAGTAGTTCTAAAGATACCTGTTTAGAATTTTAGAGATTAGAGTTTTAAATTTCTTATTTAAATAGCATTTTAAATTCGACTTGTTGAATTAGCGTTGCGTATCAAAAGAATCGCGTTTGCAATAGAATCTTTCGATATTTCAGGCGCCCATGCTCCAGTTGCAACGATCAACTGTCAGATGGGTACTTCCGCGATATCGAGTAGCGGTGCGAAACAAATTGTCGGGATGAGGCCGAAGGAGCAGACGAGGTTTTATGCCAAAGATGCCGGACAAACTGTCATTCAAAAGGACAATCAGTGCAACGTCTTCGCATCTTCGAGTGAGTCATTTTATCACTACCTTGTCGTTATACTCGTCTGTAGAAATAGAGTTGTAGTAGAATGTAAAAGTAGTTAGTTGCATGCATGGGCAGGCCTCGCCGCCCCAACGATCAGCCGAGATGGGAACGTCCGCGATTTGCACTAGCGTTGCGGAAAAAGTACGCGTTGCGTTAGTCGATTTTGAACAGAGATCAAAGTTAGGCTTTCTTCTAAATATAATAGTAGTCTCTATCAGCGATATAGCTTGTTTAAACTATAGCGTTGCGAAACAAATAGTCGCGATTCGTTTTGCAGAAACTGTAGAGTAATCTTTTTTGGATCTCTGTTCATTGAATTAGCGTTGCGTACCAAAAGTTCGCGTTTGCTTTCGAGTCTTTCGACTTTTCAGGCTCCCATGCTCGAGCTGCAACGATCAGCTGTGAGATGGGCACATCCGCGATTTCGAGTAGTGTTGCGAAACAAATTGTCACACGCGTTGTACTACTATCAATTTTAAAACTTGATTAAATGTGTAGTAAATTTTGCAAATAAATATTTGCGATTTAAAGTAAATCTAGACATACATATGGACAATTTTAAACGTTGGAATTTTAAATTTCTTATCTAAATAGCAATTTGAATTTCGATTTATTGAATTAGCGTAATCTTTTTTGGATCTCTGTTGGTTGAATTAGCGTTGCGCACCAAAAGTTCGCGTTTGCTTTCGAGTCTTTCGACATTTCAGGCGCCCATGCTCAAGCTGCAACGATCAACTGTGAGATGGGCTCATCCGCGATTTCGAGTAGCGTTGCGAAACAAATTGTCACACGCGTTGTACTAGTATCAATTTTTAAAGTTGATCAAATGCCTAGTTAATGTTGCGAATAAATAGTCGCGATTTAAAGTAATTTTAGAGACACCGATATAGAATTTTAGACGTCAGAGTTCTTTTCTTATTTAAATAGTATTTTGAATTTCGATTTGTCGAATTAGCGTTGCGCATCAAAATTATTGCGTTTGTATTAGAATGATTCGATATTTCAGGCGCCCATGCTCCAGTTGCAACGATCAACTGTAAGATAAGAACATTCGCGATTTTAAGTAGCGTTGCGAAACAAATTGTAACACGCGTTGTAATAGTATAAATTTTCAAAGTTGACTTAATGTCTAGTTAATGTTGCGAATAAATAGCCGCGATTTAAAGTAGTTTTAGAAGTACCGATCTAGAATTTTAGACCTTAGAGTTTTAAATTTCTTATGTAATTTGTAAGAATGGTAATACTTAAGTTTGTAAGACTTTCAAAGTTCAACTTTACCAAATTGATACAATATTTTTGTCTAGAAATTGATATTTTTCAGGAAATTGATATTTCTCAAGAAATTGATATATTTGTCTTTAAATTAATATTCATTTCAGGAAATTGTTATTTATTTGAGGAAATTGTTATTTATCTGAGGAAATTGTTATTTATTTCAGGAAATTGTTATTTATTTCAGGAAGTTGTTCTTTATTTCAGGAAATTGTTATTTATTTCAGGAAATTATTATTCATTTCAGAAAATTGTTATTTATTTCAGGAAATTGTTATTTATTTCAGGAAATTGTTATTTATTTCAGGAAATTGTTATTTATTTCAGGAAATTGTTATTTATTTCAGGAAATTGATACATATTTGAGGAAATTGATATTTATTTCAGAAAATTGAAATTTATTTCTGGTAATTGAAATTTATTTCTGGAAATTGATATTTATTTCAGGAAATATTATTATTTGAGGAAATTGATATTTATTTCAGAAAATTGAAATTTATTTCTGGAAATTGTTATTTATTTCAGGAAATTGATATTTATTTCAGGAAATTGATATTTATTTCAGGAAATGGATATTTATTTCAGGAAATTGATACTTATTTCAGGAAATTGATACGTATTTGAGGAAATTGATATTTATTTTAGAAAATTGAAATTTGTTTCTGGAAATTGTTATTTATTTCAGGAAATTGTTATTTATTTCAGGAAATTGATATTTATTTCAGGAAATGGATATTTACTTCAGGAAATTGATACTTATTTCAGGAAATTGATACATATTTGAAGAAATTGATATTTATTTCAGAAAATTGAAATTTATTTCTGGAAATTCAAATTTATTTCTGGAAATTGAAATTTATTTCAGGAAATTGATACTTATTTCAGGAAATTGATACATATTTGAGGAAACTGATATTTATTTCAGAAAATTGAAATTTATTTCTGGAAATTGTTCTTTATTGCAGGAAATGGATATTTATTTCAATAAATTGATACTTATTTCAGGAAATTGATACATATTTGAGGAAATTGATATTTATTTCAGAAAATTGAAATTTATTTCAGAAAATTGAAATTTATTTCTGGAAATTGAAATTTATTTCTGGAAATAGAAATTTATTTCTGGAAATTGATACTTATTTAAGGAAATTGATACTTATTTAAGGAAATTGATACATATTCGAGGAAATTGATACATATTTGAGGAAATTGATACATATTTGAGGAAATTGATACATATTTGAGGAAATTGATATTTATTTCAGAAAATTGAAATTTATTCTGGGAATTGAAATTTATTTCTGGAAATTGAAATTTATTTCTATAAATTGAAATTTATTTCAGGAAATTGATATTTATTTCAGGAAATTGATACTTATTTCAGGAAATTGATACATATTTGGGGAAATTGATATTTATTTCAGATAATTGAAATTTATTTCTGGAAATGGATATTTATTTCTGGAAATGAATATTTATTTCTGGAAATGAATATTTATTTCTGGAAATGAATATTTATTTCTGGAAATTGATATTTTTATCTTGAAATCAATATTGCTCGGATCGGAGTTCCCTCAGGGGCTCACTCACGGGATGGGGCCCGTGAGTGGGTACGGGGACTCGCGTCCCCGGGGGCACCCGAATCGCCTATAGGTCGTTGCGTCCACAAATCATTAGATTTGGGGTCGATGTGGTTTCGATTTTGTTCCGACTTTGTTTCGACTGGTTTTCGATTTGGTGTCGATTTTATTTCAACTGGTTTTCGATTCTGTTTCGATTTTCTTTCAATTGGTTTTCGATTCTGTTTCGATTTGGGTCGTTCATCTTGCTCTTGTTAGTCAGAACGACCGAAGAAAATTCATCAAAGGAAGAAAATTCATCGAAAGAAGAAAGTTCATCGAAGGAAGCAAATTCATCGAAAGAAGAAAATTCATCGAAAGAAGAAAATTCATCGAAAGAAGAAAATTCATCGAAAGAAGAGGAATCATCGAACGAAGACTCCAGATTATTTATAAATTAATTTTAGTGCGTGCGTTAGTTATTAAGATTGTATATCGTCGTTGTAATTATGTCGAGTAATTATTGCCGTAACTTCACTTTGCTCGCTCCGTTTTCCGACTCCGACACAGCCTTCTGCTGTGTCGGCCTTGCTTGCAGGTTCTGAGCCGGTCCAGTTTCGGTATCCGGCGTGAAGTCATTGAGAGGGATGTCTAAGAGACTCGTTCACTCGTCTTCTGACGATCCTCTGTGTTAACGTAATCCTGGACACGCCATGTTCTCATGTCACCCAGTAGCGCCAGAAACCGTTTGAGCGCATCTCTTTGCCATCTTTCTTGGTGATGGAGTGACGGGTATCGGGCTGGTCGGCTCAGGACTTGTAAGCACTGAACGCGTCGCGTCACCCTTGAACCAGAGCCTTCTGCTCTGGTTCGATCTTGTTTGTCTCTTTGAAAGAATCAGAGCCTTCCGCCTGATTCGCCCTTGGTCCCTCGTAGATCGGAGACTTCTTCTCCGATTCACACTTTGCCCCGCAATAATTACTCGACATACGCTAAATGGAAAAGAAGTCTTTTCCGTGAAAAAGACTATTTTTCCATTTAGCGACCTGCGAACATAATTTTTAAGTATCGTCGTTGTAAGAAAGAGAGTCAGAACGAAGGGAGATTTCGTTCTGACTCCCTTTCGGGTCTCTTGTGCAGCAACCTCCTCGTGGTGAGACCTGGGCAATCGGTATTATCCACAATTCGCAAAATGCTATAACTTATAAATTATAGCATCTCGTATGTAGTGGATAATATCGAGCTAATAGCTGCACATTTAGAATTTTCGTTAATACGTATTTTATATTAGAATGTAAGACTTAACACCTTCTTCGTTTTCCATTATCTCATCTTCAGCATTTCTTTTCAATTAATAATTGAAGTATGGAGTTTCTATTTCAGAATACATGTACCTTAAACAAACACCTGCAATATTAATTTTTGTGTTTGTAATTGGTATATGCTCTTGAACTTTCAAAGTTTAACTTTTCCAAATTGATATGTTTGTTTGAAATTGATATTCCTGTGGTCGGCTCCCTCAGGGACTCACTCACGGGATGGGGCCCGTGAGTGGGTACGGGGAGTCGCGTCCCCGGGGGCACCCGAATCGCCTATAGGTCGTTGCGTCCACAAATCATTAGATTTGGGGTCAATGTGGTTTCGATTTTGTTCCGACTTTGTTTCAACTGGTTTTCGATTCTGTTTCGATTTTCTTTCAATTGGTTTTCGATTCTGTTTCGATTTGGGTCGTTCATCTTGCTCTTGTTAGTCAGAACGACCGAAGAAAATTCATCGAAAGAAAAATATTCATCGAAAGAAGAAAGTTCATCGAAGGAAGCAAATTCATCGAAAGAAGAAAATTCATCGAAAGAAGCAAATTCATCGAAAGAAGAAAATTCATCGAAAGAAGAAAATTTATCGAAAGAAGAAAATTCATCGATCGAAGAGGAATCATCGAACGAAGTCCCCAGATTATTTATAAATTAATTTTAGTGCGTGAGTTAGTTATTAAGATTGTATATCGTCGTTGTAATTATGTCGAGTAATTATTGCCGTAACTTCACTTTGCTCGCTCCGTTTTCCGACTCCGACACAGCCTTCTGCTGTGTCGGCCTTGCTTGCAGGTTCTGAGCCGGTCCAGTTTCGGTATCCGGCGTGAAGTCATTGAGAGGGATGTCTAAGAGACTCGTTCACTCGTCTTCTGACGATCCTCTGTGTTAACGTAATCCTGGACACGCCATGTTCTCATGTCACCCAGTAGCGCCAGAAACCGTTTGAGCGCATCTCTTTGCCATCTTTCTTGGTGATGGAGTGACGGGTATCGGGCTGGTCGGCTCAGGACTTGTAAGCA
This sequence comes from Sphecodes monilicornis, assembly GCA_913789915.3. Taxonomy (NCBI): domain Eukaryota; kingdom Metazoa; phylum Arthropoda; class Insecta; order Hymenoptera; family Halictidae; genus Sphecodes; species Sphecodes monilicornis. The sequence goes on from OU565296.1 coordinate 21,315,552, forward strand.
CTGAACGCGTCGCGTCACCCTTGAACCAGAGCCTTCTGCTCTGGTTCGATCTTGTTTCTCTCTTTGAAAGAATCAGAGCCTTCCGCCTGATTCGCCTTGGTCCCTCGTGGATCGGAGACTTCTTCTCCGATTCACACTTTGCCCCGCAATAATTACTCGACATACGCTAAATGGAAAAGAAGTCTTTTCCATGAAAAAGACTACTTTTCCATTTAGCGACCTGCGAAACTTAGTTTCTAAGAATCTTCGTTGTAAGAAAGGGAGACAGAACGAAGGCAGAATTCGTTCTGACTCCTTTTCGGGTCTCTTGTGCAGCAACCTCCTCGTGGTGAGACCTGGGCAATCGGTATTATCCACAATTCGCAAAATGCTATAACTTATAAATTATAGCATCTCGTATGTAGTGGATAATATCGAGCTAATAGCTGCACATTTAGAATTTTCGTTAATACGTATTTTATATTAGAATGTAAGACTTAACACCTTCTTCGTTTTCCATTATCTCATCTTCAGCATTTCTTTTCAATTAATAATTGAAGTATGGAGTTTCTATTTCAGAATACATGTACCTTAAACAAACACCTGCAATATTAATTTTTGTGTTTGTAATTGGTATATGCTCTTGAACTTTCAAAGTTTAACTTTTCCAAATTGATATGTTTGTTTGAAATTGATATTCCTGTATTCGGCTCCCTCAGGGACTCACTCACGGGATGGGGCCCATGAGTGGGTACGGGGAGTCGCGTCCCCGGGGGCACCCGAATCGCCTATAGGTTGTTGCGTCCACAAATCATTAGATTTGGGGTCAATGTGGTTTCGATTTTGTTCCGACTTTGTTTCAACTGGTTTTCGATTCTGTTTCGATTTTCTTTCAATTGGTTTTCGATTCTGTTTCGATTTGGGTCGTTCATCTTGCTCTTGTTAGTCAGAACGACCGAAGAAAATTCATCAAAGGAAGAAAATTCATCGAAAGAAAAATATTCATCGAAAGAAGAAAGTTCATCGAAGGGAGCAAATTCATCCAAAGAAGAAAATTCATCGAAAGAAGCAAATTCATCGAAGGAAGAAAATTCATCGAAAGAAGAAAATTTATCGAAAGAAGAAAATTCATCGATCGAAGAGGAATCATCGAACGAAGACCCCAGATTATTTATAAATTAATTTTAGTGCGTGCGTTAGTTATTAAGATTGTATATCGTCGTTGTAATTATGTCGAGTAATTATTGCCGTAACTTCACTTTGATCGCTCCGTTTTCCGACTCCGACACAGCCTCCTGCTGTGTCGGCCTTGCTTGCAGGTTCTGAGCCGGTCCAGTTTCGGTATCCGGCGTGAAGTCTTTGAGAGGGATGTCTAAGAGACTCGTTCACTCGTCTTCTGACGATCCTCTGTGTTAACGTAATCCTGGACACGCCATGTTCTCATGTCACCCAGTAGCGCCAGAAACCGTTTGAGCGCATCTCTTTGCCATCTTTCTTGGTGATGGAGTGACGGGTATCGGGCTGGTCGGCTCAGGACTTGTAAGCACTGAACGCGTCGCGTCACCCTTGAACCAGAGCCTTCTGCTCTAGTTCGATCTTGTTTCTCTCTTTGAAAGAATCAGAGCCTTCCGCCTGATTCGCCTTTGGTCCCTCACACTTTGCCCCGCAATAATAACTCGACATACGCTAAATGGAAAAGAAGTCTTTTCCGTGAAAAAGACTACTTTTCCATTTAGCGACCTGCGAAACTTAGTTTCTAAGAATCTTCGTTGTAAGAAAGGGAGACAGAACGAAGGCAGAATTCGTTCTGATTCCTTTTCGGGTCTCTTGTGCAGCAACCTCCTCGTGGTGAGACCTGGGCAATCGATATTATCCACAATTCGCAAGATATTATAACTTATAAATTGTAGTATCTTGCATGTAGTGGATAATATCGAGCTAATAGCTGCACATTTAGAATTTTCGTTAATAAGTATTTTATACTAGAATGTAAAGCTTAATACTTTCTTCGTTTTCCTTTAACCCAGTTTCAGATTTTCTTTTCCATTAATAATTCAAATACAGAGTTTCGTTTTTAGAATACGTGCACGTTCAACGAATGTCGTGAAGATTTATTTTTGGATTTCTTATTCGAGTTTGTTCCTGAACTTTCCAGGTTCGTCTTCTTTAATTTAATATCTTTGGCTTGAAATTGATATTCCTCCGATCGGATCGGAGATCCCTCAGGGGCTCACTCATGGGATGGAGCCCTTGAGTGAGTACGGAGTGTCGGGTCTTCGGGGCTACCCGAGTCGCTTATAGGTCGTTGTGTCGACAATTCAGTACATTCGAGTTTTATTTGGTTTTGATTTGGTTTGGATTTGGTTTCGATTTAGTTTCAATTTGGGTTCTTCATCTTACTCTTGTTGGTTAGCAGGGTTAGCTTTGCTTTCGTGAACGGGTGTTAGATTTGTACTCCTTGTGCGGGATGTAGATTGTAGGTTCTAATGCTGGCCAAAGGTGATATAGGCTTTGAGATGTACGTTACACATTGCCTATTGATTGATTAATAAAACATTATTTTATATTCTTATTAAAATATTGGTTGACACTAGCTCTGATCTATGTCACAGAGGCGGTAAAAAGATGAGGTAGGTTCTGATCCAGGCTAAAAATTAGTTCTGATTCATGCGTTAGAGAGGTTAAAAAGATGAATTAGGTTCTGTTCCAGGCTTAAAAGTAAAAAGTTGGAACGGCAAATCCTCGGGCGTGAGCACTCTCATTCCTCTCTGGTTATGGGTATATTCCATGAAGTAAGGTAGATTCCTATACCTCGTCTGCGGTGCGACAATATCTTTCGAAATTATCAATGGCGTCATCTAGAATTGATTTCCTGCAACTACACATTTGTTATCTGTTGGTATCGATTGAGTACCAGTTTGAGCGTTTTGCCACTATGTTTAATGGCAGTATTTTTTAATAGTACATAATGTTTATTTGTAAATTATACACTTGGTATTAACTTAACATATTCAAGTGGTATTAACCGTAAATCATACAACATTACATGGTTTTATTATGACTTGTACGTTTTACAACTACAAAATAACAAATAACTGATAGAATTTTTATCCTCGTAAAATTTCTGATGCCTTATAGTTACTCATTTATTTAAAATATGTGTTCAACGATACGATTGAGAGGTACCACTGTGTTATGAATGTTATGATATCCGGCTACATAAAATCGATATCCTGCCATTGGCATACTGCCATCGATCTCTGTCAGCGTTAATTACGGATACCAAATATACTCGATTGATCTTACCAGATTGAGATACACGATGCCAGTGACGGTTAGGATGGTGAGAATAAACGGCAGCTTATAGTTTCATAATTATCAAAAATATTATTACTGAAAATACATCGACTTACAAAAAACACAAACGGAGGGGCGCACGCTGGTGCTAAGCGGATAAGTATTTATCTACTTTTGAAGTAACGGCGATAATTTACAATTCTAACGGTCACACAATAAATAGTATCACATTCTGAAGATCCGGTTGTCATATCGAACTATCCGCGGAAGATCTTATCACTCGAAACTAAAATAACAACGACATATCTATGACTTCGGTAATATGTAATATTGGCAACTCTCCATTGTCACTTCTCTTATACCGAGTGTCTCCAATTAACACCACACAATCATCTTTCAAAAAAAACTATTCCAAGTGAAATAAAATAAAAATTCAGATTTATTTGAGTCGAGTCACTTTCAAGGTCTAAAAGTGATTTTAATTTCTACAAACGAAAAATATATTTTTATTTAGCCAGGCTTGTAGCTCGTTCTGTGGCGGATTTATCGATCTAACTATCTAACGATGTTAAGGATGCTAGGACAGTGGATTCCGTTATGGCGGAAATTAACTATACGCAGGCTGTTGTTTGCACACACTTATAATAGTTTTATTATAGAAAAGATACAGGTACGTGAACTGTGATCGCGTGACTCGAGATCGATGTGAAGTTGGTCGATATGGCGGGACGCCAATGGTAAAAAGCAGCGCCGGTAGTATCGGAAAAAGTAACTACGTAGCCGAATGTTATACCGATCTAACAAACGATCTAAATCTTATTTTTCAAACAACAAAAATTTCTTTCAAAAACTTCATCGAATAAAGAGATAATTGCGTGGTTAAATTGGAATAGGACACTCTGTGTATACAGCATGATAGCAACGTACAGAGGCGTATAGTATGTATAGTTATTCTTTACAATGACACTGTTTTCCATCGATTATCGACGGACCGCCACGGATACCGCGGATTCCCGACGGGGTAACCGTGTCTAAACGAACGATCGAGATCACGATCCGATTTTTGCTCGTGAAAAATACGTTTAATAAGGATCAGTCTTCTGGATGCTTGTAGCAGCCCGGGGCTAAGCCGCCGAATCACTCCGACAAAACTTTCAGAGTAAACTACAGCTCGTGATTCCTCGCCATTCGTCCGGATTAACGAGTTTCGCGGCTGACGTCACTCGACCGCGGAAAAACGCTCGAAAGTACCATCGAGAAGTCAACCTGACACAACAAGCTGGCGTTCAACTGTTAAATATCGTCTACATTCACAAATTACGATGTCTTTTGCATATTTATCTTCTATCGTTCAATCGCTTGCAATTCTGAACCACTTGCCTTCTACCACTTGCGAGTCGGTAGAAACGGCTTAGGAGGTTTCACACAATTTTAGGATTTTCTAGAAAATTCGATTGCAATTTTTCCTTGTCCTTCGTCGAGTTTTTTATGTTTCTAAACAACGTCTGAATTATTTACAGTGGCTCCAAAAAGTATTTGAAACACTGAATATTCGATTTCCGAAAATCGTCTATGTTCAAACAATTATAATTTCGTAACAAACAATAGTACAACAGTATACCTAGATTTCTTTTAAAGCTTGAAACCTCTACATTCATAATCAGTCACTAATTTTCTTCTAAAATATTTCTGCGTGATATAGCGCAAGAGAAACTGAAAAGATGTTTTTATCGAAAATGTAGCAGACTGAAACATATATAAAATCGTAAAAAAAAATTTTGTCCTGTTTGAATCTACCATAGATTTGGAGCTTAAAGCTTCCTCTTTACAGTGTACGATTTTTGTTAGCTTTTTATGGAATAAAAAGGAGATACAAGTTCGATCTTGAAAACCTTCGTGGTGTATCCAGTATTACCATAATCTTGGTACAGCTTTCATTCAGAATTGAACAATAGAATAAAAAGGTATTAGTTTTTTAGGCGTCGTTGCAAAGAGGAAGCTTCAATCTTCAATCCCATGGTACATTCAGCTAATCCAGAAAATTTCCAATGCTTTTATGAATGTTTAAAACTGTAGCATTTCGTTTTACTCTGAGAAAAAAACGATTTTTTCATTTTTCCGATCTACTGAATTATTTAAAAACATCTTAGAGGAAACTGAAAGATGAAATGCAAAAGTTGATGTTTTAAGCTTTAAATCAAGCCCGATTTGATTTATTTATGATAATAATAGGTAGATCATATAGAAAATAGTGAAAATATTTGAAGCATTTTAAATTAAAATGTGTTATTTCCAATCAATTAAAATTATGAAGAAAAGAAATAAATGTTTGCGCTCCTCAAATGATCAGCTGTATCTTGCAATTAATCCAGATAACTTTTATAATGCATATAAATTCGCAGTCTAATCATCATAGATTTCTATTTTACCATAATCAATTTAAATAATACTATAATGTCTCGTTACTCCCACAATCATTGTAAAGCAAACACCAACTGAAGTACCAATCCTCCTCAAACATCGTCAATCTTCTCCAAACTGAACCATCAAACATCATCTAATAAATCAGATTACATCGACAATCATCAAATTTCCATCAAACTCCATCAAACTCCATTAAGCTTCATCAAACTCCATCAATCGCAATCAAACGCCAGCTCATCGGTCGCAGATCATGCATTCATACTGAGAACACTCCAGCACTTATAATCAGACAGCGGATTTTTATGCAAAATAATAATGTTCTTCGTCGATTGCAAATGACAGAAGTTAATTAATATTGTATATACTTCTACCTTCAATAATTTGAATAACCTAAGGAGAATGGTTATACAGTTCTCAAATTCATTGAATGTTTTTAGAATTTCACCTAGTCATTTTCACCATAAATGCATGAAACCCGCAGTCTACTTATAATACAAAAACGAAACTAGTAATCTCTCAGAGTCACACGGAGATCTACGTCCATCACCATACTGAAAAACACGGATAACATCACCCTCTCCATCAACTACCCTCCATCTCGCGGAATCAAAAACATGGTATCCAATCCTCCGGGGACTGTGTCTAGAGTAAACTATATGTCAGCGTCCTCGCGCTTCAAACAGGTCTCTGATCGTTCTCCTCATGAGCATTCCACATGGTCATCGAGAACTCCTCTTTGCGGAGCTCGGTGTTCTCCAGGATACTGTTTTCCGGGACAGCGTAGGTAGTCCTTCCGGTCAGTTTCAAGGATTTTAAACCAGGAAACCACTTTAACAGCCGCCACCATTTCTTTCCGGATCCGTCCACGTTCGAGACCTTCACAGCGTATTTCGCTGGTGTATGCCTCTTAGGTCCGCCGTTTCTGTGAAACCTCAACGATCTATCGATCTGACGATCCTCTCTTTCTAGAACCTCTCTGGCATCTTGGGTCTTGTGTTTAGCCTCGATGTCGTCGGTGATGTTCTGAGAGTCCATCGCGACGCGTTCGATTAAAGATGTTGTCTGTTTAGGGCTGTCTTCTTTTACCGAATTCCCGGAACACTCGGTGCTCTCGTGGATCACTGTGCCTGTCCCAGCTGTGCCCACTGTCCTGGAACCATAAGCGCCTAATGCTCTCTGCTGAGACCTGGATAGGCTGGAGTATGACCTTTGTTCGTTGCGAATTGCTAGGCCTGGGATCCTGCAACTCCTTGATAGTGTTTCCTGGGAAAATAGACACCAGAGGTTGATGTTAGGTTTGATGAAGACCTAGTAGAGGTGTACGAGTATCCGTAATTTACGGAGCTGAGCTGAACTCGATTCGATTGCTCGAGCCGAGTCGAGCTACTTGAAATCGACGAACTGCTTGAAGAGAATGCGAGCTACTTGAAAAAATCAACTTGCTAGAATATTCGAGCCCTCGTAAAATTTCGATTTACTCGAAAATGATTTTTCAGCTCGAAATTTTTCGAATTACTCGAATATATTTGAACAGATTTTTAACTTTCGAGTTACTCGTAAAAATTCGAATTGCTCGAGTCGAGCTACTTGAAATCGACGAACTGCTTGAAATCGGCGAATTGCTTGAAAAGAATGCGAGCTACTTGAAAAAATCAACTTGCTAGAATATTCGAGCCCTCGTAAAATTTCGATTTACTCGAAAATGATTATTCAGCTCGAAAATTTTCGAATTACTCGAATATATTCGAACAGATCTTTAACTTTCGAGTTACTCCTAAAAATTCGAATTGCTCGAGTCGAGCTACTTGAAATCGACGAACTGCTTGAAAAGAATGCGAGCTACTTGAAAAAATCAACTTGCTGGATTTGAGTTCTTGGTATTTTTTAAAGGTAATGTTACTCACCATGAAAGCGACACGGAATTTGTTCGACATGATGTTGTACAGGATCGGATTAATCGTCGTGGACATATAATAAAGAACACCGGACGTGTAGGTCATCAAAAGATAGAGGAACGCCATGCCCTTGCTATTTGACGTTATGTGGTCCGCCTCGGTTCCATAAACAGCGATCAACCGTTGCACGTGAAACGGCGCCCAGCAGATGAAAAATGCTATAACGACCGCAACTGTAACAGATTTTATGCGTAACTTAATAAAAATGCCACAAGTTCGAACAATTTCAGACATGTCGATCCATCTTTATCAATAACAGTCACCAATTTATTGACGAAGTATTTTTCAAATGCTTGTATTAAATTATTTCCAATTATTGCAAATTTAAATCGTGCAGTGCATTTTTCTGTGGATCCAGACATCGAAATCTTATAATTAAAAAAATGAATATTACCATCTTTGCCAACACTTCTCAGCAATATTTGACAGATTTTGCAAATTTAAATTGTGCAGTGCATGTTCCTGTGACTCCATACACTGATATCTTATAATTAACTACAAAAAAGAATATTACCATCGTATTTTTGCCAATACTTATTTTTAAGGTTTGCCAATTTTTACAAATTTAGATCGTGCAGTGCATTTTTCTGTGGCTCCATAAATTGATATCTTATAATTACAAAAATATAGTAGCATTACCTTCTCCAAAGAAACGGTATAAAAATCAAAGAGGCTGTAGCATTTACGATCTCCCTGAACTTTTCAGTTCCCTGTCCAGCAGACTAATTAAATTAATTAAAACGTGCACTTATCCTCGCTGGAAGTGAGAAGCGTGAATCATAAATTTACTGGAAGCACTATATTACACGTACTTCTCTTCGTATTTTTCTCCGTTGTCTGAATAGTTTGATAAATCGCTATGCTTATATTAAATCGCAGTCGTTTTGAAAGATTCAATGGCGTACTTAAATTACAACAGTTACTTCGTGAAATTGTCTAACTTTGAAGAAACTCGAAACGGTTGTAAAGCTAATTAATCTGATTAAAACGTTACTGGTAATGGAGTTCTTCAGTTTGTTGCAATTGGAAGATAAAGTTTAGTAGTCGCAAGTAAATTGAGATAAAGAGTCCGCACGAAAATTACTACGTCTAAAGTTTGCTGTTAGGATAATGTGAGCAAGGAGTCTTCTTCTTGAATCAATTTCATTGTTTACCGTTCCTTTCTTTCATTGCTGTCTTCTACGTGTTTTCTACGCTCTATTAAAATGTTTTACATTACTGTTACAACACCAAATAAAAATTGGTTTGTGCTTAGACCACATGGCTGAAGTGAAACTTCTATCTTTAATTTTTTTCGAATTTTTATTAATACTTTATGACATTTCATTTTCTATGATTCTATTATTGAAACAATTGGCTTGTGATAGCTGAAATATGATATAAATATTCTTGATTCAATTTTGTCTAAATGTCTTTTCCAATTTCCAATCTTAATTTACTTCTAAAAATTCTATTAATAATTTTAATTGTTCCGATGCAAAGTTCACGTTGAAATCTCCACTTAGCATCACTGGAATTTTATCATAATCTTTATTAAGCAATGCCGAACCCTCAACCGTATATGCTAATAGAATAGAATTTCGTTTCATTTTTTCAGGTTTTGCTTCTACAGCGTCGAGGTTTTACTAAATCGTTTCATCGTTTCATCGTTTCATCGCCAGATTGGTTTTACTCCTACCGCGTCAAGGTTTTAAGCCTACCTCGTCGAAGTTTTGCACCTAACGCGCCTAAAAAGTCTCACTTCAAAATTGTAAGTTACATAAAGTAGGGATTTGTAACACCATATCCCCAGAACGTTATAATTTGTCAATCTACCATAAATACAAAAACAAATATGTAATTTCCGACACATGACAGATACTCTATATTAATGTAGCTTCGAAATTGCGTTTAACGTAACGCAATATATTCTCGACTGCGATTAAAATTGCTGAAATAAAATGAAATAAAAATTACGAGGTAGCTAATGAATTAGTGAAAGAATTAGAACAATGGTGTATTAATCTAAGACTATCTCGCAAAAACGATCTTTTCGATTAACCCACCAGCATCTCATCCACCGGTCAATCATTTCGTGGAGCCCGCAGATTATGTCTCCTATTAGTTTCTCCTTTTGTCCAAGATATCATGGAGAAACTACCGATTCAATTTTCCCGCGTGTAGGGAGCTTTGAACAGCACTCGAGACAAGGGATAACGAGACGAAACGCTATCGTAAATTCGTTGGTTGACCTCATCATCTCTGCGAATTGTCACCCGATGAAATTAAGACGACTCTGCTCGAAAACGATCTCATAAAGAACGCGTTATCGCAGCGTCGATCGACAGTGATCGGCTTCTAGAACGTCCCTCGATAAATTACAATTATAGATTGTCACTCGCGTCGATTATTATTCGTGCCTCCCACTGAGGGTAAATGTCATCCGACGAGGACCTTATGGTTTCCAGTAAATTTCGTTAATTGACCCTCCAAATTTTTGTGGTTAATTCTAATTGTAAGTCGAATCGAAAGATATCTTACAAAAGTTAGTTATAATTGAATCAGCTCATTGTTTTATTATATTCATTATATTTAATGACGCCCTCGACTGCAAAACGTACATTTCAAATTTTCAATATTTTTCCACATGAAAATGTTGTAACAACCACTTTTAATATTCCCCAAGCAATTCCGATCAATCGCAATATTTTAACTATTTTTGTTTCTACGCCGTGTAGCAAACTAATCGTTCTAATTTTTCTCAAAAAAAGAAACCAAGTGTTATAGTCCTATATTAAAAAAAGTTATCGTCTCTTTAAAAGTATCCGAATGTTACTGTGAGCCACTGTATTAATAATTGTATTACAGCTGCTGGTTCTGCACGAAGTAGGAACGGACTGAGCGTAAAGTAGATACATGGGTAAGAGGGGTCCTGACACGAGCGGGGAGGGATGGTAGACAGCAGCCATATTGAGTGGCAAAACTAATGTTGCTATCTATATAACGTTGCGGGAACATTGATAAGATTTGATTCTGAAAAATGAATGTATAACTAGTGTATTTGTATATATATATCTGTATATACATATGAAACATTAAAATTTAATATACATTTATATATATATATATATATATATATATATAAAATATAATATAATTCACACTTATTCTTTATTTTGAGGATGGGAAAGAGAAGGAGTGCTACAAAAACTAAGCAAAGTACATAGTAAAACAATAAAATATTTATTTGGCAGAAACAATTAAAGAATACCAACATTTGTTGCTATGATAAGGAAATCTGCCAAGACCTTACCAGTATTCACAAAACAAAAATTACATTGTATTAGTAAAAAATAGTTTACAACTAAAACAAAACTTACGTTAATAATAAATACATAAAACAAAACAAAACATTGCACATTTGGCCGTCTTTTCTGAAAAATAAAAATGAAATAAATAAACAGTAAAAATAAACAATTCTCTGGCGTGGGTTACACTAGTATTTAAAGGTGCCCATAGAGCGCACTACAGTGTTGCCCACACAAGATGGCCGACAAGTTGATATAACCCTTCCGTCTTTTAGCTCACCCCCGAAGAATTAGGCTCAGGCCTTTAGGTCCGTGGTTCCACTAAACGTAATGAATCGACGCGACGGCTCAAAATTTCGGCACGCAACTAATGCTTGAACCTTTCCCATTTCCAGAAACGCTTATTTATCACCCCGACATGGCCGAATTGGAAGACATTAGTCCTAAAAACCCCCCTTCCTCGTAACTTCTTCAGATCCCGCGGTAATTTGTACTCAGCAAGGGCGGAAGTTCTCGTTTCTCAATTTCAACTGAAGTTTACATAAATGTACAGTCATTTTTCAACGATAGCAGCTCACTGTCCCATGTTTTCATGCGATTAAACCAATAAAACAGTTGAAAAAAAAAAGGACACAACAGCTGTTCGGATAGGATTTCCTGCTAAAGTGACGCCATTTTGATTCCTGAAAAATATGCAGAGGAGGGAATTGATATGCTGTTTGCGGCAGAGAGGGACGGTTATTGCATTTACGCGTTATATACGATTATGTTTTCCTTGAATTATTCATTTTTCGTTTTTGGGTTCGACTGCTGGCCCCCATGCTTCAGATTATTTGTTCCAAAGGCTTCCGATGTGTTTGGAAATTTAATGTAGGCTTTGCTGGGGCTGTGGGGTTTGTGACAAGGGGACTGATCAACAATTTGCACGTTGGTTGAATTTTTTAAATGGTTAAGTTCGGATAAATCGAACGGAAAGAAGTAAACGAGAACGAAAAATGAACTCTGTTGAATATTGACTTATTTAGAACATTTTGTATGTTAAAATATTGTCGATTATTAGCATTGCAGCTTCTTAGCATAATTTTCACAGCAAAAATGCTTTATAGCATGATACAGTTAAATTTTACCTGGGATTTTTAATTTGCAGAATAAATTAAAAAATGTCCGGGAAAAAATGAAATTTTGTATTAAAGGCATCTCGCTCTCGGTAAATAATGTTTAAATAGTATATTGAGATGTTCATAATGTAATAAAAAAAAATATTATTGTTTTTGGGAGGGCCCACAGAATTTTTTCACATAACAATCTTTCGTGTAGCTTTTATAGTCGAAGCAGAATAAATTCTTGAAGTTCAGATTTTCTATTTCTAAATTAAATTGTCTTACACACTGATAATGATGGATTGGAGATGCAACGAACATTAAAGCAACAATCAAAATTAATTTTGAAAGGTGTTAGCTATAAATAAATATTCACTTCTTTAACAAACTTGATTAAAATATATTTAAAAAAAATATTTTTTGTACGTTTGATACAAATTTGGACCAGGAGTTATCATCTCCCTCAAAGAAAAATTATATAGTTATTAAAATACGTTTAGAAAAAGTGAATGAAATGTTTAACAAACGTTTGGAATCAGTTTCGAATAATACATTATCGATTCGGAAATAGCAATACTGCAATTGAAATTGCGGTACGGTTGCACCGCAATATTTATACTGGGAAACATTCATGGCGCTCGCTGCAAACATAATTTATCCAACCGCTGTCCCGAGGGAAAATCGTTTCCGTAGATCCATGAATTTATCAAGCCGGCGTCGAACGTTCCTGAGGAATTTACACGAGTCACGTAGAGCATCTTGCAAACAAGTTATCCGTCTTATTGATGGTTCGAGGAAGAAACCCTGTTTCGGCAATCTTGGCTCGTTAGCAGGCCACTCGACTTTTGCCTAACCTCCTCACTGCCTTTCTGACAGCTTAGCAAAACTTTTAGGAGAGTAAATATGATCTGCACGTCCCTAAGTTTCGATTTGCTATGCGACCCGACGTTTCCGGAAGTTTAACTGCTTCCTATGCTATCGATACATCCGGAAAGAAAAATTTTGTCAGTGGTACGAAACCTGGAATCTGAGAAATTGGGAAACAAGACACGCCCTGTTACACGTTTTATTAGATTTAAATGTGAAAAAATATCTTAATCTATACTTTTCCAATTTATTTCAGTTCCACGTTTTTCCTATCTATATTTAAGAAGAAATACTTATTTTAAAAGTATTTATTTTAAGAGGGCGATATTCGAGGTAAATATTGTGATTATTCTTGTTCTGATCGGAAGAATTGGCATTGTGTTGTTAAAATAAATGTTATGAATAAAGAATAACGTTAAAATATTGTTAGTATCTAACTTTCTATTTAATCTGCACACAGGTTTAAAATATAAAGTTTCAAGAAAAACACATTTAAAGTATTCAAGCCGAGCGTTTTGAACTCGTTGCACTAAATTTTGTGTAATTTCGTCATATTTACAAATTCTGCCGTCAAATTTTGTCGATAAATTTTTTAAATATTGTACTTTTGTCTCGTGCGAAAAAGAAAAGACAATTTTTTAACCTGTTACACATGAAGAATAATTTGCTTTTTTTTACAGAAGAATCTGTTTTTGCTTGAGAGTCTCGATTTAAAATTAATATAAAAATATCAATTAATTTGTAAGGTGTGGAATTGACTCTGAAAGCTCGACGAGGTTCGAAATTAAGTTCCCAATATGGAAACATTAGCAAACAGTGCAGTTTCGCTTCACTGTCATTAATATTACGTCTGACATCTGCCGGTGTAATATCTTCTAGATGATCAAGCGTGTTATGGGAACGTTCGTTATTGACTTGCGTTCATCACGTGGCTGATGATGGACCGCGAACAATTGATATATAACCGCGGAATATTGTCTACAGAGGCCCGATCATGTGACTTTATAGTCAGATAAAAATTTGAGCACCTTTTTAAACGTTAAACCACGAGCTCCGCTTTTATATGATGAATTCTTTAAAAGATGGGGAACATTTGTTAACCTATTAAAGCCCGAGCTGTAAATTCAAATGATTTTTGCGTTCAATATCTTCACAGAATATTGGAACACCGAATTTCCGATGTTTTTAAGATTATTGATATTTTAAACTGTAATTTCGTGAAAAAGAATTGTGTAATAAGAAAATTGTATTCGTTTTGGAGCTTCAAGCCTCTACTTTTGCTTGACAAATATTCCCAATACTTTAACAACTATTATCTAAAAACATTAAAAAATTATTTTCGGGATTGAAACTACCATAGATTTGAAGATTGAAGCTTCCCCTTTAGAATGAGCACTTAAAACTTGATGTACTATTTTTTCGAAATTTCTTGTACGCGATTTACTTAAATCTCCATAAAATATGGAATTGTTTTAGAACAAAATAAATAATAAGTTGAGTGAAAGTAGAGGCTTCAAGCTCTAAGATTAGTCCAAGTTTATTGTTGTACAATGATTTTTATTAAAAATACAAATGTTCACTGAAGCCGCTGTACATTTACTGACAATGTACAATTTTTTATTATTTCGAAAAGTGTACAAGAAACAGTGCAAACGCAAGCAACCGAATATTTGAATCGAACCTCAGGCATCGCGATAAAAAATACATTAACAATAAGCAAGTCTAGGAAGCCTCGTTTTTGCAACAGTACCGTTTGCATCAATAATGCAAATGCAACGGAAGGAAAAAAACTGTTAGCGGAATGTTGCGTTTATGGAACGTTAGATCCTAATGCGTTAATTGTCCACGAAGTTGTCCACTGAAATATAAATACATGCATAAATACCATAATCTTGCAAATGAACCGCGAATAAAAAAACGGAAACGAAAGATCACGGACGGTGCATTCATTTCCTCCATTGATCCTAATCTATTCCTACGAATGTTAACGAGCCGGACAACTCATACAAATTTTTTAACAATAATCGTCACGTTGTTTGTCACGGTCTTTGCTTTGAAGCGTCGAGCTGTGAATTTAGAACAATCGCTAAAACTTGGTTTGATTGATTTCGTCATAATTTTGTGTTATTATTTTATTTGTGAGTAAACACGTCAAGGTCATATGAAGGTCATCTTCGTTTTTTTAAATGGAATTCTACACTTTTTAATACATCAATCGATGCAGTTGGACATTCTTTATAAAAACCGATTTATGTTGAAAAATTAGTCGTTTAGGAGATGTATCCACTTCAAAAATGCCGAGATACAAATGGTCGTTGTGTTGAACCTTTTCTGTAAGGGATAAAAGTACATAAATAACATAATCTTGCAAATGAACCGCGAATAAAAAAACGGAAACGAAAGATCACGGACGGTGCATTCATTTCCTCCATTGATCCTAATCTATTCCTACGAATGTTAACGAGCCGGACAGCTCATACAAATTTTTTAACAATAATCGTTAAAATCGTTGTTTGTCACTGCCGTCGTTTTGAAACGTCCAGCTGTGAATTTAGAACAATTTTTCACTCTTTCGTGGGAATTAATTCAAATTTGTCTATGACTTTTGTCGAGTTATTTTTAAGCGGCCGAATCACAGTGCGTTCGTTATCATGACGATCTACAAGGAAAAAAATTTATCTGAATGCATCCGCGACGTGTCCGCATATTTTTTGCCCCCCCTGCGGATCATTTCGACGGGAAAAGCATTGTTCTTTTTCTATCGTGATCCTCGTAACAGACGGCATTGTCTCCGGCATTGTATCAATATAGTTAACAGGCTCCTGTCGACCTCGATTTTTCCATTTTCGTCATTTCTATCGATCTCTCTGTCTGTTAGATATATCCCTTGGTCCTGTGGGACCGTAAGTTACAATAAATAAAAATAAATCGCCTCGCAATACTCGCCGAGAAAAAACTGCCCAAAAGAAAATACATAATAGCATTTAATAACGAATATTATCAATATTGATCAGTTAATGGGCCTTGTAGTAATTAGTTTGTAACTCATACACGACGAAGACCCGACGATTTTTTATCAGTTTATATTTTATGCATATTGCATATGGCATCATTTGTCTTTGACTTGTAAACACCGACTAATTACAGCGAGAAAAAATTCTGCTCGAAGAAAAGACATATATCATCTTCCGTCTTTTAGGGTGAAAAAGCGGTCTGGAAAAAACGACTTGTAACCTCTAATTGTTGGACAGAGTTGCACATCATTCTTCAATAATTTATACATTTTAAAACAGAGAACACAGACTCGTATACATAAGATTAAAAAAAAATTTGTGTACTTAAAGAATATATTAACAAATGTGCCATTATTTTTGAAAGTGGCATAAGACCATTTCGTCAGACGTTGATATATTGGTAACGACGGATGCTGGTGGGGGACCGTGCACGCTATGGTGGGGACGGTTTTGTCTTAATTGAGACAAAAATGCCCATCCCTGGTCTAGGTTCTACTATCGATCACTATATCACACTAAAACCATGAAACTCATCTTGTATCACTCATCAATAGACTACGAATGTTTATGCAATTTTTGTGTAGACGAAGTTTAAGAAATTGAAGTCAAATAAAATCTTGTTTTCAGTGGTAGTAGCCTTGTTACAACTGGCATAAATATGTAATTTTAATTATAGGTTAAAAATTAATTATTTAAATTTATTTACAAATAAAATTTAAAAATTCTGTCAAATAATTATATTCCAGTATTTTTCGCAAATTTTCAGAAGCCAAAAATTGCATGAAGATCCGCAGTCTACTCATCGGACATGCAATATATCGATCAATCATAATATTCCTTCCAATTTGCAACTAAATTGAAAACAACCGAAATAATCTATACAAGAACACTTTAAAATAAAACCAAAAACAACTATAATTAATTACATCGAAAAATTCCAACGGATTCAATACGGGGGATAAAACGTGAATTAAAAAAGGATAGGTTATATTGGAATTCTGTTATCAGCGCACCACATGGTCGCAATTTCGAGCGGGCAGGATCAAAGGCTTATCGTAGATAGTTAATAATCGCTTCGAGGTCGAAGAATAATTTGTGCGTTCTCGCGGGGCTTAGCTTCTCATAAATTGCATAGAATTCCGCGTCTCCTTCGGCCCTGGCAAATTGTTTACTTGTTCCGCCATCGTTGCATCTGCAAACAATGGAACCTCCCTGTTCCGCCATTCGTTACGACGCTATACATCATGCTAGCATGGTTGCACCGCCGCGATACCAATGATTTCCCCGTCCTCGGCAAACTTCCAAGTTTTTACGCTAACGCAATTATGCTTTCAATCGACTCGTTAACGCGAAAGTGGTTTGCTCAAACATTTGTAATCCGTTCGGCGGAATTCGAACTGAGAATGACTTGTTTGTCCTCGACGAGTCACAATTTTCAGGTGATTCTTCATCGAGATGAATCGCCGCCATTTTTTTAAATTTCTATAATTCCTTTCGAATATATGGACGATCAGAAAAATGGTAAATCGTCTGATGCTATAAAGTACAGTCGAATAGAAATTTACAATAATATTAGATTGTTTAATTGTAAGGAGGCTCGAAACGACACGGCTTTCGTTGCTCGCTCGCGGGGATGTAACTGACAACGTTACTAACAAAATCACCACGTAACGATCGCTGTCAACAAAACACGCAACGCTCAAATCAATAAAACCACACATAACGGACAAATCAATTAAAACATACATAACGGCATCGATCAATAAACATATACAGGGTGTTCATTTTCAAAAAGCGTAATACACGTGTCTAAGGATTTCGAGGAGGAAAGTGGGGGGCTGTATATTTTTATTTGGGTGGCGTTCTCAAGGTCATTTGAAGGTGAACTTTATTTTTTCAAATGGAAACCTATATTTTTTATTATGGAATCTTATTGTACGTAAAAAGTCCAGCAATTTTCGTAGGATACATTTTTTTATCTGCGCACTAGTTTCGAATGAATTGTTGTCGGTATTGTCACTTATCACGCAGCTGAGTAAAACAATATATTAAATTGGTCACTCGCAATCAATTATTCATTATAAAGTAAGCAACAAAACTTTCATAATGATATAATTTTATTTCGATAGTAATTTATTGCACACAGTGTTGTAATATCAGTGTAGAAACGACAATGATTTAACATTTACGTTACGTTGTTATTTCTTTTTTAAATTGATGTTAATTATTTCTCTCTATTTCTATAATTAAAGTGTATTTTCCTATTGCCAGTACTATTTATTCAATTTTGTTTATCTATATAGAATAAATAACAAATGCATATAATGTACATCTCATTACATACAATCATTTGGTGCCACTTCTCAGGTAGCTAACTAAAACAAAAGCTATTTACAGATGCATTTTGATAAAACTGAAAGAGATAAGAATGCACTTAAATTGTGGGAGGCTTTATGAACATTTCATGAAGTGTGGGTGCGAATAAAGAGCAGCTTAACCCATATCTTAAGATAATAATCGCTCCCAGAGATATGGCGACCGTCTGTCCAGATGGAGACTTGGATATTGGAAAAAAATGAGCGAAGAATGAAATTACTGTTTCAGATCGGACAGGACAGAATCTCTTACTGAACCTTTCATCTTCGATATTGATTTTCTCTATTGGAGAAATTGTCGTGCGATTACTATGATGATTCCACTAGATAATTGCTTCAAGATACGATTCAAAGTTCTGTTCAATAAAAACGTACATAAATTTCTTGAACTTGGACAAACGATGTATGTAAAAATCGTTATTTCGTAAATAATGTAAAACGTCTCAAGCCTGTCGAAGGGTTAATAACATAATAGTGAGAAGTATGATACACAAAATAATAAAGTTAAAATAAAATTATTTTTATTTTAAAATATTTATTTTATTTTACTGTAAAATAATAAAAACATAAGTATCCGCAGTTGCCTCAGTTTCTAATACGTGAATTAATTTCTACATCTACTATTACAATATTGGGTACAGTTGCCGACAAAATTACGTGTACACCTTTTAAAAGCCAATAACTTTTATGAAATTGGATTAAACGACTTTTTCGAAATGTTAGAAGGATTAGTTTAATAGGTAATGTCTAGAAAAATATTTTTTGAAATTGCTATTGCTCTGAATTTGGATGAAAAAAAGTAAAGGTCATGATTTAGAACATTTTTCTTCGTACCTATAGAGAAAATTTAAAATATGCCTTTTGTCCATATTCGGATGACGTATGAGAGAGCTTAGGCATTGAAAAATTTAAGAATCTATTAAATCGCAGTTCCTCACAATTTTTGAAATTTGTAATTATTTTTTATTCACAGCAACCTTAATCGATTTTGACGATGCTTTGTGCACGTATTATCATCTACTGAGATCTGCGAAAGACATACTTTAAATTTTCATTATAAGCACCTCTAAAAAAAGTTAAAAAACGTAACCTTTACTTTTCTCAACGTGATTTCGATCAATGGTAATTTTATCATTAATATTTTTACACTTCACCTAGTAAACTAAACCTTCTACGTTCTTCAGCTCTACTTCAAGTCGTTTAATTCAAATTCTAAAAAGTTTATAAAGGGTGTCCATTTAATTTCGTCCCCGATTGTACATATATACAGAAATTTGAATCTTCGTTTTCTCACTTTAACTTGTTATTCTTAAAAAATAAGGTTATGTGGACCATTGAATAACAATAAAAAGCGTTTCAGAAAGTTTAATACCAACCATCCAAATACACAAAACGATAAAAAAATACTTTGATCTAAAATAATTGAATCAGAGAGTTGAAAAGAAAGATTAAAAGATTTGCATATAGCTAATACAATATTTGATTATAAATTATATTGAAGACAAGTCTTCCCCGATCGTTTTGATACATAAGCAGCCACAGGTACCATGGTTTCCGAACGTTTTAACCGAAGTATTAACCAAGACCTGCTTAATTGAATCTTGATTGCCGAAATCGGATTTCCTGAGGCCATGACTGGGAATTCTGATGAAGAGGAACCCTCGATCAAAAATTACCCAGCTCGGCTGATTGAACGACAGCTAGTCCATTAAAGAGGTGTCGGATCTCGCGAGATCGATGTTAACGTTACGCCCTAAATGATTATGGTAAACTGTAAAGCGGCGCAGCATGATTTATCCATTCGCGACGCGGATCGCGAGCGAGCCTCGTTAACCTTAGTAATTACGCATGCTTGTGTAAGCGTGTCGTTTGAATTTCACGATCGTCGTGCTCGATCACAGTCACATGACATCTATGTCGCATCAACGCCGGATGATTAGGCTTCGTTTAACGTCGATGGATCTAAATCCTACACTGTCCTATAATTTTAGGCTGCTGAAGTATAGTATAGAGAATAACAAAAGTGAATAACAACGCCATTTAAAACTGCATAACTTTGTTAAAATTAGACCAAATGACTTGAATTGTTTTTAAGAAGTTAGAAACATTAGTTTATCAGAAGTGGTGTAAACGTCTTTTTTTTTTTAAATTGCTATTAGTCAGAATCGCGAGCAAAGAAAGTAAAGGTTGATTTCGACAGAATTTTTGTCTGGGTCTGTATTGAACATTTTAAAATATATATTTTCTAGAATGAAATAAATTATATACATGCTGAAAATTTCATCGATATTAAGAGTGATGGATGTTGTTAAGTAACAATGATGGATGTATTAAAAAAAGATGTATAAAAAAAAAACAAAATTGACCTTCGTATGACCTTAAAGCGATCACCTACAAATAAACTAATAACATCAAATTATGCCCCACTCAGCACCATTTAATTCTTATCTGAAACATTTTTTCAGTAGGACTTAAGAATAGCGAAGAAATCAAGATCTCAAAATCGGGTGAGACACCCGGTATACCAAAAATTTCATCAGCGAATTATATTAAACAGTGGATATTAAAAATTGTTTCCAGACCAAATTCAGTTTTCACCAAACGGGAGAAGGTCGAGGCCACGTCAAAATTAGTTTGCACTCAGTTTACTTTCGACTTATTAATACCTCAAGTGTACAGGATCGCATGTGTGCGCAGGCTATATCCATATTGTATGCTCATAAACGCTAAATTTCACTTGCAAAGGAAATTCACTAATTAGAATTCCTGTGTCGCATCAAAACAGAAACTCTGCCTTGCCGTTAACAATACATACTTTGCATTATTTTACGTACGATGAATGTTTGTTACGCTATCAATGTGACGTAAAAGTCGACTTAATATTCACCACCGGTCTTCTCGCTGGAAGGAGCACCGTCATTTTTTATTTGACGCGACTGCGTCTATTCCCCCCCCCCCCCCCAGATAACAAACTGTGACATCGATCTCAATATTTTGCCCGTGAAAACGCAACGTTTCATCCCGTTTTCATTCCGCAGGAAGTAAACTGACAGGCGAGTTCCATTGTAGCGGAATGCCGATTACAATATCGTACACCTTCTACAAAAAAAAAATTGAATTCCCAAAAACCCAGAGGTACAAACTGCAGCTTTTTCATCCGCAACTGTCATTTCATTCGCTTTTTACAAAAAAAAAAAAAATAAATAAAAATCACTTTTAGGTCACTTGTAATTGAAATTTTACTGCGGACTCTGACAGATCAAATTTTTAATTGGTTTTTCGGATGATAAAGATCATTAAACCAAGAATGAAATTTTTATTTACCTCCTGCTTCGTTCAATTTATACAGACAATTTCTATTTTGCATAAAGATCGGCAGTCTAGTGACATGTGATAAAGTAGATTGCGGATTTTGGTGGGTGTACAAAAAAAATATATTTATACAATTTAATACAGTAATTTTTAATCTAATAAATTTGTTAAAAAAAGAAAGAAATATCTACATGGTTACTGCTACTTACAATTGATGCAGACGATTTTTATTTTGTTTAGTGAGTGAAAGAAACTATGAATTCTAAAAATCAAATAAAATCTGACGAATCTGCAGGATATTAATTCGTTGCAATTAATAAAAAAAGAAATTATTTAAAGTAACAGAAATACTGCTCCTTATAATTGATGCAGACAATTTCTATTTTGTTTAGTGGGCTAAGGAATCTATGAATGCTAAAAATCGAATAAAATCTGACGAATCTGCAGGATATTAATTCGTTGCAATTAATAAAAAAAGAAATTACTTAAAGTAACAGAAATACTGCTCCTTACAATTGATGCAGACGCTTTTTATTTTGCTTAGTGGGTTAAGGAAACTATGACTGGTAAAAATCAAATGAAATCTGACGGAGCAGCAGCATATAAATTCGCGTGCAAATATTTCGGAAATCCCAGACCTACAACAACCTTTGATGCCCGTTTGAAATTGCAACGGCGTGAACACGGTAATCGAATTGTATCGTCCAGCCGTAAGCTATGAACTCATTCCGGAAGTTGGTGAAAATAAACCGAATTTATGTATCGCGAGCTGTCGATATCACACATAGGTCAACGGTGTATGTTTGCGAATCAAATTTGCGATTTCCATCCTGACTGGCTGACTGGAGAACGACGACGAGGATTCTGACGCAGGGCAAATGTAATCAAATTCGAATAATATTCGCCTACGGTTGATTGCTATATTAATGGCTGCGCGCACTGTAAACGATCGAACCTTATTTGCGGACACGCTCCGCGTAAATAGAAGATCAAATAATGCAAATTAGGGGATTTCTACTGCGTATATTTTGTGAACGTTTCAAAAAAATTGTTCTCTGTGTATTTTTCTCTGCAGAAAATTCCGAATTTCTGAAACTTTGTAAATTCACGGGGAACTTCGAGAGAAGCAATTTTTTTGCATGAGAGTCATTTGTGTAGCTTTTATGGTGGAAGAATGAATTCTTGAAGTTAAAAATGTGAGACCTAACTCAGACCTAGTTTGTTTAACACTAGATTTACCGGCTATTTAAGTATATCTATTTCTACCAAGGCCAGTCAGAATGACTGGTCTTTAGAAAAAGTGCTTAGTGGTGTTTCCAGTATTTATGTACTTTTAAAAAATGACAAAAAAAGTTGAATAATATTGATAGGGCCGGTGCTAGAAATTGACGGGCCACAACTCAATCAACTCGCCCAAAAGCGAGTCGACCGAGCACGGCCAAGACACTCAGAAACCCCGAGTATCGAGTTCGCACTTACAGATAGCCAAGTGTTCGGAACCCAAGGAGAACCTTATGTGCGGCCCAAAACCCTGAGTAAATATACAATTCCAAGGGCCGCTAGCGTACTGCATCAGAATCATGATTTTCCCGAAATCATATATTCTGTCCCGAAAAAACGTTGCAGTGCTTATCAATTGTTGTAGCTGTCCCAATGCCATTTCATCACATAGAAACATGCTCCAGTCATTTTGACTGGTACTGGTATAAGTGTCAATAACAAAAAATATATTTGTTACGAATACATATAAAATAATATAAAGTTCATAAAACTGATTCTTTAGTTATGGCTACAAAAGTCATGATATCATTTCGGAAAGAAAATGTTACATGCAGTAGGAATTTTGAATTGAAATTGCAAAACCAGTCATTTTTACTGATCTGGTAAATCTAGTGTTAAAGGTTTGATAATAGATGTAGTCGACAACGACAATGTTTGCTAAATTCGAAACTTTTTGATTTAAAACAAGCTTCATCCTCAATAAATCCAGTCTCGAAAAATATGTAAAACAGCACAGAAATATTTATTGGAAGACGAGTTTTTTCACAAGTATTTTTACACAAAAAGATACTACATTTTCTTGAAATATGAAGAGATCTGCAAAGTTTAAAATTAACATGTTAAATAGGTTTTGGCCTCAACGTGGCCACGGCCTAAAAAATTATGACAGAAATACATTTTAATTGGCTGCAGTTGTTTAACAATTCATATAATGACATACTGCAGATTGTATTAATGTGCTTTTTCTGAGTATATGTCATTTTTTCCAGCACTGTTCTTGCAAGGAATATTTATGACACGCTTCAATAGTATCTTTTATCATAATGTACTTAATTAAGACTACTCACAAGCACAATAAACAAAAAGTACACTTAAAATGCATAGTTAAAATACAATGTTATAGACACCTAGCTATTACTAATAACAACAATGTATTCTGAACATTGTGTTAGGTCGGATCATAAATAATTTCCTTATTAATACATCAATTTTATTTATCAGTAGCAATTATTTTTCATCTCCAATTCACAGATCTCTATTTCTTTAACATTTTTCTACAACGCGATTATTTTAGGGTTTAAACAGAAAATTTATACAAAATCAGTGAAAATATCAAAGGAAAAGCAAGAGCGTGGCTCTTCCAGTAAACAATAAAACATCACTTTATTCAGCACACTGTAATAACAAAACTTAAATAAATAAATATATATTTCATGTTCAACTGCTATATCTCAATTTCCCTGACATTAACTTATAATACGATTATTTCATGGTTTAAACATAAGACGTTCAGGAAATTAATGAAAGTTTCGCAACAAAAGCGGTTGCTACCCCTCGAATAAATAATAAAACGATTTATCATAACTCAGAAATCCTCCCCACATAAATCACGCGACAGGTGAGCACAGACCTCGCACCAAGACAACACAAAATGGCTGTCAATCGACATGAAATACTGAAAGAAATGTCGAGCTCAAATCGATTCTCGCCGGACTGTTTTTCGATACTACTTCCCGTTCAAAATGGAGACTATGTTAAATGATCATAACAGGAAGTTGCATAACGAACCCGCCTGAACAATTCATGCATCGATCTATTTTCACAATTTCGCTCACACGCGCGACATTCAAATTACCGAGCAGACACTCTGCGGAAATAAGAAAACTTGGCTCTGAACTTGTTACAATGCTCGTCACACGAATTATGCCAGCGGACGAGGCTGATTATCGACCGCAATTATTGCTACATAATTATCGTCGTAAATCACGCGATCGATCTTCCCGTGGAAGTTCCTGCGACTCCCGTGCATTATCAAAGGTCGCCGGGCTAATTATAATATGGCAAATGCATAGTAATCACTTCCTACGACTGCGTACTATACGACGGGTTGTCTATTAATTTCCTTTTATTCCCGCAGGGCCACGTCGCTGGCAAAATCGTTCGGCATTTGTGTAACACGAGCCTCGCGGCGATCTGCTTGACATAATCGTTTGTAAAATCCGCTGGAGCGTGAGGAAAAACATTTTAACAAAAACCACACCCGTCCCGTGATACAGTGGCGTGCAAGATTATCCGGACAACTTTTAAAAACGTATAACTTTTTCAAAATCGGTCCGAACGGGGAGAGCTTTCTGTTAGAAGGATTGGTTTACTAAATTGTGAGTACAAAAACCTTTTTTAACACGTTCACCGCCACGTCAGTCATACGCGACTGACACGATTTTTTTACTGGATTTCAACGTTATTTCGTAGTATAGCTATTTCCTCGTTTGGACCTACGAATTACAAGAAAGTTAAAAAAACAGTGACTGTAATAAATCATGACTTATCAGTTACGGGTTCGATTAAAAAATTCATTCGATATCTTGAATTTTTGTCACGTGCTGTAGCGGCGCTGAACGTGTTAATAATTACTATTGGTCGGTGTTGTGAAGGAAAAAAGTGATGATTTTTCACTTTTTTATCTGTGCCTACAACGGAAATGTGAAACACGCCGTTCTGCTGTAGTGAAGATGATCTTTCGTAAAAATGTTTCGATTTGTCCATTATAACTAGACAGTGGATTTATGCATTTATGACAAAAATGAGTAGGTGCAATTTAATACAGTAAACACAATAGAAGAATTTAAAAATACTGTCACATTATTTTCGACTTCTTAAACGTATTAAGAAAGAAAGTAAATTTCTATTTCACCTCAGTTTGTTGCAAATCAGGTAGATAGTTTTTATTTTGCATAAATATGTCTAATTATAACTGAACTGCGGTTTTTATGAATTCATTGCAAAGACGAGTAGATTCAATGTAAAACAATAAAAGCGTTCGAAGAATGAAAAGATACTGCCCAATTATTTTCAACTGACTAAAATTATTGAGAAAAGAGATAAACATCTATGTAGCTCCCGTATCTTGCAAATAAAGCAGATAATTTTTATTTTCCACAAAAATCCGCAGTTTAATTACAACATATAGTTCAATTTGTTTTGTTCTAACCCTCCGTGAGCGAGTATGTTATCTCTAGGCTTTCGAAAAATCTAAATAATTTCTTGAACACGTATTAGAGTTCCTATTTCAATACGTCATCGCTGGAACGTCAAATGTTTAAAGCGTTATGAGAAAAACATAGATATTGTAAAAATAGAAATTGAAGAGTGGGCGTAAACGATCCAGGTTGCCCAAGAAGGGATAACATTATATTTTAATAACATCATTTCCTGTAGAATACAACGCGTGTTAGGTAAACATACTCCTTCTACAACGTCATCAACCTGTCTCCCGCTCGCGCGATCATCGTGGAAAATTTATTCGAGTTTCAATGGGAGTATGAGGAACATTTTTAAATCACAGTGGAAGAATATGAAATCGCGAGTATTATTAATCTCCTATTCCGAGGCTGCTGTTTGCGGTGGGCCGCGGATCGTTTTGCAATTTTATTTCTAGAAGATTTACATGTTCCGGGCAAATACCAACGGCAACTTGATTGAAGATTGATGAACACGCCGTTCGGTGAATAATTTTGACAGTAAACAATAGGTCGCAGGTTGCTGCTTGAATACGTAATGACGCTTTATTAACCTTCAGAACACTACACTCGCAGCAAACTCATAATTATTCCTACGAACGTATGCCAACAGATGCACGGATTTTTCCTCTCGAAGTAGAACGCGGATTGTTCTTGAACCGAGTTCATTTTCGATGCTCGGCTTCTGACCGCGCGATGGTTTTAATTACCTGTTGCAAGTATACAGAGGCAGCCAGCTATTTAACCAGTTAACTGTTTTTGACGAGTGTACTCGTCATCAAGAAACAGCACAGTTTTTTGTTATGACGAATATACTCGTCATGCGTAAAAAGTAGCTACAATTTGCTGTTTACATTGCAATTTTAGTGAAAACTAAAATATATTCTTTGAATATTTGGAGGCCAAGACGAAATAAAACGCACAAATACGAAAATATAAATAATTATTATGAAAAAACTGTATACAGTGTGCGTAACATTTTTTGCGACACATTTTAGGTACACACTGTTCAAAGAGGTTCCAACAGCTAACTGGTTAAGTACGTAATTTAGAAATGAATTACTTTTTCAAAATTAGTCCAAACGACACGGACCAATTTCAAAAAAATTATTCGTCTTTAAAAGGCGTACTTAAGTAGCTGGCTGTCACTGTATAGTCAACACAACCCCCACCACGAGTTCCAGAACTTCTAACAACTATTGGTGGGGGTAGGTAGCGTGCATCAAACGAGGTTACAGTGACCGAGGTTGCAACGAGCGAGGATATATTGTAATTTTCCAGATCAAAATTGCTTCTTCGTTCTTTTTCCTTATTTTTCACGCAATCTTCAATACTTCATCGCTCTATCTTAATTCTATGAAATATTCAGCGATTTATTATCGTAAACGTTACCATTGTACGGCGTGGAAGAATCTTTGAAACAGATTGTTCACAAACGAATTTTATGTTTTTAATTAGATCGCCGCATGCCCCAACGACCATTGCAACGACTGACTGCGATCTTCGCGCCGAATTTCAAACTAATTGGAAAGTTTCGTTCGGCGAAATGCAGACTAGGAAATAATTTATGAAATAGAGTGAGATTTTTCAGATTGCAAGTATATTTTTTCACAAAATTGTCCATAGTTCTATTTTCATAAGAATTACTGTGAAAATTCTATTTATCAATTTTCTATTATTTAGACACGTTTGGAGCAAACGAAAAATTGCACATAAAGTATATTGTAGTATATTCTAGTATATTCTAGTGTATTTTGCTATATTCTAGTACATTCCAGTGTATTCTGCTATATTCTAGTACATTCTAGCGTATTATGCTATATTCTAGTATATTCTAGTATATTCTAGTATATTCTAGTATATTCTAGTATGTTCTAGTATATTCTAGTATATTCTAGTATATTCTAGTACATTCTAGTGTATTCTATTGTATTCTGCTATATTCTAGTGTATTCTGCTATATTCTAGTATATTCTAGTATATTCTAGTATATTCTAATATATTCTAGTATATTCTAGTATATTGTAGTACATTCTAGTGTATTCTATTGTATTCTGCTATATTCTAGTGTATTCTGCTATATTCTAGTATACTTTAGTATATTCTAGTATATTCTAGTATATTCTAGTATATTCTGATATATTGCACATAATGGTGGAAGATTATAACCACTATCACGATAAATCGCTATGTGGGAACGATTGAACAACTTATAATACAAATGGCGGGACATTTTTGAATAGTATAGGCAACATTCATAACTAGACTGCGGAACTTTATGCGAAATAAAAATTGTTTGCATTAATTACGAGACGTAGAAACTAATTAGAAATTTATTTCGCTCTTCAGTGGTTTTATTAAGCCGTAAGAGATGTGCTGATATTGTCAAATCCTTTTAACCTTCCCACTGTTTAAAATTGCACTTATTTTTGCTGTAAATGCATAAAATCCTCGGTCTAATGAATTAGACACAAGTCTAATGAATAAATTCTAATGAATTGGACACAATTAATATCTATTATTTCCAAATTTACGAGTCTGAACTCTATACATAATTATTTGCAATACACAAGGAAAGTTCCTCTGTTTATCGACACTGTTTTCACTGTACTGTTACTCGTCCGAAGTTTACGATACATTCGATCACCGACACAAATTCCGTTCGCGACGGGACGCCACTCTGGAGCCGCGCAACGTGTTCAGCACGAGTCCGTTTGATTTTGTTTACCAAATAAGTGTCAGCGAGAGGATACTATTATCCACGGTCCAGTGAACGATGATGTAACGTAGTATGTATTCAATGATCTTCGTGCGTTGCATGTCTTGTCGCGTGGAAGTAAATGCTGCGCGTGTGCATAGTGAGATACGAACCATAGCGTGAATTGTCACAGAGACGATGATGATGACGTTGCAGGCAGTATTCGCTGTAGGATTTATCAAGGCCTATCGTGCATCTAATGCAGCTGGATTACACCCTCGAAATGAAACGCTAACAGAGACGTTATCAATTTTAAAGTTTCACGCTGATCTGATTTAAACATCGATGAAACTCGATCGAAATTGAAATGGAAAATTAAATTGGGGCTGTTCTAACGTTGACTGAAATATAACTCGTTCAAATATGAAGTAGTAGACTAAACCAATTAGTAGACTGCGGATCTTTAAAATAAAAAATTGTCTATATCACGATTGCAAGAGATTAAAACCAAGGAAAAATTTGTTCCCCATTTTAGTAACTTTAAAAAGCTGAAAATAATGCTTCGATACATGTAAGTTCTTTTAATCATTGTATCCTTTTAAAATGCATCTAATCATTTTCGCCATAAATACATAAAATCTACAGACTATTAAGAACAAGATGTAACAGAAACTTGAAGAAATGAGGTTGAAACAAATCTATTTTAAATATTAATGAAATTGATTAGAAATCTATGTGGAAAATTAGATTAGAGCTATGAGAAATCAAACACGAATTTAACTTTAACTCAAATAAGAAATATAATAAAGGCTAAATTTATTAAACGTTAAACCTAATACCTAGGATTAAATAATCAAGCCCTAACACATTTAAATGCATTAAATTTGCATTTCTAAACTGCTTAATTTAAAATGAAAGACCTAATGAAATGTGATAAAATGAGATAAAAATGAGCCAATTAGAATAAGATAAATTGAGATAAAATTGAGTTAGATACAATATGGTACATTGAGATAAAAACGAACTAAATAAAAGTATGGCGCGTAGAATACAATGTAATAAAAACAAAAGTTGACCTTGAAATTCAAGGTCAAGGACAATTTTACGGCAACTTTGTTTAACAAGTCTTCATCGATCCGAAGATGTAGAATAAGCCTATGGCAGCCAAAATCAAACATTTCTTTATTGAACCTTAATTTTAGCAAAAAAAAAATACCGCATAGTGCTTGAATCATTTATGGAATTAACTCTCATCAGTCGTTTGTGTCAATTTGACACCTTTTTCTTTGCTTCTTGACGAGTTGAATTATTTTGAATTTCACTGTTATCATCTGATTGTACTTTCATCCCATTCTATCGTTTTCATTCGGTCCATTTTCATCTACTTTTATTTAGTTCGTTTTTATCTCAATGTACCATATTCTATTTAGTTCAATTTTAGCTCAATTTATCTTATTCTAATTGTCTCATTTTTATCTCATTTTGTCTATGTATTTTGTTTTGACCTAACCCAGACATTGAAATTCAAGGTCAAGGACAATTTTACGGCAACTTTGTTTTACAGGTCTTCGTCGATCCGAAGATGTAGAATAAGCCTATGGCAGACAAGACCAAACATTTCTTTCCACCTTGTAAATCTTAGGAAATCTAGGGTAGCCTACATGAATGAATAATATCAAGAGGAGTCAATCTTCTGGAAATAGCTGAATGACGTCGGCGACAACGCCCGCGCGAAGGAGCAGGTCAGTTAAATTTGTATAGTTCAAAGGGGAAAATAATTCAAGGGTGGCTCGAAATCTCCGAAAAGTATTCCAGAGGTCTGAGAATGAATACCCTGGCCCGTTTAAATGGAAATGAACGTGCCTGTATAGTAGGATTATAGTATACTTTCTGGCGAATCAAATTGTTATAGCTTTTCATGATTCGACGCTTCCGAAGAAAGATCGTTGCTGGGATTTACTGATTTCATCGCGGAATAATTCAAAGGGCTTCGAATAAATTGATCATAAAATATCCAGAAGCAATGGAAGACGCACCATCATTCTTAGGAATAACAGATTCGATTTAGGTTATTGTAACTTTCGCTTTCATAACATACGAGCCAAGGAAAGAGAAATATTTTCCTATACATTTAACTCTGTACACCTTCTTAAAACACCAGGTAGTAACAATTGTTGATTTTAATTAACACGTCTACTCAACGATCACAAAAGTTCCACAAAATTAAAGCAACTTATTTAACAAAACGAAAACTGAGAAATTTAGTGTTCTGATATTAATTACTGTTTCGCACGTTTGTGATTTCGCAAATCGTAAGCAAATTTTGTCACACTCGATCTATCAACGTAGAAATTAATTTTCAATTTTGTATAAATAATTGCGTTACCCAGATATGGGCTACATGGTAATCAAAGTGTTAAACCTTGCGTGCAAATAGAACATTGAAAAATATTAGATAAGTGTTTCTCTAAAATTGTTGGTGCTTATGTTGGAGAAGTGGAAACAACCCTTTATTATAAGGGTGGCAAATTTTCTGTCGTGCTTGCAGACAATTGTGATTGACCTAATATTGTTAAAATGTCTTCAGATGGTTCGTTGTACTTAATGTTTCTCTGAAACAGTTAGAGATTATGTCGAAGCACGCA
The DNA here is from genome assembly GCA_913789915.3 of Sphecodes monilicornis. NCBI lineage: Eukaryota > Metazoa > Arthropoda > Insecta > Hymenoptera > Halictidae > Sphecodes > Sphecodes monilicornis. The sequence continues at coordinate 21,347,025 of OU565296.1, forward strand.
AGCAACCCACCTTTTCGGGGTTGGAAAAATTGTATCCTGCTGTGAAATGGTTGCAATTAACCTGATTTTGTTAGAGTTGCTACAGATGAATCATTTTAGTGTACATTGTCGAAAATATCCGTGAAAGTATTATTTTCTGTTGTTCAACGTAAATTCAGATTTTTAGACAGAATGAATTTTCCGTTTAATTTAATATAAAGGTTGGAGAAAAAGATTTTAATTTCATTCGAATGTGTTATCATAATCAGTAGGGAAATTGACGAACAAAATTCATATAAAATGAATTTTTGAAACGATTTTTATAAGAGAACGTTTAGTATTTGCATAAAAAAATTCCTCGTTCGAAGGCAACACCTTCGCAATTTAAATTCCGAGTTCATTATTAGTATATTGCTTTTATTTATGAAATAAAATGTGCATATGCCTCATGCACAAAAATTTTGTGCATCCATTGCAAAAAACAGGAGAGCAACAGATATTTTATTGATCATATCATTCTTCACTAATTTCAGCATTTTATACTTTTATAGCTACCATATTAACGATAATACTGTTTTATTTGCACGAGACGAAAGGAAATTAACAGAGGAAATTGAAGAAAATAAATTGACGAACATTTCCAAAATTTTCTTTGTAAATAGTGAGACGTATGTGCAGATTAATAATTCTGGAGATGTTCGACAAAGTAGTCTTGCCACCCACGACTTCATCCCTTCATTTGCACCTTCATTCAATAAACCACAAAGTTTCTTCAAAATTTCCAGTTAATATTTCAAACCAGTTCATGGAGAAGTTACTCATGCTCGCGACAAGATCTAATTCAATTTCTACAAGGCTACAAACTTCGAAAGAAATTTTCCCCCGCTGAAAAATATATTGTTAGTTGTCCCTTGAGACACCTGAGGACCAGGACCGAATAAAGTATTATTTCAACTAATAAACAGCAAGTAGCATATTTTATTTTAGATTCGAAAATAAAATGTACAATACAATTTCTCTTTTACGTTTGTCTTGTTCGATGAACTTACACCCTGTATAATGTGCTGTAAATTCGACTGAAGCGTTTAACGTGTTAACACTCCTCCACCCGAGAAAGCTCGCTACTCACCAAGCATCTTCAGCACCCTCCTGGACGACTTCCCAGGGTTATTCCTGCAGCTGCCACCCTCTCCACTCCCATGACTCCTCTTCATCATGTTCGACTTTCTGAGCTTGAGCCCAATGAGTATGTACAGCACAGTAATAAGACTCATAGGTACAATGAAGAACAAAAACGTGGACAGCTCGAACGAATGTTGCACGATGACCTTCTTCATAGTGCAGGTAACAATAGTAGGGTCTTTATCAAGCCGCACAACCCCAAACTGCAGAGCCATGGGCAGAGCAAAGCACAGAGCTACCAGCCATATAACAAGTATCAATTTAACCGCTCTGGTCAGCTTGGACATAGTCTGTGCTAGAAAAGGGTGACATATGGCCACATATCTTTCAACAGTGAATGCCGTGATGGTTAACACCGAGGCATTAGCAGACGTTTCCCCAGCCAGACCCCTTAAAACACAGAATCCTTCACCGAATATGTAGGGGTACTTGCACCAGACCATGTAGATCTCCGGAGGCAGGCCAGAGACCAACAGCAACAGGTCTGACACGGCCAGGCTGAACAGGTAGTAGTTGGTCGCGGTGTGCATCAACTTGTTGCGTGCGATCACGATGCACGTGCTGATGTTGCCGATAGTCCCGGTCACGAAGATCGCCACATAAATCATGATCACCGGGACAACGATGTACAGTGGGTCTCTTCTAGGCGGGCTGTTCAACTGAACACCCCTCGAGGAATCATTATCCTGTGTGCCGTTGTACCACCAGCCGAGATCCTGAAGGTAGTCCTGGATCACGGGGTAGACGCTGCTAGAGGACGTCGCTGCCCCGTCCATTTCGCCTGATCATTCCACGTGTCTGCTAGACCTCATCAGAGGACATCCTCCTTCGAACCATCCATATTCTTGCCCGAATCTTCTTGACTATCCTCTTGTCCACAGAATAACTTTGTCTGCAATTGGTTTACATCATTGACAACCAGTCTGTTGGACAGCCGCACAAAAGGTCCGACGTTGATCTGACCATTTAAGAGCCACTGTACCGACTGCTGGTTCCTTTTTGGGGATTCCCGTTTAGGGGATCTGTCAGTGTTTCGAGTGTGTTGTGTAGTGTGTGTTTGATCAGTTTTCAATGTGGAGGATCTTGGCGTTTATGGTTCTCTGTGAAGGCTGATCGGAGGTTGATGGTTCTGGGGGTGGGGGATTGATCTGCGATTTCTGCGATGGGTGAAAGCCGGGATTTGCGAAACGGTGAACCGGCACCGACGCCGCGCGATCCACAACTGCCGGCGAGACTGACGCGGACGAGACGACGCCGGTCACCGGCGCTTCTGCGCACCTGACTGCACCGGCAGCGTCCTCCGGCGTCACTACAATGTGGACCACTTTGTTGTTGATGCTGGATTCTGGAACCGCGTTTGACTGGAGCTGCGATTTGCCGAAATACGTGGTCAAATTGTGTCCTTAACCAGTTAAGTGTGTTTGACGACTATATCTGTAGGATCTCAGGAAAAAGGAAGAGGCACCGCGCCGGGAATTGAACCGGGGCCCTCGTGTTGGTAGCCGATCGACTTAACGCGCTCACCCACGAAACCCTCCCCCTTCTTCATAATTTCCTACGGTATTTGTGGTCTGGGGGGTCCTATCCCACACTCGGCCATCCTGCAAAGACATTCGCCCTCGAATGTTCATTACAGCGTCATCGTCTTTTTGTGTATGTTTGGCCTCAGCGCCATCAACACAACTTCTCGCACTCGTCTCATAAACTCGTATTTCGCAATTCGCACTTTTTCTCGCTTCGCTTACGTGCGACCTCTTCGCTACGCTCGCTTTGTTTTCGTCTTCGTCCGTTATCGTCGCCGTTGTGCGGTGATCGGTGCTCCCCCCATCCCGGACGAGTCCCCAAGTGTAGGATCTCAGGAAAAAGGAAGACGCCGCGCCGGGAATCGAACCCGGGCCCTCGCATTGGTAGCCGATCGACTAACGCGCTCACCCACGGAACCCTCCCGCCTTCTTCCTAATTTCCTACGGTATTTGTGGTCTGGGGGGGGGGGGGTAATAATCCCGCATATCCGTCATGGAGATGTGGCAGAATTTTGTGTCATGACGACTATATCCATCATGCGTAAAATTTTGTTACAATTTAATATTTAAATTGTAATTTTGGCGAAAACTAAATTATATTCGTAAATTTTAATATGTTTAAAATGTTTAGAGGTCAAGACGAAATGAAACAAGCAAATAAAAATTATAAATAATTTGAGTTGGATTCATAACTTCCTGAGAGCTAACTCGTAAGCAGTGCAGTAACACTGAACACACTGGAGCGCGCTTTGGAAAAAGATCGCCACAGTAAACTGGTTAACACGTTCAGCGCCATGTCACCCATATCTGGGTGACGGAATTATTTATACAGAATTGAAAATTAATGTTTACGTTGGTAGATTGAGTGTACAACATTTCCTTCCGATCTGAGGAATAGAAGAGGTTTGAAGCAGTAATTAATATCACAAAACTAAACTTCTTAGCTTTTGTTTTATTAAATATTGTGAGGATGGGATGCCGGGAAAGAGCGGAGATCGGTGATAGAGCTTCTATTCACAACACTTTCCAACGACAACTGCTTTATTTCAAACCGCTGGTAAAACATATTCGTTTCTTAAAACAGAAGGGCATCGGCGATCGATGGTGTTGCGAGGCGCCGATATTCTAATGTTAAAATGCGGTGCGGTCCACACGCACACCCACACCGTCCATACTCTCACACATCCATACGCTCACAATATATTGCTTTGATTTTGTGTAATTTTTATGATTGTGGAGTCGGTGCTGAACGTGTTAAACCAAATTCTTCTTAGCAATCGATAAGGGACCCCAAAAAACCCTCTGTGGCAAGTTTCATGTCGGTACCGCTACCACAAGGCTAGCTACAGGGTGAGGACGGTTTAACGAATTATGCTCCATTTCTTCTGTTCTGGTCCACAAAAGATTACGAAACAATTCTTGAACATTCTACCTAATAGTATACACGACTGTGAAATTTTCCGGAATTGATGACTGAAAAATCGATTTTTAAACAATTCTGGGAGAATTGCTGATTTTATATTGAAGCCTTGACCTTACAAGATCATTAAACCAGGGTTCGTCGATGCAGATTTTTCGTTTGGTAGCTACAAATCGTTAGATTACACGTTCGAATGCAATCAGTGAACAAGATTCTAATAAAAACAAGTGGCACATGAGACTCGGCAGTCTATTTCCATTTTCCGTCGGGTGTATTGATTGCCGTTTCAAATTCGACTGCCGCGATCGCGCCCAGTAATCCAACAGATTAAACATTGCCCTGTGATGTCTCGATCGCAAAGCGAATCATCCTGAGGGTCGAAGGATTAGAGAAATCGTTAAACTAGTAATCAAACGCAGTCAGACACTGAACCGTGTAGCTTCGGTTTCAAATTATAGTGCTCGTGTATCCTATGTTCCGCTAGATCCTTCGTAAACATAAAGCGAATAATCCCTGATCATTCTTATGGACACTGGAAGAATTATCGAACTGCAAATCATACGATTGTTTATATCTGCATTGTTAATGACGATTATTATCGAGACGATCATGTAATTGTGGTGATAAAAATGTTGCAGATGGTTTGCATACGGCATGCGTACCTTGCAACCCGAGGTTAAGACTGAAGAGATTCCATTTTGAATGATTGCAAATAGAGTGAAATTGCATTTATGCAGATGCAGTTCTAGTGCAAAGAAATCAAATGATTATGTCAGTGCATTGTCGGTGAATCTATTTGAAATGGTTATAAGTAAAGTGCAATTGCATTTATGCAGACACAATTCTATCGTGAAGAAATTCGAATGATTGTGACAGTGCATTGTCAGTGTTGATTATTTATTATTGTGACAATAAGATATTGCAGATGATTTACATATGGTATGTGTAGCTTCCAACTATATTCCAAGAGTGTCTAAATTACATTTGAAATGATTATAAATAAAGTGCAATTGCATTTATGCAGACACAATTCTATTGTGAAGAAATTCGAATGATTCTGTCACTACATTGTCGGTGTCAATTACTATCGTCGCGATGAAACATTGCAGATGATTTGCATATGGTATACGTAGGTTGCAACTCAAGATCAATACTATCTAAATTCCACGTTGAACAATTATAAATAAAATGCAATTGCATTTATGCAGACGCAGTTCTAGTGCAAAGAAATCAAATGATTCTGTCACTGCACTGTCGTTGTCAATTAGTATCGTGACGATAAAATATTGCAAACGGTTTGCACATGGTATATGTAGGTTAGAACTCTAGGTGAAGAGTGTTCAAGTAGGTTCTATTTTGATTCACTACAGATAATGTGCAACTGCATCTCTGCAGACTGCAGATATAGCTCCTGTGCAATCCACTGTCCTGCATACATGAAATAAATATTTAAATTCTAAATTCTGAGTCGATTGCCTCATAAAACACCAGCTATTGATACTCAAGGTGACAACCATAAATCAGACGTTAAGAAGGAAATGGCGGACGTCGACGCAAGATGAACGATAGAGAATAATAAAATAGATTAAGATTTTAAAAAGCTTAACCAACAGAGATTTATCATTTCGCACTACAAAATAAGAATCGAGTGCCTAACCATGTACAACATATCAAAAAGACATTATTCCTCTCGTGTAGGATACCTCAAACGAAATATTTATTATTACCAAAGTGGTAATAATTCAAGATTGCATTAAGAGACACCATTGCCACTTATCAAATACTCCGCTAAATTACCGAATGGAAATATTCTTTATCACAAACCGTAAACGCCGAGAATTCAGAATTCGAACGAGAATCCTCATTCACGGTTCACCGTTCGTCCCACTGACCCTGTACACGCGAACGGTATCCAGAAAAGAATCCCAGTCCTCTTTCACCTCGGCCCATTTCTCGAAAATGAAAATAGCAAACCCCCCTAACCCTCCAACCCCAATTCGGTGCTTTCATCTTCCTGTTCCGAGCGACGAAAAAGAAGAAGAAGAAGAAGAAGAGGACGCTTTCTGCCAGCTCCTGTTGAGAAGTGTCGAATTCGGTCCGCGTCGTTTCACATCTCGATGACAATGCAACTTCTCGGAAACTCCGGCCGCAGTTCCTCTGATCATTCCCTTTGCCGAATCATTTGCCGACGTGTTTCTACGTTCAAACAACCCGACTACAAGCGACGGTACATTCCGACTCGCTGGCTAGCCTAACTTCCGGTAGCTCTCGGCCGCCATCTTCCTCGATTAGGTTCCAACTGAATGCCAGTCTGTTGTTAAATGCTGTATCGACCCGGAAGAATGCGGCCTTTGATGGTCAAAGGAACCTGGACCGGGACGTTCATGAGAATGTTGTCCAAAAGGATGATTCCTCAAGGTCGTTGCAAGGTCGTGTGTATTTAACTGGTTTATCGAAGAGACGGGATTGTTATAGAAATGATAGCGAAGCTGGGTATGGTTGAGGAGGGACACTGAGATGGCTTAAGTTCATGTTCGAGGAGAAAAATGGCTTTCTGAAGTCTTGAACCGCCATTTTGTCTTTTCAGAGTATGATTTGAGGCTGATGGTAGTGACTAATTTTTGGTTTGGTGTCACTATCGCAGTAGTATCTGCTTACTATGAATAAATAATTGACAAATATTTCTTTTACATCGTTGGTCAATTTTCTTATTCAAGATCTTAGTTTAATTTTAACAATTTTACAGCTGATGAATATGAAAAAGGTAACTTTCCAAAGATGACATTCTTATTCCAGTAGAGATTCAATATGTCCGTTAATAAATATATTTTTTACATTGTACGTCGTTTTTGTTATTTAAGACCTCCGGATTCTTTAATTCAACGATTTTACAGGTGCAGCATATGAAAAACGTAATATTCTAAAGATGTTTTTATTCAAGAGTTTTTTAATTCTGAATTCTGAGATTGTACAAGTGGAGAATATGGAAATGGAAATATTCTAAATGTAATATTCTTATTCCTTTAGAGACTGCATTTTTACACTAACTCAGTATTCAGGAATGTTTAAACGAGGTACATTTAAAATTTTTCTAAAAACCTGCAGAAGATGGAAGAACTTGATTAAATTTTTCTTCGACACATTTCGAAGATCGTTGCGTTTAGCTTCTTCAATCCATCTGTAAAAAGTACTCTGTTAAAGATCCGAATTTAAACTAATAATAAATAATAAATTATGAGATTGTGGATGACGTTTTTGTTAAGGAAATCATAATTTATTGCGCTGAATGTTTTCTTTGTCTGGACGTTTTGTTGGATATTTTCACTCTTCCTTTCGGCCGATGCCAAGTCGATCAATTTTGGCGTTGTTTCATAAAGTGGCGGAGTGGCAGGCAACTTCCGCGAAATAAAAAGGATCCTACGGTAGATGTTTCGATAAGTTTTTTGAGGGGACGATGACACGTCGCAACGAAGTGTCCCGGTTTTCTTATACTTTCTTGTTTATGCTCGGAAAGTGACATAAGACCTAGTGGAAGAAGTTTTCGTGCCGGTCTCTGTCAAAGAAACACAAAAGTAGTCTCGTGGTGGAATATATTCGATTAATATACCCAGTGATCGACAAATTGCTACTTGATTTATACGATGGCTACAATATTGTTTACGATTTATACTGTTTTGACGTTACATCAAACCCTCTCCATCTTTACTTAACCCTCTGTCTACCGTAAAAAAAACTTTCATTATGCGATAGTATAATATTATATAATATTTCGGACAACATTAGAAGAAGTTAACCAGAATGTAATTAATAGCGTCGAAATATGTAGTCATGCACAAGGAAGTTATATTGAACATTTACTATAGTCTCGTCAGTAAAGTATACTTGTAAACGCATTTAGTACGAAATGTTCAAAATGTTTCTTCCATTTTTGACCTTGTATGATCTTGAAGGTCATTGTGTCGTATACGAATGAATTTGTCTTAACACACGCTTTCATATGGTATGAAAAAATATATAGCATTCCATTTACAAAAATTAGAGGTCACCGACATTTTCATGAAAATAGTGCAAATACAAAAAACTTACACACGCCATTATGTTGCTTGCAAAAAATAGTATTACTTTTTCCTGTTTCACTTTTTTCGAAATAAAACATAGTGCAAGAGTTTAACAGTGCCTATTATAGACGACGTTAACTGACCCATAGATAACTAACTGTCTTAATGATTATTTAAATACCTGATTTTAAAAAATGATCAAGTTCACCAGCATCTTTATATTTTTAAGGTTGCACACGCCCCTAATTGATCTGATTTTTGTCGGAGCCGTGATATTCATGGATCGATCGAGGCATCGATGAATTCCAGCGATTGGACACCGAGGACGCACAATTAAGGGTTTCGACGTACCGCTGAATGTGAACGACGTCCACTATAATCGGTGAAGCTGTATCGGCCACCGCAAGACTCGGTCTTTCGACAGAAACCGGATGTTCGTTTAATTGGGCCTTCGTAAACGAATCTGCGACCGCATTCCTTATAAAATGCGCACCGCGTTCGACTTCTGGTTTCAATTCACCCGGCGGCGAGAGCATGGTTAAAACGCGCTCACATCATGAAAAATTCCGGTCGGCCGTGAATTGCAATCGGTCGTTGGTATTCCGTACTGGCCGGACCGGGTCGCCATAACTTTGACCACGAAACGAACTCCTTTTCATTGCTACATAATGTCTCGACATAATTATCGCGTTCGTCAGTGAGCTTTTCGATATTAATAACAGATTTTATTCGAGCAACGTTCAAACGGAAATAAAGAATCCCGCACTAATCATATGGAAAATCTATCCCGGTAAAATTAGTTGGATTTTTCATATGTTGTAGCTTATGATCTACGGAATAAAAGATGTAATGGGCACAAAGCTCAACAATGGACAGTTATCGAGTTATAATCAGTCAAACATGACAATTCGAGTTGCCGAATACTCAAATCTCGGGTAGTATATTTGCTTTTCACGGTTGCCACACCCCCACTCCCGCCACCCCACTCCTTCGATTATCAAGTTGCGCGATCTAAATGAAGTTGGCAACATACTAGCGTTGTTCCTGCCGAATGCTATTACTTTCTGGCATTGCTACGTCCGATATTTATATTATTGATATCAGTGTGTTCCATACATTTTGGTCTCCATACTGTTTGATAATACATAATAAGATCATTTTTTTATTAATCCACACAAACACACACACAGCAGAGAGGGTTTGGAGTCAAAAAATACTACAGGAGTGACGAACCGTGGGGTCCTTATCTCTGCTGTGACACACAAAGATTTTTGTGAAAGATTTCTGTTCACAGACCTTTTCAAGGTCATTCAAAATTCAAAAATAATGACACCATCTAACAGATTTTGTGAAACCCTACTATTTTTGTTTCAAACATTTTTCCAAAAAATAAATACTTCCCGAGATTTGAGTATTCGGCAGCTCGAATTTGTCATGTTCGACTAATTATAACTCGATAACTGTCCATTATTGAGCTTTGTGCCCATTACATCTTTTGTTCAGTAGATCATAAGCGACAACATATGAAAAATCCAACTGATTTTACCGGGATAGATTTTTCATATGATTAGTGCGGTGTTCTTTGTTTGAATTGTGTTTCTATTATTCAATTTGTGTGGTTTTTCTGAGCACTGGTTCACCACTTAACACGTTGAGCTACGTTTTAAATGTTCATTTAAAATGTTCATGATAAATTTTCATACTTTTGTTTGTCATTGAAAATTATAAAATGATAGAGTTGCGTGACGATACTTAACTACTTCAGTGAAGTATTTGCAGCTTTTGTGTGGTGTCAGGAGTGGAATAGAAGAATAAGAAATTTTTGTGAATATTTGCATAAAAATGGATTAATATACGATTTTTTGATATTTTTGGAAAATGTAGGAATGGCAGTTTGCTAAGGAAATTCATTTTAATCGATTGTAAATGTTGGAGGAATTAATATAGAGTTGGAGGAAAGTGGATGATAAAAGAGTAACATATATTTTTGCGGATGAAACGACTATGTCGGATTTTGTTGAGTATTATTGGTTTCGAGAAAGAAAGTGTATCGCAGCAGCTTTCGTAACGATTCAATCAATTTATTTAAAACTTGAACGTAGAAACTGGAAAATGTCGACGTTGCGATCGTTTTATATCGAGAGGATTGACGTGGACGCTCCTCGGAATTGGTTCCGATCCGGAAAACTGCAGATGGAATGAATTTGATTAATTCTTAATAGCGGGACCTAGTTTCTTCTTCATCTGCGCGATGGAGTATTATAGTGATTGGCGGAAGTATTCAGTACAGTAGTACAACAATTGAATTCGTGCAACTTAGGAAACATAAATCGAAATAAAACAATGCTAAAACACAATACAATATTAATGCTGTAATAACTAGACAGCGGATCTTTATGCAAAATAAAATTTTTCTACCTGAATTGCAATAAACTGGAATTAAAAAAGAAGTTTTTTTCTTAATATGTTTAATTGGTTGACAAAAATATAACAGTATTTTTAAATTCTGCTAATCTTTTTACTGTGTCAAATTGCACCTACTCATTTTTGCCATAAATGCGTAAAATCCGCTGTCTAGTAATAACAATTAAATCAAGGTAGCAATAATCCTACCAGTCATTAAGTGAAAAAATAAATTTACCAGAATTGGACAGGAAAATAGTAATACAAGTAAAATAATATATAAAACAATGCTAAAACACAGTAAAATAGTAAAATAAAAATATAATCATAATAAAGAAGTCGAAATCGTGATAATAGTGCCAACAATTAAGTAAAGGAATGAATATTTCTGACGTTGACACGAAAATAGGAATACCAGGTAATGCACAATAAATAAAACGATGCTAAAATATTGTAAAATGGTGCCTATACAATCAAATAAGAATATAGTATTAACAAGTAAACCAAGACAGTTATAATACCGCCAATCATTAAATAAAAGAATAAATTGACAAAGATGAACCAAACAAAGAGAGACGAGAGAAATGAGGTAACAAACATTCGCATTGAACATTACTCAACGAAGCTTTAATCCTGGCAAATTGAGACTGAGAAGGCGGTGCAATTGTGCCAATTTCAAGCCATCATCATTACCATGAATCTGTTTACGTTCGCTTTAATGGTGTCCGACTCTCCGCCAACGCTGAAAACTGCGGTCGTCGTCGCCCGTGCAAAAATTTTTGCAAAATATCGAGCTACTCTAGAAGTTTCTTTGCCATGGAAACTTTTATTCCCCTCCATGGATGATCAGTATGCAGAGCGACCGCGTCTGCGCGCAAAAAACTGCCGCGAAATGATCAGATTTATACGAGGGAGCACCGCCGGGCCAAACTTCGCCTCATAAAATGGTACGTTACGATCCTCGGAGTCACCTTAAACTTGATTTAGATCGATCGCCAGGATGGGGATATCGGTTTCGAGAATTTCCGTGTCGGAAAATAATTCCCCATATTCTCTTTATAACCTGTTAACCGACGGATACGAATTATCTCGACATTTTGTACGCCATTATGGTGATCGAGCATTTTTCATTGTATTATCCGGAAATTTTTACAGTTAATGCCTGCGTTGAATTGCAACACTTTGAACTCTGAATTTGATTATATTTTTGTACGTTGCTAGATAAATCACGTCAAACAATTTTTACTTTAAACTTGAAACTTTTAATTTAAAAATTTTTAATCGCGTGCATCTGTTCTCCTGGGAGGGATAGCCAATTCTGATTTAAACGAGCCTTTAAAGAGCCTATACGTATTAGAAGCTTGTGTAACTTATGTTGTATCTAACTACTAGCTGATGATATAAACAAAATTGGCACATGAAGCCTGAATACCGACTGGCCCACTGGGGCCAATAATCGCGTGTATCTCTTCTCCTGAGAGGGATAGCCAATTTTTATTTCCTCGTTACCCTAGCAGAAGGAAGGACTGTTTTGCGACAATTATCGTACAGAAGTTCACGACAATTAACGATGAAGTACTGTTATTTTTAAAGCTTTCAGTGCGAGAAGTATGGAAGATCGCCAATTTAGGCGTATTACAATAGAATTTGACAAGAATTTTGTACTACGCAACTTTTGTATTACGTACTAAGCAAATATTGGATCATCAATTTTAAATATATTCTTGAATTACACATTTCTCTAGAATGCATCCTTTTATTAAATTTAACAGTAATAATTAAGAATTGAGAAAGTATCAGGAATTTTTTGAAAATGTGAGTGGAGGGATTAAACAGTGTTTTTATTGTAGAGTAAAGGGCTGGGTTTAATAGGTTACTATTTATTATTTCAATGTATAATCACAATTCTTGCGAACATATTTTTCTGTTAAAAAATACGCCATCGAATTCGATCATCGGATCGAAAGTTACAAGGAGATCAATATACAACACTGTACAGTAGATAGCCTGCGTAGTCACACCCTTATTGTATGGCCTTCGCGGCTGAATCAATCCTAATCCAGCAAGGAATTAAGCGTAAGCATTTGGCTTTGGCTCTCAAACCGTCGTGGTTATTCGAAATACCGTTGTCCAACGTTATGCAGCACAGGATTTACCACCTGGAATGATTTATACACAAAAATAAAAGGTAATTATTATGAAAACTTACGTATAAGAATAGAAAAATGGAGAAATAACCATTGTCTTAATTTTTAACCAAGAACCGGTACTAGTAGTCTCAAAACTGCTAATTTTGGAATTATCTCTTTACAGTGGAGTTTACAAGAAAATTGTTCCATTCCGTGGAAGAGGAGATAAACCGTCTATGCAACAGATACCAACTCAGACTGGAAAATCATCCAAACGAAGCAGCAAAGAAGCTCTATACAGAAAACCTGCCTAGAAGACTACGCAGGAAGCACCCAACTGATCTTCTACACAAAGTTTAAAGTTGTGTTCTCTAAAAAGATATTTTCTACTGGGAAAATATCAACGGGCTAAATCTACTTATCTTGTTAAAACAATCTACCGAATGTCCTCTGGGACAAACTGTAGAGTTTGAGGGAGTTAAAAAAAAAAAAAAAAAACTATCTACATTTTCTCCACGTTGTTTAGAGAACATTAGACATTGTAACAGCAAGCATATCTTTAATGTGGAAATATCTAAACAGAGGAAATGTTATCTCAAAGGAAATTGAATCTTATTAACTTGTCTTGAATTCGAATGTCAAGTGGTAGAACAATTGAGTTTGAAGTAAACTCGATTCTACTCAACATGTCACACAGGACGACACAATATGTACCCAGCAGAAAATTTCCATATGAATACATTTATTACCGTAAATTCTATTCACACAGTCCATTAAATTTTTTAAATAGAAACTTCACTTAAAATTTCTAAAAGTCTATACAAATAATTTTAATGATTCCTTCAAGCAGAGCTTTAAATATCAAAGCCTTTTGGAACTCTGCGAAGATAATTTAACAAATTTATTGAATTTTTCAAGAAGAGTTCTAAATTTCTATTCTACCAACGCCCTGCATGAATAATCTATTGAATCATTCGGTCTGGATTTTAAATATGAATTATACCAAATTCTATAATGAATATGTAAGTGACCTATCATTCCTGAAATTGGGGAATAATGTACACGTTTATATACCGGCTGTTCTTCCAGAAATAATGTAAGTTAAGAATCAGCATATTTCGTAGATCGCGTAGCAATAAATATTGATGAGATATCATTTTGGGGATGAAGATAGAGTGGAAGAAGAGTACGGAAGATTTTCAATTTTACCTGGATATGGTTCGATACACCATAGTAAGGAAAAATGCCACCGAGGATGTAGCGGTAATATCCGTTGTGCCTAATTCGATATTCACCCTGTTTGATGTCCTCCGGGACTTGCCACGTAATTGTCACCTGACTCGAGCCGAGAACCACTGACGTCCTCTTCCATTCGAACCTGTATCGATGATGTCAACAGAACATTTCATTCAATAGTCATTCATCATCGTTGTTCCAAATGGACACATTTTTACATTAGAATCAATACAAGTTGTCAAACAATATCGAATATTAAATTCATCAATCTTCAAAGCTCAAATTTGTTTAATAAATGAAGACAGAACTATCTACTGAAATATATTGTATAAATTAATCTAAATAATTAGTATACTGCGGATCTTTATGCGATTTGTAATTTTGGGAAATAAATATTAAGAAAGTGGAATCAAATAAAAACTTATTATAGGTGGTAGTAGCCTTTGTATATTGCAAATAAATAAAAATCGTACTAAATTCTGTCGAATTTTATATTCTAACATTTTTTGAAAATTTTCAGAAGTCATAAACGTATAAAGGTCGGCAGTCTAATAATTAGTCTAATTATATTAAAATATATTTAAATGCATTGTTATACTGTACAGCAGTGTCGTCAGATCGCCGAAATCGAGGGGAATACAATTTACCACCTCTCTGATGACCAGAGTAATACGTAACACGTTGCGAAGGCACATCACGTGACCAGTCTACGTTCTTAGTGGGGGACGTTGGAGTGTGCGCAGGAGTAGAGTGGGATAGTGGAAGGGGAAAAGGAGGCGAGGAAAATCAACCCAGTTTTGGATTGATCGTGCGACACTGCTGTACAGTGCCAAAAAAAGTTCGTATTACTCCACCTACTATTACATAGTATCATTAAAATATTTCTGGGTGGTTTATTTTATTCTAAAAAAATTCCAAATCAATTTCATTCTTCCTAATATTACTCATTTTTATTAAAATACCTTCAGACGATTTATTTCATTGCAGGAAAAATGTTTCCAAATGCCATCTTTTTACTATTATCCATTTTTAATATTTTAAAATATTTTCACATGACATATCTCATTATAGAAAAAACTCAAACAATTATTACTGATTTATTATTGCTCATCAGTTTCAGATTGCCATACATACGAAACAAATTGTCCATTCCCCATCTAACAACATTCAAATTCTTCAATATTTACAATCTTTTAGAGCAACAATGCATCTGAAATAACTATACGAATTTCAAAAGGTATGAATAATTATAAATAACAAATTTCATTAAGGAAATTTTAATTAAATTTTCATTTTTTTTGAAGGAACATTATTGAATCGAATAAAATTGTATAAATAATTCATAACCATGTCACACTTCAATAATTCATTTAAAAAATCCAATTTGTATATGCACATGTTTAAATGCACATCCTGGAAATAAATACAAATGTAAAAAACAAAACTACATTTCTCCCAATTAGGAAACTGGTCGGTGATTACCTATAATTAACGGCCAACACGAAAATATGCAATTTGTTTAATACGAACGTTCGAATGAAATGGGTCGTAGAAAAAGAAGAGTATAAAACGGTTGATATTTTTGTATTAATATTTGCATGAATGTATTCCGGCGGAGGAAATGAATTAATATTGATGTCTGTGCCGATACCATGAATATAAATTGCATGATAAACGATGGGATTTGCGTACCTGGTTTCCCAGTTGGCATCTGTTGCAACGGGCACCCACACTTCGTCGTCTGTCAGCCTCTCGACCGTCAGGAACGTTTTCTCCGTCATCAAATTGTTACGCGGGTGACCGGAAATCTGCGCAAAACGGACGCGAATATTTACTCACTAAATAGACCAAAATAGAATTTCGCTTTGCTATCCGGTCTTTTTTCCTTTCGCAAAACCTTATTTTCCGCCCCGTAAATTTAGGAACGCGATAGCAAACGATGCACCGCGAGACTGCGAATTCCACTGTTAGCAAAATAAATTTTCGTTTCTTTGCTTTTTTAGCTTAACTTTGCAACAAAATGTAGAAATAACATAAAGGGTCGGCGTTGTGGATTTTTATATTATACCAACGAGTATTTTACTATTATTTTTATGAAAGAAATTCCTATGAAAAATTTAGAAATAAAATAATGAACGTCCAGCATGGACACTTCACTATTTTGCACATAAATTCTTTTTTTACTGAAATTTCTGCAGGTCTCTACAAAAAATTCTAAGAATACATTAATAAATGATTGACATTGTGATCGCTATATTATATTGTGGAGATTGATTTCATTTTACTATTTTTTTTTTTTTTACAGAAGGTACTACCACAAAAATTGTAGAACAAGTTGCGAACCTTACAATTTTGTAGATAAATTTCATTATACATACTACTCTTTTAGTTTGTTTCTACAAAAATTCTAGAAATAAATTAATGAAGGATCGGCGTTGCAAATTACTAATCTTCAGACATAGTTTCAGTCAACTATGTTTTTTAAAGCTCCTTCTACAAAAATTCTAGAAGTAAATTGAAAATGATGCACGTTGCAATTTTTTATATTGACGAATATCTGACAAAACCAAAATACACAACTAGGAATTTGAACTAAAACGATATTTAACACGCAATCTTCACAGAAACAATAATAATCTATTTTTTACCGCACTGTTTCAATTTCAGAGAAATAAAAATTCTCTATAATAAAATATTGCTGATCAAACTTTATACAACATTTTTTAAAGTTATTCCTAATTATGGACGTCCACAGGAGACTCAAGATTAATTTCAATATCTAAGATTGACTATGTTTTTCGATATTTATTCATCCACAGATTTCCATTGGCTGGTGTAGTTTGCACTGGCATTTCGGATGCAGATGCATTTGCATGGTCGAAACAGAAATTCGCATCGAACCGAATCGAATTTCAGATAACCGGACTTAGGTGAGTGGGTTTGCATAACATGGGTCGACAGTAACATAGTGGGTCACGGTCGTTGTTCCGAGTCTTCCAAGATAAAGGGAAAACCTATATCGGTCGATACTCACGAAAACAGCTGTGACTGTGTCTCCGGGTTTCGCCATTTTCTGCGGCTGCTTGACACAGTCGCCGAAATTCCGGCCCCATTTCGGTGTGTCGTAAAGAACGGGTGTAACAAAGGTAAGCAGATTCTTTTTCCCTAGATCGGGCGGCGAGGGGCCGGGTTCCACATCCTTTTTCTAAAAAAGAATATGTAACAAACATTAAAACGTCGAATTAAAATAAAACGTGTGAAAATTGTCCCGCAAATTTTTACAGAAGATAAAGTTACATTCTTTACGTCTAAGACATTAATAAAAAGAATGAAAGCATAAGAGAAAAATAAACGTCTAATAAAAATAAAACGTGTGAAAATCGTCCCGCAAATTTTTACAGAACATAGAGTTACATTCTTTACGTCTGAGACATTAATAAAAAGAATAAAAGCATAAAAGAAAAATAAACGTCGATTAAAAATAAAACGTGTGAAAATTGTCCAGCACATGTTTACAGAGTTACATTCTTTACGTCTACAACAATTGATACAAAAATAAAAGAAAAATTAAAACTTTGATTAAAAATGGAACGTATATACATCGCATAGCAAATTTTTATATAGCATACAGTTACATTATTTATGGCTGACGCATTAATAGAAAAAATAATAGAAAAATTAAAACATGGAATGAAAATAAAATGTAAAAAAAATGGTTGCGTAAATTTTTATAGAACATAGGGTTACGTGTTATTTATGTTTGAGACATTAATTTAAAAACCCGGAAGAATAAAAGAAAAATTGAAACATCGAATAACGATAAATCGTACTAAAATTGAATAATGCTTTCTTTGAAACTTATATAATATATTACTCACAAAGAGAGCAGCAGTCACCAGCTCAGTGAATTGTTTCAAGTAAATGGTGAGAGTGTGTGGCCCATATATCGTAGAAGCACCCTCGTACCTCTGAATCTGGTGAAGATTGTAGAAAATTGTAAAAAATTGCAGCAATCACACACAAAAATGTTAAAATTTTTCTTCACAATTTTACGATCGAAATAAATCCGAAAATTTAAATGTCATATTTACTGAAAAATATTGCGCGTGCACGCGCAATAATTCCTACAAACATGCTCGGCAATTCTGCGACCATGATAAATTTGAAAATTTAAATTGTGCACTGAATAAAATATTGTAGCAAGAATTTTACAAATATTCTCGACAATTTCATGATCGTAATAAATCTAGAAATATAAATTTGACGTTTACTCAAAGACCGTAGGGAACACAAATAATAATTTTAAAAATATTCTCGGCAATTTTGTAATCCTCCTAAATCATAAAAAATTGCATACTAATTAAAAAATTGTATGAAAACACAAATTATAATTTGAAAAAATAGAAGATAAAAAAATTCTTGGCAATATTACGATCGTAAAAAAATAAATTTCTAATCGTACACTGTCTAAAAAATTCAAGCAACAAAACCTAAAAATTTCTAAAAATATCCTTGACAATTTGAATACCGTATTGTCGTTTCATTATTTTCTGTTCAAGGAAGTCGAAACTTCCCTCTCTACTTGTCTCGTTCTAAAACAACCAAATATCCAGGTATGTCATCTTCTTTTTAAATTTTTTTCAGGCAATGTAATTTAAAGATTTAAAGTTATGTACTTAATACGTTCTATTCTGCTGTACCTACACTACTAATGTATAACTGTAAGAAGTCATATTAACCAAAATTGTATATCCCCCATGGGGAGTTCCACTTAAGCTTCCAATTAAAAAAAAAAATTAATCAACTTTTCTAATGAGAGCCATGCTATCATAAGAGTTTAATGCATCATCATAAGAGTTTAACGTGTGTCTCTTCTTGTGTGCTTCAAGGATGCCATGCGTTTTCTTTCAGTTCACAGTGCATTAACCCCCTAATCGATCTCAATGCGAAGAAAATGGCTGAAATCCGGCGCGAGGGAAATAAAAAACGATTCTGTATTTTACTTGATATTCCTCCGGCGTGGTGATGTAATCGCTGTATGTGTTACAGAGGCCGGCGACTATGACGGAGGTTTCGTCGTCGGACGCTTCATTCATGACCGTTTTGATAGCCTCTCGCAATCTTCTTCCGGACATTGTTGTGAACTCTCCTGGCACACCGGCGATTACTACGCCACCGATCAGAGCGACCTGCGTCGCCACCACTTTTGGCTGCCATTCATATGGTAGTGTCATCTGAAAAATGCCCCGGATACCCATCAATCAAAACGACTGTTTCAGGAACACCATTCGTCCAATGAAAATTCTACGAAAACAACAACGAAATTCAAACGGGTCCAATTTTATCTGAAAATGATATAGGAAGTTCGAGAAATTCTTTATTATCAAAACTTTCAACTGATGAAGCAATTTAGTTTATATTTTCAAACGTGAATAATATTCTACGATGTGAAAAACCATCATACAAAGGGATTTGGACTAACGATGTTAACTAAATGCGATTATTTTAGTTGTGTTCATTTTCAGCGATTGTTTGATAATGAAAACATTGACAATTTTCCAGAAAAGATATGGAATGGATCAATTCATTATTTTCAAAGAATTTCAAATGTTCGGAAAAGCATGAAAATATTTTGTTATATTTTACTAGATTCGTGACATTTTAGTAGATTCGTGAACATCCACAGTCTGTTTATGATGCCTTTGCCTGACATACTATAATTTTTGCAACAGAGACCAAGAATAATTTGACGGGACATACTATAATTTTTGCAACAAAGAACAAGAATAAATTGACGGATATAAATAATTTGTTCTTCTTCTCACAACAAATATACAGAAGAAGAAATATGTACATAGAGGGAGAGCTTGATAAATTTTTTACACTGAAAATTATATGTATGTATGTACTAATAGATAGTCTATTCCAGTCGGAGCTTTTGTTAAAAAATTATTCTGCACATTTTCTGCCAAGGAATATGCATCTACAACTACCAGAAGGATGAAAAAATCATTTTCAAACTATAAAAGAATTTCTATATCAATTTACTCAGTAGATCGATTAATTTATTTGTATTGTATACCACAATAGAAATATATTAATTTTTTCATAAATGCATTTTTGTAATTTATATGACAAAATAAAGTTTAGTCGTGGATTATTTAGCACTTCAAGAATGATTCGAAATATTTTGCGGCATCTCTTCGGAGAAGAAGATATATCACAGCAGATTTGAATAGATGTATCCCCGCTCGAACAAAAATGATTTATTCTGCGCGTTCAAGTCTCTGGGACGAAGAGAAAACTTTTTTCCACGGAACTTACACGTCCAGTGGCTAGCAAAATCGGTTTCGCGCCATGACACTTGATATCCTCCTGCGTGGGGACCGCCAATAAGTTTCTAACCGCGTTCCACAGAGGATTGGCCGTGGTCGTGCCTTGCTCGAACGCGAATGATCCCGGTCCATCGATCGTTCCTGCCGCGAAACTATATCCCATTGCGGGTTGACAGCCGTGGACCTGTGGATAGAAAGAAGAGATCGATTGTAAATCAATTCTAGAACCCTACGGGGACAATAGTCCCATTGAAATCCTTTTAAAATACTGTTAAAATGACAAATGATTCCAGCACTACTTCTCTTCAAAAAGCTCGTGGAAACACATTTATACAAATTAATGTTCTACCACAAACTTTGCACTGTATGCTTATTCTAGTATCGTATTATACAATTAGTAAGAATTCTTTCACATGATCCCTTCTTGAACAACTTTATACAGTCTCCTTACAAAGACCTCAGTGCAACCGTGCATGATTAAAATCATTTTATAAGAGCAGAAACCAATCTCCATTTAATTCCTCCAATATAAAGTATCCAATGTAAATATAATCTCCATGTTGCAGTCATTGTTAAACATTGTTCACAAAGATACACTACCACTTTACCCAAAAAGCTCGTAGCATCACATTTATAAAAATTAACGTTTTGCCACAAACTGAGGATTGTGTGCAATCATTAAAAATATGAGCGGTAAATTACTGTTATAAAGACAGTTATTAAGTGCTTATTCAATAACTAATGTGTTTACTTAATTTTATTCTGTTCCGTTTTTCAATTACCATTGTATCATTTCGAAATGAATAACTGTTGGTTTTGTTGTAAACCACGCCACTTAGATGACATAACCCCAAACAAAGAATGTTAAGGAAAATATTGTGTCTTACCTCTTCGACCTTCCTGGTGGTCTCATTGTAGAATTCGGCGGTCTGTTCCGGCATGTCGACGTACCGATGCACCACTCGAATGGGCCCGATCACTTCCTTGGCATTCCCGGAGAGCCACAGCCTCTGCAATCACCGGACAACGGAACATGAATATGGAATGGAAGACGAGAGCAGGCGCGAGAGAACAACGGGACACGCGGCCCGCGTATACAAAACAACCCGACCAGGCACGAAACGCGACCGCCTCCGCTGTTTCTCTCTTCATGCCGCAGCATTATCATGCTAATGGTCTACTCTCGAATCTGTCGGAGGCTTCGCTGACCGCGTCACGGTTAAAGAGCACATGCTAATCACGCCAGAGAGCTCGTTCCACCGAACCGGGAAAGTCAATTGCGCGAGATAAATCACTTAAACACCCAGAGTCTTATTTCTCTCCCTATGCCTCTTAAATCATTCTGTTCTAAAAATATCAAAAATCGCTCTGAATTCTCATTCTTTGAATACAAATTTCATCTTTTCTTTAAAAATGTTATGAAGCTTAAAATAATATATTGACATCCTCAAATTGGTTTATTCTCTCGACTATTTTAAATTATAGCTACTCATTTGATGCATAAATGCATAATATCCGCAGTTTAATTGTTACAGTAGAACCTCGATTATCCGAACTAAACAGGGAAACATGAATTGTTCGAATATTAGAACAGTTAATCAGTTATAATGATAGATTCAATTTTTGTTAAGGGAGTACAGTATTTTATCGATAACTGTCCCAAATATCTGGCCGATAACTGTCCTAGAACTATCCCCACTTCCGCGGGTATACCCCGTGAGGGGCTGTGAAGCTCGAGCGGCCTAGGTCGCCGAGAAGTGTAACATAATATGTATCGAGTATGTCGGTGTGAGACTACTACTAATCCAAAGACAAAACTTCTTCAATTTTTATTATTTTTTTATAGAACTTTCAACACATATTCGTGCATTTTTTTAATGATAATGGATACCAAATAATATATAATTGCGTTGATATTTAAGGAAGATCTCATGGCATTCGTTCACCCATGCTTTTCAAAAGATACTCCATAAAAATAATATATAACTAATGTAATTGTAAATATTTCTGCTTGAAAAAAATCACACGTGTAATTCAAATACCAAGAAATATGTGTGTAAAATCTCAGTGCATAAGATTTAATAGTTTTTCCACAAAAAAATTACTGGAGAAACATCGTCGAAAATCAAAATACCGTCATAGATCCTGTTCTTCTAAAAATAATATAAAATCGTTCTGAATATTTTTTAGATACAATTATTTAAGCTTATAGTTTTAAGACGAACATTTATGCAACGAATCTTAAATACCGAGGTTTAAATATTATTCATTCGGTTGCCAATGAGGGTTAATCCTGTAAACAGCGAGAGTTCTCTTTCTTTTTCGTTTTTTACACGTCCTCGTTGTTCGTTCTCCCTTTTCAGCTTCTTCCGGCATACAACGCTCACGTTCAACGATAAAGGGGATGAAGATTAATGAATTGACCCTCGTTACAACGGAATTCGAAGGACCCCGAATCCTCCCTCGGGAAACGGCACCGATAAAACGGATTCCTGCGCGACGATTTCCCTGGTTTCTTCGACGGCTTTTAATTTACACGTTCCAACGGCTAAATTAGGGAACTATGGGAAGCTTCCTGTTTGTTGATCGTGGAAAGAACGCACACCGAGGACCCCAGCGGAGGTCCCGAATTCGAAATGTATGATCGATGGACTACGGATGCTTATGCTAATTTTGTGTTCCCTTCACGAAGCATTTTGAAGCAGTTGTAAAGTAAAATTCCTTTTCGTGGTTTGTATTTTTTATTCTAAATTAATAGTTCTGTAATGCAGCACTTTGCTTTTCTGTATTCAAATATTTGCTTTATGAATTATAAATGTTCCTACTCGTGTTTCTAGAACGCCAGGTTCGGTGTATTTTAATTTTATGTAGTACTATTTAATATTTTAGTTTACTACTCTGTAACACTATACATATAATCTCATATTTTAACACTGTGTACCTCACACTATTTAATACGGCATCTTAATATTATGTAATAGTATTTGATTTTGTATTTGAATACTATATAATGGTCTTTCATCTTGTATTTTAATACTATATAATATAATTTAATGTTCTAATTTAAATATAATACATAGTATTTAATCTTGTACTTTAATACTATGTAATAGTATTTAACCTTGAGTTTTAATACTATGTACTAGTATTTAACCTTGAATTTTAATACCATGTACTAGTATTTAACCTTGAGTTTTAATACCATGTATTAGTATTTAACCTTGAGTTTTAATACTATGTACTAGTATTTAACCTTGAATTGTAATACTACATAACAGTATTTAACGTTGAGTTTTAATACTATATAATAGTATTTAATCAATAAAATAGTATTAAATAGTATTTAACCTTGAATATAAATAATATGATTCAAAGCAAATTCTACAAAACCAAATATCTGTGTGATTAAATAATTGCTAAAAGTTGTACTCGCAAAATTACGAGTAAATAAATTCGATTTCGAATAGAAAAACTGAAAACTATGCAATGAAAATATTCTAGATCGGATGAAATAGTTGGTTCTAGAGTCAGTGGGTTAAGTAAATTGCGAGGTTGTGGACGTCACTTATCCGGTGACAATAGCATCGAACGTACTAAAGTACCATTTTATCTAAACTGATTTTTTGTAAAGGATCAGCACGAATGTTCCAAACAAGCATCGAACCCCAAAGAAACAAGGTATCCATAAAATTTCCAATAACATTAAAGCAGCACCCTCCCTCCCGTTAAAGAAACCTTCGAAACTCCCCCTTCAGAGAGCTATACGGACGATCGGCCTGCTCACGTAGATCGCAATCGGGATCACGATCGGACCAAGGCGTTCCTTGACATTAATCGTCGTCCATTTCCTCGGGAATCCGGCAACCATCGTTCGCTGACGTAAATCTTCGCTATTAATAAGCTTGGTTGGTCCTTCGGTGTTCTTGACCGCGCGTGATTGCAGTGTTCTGCCCAAGGGAAAGCGACAGGATGGTTTTGTTGCGTGTGCATGGAGATGATATCCGAGGATACGACACTGAGAAATGGAGATACATTGGGATCGAGGGCGATCGAACGAACGCTGATCGAAACGGAGACCAAACGTGACACTTATACCAAAAATTCTAACGAAAAGAATCTGCAACTGTTATTTGAGGAAAAACTAAAAGTTGAGGACACTAGTCTCTAGACTGCAAACTATGCAAAATAAAAATTTTATGGATTGATTGCAAGATATGGGAACTAGATTGAAATTTGTTTCCGTATATTTGTTCCCTATACTCCATATATTCTATATTTCAAATATTCTATATTTCAAATATTCTATATTTCAAATATTCTATATTTCAAATATTCTATATTCCAAATATTCTATATTCCATATATTCTATATTCCAAATATTCTATATTCCATATATTCTATATTCCAAATATTCTATATTCCATATATTCTATATTCCAAATATTCTATATTCCAAATATTCTACATTCTAATATATTCTACATTCTAATATATATTACATTCTAATATATTCTATATTGTAGTATATTTTACATATTCTATATTCTATATATTCTATATTCTATATATTCTATATTCTATATATTCTATATTCTATATATTCTATATTCTATATATTCTATATTCTATATTCTATATATTCTATATTCTATATATTATATATTCTATATATTCTATATTCTATATATTCTATATTCTATATATTCTATATTCTATATATTCTATATTCTATATATTCTATATTCTATATTCTATATATTCTATATTCTATATATTATATATTCTATATATTCTATATTCTATATATTCTATATTCTATATATTCTATATTCTATATATTCTATATTCTATATATTCTATATTCTATATATTCTATATTCTATATAATCTATATTCTCTATATTCTATATTCTATATATTCTATATTCTGTATATTCTATATTTTATATATTCTATACACATTTTCCAGACTGCACGATTAACCACTGGCTCGACTTATGAAGCTGTGGATATTATATAGTCACTATTATAAATAGTGAAGATGATTAAAGAATGTAACTATACTATTGCACCGTTTTTAGGTTGTTAAAGTTATTAAGCAAATAAATAAATGTCTTTGTGGCTCCTGCGTCTTGCAATGAATGCAGACAATTTTTATTTTGCATACAAGTTCGCGGTATCGTTAAAACATCTATGGTCTCTGGGTGAAAGGGAAACCAGTTTAGTGTTCCCGCGAGAAAAAAGGGGTTGAAAGGAGAGTGACACTGCCATTGGATTGGGACCGACGCAGTAGTATAGCTTCGAATTGTACGGACGGTGACATGACGAATCGGTTCGGGATCGATTTCCTACAGAATTCGGTGTTGATTAATTTTTTATGCTTTACCAGTGAGCTCGATTTTTTATTTAGTGCACAGATTATTTCCTTTTTACAGCGTTAAATGTTTCTTCGTATATCAACAAATTTCTCGTTTTATTTCATGCTCAGATTAATTGTATTACTTTTCATGCACTGGTAGACTAACTTTCTTATTGAGTGTGTAGGTTTTTATTTCATATTCTTAATTTAATATTCAGATACAGTATAATTTAATATTCATATCAACGCGTCGCTCTTATTTTATGCTTGATATGCATGTTAATTTCTTTATTTTATATGCATTTTTTATCTCTACGTCGCGTATAAAGTGATTTCGATTTTCTAATACAGGGTGTTTGTCAAATCGTGGTACAACCGGGTAGGTGATGATTGCTCACAGAAAATCTAGTCGAAACTAAGGAATTTTTTCATACGGGGCTTCACTTTCGAAAAAATCGAGTTTAAAGATTCCTCGGGTTCACGTGCATTAGTATATGCACAAAGTAGAATTAGGTTGGTCACTATCAGACGCGACAGCCGATTTCAATCTAATGGTACGCGTATTCGCTGAATTTTCAAACTCGATTTTCTCGAAAATAATATAAAAAAACGTACAAAAAAACTATATTCCTTATTCTCAACTAGATTTTCAGTGAGTAATCATCCCCTTCCCGGTTGTACCACTAATTCGCAAACACCCTGTATATAAATCTCGTTAATTATTTTACGTATAAATCCATTTTTGTATTTTACATAAAAATTCATTTTTCTATTTCGCATATAGATTACTTTCTCTATTCTATGTACTGTTTCATTACTACATGCATAGATGAAAATTATCAACATAACGTGCCTTTCTATTGTATATAATATAGAATAAATGTAATAATGTACATGAATAAAAATGTAGAATTAATTTTCCGCAGAAATACTAGATTGAAACACACTCTCAACAATGTTTTTAATTTGCAACGCGTTCAGTGCCTGGATGCCAATTAAAATCAGATCGTTCTGTTGAAACAAGAAACCTGTCAGTTAATAAACAACTATGAGCGTAAAAATATGAATAATCGATCGAGAACCATCGCAAGCACGATTTACCAGGGGCGAAATTAGTTTGAGCCAACAAAAAGGCATTGCAATTACATCACTATTTCCGTATCGAGGAGAACGGTTAATTTAGATGGGGGAAAACAGTTCAATATTTAGCTGAAAGCATTAGTCGTTTCGAAGTTTCCAATATTTATTTAGAACAGAGCTAACTCTGCAATCAATATTCGATTGCAGCAATCAGTGCATAATCGAATAACTAAGATTCATCCAAGAATACAGTCCATAGAAATGAATTAAATGTCAATTAAAACTGAATCCAATGCACAATAAAAGGCGCATGTTTTTTCTCACAGATCCATGCAGTCAATCTTCAATTGCATCGATTACTGCATAATCGAATAACTAGGATTTCTCCAATAATACAATTCTCACAAATAAATTAATAATGAATTAAAAATCAATCGTCTGCACAGAGTCCTTAGCACAAAAGAGGCGTATTATTCTCGAAACGACGCCACAATAATGTATTATAATGTATAGACTGCGGATTTTATGCAGTTATGGCAATAATGGGTAGGTGCAATTTGAAGAAGCAGAGAGATTAAAAGAATTTTAGAATGTGGAAGCATTATTTTTAGCCTCCTGAAATTATTAAAGAAGGAAAGTAATCTTTACATGGTTACAACTTCTTACAATTGATGTATAGAATTTTTATTTTGCATAAAGATCCGCAGTCTAATAATGTATGATAAAACTTATAATTTCCCCAAATAAATTAAAAATCAAACCTTTACACAGTGAAAGACGTGTGCCTCTTTTCCTCGAGACACTATAACCCTCAACTTTCTAATTAAGATAAACCCCTGTTGATAGACAATTTAGATTAACCCAACATCACTCAATCTCGTTACCCCATGCATCATGAGTTGCATGCATCATCCAGACAGTGCACGTCAGAACACATCCTTGTCTACCATATTCTCTAAAGCGCAAAATGGAGATAAATAAATTCTAATGTATACTTCAAATACGTACTCACATTATAAATCAAATCTCGATACTAACAAAATTATTATCCCCTCCGCAAAATAAATTTTTAATCAAACTTCCCGAACCAACTGATATTCGAATACTTTTAAACAAACGATAACCATTTTAATATTGAACCCTACGACTTGGGATTTTTTGAGAAGTTAGAACAATTAGTTTTGTAAATCTGTGTCAATTATACATACTCTGAAAGTTTAATCAAAAATTAATTTTTTGAAAAAATTACAATTGGTCGGAATTGCAGAGAAAATACTAACAGTTGTTCTTCACAACTTTTTTATGTGGACCTATATTGAAAATTTTTAAAAAATACGTTTTGTAGTATTTAACCCAGACCTAACCCAGACCTAACCCAGACCTATATTGAAAATTTAAAAAAAAACACGTTTTGTAGATCTATATCAATTATACATTTCCAGAAAATTTCATTAAAATCGGTGAACGTTGCAATGAGCTACAAACGTTTAAAGTTGGTAGAAATAATATTATAAATAATAAAATCTCTTTCCTTTTAATGTCGCATATCTTTCAATGCCTCTCTTTTTACCGCATCAACCGATTTTGATGAAATTTTCAGAATACATATAATTGACACAGATCTACAGAATTAATTGTTCTAACTTCTCGAATCCATTTCAAGGATTTACAACACTTTTGGGACACCCCGTAGTGACAAACAGCAATATTTGGACACTTTTAAGAAGACGGTAACTTTTTTTAACATTGGACTTGGATTTTTTTGAGACGTTGGAACAATTAATTCTGTAGGTCTGTGTCAATTATATGTATTCTGAAAATTTCATCAAAATCGGTTGATGCGGTAAGAAGCGACAGGCAATGAAAGATATGCGACATTAAAAAGGAAGAGAAACTATTATTTCTACCATCTTTAAACGTTTGTAGCTCATTGCAACGTTCACCGATTTTAATGAAATTTTTTGGAAATGTATAATTGATACAGATCTACAAAACTGTTATGATTGGTCTGTGTTTTTCTTTAATAACTCCTTAAGGAAGCCGAGTTGGCCATTTCTGCAAAGGAAAAAGTTACTTTAAATAACCTCAGGAAACGCTCATTTCAAGGATTTGCAACATTTTTGAGACACCCTGTATACGTAGATACTTGCAGAAGTTGCACGTGTTCTTTCTCGAGCTTGGCTTGCACTCTCGTTGCAAATGGAGGCACGAGCCGAATAAGCTTTCGTCACGGGCCCTCCATTAATTATGCAGAAACGTTTCTGTACGCAGAATCGCATCTGTAATGAACTGGGAGCTGGCGAGTTCTTCTGTTCACACGAGTCCCAGTTATTATAGCGAAGTGACTTAAACCTTGCTGCGATCGGCATTGAACCGTTTATCGCTTTTCCGATTATTTATCGCGTCATAATGATTAGAACAGTCATCGTTCGAGGAAGAAGGACGTTTGTTGCTCGTTCGAGGACTCGGTGATCTGCACCACTTCAATCAGCAACAAGCTTTCCCAAACTACTTAAAAACGCAACTAGCAAACTATTAATTAAAGGAAAACAGAGTGCGTTGTTTCCTATTTAAAGTGTCGGAAACTCTTGACAAATTATATTTTAGTTCGGGAGGATGTTAATCTCCGAAGAATGTCGCTGAATAATTTCTGAAAGTTCAATTTTCAAACAAATCTGAAACTTTTCTTATATTGTTTCAGTTTTCTATCTGGTTGGAAAAATGATTGCAATTAACACTAAAGCTATCACAGCCGGTGAAATTGACCGGTTCCAGATTTTATATTTTACAGTTATTAAAATTGTAGAGATGTGTCCACAAGGCATGATTGAATAAATATCTTTAGTAGAGGCCATGTTATAATAAAAATCACACAAAGTCCAAATAAATTGAATCTTGTAATTTTCATAATTTCTCAATTTTTCAATATACGCCCACACAAAAAAGGTTTTTTATTTTGCAGATATTGAAATTGTAGAGATGCGACCATAACACACGGATGAATAAATATATTTAGTAGAGCCCATATTATAATAAAAACCACACAATGTCCAAATAAATTGAATCTTATAATTTTTATAATTTTAAAAATGTTCAATATACGCCCACACAAAAAAGATTCTTTATTTTACAGTTATTAAAATTGTAGAGATGTGTCCACAAGGCATGATTGAATAAATATCTTTAGTAGAGGCCATGTTATAATAAAAATCACACAAAGTCCAAATAAATGGAATCTTGCAATTTTTATAATTCTTCAATATATTTCAGTATATGCCCACACAAAATAGTAGTAAAATATAACTTTTAGTATTTTCTCTGTAATTTCGATCAATTGCAATTTTTTAAAATTTTGTTACCACATCATATAGCAAACTAATTGTTCTATCTTCTCCAAAAACAAATTCGAAAGTAAAAAAGTCCAATACTAAAAAGGTTATCGTCTATTTAAGAATGTCCGAATATTTATCAGAGTCACCGTATTGAAAAGAGACTTTTCTACAAAGATCCCCATATACTATCAACCGTATTCACCTGCAAAACAGCGAATAGAAAATTTCCAGCAGCAATTTATCGTCGTTCCCGTTCAATTTCACGAAAAGTGCGACGTCGCAGCGAGGAACGATCCTCT
This sequence comes from Sphecodes monilicornis, assembly GCA_913789915.3. Lineage (NCBI taxonomy): Eukaryota > Metazoa > Arthropoda > Insecta > Hymenoptera > Halictidae > Sphecodes > Sphecodes monilicornis. Next base: position 21,377,361 of record OU565296.1, read on the forward strand.
GAACGCCTTTCGTTCCCGCGAGACGTGTGAAAACGTGATTCACGCGAAAAAATCCATCCGGCGTACACGGGTTCGCTCGAGGAAGGAACGATGTCGTCCTTGCGAGCTAGTCGCATGAGTCGCATGAATCGCATGAATCGCATGAATCGTGTCTCTGCTAGATTGCGCAGGGTGTGGCGTTTTCTGGGAATCAGCCTGGAAGCAGCCTCGTTCATCGGCTGCACTTTCCCAGCTGCACTCGCGATCGACCGGATCGCACCACGTCCGCGATGTTTCCAGCGGACGTTTCGCGTGATGTCGTGGAGAACGACAAGCTCGCGCGCCTTTCGTGGCTTTGGAACTTTTCTGACATTTAGAGCCATGCGAGCTGCCGATTCGTTCTTGCTCGATTCGGTCGCCTGACTAGGGAACGTTATGCTACCGCGGATCGAATGTAGAGTGTGGTAATATTCATTTATTTATTTATTGATGCCGCAAACCGTGCTTGATTTATATACAGTGGCGTGTAAAAGTATCTGGACACTCTTTGAAAAGGAATAACTTTTTCAAAATAAGTTCGAACGACTTGAGTTTTGATTTGAGATGTTAGACGCAGTAGTTTACTAGGTAGCGTGTAAATAATTTTTTCTAAAAATTGCTATTGGTCGGAATTGCGACGAAAATAGTAAAGGTCATGATTTTTAACTTTTTAATCTGTGCCTGTAACAAAAATTTAAAAGGCGCGTTTTGTAGGTCTAAGTAAGTTATGTAAATGTACAAAGTTTCATCGAAATCGGTTAACATCGTTATGAGTTACAAATATTTAAAGGTGATTACATAAGGACAAAATTTGTTGGAAAGACCGAAAATCTGCGACTTTCACCCTTAAGCTCAAATATTGCAATGTTCGTAGCTTATAACAACATTAACCGATTTGAGTAATATAATACCAATAAATATTCCAATAGCTAATGGATTCAGCACTAGATAAATAAGTGTGCCACTATGTACTTCGTCAACAATACAAACGAATTACAAATTTTTCTTTGAATCTGATTTAGCCGTGTACCTCGAATAAAATAAATATTTGCAGTGTCATTAACGGTATCGATCGTCCACGAATCGCCACTGGCTGCAACCTAGACCCAGACACAAACTCTTTCACTCTCCCTACCTAAAAGCCGAACTATAAAACATCGGATTTCGCAAGAATCAAACAGCTTATAAAAGATATTTTTCTCCTAGTTATAACTCAACCGCAATCGGATCCTTGATCTCGATTTCAATCCCGAAACGGAACATCGATGTTCACCGTCCCCCGGCAAAGACAATCGGGGCCTCTTTTATATCTGTTCTCGTAGCGTATCATCTGATCCCGTTCGTCGGGATACTAATTCATAACAAAACGTCCGTAACACGGGCCGTGCATACACGTCGCGTCCGCGGCCAACAGATTTTCATGCGCGGAAGCAGAATCGTGTCTCGCGAGATTTCAGATAAAGCCGGTATAATGAGGCGAGATAGTACGCGATTGCAAAGTCCTGCTTCAACAGACGTGGGAACAGGAACGTGTAAACACGTGGATCACCGTGCCTGGTTGGGTTCGTTCCATTTTTTCCCCGTTTTGCTGCCCCTTCTTCCTTTCTCTCTCTTTTCAAACGCTTGTCCTCGTGTCTTCTCTCCTTCTCCTCTCTCTCTCTCTCTCTCTCTCTCTCTCTCTCTCTCTCTCTCTCGCTCTCTCTGTTTTCTCTATCGCATTTTTTCGCCACCAGCAACGATCGACAGTAATCGAACCTTGCATAAGTTTCCAGACTGTCTCGTGGGATTAAATTCATTGTGGTAATTAGAAAATCTATGGTGGAGGGAATTGACAGGAGTAGCGGTGTGCGAGAACCCCAAAATGTCGAGTAGGGACGAGACGAGATTTCTATTCGGGAGATTCGGGATTTTCTAGTATGTCGAGATTCTCGATTACGTCGAGATTCTCGAAAGTTTCGGGATTCTCCAAAGTCTCAGGATTCTCAAAAGTTTCGGGATTCACGAAAACTTCGGGATACTCATTATGTCGAGATTCTCGAAAATTTCGGGATTCTCGATTACGTCGATATTCTCGAAAGTTTCGGGAATCTCGAAAGTCTCGGGATTCTCGAAAACTTCAGGATTCTCGAATACGTCGAGAATCTGGGAAATGTTCGAGATTCTCGATTATGTCGATATTCTCGAAAGTTTCGGGATTCTCGAAAATTTTAGGGTACTCAGTACTCGATTACCGTTACGAGACTCACTTTAAAATCGATTGCGGTATGAGATTACGGATATTTGAGGTGTTTCCGAAAGCGAGTCTCGCAACGGTAATCGTGTACTGAACACCCTAAAATTTTTCCGGGTCATTCGAGAATCCCGAAATCTTCGAGAATCCCGAAATTTTCGAGGACCCGACCCGTCTCGTCTCAATGTCTTCCCGACTCGTCTTGACCATCGAGAATCATACATTTTCGGGTTCTCGCACACCCTTAGACAGGAGTGATCTGCTGACGAAAATGACCGTTCCAGTTGATAACTGCGGTGTTTAATTGTTAGTAGAGGTATGTAAATGGATTTTGGAGCTGACTGAAAGTCCTGGACATGGCAGGAGCACAAGGGTTTTATGTAACACTGATTTCTTTTGGTTCTGTGCCCAGACACCGTCCAATTTCTCTCTCTCCTTTTGGAAGAGACAGTTGAATGTGACTGTAGTTTCGTCGGTGAGGATTAGGCTCGCGTTGTTCAATTTATGATTATGGAAGTATTATGTGTTCTTTGGATATTTTGAAATTTTCATTTGTTCCTTTTCTGTCAACTGTTTCGATCATTTTTAATTTTGACGGCATTCGAAGTTTGGAAATGGAGATTGGCCTGAAACAATTTTTAGTTACAGCTCTTGCCAGAATAACGCATTTACAATTTCTTATTGTGCATCATAAAATATGTAGAAATTGTGTATTAATTTTTGTTCGACTCCAGATCCTATAAATCAGATCTGAAACATATCACAGAAGAGTCAACTTTTCTTGATCACCAGTTTATGTGAACTAATTTGAAAAAATTATTGTTTGAATAAAAATTCACAATCCACTCACGACGGCCACAAGGTGGAACCACGAAGTGGCTAATTTCACGTCGGTCGAGCACGCGAATTCTCGTTCACCCCTCATTAACCCCGCGCTTGCAACACTCGAATTCGAGAGATGTTCTCGCATAATCCAGGCGGAAGTTGCGCGGAGTCGAGCGGGCCACAAAATCGCTCGTAAATTTCGGCCTGTTGTAACAGAACCGTTTTCATCGCGTACTCGCCGATTCGCGCAACTATGGTCCCCTTTCGCCACCGTGCGTCACCTTGCGTAACCCTTCAATTATCTTTTAATTAGATGCGAGAGGAGAGCGTGCGTAACAATTGTCCACTTTCCAGATCGCAGAAACCGTGAGTTTCGACTTTGAGCAAGAAACTTGGAAATTTTGTACGGGATCGATGGATCTTCATAAAATCATGCCTCATGAATCAGTATCATGAATCGAAACCCTCAGTTTCTCCTCAGAAATGAAAAAGAGTCCTAATTTAACAATGGAACTGCAGATCATTCTGCAGAATAAAACTTCTCTGCCTGGATTGTAACGAACTGGAGCAAAATAAAAATTTCCGTTCTTAAAAAATGTGCAATAAAGAAAATTTGTGCAATTTTTATTTTACCTCCTCAAAAGTGGTACCAATGGATTGCTGAAATTCTTCAGATTAAAATGAGTCCAAACACGACATAAATCGGTCTACTTTTATGGACGTCATATATAGCAATCATGCGTATGTCCTTAATTATGCTATTTGCATCGAATCTGTAAAACTAGTCCGATTTGCGTCGTGTTTGGACTCGTTTTAATCAGAAAAACTTCAACAATCCACTGGTACTATGTTTGAAAAGGTAAGACAAAAATTACTGTATTTGAAATATTTGCATGATTATTTTTTATGGCTCGCGGCACCTTTTTGATGTCTATTTCGTTTTCTATAGTAATTTTATTTTCATTCTATCTCTTTGATGATTAAATATAGTGGAGGAAGAGTGGGGATAGGTCGCGGAAATTTAAATGCTGCAGATTCGGACTTTCAGTGAGCACTATACTGTATTCCGTCAACGGGAAACCGGCGTAAGGAAAAACGACAGCTTCCAACCGAGTTACGCCACGGTTATTCAACCGATGAAGTTTCACTCTCGTCTGGCCCGGAACGCCGCGTGTGCGTGAAATCTAAATGCGACCAACTATTCGCCAACTATCCGGTTATGTGCTTCCGTCGAGGTTTGACTAGCTCGGAATGACAAGCGCATCTGTTCGCAGTTGTCTTGGTTCTCCGGCCACCATCGATGGACGCTTCGTTTCCCCCGGCCTTTGCGAAACACCCGACAGAAACGCAACAAAGTAAACGTCACCGCCTAATCTCGCCTCGCCGATCTTATCCTTTCGTTCGTGTACCATTGAACGCTTCACGACGATACTGACGCCGGTGTTGAAAGTCCCGGGCAACTGCTGCTTCTGGTCCGGTAGCCTGGGAAAAGAGGGTTGATACGTTTACCCCGAGATCAGGGCTGCATCATGTTCCCTCAAGGCCCCCAGTTGCTTCTTTTATTTTTGCTTCACTTTCAAAGACAAGTTCTAGGTACCTTATCTAGGTTCAAGTTTCCCTCACACACTCAGTCCTATCATTCTGTGCTATGTTCTCTACGGGATTCTAGAAACTTTTATTAAACTTCAACATTTTCTTTGGTCTATCATTTTGCTTCTTATCTCGAACAATGTCGGAAATTGAGACCAAGCTTCTTTGGATTTCATCCCGAGACTGACAAAATTTTCGAATCGCTCCCCTAAGCTTTTGGCACCTGTCATGCGTCATTCTAATCATTTTGATACGCTGAATACGAATATGATTTTCGGTTCGGGCGGAAAGTACGAGTTACTTAATTGGAAAACCAATTTTTCTTTGGATTTAATTCCATTCGGAGAATGACAAAATTTTCGAATTGCTTCCCTAAGCTTTTGGCACCTGCACACGTTATTCTAATCATTTTGATATGCTGAATACGAATATGATTTTCGGTTCGGGGGGAAAGTAAAAGTTACTTAATTGAAAGACCAATTTTCTTAGGATTTAATTCCATTCGGAGAGTGACAAAATTTTCGAATTGCTCCCCTAAGCTTTTGGCAGCTGTCATGCGTCATTCTAATCATTTTGATATGCTGAATACGAATATGATTTTCGTTTCGTTGCATAAATGCGTAAAATCAGTAATCTGCTCACTATCTCCAACGATTCTTGGTAATTTTACAGGAAAGTATTCTTTGCTATTGAAAATGTTCAATTTCATAAGCTTGCACAAACAATACACAAGAATTCTCAATCAAATAGTTCTGATTGAAAAAATTGAAAATTCTCCTGTCAGCAATCAACTAAAATTTCAAGAATTGCAGAATGACAAAAGATCGAAGAATGCGATCATCTAGGTCTCGGTCCAGTGACGCGTATCGGTTGAATAATTGTTTTTGATCGTTGAAAAAGCGGCAGTCCTTGCCGGGAGAAAATCGAGAGCAACAATCATCGCCAAAAACGGCCTCACTATGGCAAGGCCCATACCGTTCGCAAATGGTGTTCATGTATCGGGGTGTGCCAAGGATACGCCAAGACATTTCTTCCCCACGTTTTGCCAGCCGGAGTTCTCACACGATTGTATTGAAATGCCGCTCGTAAACAATGAGTTGCATCACGGCTGTATCCGATTGACAGAGGCGTGACAGGAGGAGAGCAACCGAAAGAAAGAGAAGAAGTTATGATTAGTAGAATAGATACGGTGGTGAGGCTGAAAACTGTAGTCGGTTATGGCGCGTGGGTCAATCGCGACCCGCGATTAGTTCATTTCACGCATGAAGATTTGTAGTTGTTATTTTTCTATTTTTTATTTCACTAGGAAAGAAATTGTTGAGAATGAAAATTATGACGAAGAAATGTCCTGTATACAGGGTGTTCACGCTATCACTAGTCAGCGTTTCTCGGGCAAATAATAAATATTAGAAAAAAATGATAAAGGAAAACGTAATGCTGTTTTTGGTAAGTAACATAATGGCGTATGTAATTTTCTTGTGTTTGCACTATTTTCTTAGAAATGAAGGTGACCTTCAATTATTTCAATGAAATGCTATGTATTTTTTGATGTCATATGAAAGCCTGCGTCATTTATTCGTATACAACACAATAACATTCAAGGTCATACAAGGTCAGAAATGGCAGGAAAATTTTGAACATTTCGAACGTAATATTTCGTAAACATATCATTCCCGATACGCAACGTTTAGAAATGTAAACAACTTGCAAAGAAAACTAACGCGATCATGTGCATTAATATTTCGGACAACATTAGAAGAAGTTAACAAGAATTATAAACATTTAATTTTGGAATGTGGGGAGCTCTTCATTTACAGCTTTTGCTTTGTATTCATATGATGGTTAATAATTTTACTAATGGAAATGTTTATTCGATGTCCAAATAGTTATTATGTGTGCTCTGTAGATTAGATATTGATTCTAGAAAAATAGCATTACATTTCAGTTTGTATTAAATGAAATTTGATTAAACGTTTAATCGAATTCTAATTGAAACGCCATTTTGAATGGACGTATTAAGTAATTAATTAATCGAGCGAGCAAATTTGATTCCAATTTCTGTAATCCACTTTACAGAAGCTTATCCAAACATTCAAATAGATTTTGCGCTTCAAAACTGGTTATATCAAATTGATAGAAAAATTCGTTTAGTCTATTTTTCAATCATTTGAATATATGCACCCCATTTACTCGTCATCCCTAGTTTAGAAAAATAATTACCACGTCCTTCCAGTTCGAGATATCCAGCTCAAATTTTCAGCAAATATTACTCAAACATCGTACAATACGACGTAATTATTGAATTTTTAATGAAACATAATTTTCCATTTTTAAAAATTGTTGAATGTCCCCCATTTTTCTAATCCTAACACTTGTACTCATCACCTCAGTTCGAAGAGCTTGCCTTACTATTCAGAAAAGGTATGCAACCCCTTGCAATGTGTTAGCGTGATTTTCGCAAACTTGTTAGTGCCTAATAAGGAAACTGCGACTTGTGCGGCGACACAGATTTGCGAACCGGAAATTGGCGACGCCGAATAGATACGCCCTACCGTGGGAGTGTGTAATCCTTTTTCCGCGAGTGTTCTCGCTGCCATTTCGAGTGCAGTCGCCATATTAAACAGCGTCGCGACGACGCATAGTGAACGTATGCCCGGCGTACGAGCGTTTAGCGTGGTGTACGTCCGCTTTTGCATTACGGTCACGAGCCAACCTTTCACGGTTTCACGGCTGTTAGAATCGTAACAGAGACAAGTCCTGGGCCTCTTCCAGGTTCGATGCGGCGCGTGCTCCGCGTTGTTAGTGTTTCTTTTAACCGGCGGAAGGGAAATTACTTTCACTTGTTCTTTTTTTTTTTTCAACACTGTCTCGAGCGGATCGCGCTTCAGATACTGTAACAAACCCGGTCACGGAGGTCTTCCGTTTCTACTTTGAATGCATTAACAAAGAATTATATATTTTAATTAGGAAGTACATCTTGTTAAACGCTAAAACAAAAATGTCGTATTTAGGAATTAATTACAGGAAAATTAAGTGAGATAGAGCCAGAATTCCTTTTGCAATGTATTTCAACACGACACAAAATTGTGGACAAATTTTTATTTTATACTAATTTTAATGATTCTTATTGTTGGTAACACTTCGAATAACTTGGAAATATGAGAACGATTCTCGCAGAGTTTCTCGTGAAATTGTTTAATGTCTGAAGAACGATAAGAAACGATTTCAATATTTTGTAGTAATCGTCGATTACTAATTATTTTTAATTAAAAATGGCACGATTGAAAAATATTTTCATTTCGTCGAGCTTTTACAAGTAGTTTTATTATAATCATTATTCAGTGGTTTTAGCACCATTACATAATGAAAATACATTTTTAGAATTTTGTTGCGTTATAAAACAATTTAAAAGCATTGTTAGGCTATTATACAGTTTCGAGTATTGCCAACGAAGAATGTTTACGTACTCGTCAGCTGATCAAGATCTACAGCTTTCTTCCGAGAAAGTAAATTGTCTTAAACACAGCTGAAAATGATTTTCGTTGAGATCGAATAATTGGCCAATTTCGGAAGCACTGATAAATTCCACTTGTTTCAAGGATCGTTCAGCACGGTTGAATTTCCCTGGATTTTCCATGCAAATTTTCGTGCCGTACTCCGCAGTAATTTCCTTAATTGATGCTGACGCAATCAACATGAACAGTAATTGCATCGACTAAACATTAATACCGCCACAGAAGTGGTCGCGCCCGAGTTATAAATTGCACGTTGCTCGATCTGATAAATGACCGCTAATCCTGAGTCATGAATCAAAGGCTCAAAGATCGATTCTCAAAACAGCTTCACAAATGCAATAAATATTTACAAAACAGTCTATTAATAATTCTCAGTCTAAGATAATAATTCTAAAAATAATAATCTCTGTATTTTAAACATCTCCTTCGACGACTGTTGCTTAAAACTTCAAGTAAAACAATGTTAAATAGAAGATAATTCAATATAATACATTTCAAGATTCCTAACTGAATAGAAAACATTATTAATACGAATACAGAAAATGATTTGAGTAGATTTCACTTTTAACTGCCATAATTTCCAAAGATTGTTAAGAGACCAAGATGGCGGACTACTAACCGCATCGTTCCTCGCAGTATCCGAGTGGAAATACGCAAAAATGATTTCAGGTGATTACCACGCGATAGAAATGAAAAGGAAAGTGCGTGGTACAGAACATCGTGAATTTAAAATTGCAAAAGCCACTCTGGGGCGTTGAAAGAATGACTCCGTGGATCTCGAGGAAGCCACCGGAATGGCTCGAGTAACAGGTACTCTTCCTTAATGATCCTTTCACGCCGGCTGACCATGGACATTATCTACTTTAACTGGCCGTAAAGTACGTTCTCGCCTCGGCAAGGTCCTCCTTCAGGATCGAGCGACTTCCAGGCGTTCCGGCTCAGTAAGAAGCGAAAGAAAAAGGTCTGCCCTCCCGGGCTCTTTGAGAGATCGTTTCCGTTAAATGGATTAGACCAAGGTTTGGCAACAACCTATTATTCCTCACGAGCCAAGGATTACTTTCGTAACGTGCACGCCTCATGGAAAATCAGCGACGATTCATTTTCAGAAACGCTTTGTTACGACGCGAAGCAGACGCTGGTTGAGCGTCTAACACTTTAGACGAAAATCCGTGACCTATGAACGTCGTATTACTGTCTCTGTGTCATGTGACTCGGGTCCTAAGATTTCCCTGCACTTCCTATAATGTTTGTATGGGCCCCACAATTTCTGTATAGGTACCAAAATTTTTGTATGGCATTTATACAGGTTCCACAATTTTTGTATGGGTCCCACATTTTTTGTATAGTATTTGTGCACGTCCTACAATGTTTGCATGGGCCCCACAATTTTTGTGTAGGTACTAAAATTTTTGTATGGTATTTATACAGGTTCCACAATTTTTGTATGGGTCCCACATTTTTTGTATGCATCCCACAATTTTTGTATGCGTCCCACAATTCTTGTATTGCGTTTGTACATGTTCTACAATTTTTGTATGGCTACCACATTTTTTGTATAGTATTTGTTCAGGTTCCACAATTTTTGTATGGGTCCCACATTTTTTGTATAGTATTTGTGCAGGTGCTACAATTTTTGTATGGGTCCCGGAATTTTGCATAGCAGTTGTAGAGGTTCTACAATTTTTTAATGGGTCCCACAATTTTTTTTCAGCATTTGAACAGGTTTCACAATTTTTGTACATTTTCAACAATATTTTAATGGGTTTCACAATATTTGTATAACATTTGTACAGGTTCCACAATTTTTGTATGCATTCCACAATTCTTGTATTGTGTTTGTGTGTCTTGTGTATTTGTGTTTGTATTTGTACAGGTTCTACAATTTTTGTATGTGTCCCACAATTTTAATGTGTCCCACAATTTTAATATGTGTCCCACAATTTTAATATGTGTCCGACAATTTTAATATGTGCCCCACAATTTTAATATGTGTCCCACAATTTTTGTATAGCATTTGTACAGATTCTATAATTTTTTAAGGATACGTGTCACGATTTTTATACATCTGTTTCAAAGATTGTTTTCGTTAAATGTATTAGACTAATGTTTGGCAACAAGCTATTATTCCGCACTAACCAACGATTCCTTTCGTAACGTGCTCTCCTTACGGAAACCAACGACGTTTAAGGTTTATAAATGTCTTTTAACGACGAAGTAAACGCTAGTTAAACATTTCAAACTGTGGCGAAGACCCGTGACCTACGAACGGGGTCGTGATCACTATCTTTATGTCATGGACAGGGAAGAATGCAACGATTGATACCGATCTACGTTGCAATTTCGCGGAATTTTTTCTCTACGTCGTTTCTACAACGAAACTGAATACAAAGCCGCTTGCAAGGATTCTGCGTCTTATCTGAAGAATTACATCTGAAATATTTACCGAACAACGAGAGGGAATATTCCTGGGGCCATAGAATTAAAGTTTCATATAATTAGGAACGAACTTTTGGTTTATCGATAAAGTTATGGAGGATATACATATCTTGATGTTAATTGAACGGATTATTAACACTAAACCTACCACGGTCAAAATTACCGGTTTTCTATTTTACAATTATTGAAATGAGAAAACGATTTCATAGGAAACGACTGAATTGACTTCTTTATTTAAGCACATATTCTTATGGAAACGGTACAAAGTTTAAATAAATTCAATCTTCTCAATTCTGTAAGTCGTTTTATTTTTATATGTTTTGTGGTTGGTAGGTAAGGGAGACAGTTTCTTTCAAAGTATTGTACAAGCTTCGGACTATTTTTAAAGTAATTTTTACCGGAATTTTTGGATTGTGCAGTTATTTATTGGTTTTTAACACTCCTCGTTTTATTGTATTGCAAACTTTCATACAATTTTTGTATATGTTCTATAAATTGTATACAGGTCATACTTCGCTTTTACTTCATGATAAATTTTTAACGAAGTTATATGAAATAAATTTTTAGTGATGTATGCTCAGATTAAAACGCACATAGTCGACTCTTGCAACACAATTAAACATCTTACGTCAATTAAAAACGTCACAAGTCCACTTTCGAAATGGACCATACTTCTTCGAAATAGGACCAGAAAAACCACTGTGCAATCACGAATTTCGTGCAAGGTGATTATGACAATCGCGAGCAAAGAAACGGCTTCGTAACGCGTGTCGCAAACGTAACAATGTTAAACTTTCATACGACGCGTTAACTCGTCGTTCATATTCCGCTATCACCTGTCCGAAATTGTCCACTTTCTTCTTAACTCGGCAAATAATTCTTTCACTTCACTACGATATAATCAAACAACGGATTTTATGCATTTTCGACGAAAATTTAAAATTTAAATTTAAAATACTAAAACTATTAAAAGACTAAGCATATCAATGTACTATTTTCAGATTATTAAAGTTATCAAAGAAAGAATAACATTTCTATTCGTCTCCTTTTTTTTCCCCATTTACGCAGACAATTTTTATTTCGTTAGATCCGCTATCTATTCATGAAAGTCACTCTCGGCTACGAAGTTAATAATAATCCTTCGATAAATGGTTCTGAGAGAACGTGGAACCTCGAAGCGAGGATACAGGACGGAAACTTCATTTCGCTTTTTCTTTTTCCGATGTTAGTTATCTAAACAACGCAGAGCCAGACGCGGTTAATTAATTGGAAAAGACTTCGGAAAAGGAAGCGACCGTCGCAAGAAGAAAAGGGGACGGAAAAAGAGTTTTCTCATATGGCCCGCTCTTGACCGACATTCTAGCGGCAACGAGCCGGGCGAAATCGTTGTCGTTTTTAACGTCGCCTTTGCATAACAATCGCATAACGCCGAGGCGACTTAATGTGCCGGTGGAACGCCGCCATTCGTTCAGCTAGACAAACGAGCTTTGTTGCGGGCATTGTTGCATCATTTTAAGGGAATCTTGGAACAGACCACGCCCTTTACTATGCAATTTCTCGGATTAATTACATTTCTTCGAATGATCTTCATTCAGCAAAATTTAATTTTATCCTTGGAACCATAGAGCAATTGTTTTTTTAGTTTTTCTATAAAGATTTCGATGATGTACAGTATTTAATACTTGCTCATAGAAAGCTGTTTAAATTTATTTCATCCAATTATGTACAAAATTTGAAATTTTATATGGAAAATAAAATTAATTGCATCGTCAATAAATATTGCAATAAATGGCGTTAGAAATAAACGAGTAAATTATATTTTATATTATTACAATTTTTTCATTGAATTTTTGTTTGGAAAGTAGGTGAATAATTGCATCTTCTAATCACTTGCATTTCAATATTATTTCAGTGGGTCCTACTATGATAAATTTTAACACAATGTTACTTATTTCATTCAGACCAAAATGAAGTGCTATCTGTAGAAAATAATTAGTACCATACAAAGAAGATCTAATTAGTGTTCCTGTGAAAGAAATTTGAGGGCAAGAGATTATCGTGTGTTGAACAATTTTATGACCTTGAAATATGTTGTCAAGGTCATCATTCTGTACAACTTGTTTCAAGTCCCTAAATCCCCTTGGCCATAAGCTCGACTGAATGGTCTCAACGACTTCCATTCTTGTTTTAATTAATTTTGTCGCAACTAAAATTATCTTGCATGGTTCCAAGGTTGCTATTGGGTGACAAAACCCTATGGCAAGTGTCAAGAATCGAAAAAGTACGTGATCATCCCCGTGTAGCTCTCCCACACGTTCGGCATCGATGTTTTGAAAACACTTAGTGTCCGACATCCCCTAGGAACAGAAACCTTGCGAAAATACGGTACAATATATGGGACTGTCCTTCGATTTCTTTCTGGCACCCTCCGTTTAATTTCGCTCTCCCGAATCGTTTAACCTGTCTACGAATTTTTCACAATTTACCTTGGAGCAAATACTGGAATCCAAAATTCAGGTGCAATCTTTTTTATTTTTCTCTTCCTTCGATTCTTTTCGCACGCTTTTCTTGTATCTTTTCAATATATATAGTGTCAATGTTAAAAATTAACGTTTTTAGAATTGCTTACAAACTGAACTGAAACAATGGTTTTTCTCTTGTTTATATCCGGACTGTGGATTTTTGCATTTATGACAAAAATGAATAGGTGAGACACGAAACCGTGAAGACATTACACGAATTTCAGTGTTATTTAGATTTTATGCATTTATAGCAAAAGTGAGTAGCTGCAATTTGAAACAGGCAATTTGCAAATCTTGAAGCATCGACCTGTTATTTTAAACTTTTTAAAATTGTTAAAGAATGGAAGAGCTTGTTATTTGGCTCTTACGAAAATTTTTATTTTGCATAAATATCCTAGTTATTATATTATATTCGACTTATTAAAACGATCGAAAGAATAATTACATTTTAATTTATCTTCCGTTTCTTACAATTGACTTGGAAACTTTTAATTTGTATAAAGATCTGCAGTTTATTTATATTTCCTAAAAAAAGCCTACAAATCCTAAGTTTAACCCCATAGAAAACTACCACAAAATATATTCAGAGTCAAAATCATTTCTATAGAATATGATCTGTGCTCACCTCCACCGTTCTCTCGATTTTGCACGAAGTAACCAAGAAAATATTATTTTACATCTAGATCCCCAGTTTAATAATTAATTTTGAGTCTCTCGGCAGTTTAACACTAAACCTACCGATCATTAAAGATGGATAATCTGCATTGTCTTTGTAAAAATGGTACGATTCAATTTTAATTTTAAGTTTAATCATTTCCAGTGGAAGCATCTTAATAACTTCAATAATTGTGAAATACAAAATCTGAAACGGGTCATTTATCCTCAGGGGTAGGTTTAGTGTTAAGGATTATTGTTTGGACAATTTTGAAAGAAATATTTAACATCTTTTCGAAGTAATTCGACCAGCGGTTCGGCGAAAAGAATGGCGTTTCTCTTCTCCTATTTCACACGTGTTTAAAACGGGCGGGAAAAAGGGTCTGGCGTCATTAGCGCTGAGGGAATTATTTAGCCGGCGATTGCATCGGGTGCAAGATCGCTGCACCATACACAAAAGGCGTATTACCTATGCGGAGAGCACAAACAGGCGAGCTTTGTTCCAACTCTCTTAAACATTACGACACTTCTCAACGTAACGGAGGCAGCCACGCCTCTCTCCGTATGTTCATCTTCTTGCCAAATTAATTTCTTCCTTGGCTACCCGTCCACTGTCTCGCGAACAGTACAAGAAAGCTACAGTTCAATTTATCCGCGAACCTAAACCGAGAGACGTACCTTAACAAAATACTTCCCACAGTGAGCTGTAAAGATTACTGTCATCAGTCAAATTATTCCAACCGGAAGTCGTGGATGTAGAACGTACCTAGACAGCGAATTTCAAGCGTTTCTGACAAAACCAAATGAATCGAACACAAAACTGTAAAAATTGTAAAAAAGACGATACATTTTCATTCAACTTCTGTTTCATACAACTGACTCGCACAATTTTTATTATGCATATCCACAGTCTAGTTATAACAATACATAGCAGATTATCTTAAAAAGACAGCTTCCCGGTGAAGAAGTTGCACGAACCGGAAGTAGTTGTGGATGTAGAACGAGCATCGTTCGGTGTCAGAGTGTCGAGGAAGAAAAAGATCGGGCACGTGGACAGAACGCTTGGCGATTTGTACGGCCGTCTTCTGCGGGGGATAGTAAAAGAAGAAGAAGAAGAGGAGAGGAAAAAAGGGAAAAGGAATAAAAAAAACATGGAGTTGTGGAAACCGCAGGTGGGGGTGGTGTGGTGGCTGGCTCGGGGAACGCAAGTAGGAGGACGAGGGCTTTTGCCCGGAACGGAATAGTCGTCGGGTGGGAGATAGATATAAGGCGATCGTCCCGGAATAACGACTATCAGTGTGTACCGCGCGGCGTTTTCGCATATACCAGTGAAACGGGACACCCCTCGAAGTCGAGCAACGATGCTGAAGGTACGAAACCGTCTCGGGGGTGGGGACACGTGGTGGTGTGCGCGAGCGCGCGATTTTCATCCCCTTCTTCGGAGACCACCGAAGAACGGGGCCACCGAAGTTACGGTTTTTTGCTGTGCTCCGGACAGATTCGTCGTCGATGGAGAGATTTTTCAGAACTTTCCCTAATCACACCCCCCGGTTATCAAGCTATTGTCGGTCGTTGGCGAGGTTTCTTGGTCGAGGAACTTTTTTTACCGGGGAGAGTGGAATTTTCGACGGGGTTTGATCTTTTGGAGTTAAGTCGCCCTTGGGCAGAGATGTAACGAGAACGTTATGTCTCCTGCAAAAACTACAGACCGAAAGTAGTTAAATAGTTGTCCTGAACATTTTTAGAAAAGATGTTACGCGATCTGATACTCTTTGTTTTTTAACATTGCATTCACTTTAGAGTAAGAAGAGTAAAATACTCTTGACGATGCGAGTAAAAACGTCATTTGGTGGAACGGATTTTAGCATTTATATAAACAATTAGTAGGTCAAATTTTTCAAAATATTTAAAGAATTTATAAATACTGTCGCACTATTTTCAATTTTATAAATGTATTCAGACAAGATAATCAATGACTATGTAGCTCCTGTAGCTTGCAATTTGGTGGAACGGGTTTGATGCATTTATGTAAAACAATTAGTAGATCAAATGTAAAGCGGAAAAAATATTTCAAGAATTTATAAATACTGTCACACTGTTTTTAATTTTATTTAAGTATTCAGACTAGATAATTAATGACTATGTAGCTCCTGCAGCTTGCAATTGATAAAAAGAATTTTTATTTTGCAAGAAAATTCCCAGTCTACTTATGAACAAATTTTCTTCTGATTTTAAATGACAATCTACATTTGAAAATAAAATACAATATATGTATAAAAGATAGGTGTATATTGTACATAATAATATAAGACTTCGAATTATTGATTCACTGCTCTTTGTACAGAAATATTCAAAGATTGTTCTCGATCGATTTTATCTCTTCCATGAACATCTTTATCGTTAGAATTGTTATTGAAGAAACTGGGCTGATGATATGATTTGTGTTCCACCGTTTGATCTGTTTTTCTGCTTCAGTCACCGTTACTAGGTCTTCTGGGTCGTTTCAATGCCTACCGAAATGAATTTCGTAGATTTATATTATCGTTTTCTCGAGGATTAGGGTCGTCGACAGATATTTCATCTGAATGACAATTAACAGAGGCTGTTAGCTCTGGAATATCGTTTTCGATTAGTTTTTGGGATTCGTTATGAAATTAACATAGAGAGTCGAAGATAACTATTATATGTATATTGTGTTATATTTCTTTAATGTTGGTAAATTAGTACAGTAGTATAAAATTAATTTTCCATAAAATAAAATGTATATTTCTCTCAAACATCCGTAACTTTTGCAATTCTCTATAATACTTTTTTCTTATTATATAAAATTAATTTTCTTAACGAAACAAAGTATGGGTGCAGTAAAATTCATATTTTGTAATTGTTTTAACTTCTTTTACACGTTTTTATACCAAGGTTGGCATGTTTTAGCATAGTTTATCATATTATTTATCATAATATATCAAATTATTATATCAAATAGTTATAACAAAGCGAATATACAAAATCATATAGTCTCTAATGCTGATTATATTTGATGAAAACATTTTCTCTATAGTTTCATGGAATTTAATAAAAATTTCAATAAGTAAAATTTCCAAAATTGTTATAAAATTGAAAATGTAGAGGATCGTATAGTTTCTAATGCGAATTATATTTTTTTAAAAACATTTACTCTATAGCAGTATAAAATTCAATAACAATTTCAAAATGTCATCTTTCCCAAAGAGCTATAAAAATGAGAATACACATGATAACATTGTCTCTACAACTGCACAAAATTCAATAACAATTGTGAAATGTCAACTTTCCTAAAGAGCTATAAAAATGAGAATATCAAAAATCGTATAAATTCTAATGCTAGTTGCATTTGACAAAAACATTTTCTCTGCAGCTGTATAAAATTGAATACCAGCTGAATGACGTCGCATTTCCCAAAGAGCTATCAAATCGTACCGTTTCTAATGATACTTATAGTCTGACAATAGAATACTAGTACAGCACATCTCCCCAGAACCCTGAGAGACTCTACAACTGAATAAAAAAAAAAATTGGTATTTCCTACAAATGGGGAGGGGATTCGGATTGAGCATACAATCGGTTTGTTTAAACAAAAAAAAAAAGTGATGCTTGAAGACAAAGAAACGGTTTAATTAGACACAACGAAGGAACAACGAACCCAGGGAAAGATCTGTTCCCAGCGATGCTAGGAAACACCGGAAACTCGTTTTGCCGGATAGACGATAGATTCTATAAGAGATAAAGAGACTCGCTCTCGCAGACGATACCCGACGTTTCGTTTCGTTTGCGGTTTATCGCTTGGCATCCACGCAACTCGGGTAAATTGATGGTGGGCTATGACCACTTCCGCGGATTCGTATTAGTTTACGGGGCAAGGTCGAGAAAGTGAAAAGGGACACTTTTATTGAAAGACGACACAACCAGTAACACGAGAAACTTTCTCGGCGCGTGCGGCGGCTACTTTCCTCGCTTTCCGTTCGTCGAACTCTTCCCGAGGTTGCCAAAAAATGTTTCTGTCTTCTATATTGGCGCGTGAGTTGAGTTAGATCTCTGATGGGAACGACACAGTTCACTCATCGCTAGAACCTCGGTCTCGATCACTTTTTAAAATCAATCACTGCTCTTGGTGACAATAATTACGGACGGGTCACAATTTTAAATTCTTTTTCTGATTTTGGTAAAATCTTTGGACCCGAATGGAATTTAACACGCTAACTCAATTTGGGTAAAAAAAATTATAGGTAGAATTTGCGTTAAGTAATTTGCACTTCAGCTCTTAAATAATTAACTAAAGCAAAAATTCGGACAGGTCATAAATTTCACATTCTTTTTCTGATTTTGGTAAAATCTTTGGACCCGAATGGAATTTAACACGATAACTCCATCTGGGTGACAAAAATTATAGGTCGAATTTGTGTTAAGTAATTTGCACTTCAACTATTAATAACTAACTAAAACAGTCAACTGACTACTGCGATAACAATTATGAAGTGGAGAGGTCTCTTTCTCGAATATCAGTTCCCACGGTCCAAAATTGCACATCTGAATTATAGTTTAATACACACATAAATTTGTATGAACAAGGATCTAGATAAGAAGCATCCAGGTTACACTTCAATTAAGATGCTATAAAGATAACTTAATTGTGTTACCGTTCGAGATGAGAAGAACCAAATTCACCTCTTGAAAGTGGAAATGCGTAATGAGAAAAAGACACAATAGCTCGCAATATAGACGCATTCATTCAGGGGTGGTTAATATATAAAGTATACTTAAAACTTTCCGGTCGACGATGTCGGTGTGAAATGTTACTGGATCATTTGTCTTAACAGTTTCCACATTTTTCCGACGAACTTCCCTTAATGCATTTAGCACATCATTTTGCTCATAAACCATCGAGGACCATTATTACAGAAGTTGCGTTTATATTGCTTGTACTAGCCAGTGAAATGTTCTCGCCATAATCCTCTTTGCTTTATGGCACTTTCATGCTTGTGATATACTGCCACCTCGTGGATGACGTTCCCGAGAAAAAATGTCGCGTTTCGATAGGAAAAATCTCGGTTAACAGGATATCGATCCTTAGAGGGTATCAAACATGTTTCTTTTTGCTGGAGGTTAGGATAAAAGAAAATCCTTGGTGGTCAGTCAGGCGACATAATCCCCAAGTCGAGATGATTAACACGTTAAATGGTAGTCCCTGTGTATCGACAGTAACGTACTTCTTTCAAAAAATAATATTTTGAATTTTTTATAAAATTAAATAATACTAAATGAATTTTAATTGAAGCATTGTAATCCCTTGCACTACGATCTTCTGTGAAGCTACAATAATTACAACTTCTTTGTTTTTAATCATTCCTTAAAAGAAAAGAGAAAGTTGTATTTATATCTATAGTTACATTAATACTGAAATATTGATTACAAAAGAGTAGAATTTTATATCAAACTAAAAGAAGGGAGTAATTTTCACATTTCAGTGCATAAATTAACAATGAAGTTCTAAGTACTATAATTATGAAACTCTAAATAAATTGGTAATTTTTCTAAAATATTGATTACAAAATAGTAGAATTTTATTTTAAACTAACAGAAGAGAGTAATTTTCACACTCCTGTGTATAAATTAACAATGAAGTTCCAAGTACTATAATTATGAAACTCTAAATAAATTGTTAATTTTTCTACTTCAATGATAAAAGTTTAGTTTGTTTTTAAAGTTATCCTTGTATCGAATAATTCATCGAGAAGATATCCACAGAAAATCACGTCCCTACAGAAGTAGATAATAGTACTGAAATTGTTTGTTAAGAAACTATGTAATTTTGACACAGTTGAAGACGTCAAAATCAAAGAAATAGAATTTTGAACAATACAGGTCGACTGAATAATTATTTGATCATAAAAGACGTAAGACAAAAGAAAATTTATTTATGTTAAGTATCCTCAACATCTCCCCAAAGATTGACAATTTTAAAAATTGCAGATTGGGGATCATGTGAGATTAGGATCTTGCGATTTATACGTTTCCAAGGGA
The DNA here is from genome assembly GCA_913789915.3 of Sphecodes monilicornis. Lineage (NCBI taxonomy): Eukaryota > Metazoa > Arthropoda > Insecta > Hymenoptera > Halictidae > Sphecodes > Sphecodes monilicornis. Next base: position 21,397,208 of record OU565296.1, read on the forward strand.
GGATGAATAACGTGCTTTAATTAACAATCAAATTCCAGGTACTGTGTTTGATGTGTGCAACGCTCGCGTACAGCAGCGGCGTCGTTTTGAGCGGCTATAACGGCGGCCATGGGATCTCCTATACTGATTACGAAGCTCTCGAAGGATATGCAGCAGGATCCGCTGACTACGAAGGACACGCGGTATTGCCTACGGTGGCGGTCCCGGTACACGCGGTTTCCGCTGCACCGGTGCACGTCAGTGCACCGCTCGATCACGTTGCCGCCGCTCACGCTTATGAACACCACGCCGATCATGAGCACGATTACTACGTGAGTATCCAACAACATTAATCATCTTCCTCGCAATATTATCGGGAATAGTGTCACACGCGTGCATATTTCATTTTAACTGTATGATGCGCCATGATAATTGCTTGTATAAACGTTTAATTATGCTAATAGTCAATCTGACGCGTGGGTACCCTGGTTTATTTAAAATGTACGTCAGTCATGTACAATATTTTATTTAATATGGACATTGGACGTCTATCTACAATATTTTATGTTATATTTTCATTGGACGTATACCTACAATATTTTACTTAATATGTTCATTGGACGTGTAACTACAATATTTTATTTAATATGGACATTGGACATCTACCTACAATATTTTATTTAATATGGACATTGGACATCTACCTACAATATTTTATTTAATATGGACATTGGACGTCTATCTACAATATTTTATTTAATATGGACATTGGACGTCTATCTACAATATTTTATTTTATATATTCATTGGACGTCTATCTACAATATCTTATGTTATATTTTCATTGGACGTATACCCGTATTTAATCATAGATGTGTGCACTTGCAATGAGTCAGAACTAAATCGTTAAAATTAGAGCAAATTAACATTCGCAATCTAATGCGCTCATGTTACGACTTAATATTATCTTTCAATTGTTTCCATGCTTCTGTATTTAAACTATGTAAAACATGAATCAATTGACGAATTGAAAAATTCGTTCTCCAAGTGATAAATAATTTATCTAGTATATACTTCGTAATTTATATAGCTAGCACATTGATTGCATGAAATCAAAGCTTTTTTACAAAAAGTCTTCACAAAAATATGTGCAGAATCTACCAAACTTGACTAAAATCATAATGTGACTGCATTTCATGCACTTAAAACTGCAATAATCGTAAAATTTATACGTTCCAATTTTTTTTACAGTTCTTGTAAAAAGTCTTTAACCGCATGTAATAAAAGCAACAAAAATCTGAACTCTACATACGAAACACAAATTAAAATCTGTAGGATCACTTTGAGGAAAGAAATTGGTGGTTTGCGGGTTAAAACTGGATTCAGATAAGCATCCTATCAGATCGAGCGTGTCGAGACGGTTGTTCCTCGGTAGTTTGGTTCCCATAAAAATTTCGTAACCATCTATCCGCGTAACAGATATCCGGCGAACGGTCTTAAGGCGGTTTTTAACGATGCAGACGTTGCGAGAAAGCGTCGCGGAAACGGCTGCGACAATGAGACACGTCGCGGAAGCAGTTCTTATGGAAAGCACCACTTTTCACACTCGAGAATTTCAATTAACATACACGTGACCGTTCATCCATACACTTCAGTCCATAGACTGTATAAAATGTGTACGCGAGATCTCAAATGCAAATTCTCGTCGTCGCATTTCCCGGTCACGATCGCCAGAGACAATCGTTCCGTAATTTGCTCTAATTCAACGACACATCGATGGCTATTTAATTTTAATGCCAACAGAGGCGAGCACGTTCGTTGGATGTTTTGCCAAGATGGATCACGAATGTTTATGCAAATCAACTATTTTCGAGATCTGCGAACAAGCGAGTTGATTGACAGCATTTTCTGCATTGAGGCTGCTATTATGCTTAGTACATGTCAGCGTTGGACACATTCCATTTGAAACAATATAACAAATCATCATTTGACATAACAAACTTCTTTACATTTGTCGTTTAAATCAAATAATACTTTATTTGAATCATTTTTTATTTCAATTATATTGATCAAATGAAATAGTAAATAATTCCACCTCAAGAAGAGGTTATTGAAGTAACTAAATTCATTATTAAATTCAAATATGCTAATTTTTGTAATTCAATAATTAAAGTTTAAATGCCTTCGTTTTTAAAATTATTAAGAAATAGAATATTGGAGAGTACGAATTAGTTGATCAAATGAAAGACGTGAAATTTAAATAATAAAACAATTTTTCAAAAATTGCTTGGCTGTTGAAATAATCAAACATATTACGTATTATTATTATTTATTATAAATTATTATTTATTATATAATAAATAATATGTTCGTTTATTTGAACAACCAAGCAATTTTTGAAAAAATTGTTTTATTATTTGAATTTCACATGAAATTTTCATTTGATCAAATAATTCGTACTCTCCAATATTCTATTTCTTTCGTGTACTAAGGAACAATTTTGAAAACAAAGGCAGTTAAACTTTAGTTATTGAATTACAAGAAGATAGCACATCTGAATGTAATAATGAATAACCTACCATCGTTTCACGATGTCGATAGGAAAAATTTTCAATTATACTTAAAATTTAATATAAATTCATTTTAATTTAATTAAATCCCCTAAAATTTTGTCAATCAAAATTTTTCCTCGCAATTTTATTAACAAGAAAATGTTCGGGAGAAAAAAGTTAAATTTACACCAATAAATATTATAATAACTTGAGCATGTAATTTTGTAAAAAATTGTGAGAAGAAAGATTTTGATTTAAAAAGTTTTAAATTAATATTGAAATTTCTCTAAAAATAAATTTTATTTATTAATTACTTTAGAATCCCTATATAACAGAGTAAGAGGAATAATAATATTTATATTAATAGCTTTTGATAATCTGAAAGATCCGCTCGGTTGTTGCCCACAATACACTTCCATATTGCACGATTAAAACGTCTTTACATCGCAAACGCTAAACCTACCACGATCAAATGACCGGTTTTATATTTTGCAATTATTGAAATTATAAAAATTCGTTTATGTAAAATAATGAAATAAATCTCCTTGTTCAAGCATCTATTATATTGGAAATTACGGACAATCTGAATAAATCTAGGGTTGCCATTTTTATATGGCAACATTCGCCGATAGTTTTAATGCTTGGTAAGTTTAGTGTTAAGACGTTTCGAACAACAAAAGAAGACTAAAAGAATACCCAAAAACCCCGAAACTGATAGACGACAAGGTTTTATGTGCTTTATCTCTATAAAACCGATCTGCGTGTACAGAGTACACGCACACACCCGCCGGTATGTTAATCTAAATATCCATGTCGAACCCTAAAAATCATCTTTTTTAACTTTCTTTTTACGAGAACGAATTTCCATAAAAATTTGCATCATATTCCAGGCACACCCTAAGTACACCTTCAACTATGGTGTCCACGACCCCCACACAGGCGACGTGAAGACTCAACACGAAGTTCGCGATGGCGACGTCGTCCATGGATCGTACAGTGTCAACGAACCTGATGGCAGTGTCAGGATCGTCGAATACACAGCCGACGATCACAACGGTTTCAACGCAGTTGTGAAAAAAGTAGGACCTGCGGTTCACCCTAAACCAATCCCTGTCGCGAAATACGTCTCTCCCGCATACTTCAACAGCTACGACGAGTATGACAAGCACTATTAACCCTGAAATGATATCCTGATTCCTCAAACTATCAAGTGTCGCGCTGGGATCTTCCCAAAGAAATCCATAATTTACAAGAATAATATCAGATGTCAGAAATAGAATTTAATATCACAAAACAATTCGATAAATTCGAAAGAAATTTAAAAGAATTTCATATTTATAATAATTTCGCAAGGCTGGCAAAAAAAAGTCGGCGTACAGAAAATTTGACTAGGGTCATGAGAGACCCCAAGGATACCGTTACAGGGTTAGAATCGTCCCGATCGATACACTATGAAATAAAAGACGGGGTCGTCACCAAGCTCGAGGACACTTTGGGGTTCGAAGGAGGAGATCAGCGCTGGATATCGCAACCAGATATCGCAGTCGAGCTGATCCTCGAGTGATGTTAGGGTCTCCAGTGACTATCTTAAGAACCGATCATCCAACGATCGCCGTCGAAACGTCTTGTGTTCAATTTATCAATAACAGGGTGTCCAACGAAATACCCCGCTTCCGTTTCCGTCGCTTTTCTCTAGCAGTAGCTGTCTGCTCGCGAAACGGTTGGTTCGATTCATTTCTCAAAATTCATCCATCTTCCGAACTAGAACTACTCGGCACTAAAATTTAGTCTTGCAAAAATTGCTTTCATTCAAATTTTTCATGATTTTAAGTATAAAACGATTTAAACTTCAGAAGACCTTGGTGCAAAAACTGAGCAAGTCCATCTTTTAGTGAAATCTAACTTGTGTTGATATTCTACATATTCCTATGCATTCCTTTGGGGCAAAGATTACACTATTTTAAACATCTTGACTCACTCAATTTTTCCACCAAGGTCTTCAATTTTTCATAATTTTTATAACAAATCTGGAACCAGTCGTTTTGATCCGGTAGCTCTGGCTTTGAAGATGACTGTTAGTCTTGTAATTTTCTAATAATGCAGATATTTATACTGATGGATGATAGTTTATGATTAGAGTGCGGATTTTTATGTAAAATAAAAATTGTATGGACGATTGCAAGGTACAGGAGCTACGGTAAAGATTTCTATCGTTGCTTAATAATTTTAGAAAATAATCTAACTGCTAATTGACTAACTAGAAAATAATCTGAAATTAATCTGAAAATAATCTGAAAATAATTTGAAAATAATCTGAAAATAATCTGAAAATAATCTGAAAATAATCTGAAAATAATCTAACTGAATTTTCAAATTCTTTACATGTTTTCACTGGTCTGCATACGATCTACTTATTTTTGTCATAAGTCTAATCCGCATTCTAATATTTATATGTAGTTTGTATATCGTTGAACCACCCTGACGAGTACTTCCGTCCAAGGTTGCTTGCCCGTGCCAATAAACGAGAGGACCACGATGAATTATTATCGTTTAGAGTTTTAGAGTGTTAATTAACGGCCGTTGGTAATTAACGGACAAACAAAAGCGCTTCTTCTATACTACCGAGGCTCGAAAAACCGTGTTCGAAAGAGAGAAACTCTAGTTCGAGGAACTGATCTGCATGCGAGCATGAGCGTTCAGAGTTATGATCGTCCGAGGTCGAGACATGATCGCGAAGCGGATACACATATGTAAACGAGTTGCTGTTCGTTAAGTGGTAGAAAGCGGTACGTGGTTGCTTGAGGATCGCTGAAAGGCCAGATTCCGTTTTTTTCACGGCGTTTTTCATGGCTGGGAAATGTGAATTATAGGGTTTTCCTCTGCTGACTCTTTACTTAGTTGTTTTTGTGCGGTAATGTTGATGGCTGCAAGCTGATCGTGAATTTTTATGCATTTGTTACATATGGAAGTTTGCGAAATGCACGAAAGTGTAATGACATTTTTATTTTATTTTTGTCATAGGAAATATATTTTCATTTTATTGTAATGAAATTGAAAACGAATTTTAATAACGATGTACATTTTTTTTATTCTGATCTTTACTAAAATTGAAAAACAAATTTTGATGACATTTTTTTTTAATATCTGCCATACTAAGTATATTTTTTTTAATATCTACCATACCAAGTACATTTTCTTTTCGTTTAATTTTTTGTGAGATTGCCTACGAAATTTTGCAGTTGCATAAGAGTAATTGTAAACATCTGATGCTGGCATGATACGAGATTAAAAATTAATAATATCAGCAGCTGAGATACGAATAGAAATATTCTTAAGAATTAGAATATAAATTTTAATGAGAATGTTTGAATCTTTCAAAACAATTTGTAAACTAGAAAAATTAAGACAGATTTGAATAGAACAGTGTTTTCACTCAAGTTCCAAATTAAATTATTGATTATTTGAATGAAAAATTGTGGTCAGAAGTGAAAATTGACAATATCGCTTTTTTCCACCCAAAGAACGAAAAGTGACGAACATTCTGCTCTGAAATCGCATTGCAAAACAAGAACAGTGCTCCCCGAACCTATATTTTTCTAATTGTACAATAAAATACACGTAGAATATTTTGTAAATAAGAATGAAAGCTGTACTCAATAAAAGAGATTGTACAACAAAACCGCACGTGAGACTCTTCCGAGGACAATACATTTCCTCGAACTCGGTTCCAGGATTCCGCGCAAGTGAAATGATTTCCTGATGCAATTAATAACGAATCTGAGATGGAATCTGAACTTCGTTTACCAGGAGAAGAAAAAAAGAAAATAAATAAAAAAACAAATGAAACTGGTGTAGACGGGGTTATTAAGCCAACATTATTTATTCATTGAGGATACTAATGCTCGGTTACAATGATTCGTTAAAAAATAGCATCCCTTGATTCTGGTCACGATTTTCTTGGAAATTATTAAATGATATGGGGAATCACAACACGTTCTACAAAAATGGCAATGAATGTTGAGAAAGTCAATTATAAACAGAGATGAAATTGTTTTATAATTTTTCGTCGATTTGATTCACAATCAAGAATGATCTAAAACAATTTCGTCCACTCTTCGTATTGAATTATTCCCTCCATTTACAAATTCGATAAAAATGGCGCAGGATGTTGAAAACGACAGATATTAACAGAGATGAAATTGTCTTACAATTTTTGGTCTCCTTGATTCACAATCAAGAATGATTTAAAACATTTTCGGCTTCTCTTCGTATTTAATGAATCTCGTCATGTTCGAATTCGATAAAAATGGCGGAGGTTGTTGAAAAAGACAGATATAAACACATATAAAATCATCTTGCAATTTATCGTGGACTAGATTCACAATAAAAAATGATCTATAAAATATTTTCGTCTTCTCTCCGTATTTAATGAATCCCGTCATCTTCGAATTCGATCAAAATGGCGCAGGATGTTGAATAAGACAGACATGAGGGTGCATCTATTTTTCATCACATCTTTCAAAATATTGTATCCATATTTAGTAACTGAACTCGGACAACATCTCGGATAACGATTATATTTTCCTTAATGCGAAATTATATTATTAGCAATACGATTGGAAACGAAAGAGAGAGAGAAAAAAAGTGATCTAGGCGTGCACACGATCAACGTCGGAGAGGTTTGCCAGGAATGTTTACTCCATTGTAAATTAAACAAGTATTCATGAAGCAGTCTACGGTCTGGCGAGTGCGTAGCGCATTTATTTTACTCCGTCGATCATTATCTCCCGCTCCACGTGCCCGTGATTTCGTTCGAGGCTTCACGGACCGTGTTTTTCCTTTTTCTACGCTGCAACAACAACACTCGTTAACGAACAGAGTGTGTTCTAATTACTGTGTTTTCCGGCGAAGGAAACGCGCGAAACTGGAAACGATTTAACGCAATCATCGATCGTTGCGCATTGATTCATCGTCAGGATAAACTTCATAAAGATTAGTTCGCTAAAAAAATCATCTCCCCGTGTGGAGGTTTGTGTCTTTTGTTTGTCTTGTCCCTAATGTAAATTTGTTGACCGTCCATAGTGGGAAAGATCTTGAATGGAACTGCGAAACAGTCTCTGAGAAATTCGACGTGTTTGTCGCGACCTCGGAGCCTCGGTGGAAATTCAATGGCTGCGGGAAAATAGGGTCAGCCCCACTGATGAAAATCAATTAACAACCTGACTGAGAACGGCCGGAGTAAATGATACTGGTGAGGGAAAATGTCCTCCCCACTCGTAGAATTAATGTCGGCTTCTTCTGATCCACGAATTTATCACGGGTTTCGCGGAAACGATTTTTCACCATCGATCTCGTAATTAATGGCTACAGCAGATACTCCTCCGAGTCTTCAGACATCAGATTACTCTCGCGTTTAGATCTCAAATTACTCTTACATTTAGTTCTCAAATTACTCTCACATTTAAATCTCAAATTACTCTTACATATAGATCTCAAATTGCTTAAAGAATAAAGAGCACGAACTTCGTTTATATTACAAATGTTTTTGAGATATTAAAACGTAGGTTAAAGAGAACATGTTCGAAGGCAGAAATGTGTTAATGCGAATTTTAATAGGCAAAACTAATTTAATTTGAAAATTTCATGGAAAATTTTAAAAGCCAAACATACGTGAACGTGAATTTTATAAGGCAAAAATATTTGAACGTGGATGACGAAAGACAAAAATACGTGAACGTGATTTTTAAAAAGCAAAAATATTTTAATGTGAATAGTAAAAGGTGAAAGTAATTTAATTTGAAATTTTTATGTATATTTTGGAAGCCAAAAATATGTGAACATGAATTTGATAATGCAAAAATATTTTAACGTGGATTATGAAAGACAAAAATACGTGAACGTGATTTTTAAAAAGCAAAAATATTTTAATGTGAATTGTGAAAGGTAAAAATAATTTTCTTGAAATTTTCATGTAAATTTTAAAAGCCAAAAATATGTGAACGTGAATTTGATAAGGCAAAAATATTTTAACGTGGATTATAAAAAGACAAAAATACGTGAACGTGATTTTTAAAGAGCAAAAATATTTTAATGTGAATTGTGAAAGGTAAAAGTAACTTAATATGAACATTTCATTTGAATTTTAAAAGCCAAGAATATGAGAACTTGAAATGGCAAAAAAATATTTGAAAGTGGGTTTTGAAAGGCAAAAATATTTTAAAGAGTGTTAAAAGGATTTTTAATTGAAATTTCCACAAATTGTTCGAATTAAAGTTAAAAGTCCTAATACTCGAATTAATGAATTTAAAATAAATTGGTTTAATATTGATAATTTAAAATGATAAGACGAAATCTTGTTGTTGTTTTATGTGTGAAGATATTAACGATTTAAGATAGAATTCATGATATTTGAGATATTAAATATTAATTGTGTAAATGTGCGACACCCGGTGGCTCGAGCTCCAAGTTTCATTAGAGCCTGTAAAACTCTTTGTGCCACCGACTAATTGCAGCGCAATTTTGCCAAAAGAGAAGATATATATTGACAATATTCAGCACTCGCGGTTAGCAATAGTATTATTCCATTAGGATGGCATTGTTGGCCTAATTCAAGCCTCATTTGCTTCAAAAGGATAAACCGAGTCGAGTTAAAGCTGGAATGAAGCTTGAATGGAATTTACTGCTTCGTATAAATTGTTTAAAAGCAATTTTCGTTGTGTATATTCACCGATCTAGTATTATTAAACTTTAACACCGTTTCCAATTCGACAATTCATATTTTATTATACGAAATCTCTATTTCTCTTAATATCTTTAATTTAAGTAAGTCTTTAACAGTAGATTATAGATAGTAGATTTAGAAGTAGCCTGGATATAAATCTTAACTATATTTACAGTGACTAATACTTTATTTAGAATTCTTATTTTTATTGACAGAACGACAAATAAATGTTGGTACATAGTCATCTCTTTCGTGTTCAGTTTAGATTGATTTCTTCGTACCTGTTGATAAAATAAGAAAAATAATTCTACAAAGTGACTCACCCATGACTCCTTGAAGATCTTGTTGGCAATGATGCTGGTGCTCTCGTACATGTCCCTTCCTGGTCCAGAGGCGAAGCACATCTCCTTTTTCCCAGGACAAGTATACTGTTCCGAACAGTTTTTCCCAGAGAATTCGCATTTTGGACCACGTGTGTTCGGCGAAACGTCGCCTAAATTGGTGGAAGCGAAGGCAGCCACAAAAGAACCCTAATTTCCAAGAAGATTCACTCGTTAGTCAATTATCAACGATTCGAACTGAGCAGCAAACTTTAGCACAGCATTCAAGCTTAAATAAAACACGAATGAAAATTGAAAAAACTGTACATGATTAGTAGACAGCAGATTCATATGCATTTATAAAAAAATGGGATGGATGAAATATAAAATAATAAAAGATTTAAAAAATCTAAGAATGTTGTCAGATTGTTTTGAACGTATCAAAATGATTAAGGGATGAAATCAATTTTTAGTGAACCCCTTCTTCCCAGACACGATGTAGAACATTTTTATTTTGCAGTCGACTAATGATTATATTGCAGATCGTTATACATTTATGTCAAAACTGGTTATATGAAACTGAAAATAGTATAAATATTCAAAAGATTTGAGAATATAGTATTTTTAGTATATTTAAATTACTTAGGGAAACAATTTCTGTTTGGCACTCATTGCTTTGAATAAAGAAAATTTGAATTTTGCATAAAGATTTGCTGTCTATTGATTAGACTTCATGAATGTACAGTACTTATGGATATAAAATTAACACCATCTGCGATTAAAACTGAAATCAGGTTTTATACACTTTTTCTAATAACTTTAATGTAATGCCAGACATCATAGCTATTTTTATAATTACGAAATAGCAAGTTAGCTACAAAAGAAGACAGTTGGAGAATCGAGCAATGGTGGTCGCATTTCAACAGCAACGAGATAGCAATAAAGCATGGACTATGCACACCTTAGCTTCAAAGTGCGCAATTTCACTCGTAATTCGAGCATTCTCAATTCTGGCTCAGTTGTCAAACAAAATGGATGGTAAACACGATACCATTTAAGAAGAATTTAAGAATATTGTTTCAGTATTTTCAATGTATTAAAAATATTCTGAAAGAAAATTCCTTTTCATTTAACTCCTCCTCCTCCTGTGCAACTACGAATTCTTGAAAAAGTTAGATTGCAAATAAAGAGACTAAAGCACCTAATTGGAAACTGAAGTTTTGTATACTTTCACAAGCCATGTTGGCTTAATTAAAAAATTCTCAAGTCGCTCGAAAAGCGAACTTTTAATGATACAAGGTGGTTCGAAAATTGTTGGACTTATGGAAGCAGGATAAACTTAAAAAAAAAGAAGTTATGATATGACTTAAGATTAGGCACGAGGCCTCACCTTGCCAACGAAAGCGTCCTTATTCATCGCCTTCTCGAACAGAATCGAGGCGTAACCAACATTATCGCTGGACACCAAATGATTGGTGTTGTTCATGCTAGTAGGATGTACCGGGAACCAATTGATGACACCCAACTGCTTGTTATCTGCGCCGATGAATTGCATTTGCGTCAGAGTCTTGTCCACATCATATTTATACCTGGAAAATATAAAATTTCGATTAATTTTCACCGATAAAAAGATCATTAAAAAGGTAAGATTGAATTAATTTTGTTACATAAAGTAATACTTAGACAGCGGATCTTTATGCAAAATGTTTCACCTGAATAGCGAGAAACTGGAGAGAAATTGAAAATTACTTTCCTTCTTTAATATGTATAATATGTTGAAAATAATATAACAGTGATATTAAATTCAACTAATAATTTTACAGTTTTAAAATTTCACTTATTTATTCTTGTCACAAGTGCATAAAATCGCCAGTCTAGTAATAATCATCTTGCGTAATCATGTTCAATTGAACCCACCTGTCTCTTTCGTGTTTAGGATTATTCAGGTACGCAAGAGGACTCCTGTTGATGTTGGCGCCGAGGACCTCACCCTGCGTGACGAAGATGCGACCTGGCACTACCGAGTTGTGGGCTCGCTCGATACTCTGCAATGTTTGCGTTAATATTAATAAAAATCAGTTCTGGAAGATTTATATTGACGTGTTGGTAAAAATTATTCTTGGGATGTTTGTACCGACAGATTAGTAAAAATCATTTTTGGCATGTCGTTTGGCTTGTATCCCTTCTCCCGAGAGAGATAGCCAATTTTTAATTAAACCACAGTAATCCTCGTAAAATTTTGCATAAGAGACATGTATAAATTATGTCGTATCGAAGTACTAGAAAAAGATATGAACACAATTGGCACACGAAGCCTAATTACACACTGACCCACTGGGTCTGATAATCGCGTGTACCTCTTCTCCCGAGAGGGGCAGCCAATTTTTAATTAAACCACCATAATCCTCGTAAAATTTTGCATAAGAAACACGTATAACTTATGTCGTGTCGAAGTACTAGAAAAAGATATGAACACAATTGCCACACAAAATCTGAATAATTCAATAGATATTGTCCCAATGGGTTGAATAATAGCGTGCATCTGTTCTCCTGAGTGGAATAGCCAACTTTGATTTAAACTAGCAGAATCTCCGTGAAATTTCACATGAGAAACAAGTATAACTTATACCGTATCGAAGTACTAGTAAAAGATATGAACACAATTGGCACACGAAGCCTAATTACACACTGACCCACTGGATCCGATAATCGCGTGTACCTCTTTTCCCGAGAGAACGGTACTATGATCTTCCATGGAAGATCATTCTTTTGTCGTGAATGGTACCGTAATGTTAGCTAAACTATTGTCGTAACAGTCATCAAATAAAAATTCTCTAGGTGTTGCTAACAAATTATTTTTGAAATCTTCTTCCATTGGTTTCGTGTTGTTTTAAAATCAGGAATGAAAGTAGTACTTATTATATGAATTGTTACTTAATTGTATAATATATCTATAATTTGAAATCGAATGGAAAAATGTAAAAGTGTGGTCACGATACCAGTTATTAGTATATTTAATACAAGATGGTTGAAAGGTTTGTAGATTAGTATTTTGTGGACGATAGAGCAAATATATGGAGTGTAACCGAACAAATATAGATAAAGATGAGTGTACACTATAAAGAAGTGCGTTGTTACAATTGGAAATTGTCATCCGATAAGAAATAGTGACTAAACAGCTCATGAGGCAAGAATGAACCGATGAAACGTATATTGAAAATGCATTTGCCGAGTATCGTCGCTACAGATAACGTTCTGGGCGAGTCAAGCGTCTACATAGTAACTCTGTAAGGAAATGCATGGGGTATTTACCCTTGCTATACCAGCGACCATAGCGTCGAACGTTTCCTTAACGAACCCGAACGCCGTGATGTCGAATAACATGTCCTGCATGAATCCACCCGGTGTCGAATGCGAATGTGTTCCGCTAATCATCACATTCTTCTCGGTATACATGCAGCCAAACTGCGTTTCTAGTTTCTCCAGTACCTATGCCAACATTCAATACAAAATTAATTATTTACACTGGCGCGAAAATTATTTATGGTGATTGTAACGTTACATAAATTTCATTAACACAAAATCTACCAAGCATAAAATATATAAAAGCAAAACGACTTATAAAAGTGAGAAGATTGAATTTACTTAAACTTTGTACGAGTTTCATTAGAATATGTGTTGAAATAAAAAAAAAACAATTTACTCATTTCCTATGAAAGCGTTTTCATAATTTGAATAATAGTGAAATAAAAAACCGGTCATTTGACCGTGGTAATGTTAATTCGAATACTCTCGATAAAATTCGAATACCAATTGCAAAATCTTTCAAAAAATAAAAGAATTGTATTAAGTCATTTCTAATATTATACAACCAATATACGTATAAGCAAATAAAAATGAACAAATCGTGTTATAATCTTAGTTATTCACATTTTCATTTTGGTATAAGAAATCCAGAAATTTGCTTTTAAAAAGAGAAACTCTATTGCTCTATTAATGATAATCGAAATAAATTACATTGCATTAATAGTCCTTCTAGAGTATCCATTGACAATGAAGGATTTAAAAATTTCATTTAAGAACGGGAAACCTTTCTTCTCTTATAAAATATGATCTGAATAAATTGCGTCGCTTCAATAGCTCCTTCAGGGTTTCCATTTACAATAAAGGATTTAAAAATTCAATTTTGGAGCTAGAAATCTTTGTTCTTCTATAAAGTATAATCTAAACTTAATTGCATTCATTCAATACTTCCTTCAGGGGTTTAATTTACCAGTAATTAAATATGCAATTTCAGAAAAAAGGAGTCACTACATTTAATGAACCGATAGCAATGTTCTCCGATGAAAAGATGGTGACATGAAAATTCTTCTGAAATAATTAAAAACTGAAGAATTTGTAATATTCGTTTCAGATAGATGCGTTTTACTATGAACAACTAGAATTCGCTGGTGATTCTTATTCTATAAAGATCAATGAAGTAAAGAAATGAAGTTAAAGGTGATAGATCACTAAGTGACACGGAAATTGATTCAAACTGCAGAATCAAAGATTGCGATAAAAAAGGAGGAAACGAAAGGATTACCGCTTGGCGAACGCCATTTCCCATCATCGCGCTATCCACGCTGACGAAGACGAACCTCTCCTCGCCATCGTCTATGATGAACGCGCGAGAGAATGTTCGTAGATGGAGTCCTGATCCCTTCTGATCGATTTTTGCGTAGCCCATCTGGAAAACAAACAATCCTTTCGTGATGTCGTCTGTCTCTGACGTTTCCGTTTCGACGTATCCGAGAAATTAATCCAACAGCGTCAACGAATCGTATAGAAACAGAATTCCACCAAACTACAGTGAATAGTACCATACTCATAGTCAACATCGAACAAAGAAATTAATAATTCGGAGTATCGAACAATTCAAAATGATATTTTAATTCTATTAAATACAAACTTATTTCTACTCTTGACTATTTGATTCAGTGATGCCAGATCGGTTAAATCGAAGGGAATAAAGTTTACCACCTCTCCGATGACCAGAGTAATATGTGATTCGTTGCGCGGCACGTCACGTGACCAGTCTTAGTGGGGGGGGGGGGGGCGTTGGAGTGTGCTCAGTAGGGGTATGCGAGTACTCGTAATTTACGAACTGAGCTGAACTCGATTCGATTGCTCGAGCCGAGTCGAGCGTTTGAATTTTCCGAATTACTTGAAATCGACGAACTGCTTGAAAACAATGCGAGCTACTTGAAAAAATCAACTTGCTAGAATATTCGAGCACTCGTAAAATTTCGATTTACTCGAAAATGAATTTTCAGCTCGAAATTTTTCGAATTACTCGAATAGTATACTCTAACAGATCTTTAACTTTCGAGTTACTTGTAAAAATTCGAATTGCTCGAGTTACTCGAATATTCATTTATTTACTATCAAGTACTATTCTAACTATAAGGAAGAAAAATATGGCGTTAATTTAATGCTTCTGTTTTATTTTCATGTTTTCACGAAGAAAGCATATTCGAATTTTTACGAGTAACACGGTTAAAAAGTCAATTTTAACCCTTTGCACTCGAATGGTGACTCTAAGGCACCAGTAAAAGTTGCCATACCACTATTCAAATTAGTTTTTATATTATTAAATTCGTCTGTATTCTATAAATTGCTAAACTTTCAAGCTTCGTGTAAAGAAAACAGGTTAGATTTTATGTGCACAAGACAAAAGGATATTACAAAGAATAAATATCTTCTAGTTTGAAAGAAAAGTCTTGACTTTCTAATTAAAATGATTTCAACTGCAAAGGGTTCAGTGTCTCTATTAATAATTTCCTCTCCCATTTTTTTGGCAATAAGAATATTACAATGTTAGAACACGTTGTGACTGTCAAAAACTTACAAAAACGACTTCAGCTGTTGGTCCGGTGGTGTCCGCCCTGCCTACACCGATGCTGTAGGATGCACTTGCACCGGGCAATGCAACATGGTTCAGCAGCCATAGCGAGACCAGTCCAAGGATCTGCAGGCGTCTTGTAATGATCTGTGTCTCCATTCAGCTTTCTGAGCCGCCCAGCCTGATCGCGCTGAAATCGAAAGATCAACTGTGTAAGCCATGCCCGGTTCCCACGGCTTTATTATCGTTCGTCGTTCAATGTAAACAAATCGGACATTCTGACACCGACTTTTTTTTTTGCTCTCCCCCACTGCCATACTTTTGCTTCGATAACATGGTGAACTTGAGGAACGACCATTATTTGATCGCGTCCAATGTTTACGGATAGCATGTTTGATAAGCTGCGCGACTTATCGCCTCGCGAACACGCTGTGCCCCAACTGCGTTTTGTTTATAATTGGACAAGACGAACAACAGCCGCGACGAGGATCGAGCATGATAATCCCGATCGCATGCAGATCGGTTGACTGAACGCCTCCGGCATCACATTATGTAATACCGCACACGTCGAACAGTTGGTTCGATGACTTCTCCAGACTTACAGTGGACAAAATTAATATTCGAACACTCTTTACATTAAAAAATTGGTGTGTGCTTAGACTACATGGCTGAAGTGAAACTTCTTTCTTTAATTTTTTTTTCGAATTTTTATTAACTTTATGACATTTAATTTTGTATGAATCTAGTATTGAAACAATTGACTTGTGATAGCTAAAATATGATATAAATATTCTTGATTCAATTTTGTCTAAATGTCTTGTTTTTTCCGATGCAAAGTTTACGTTGAAATCTCCACTTAGCATCATCGGAATTTTATCATAATTTATATTAAACAATGCCGAACCCTCCACCGTATGTACTACCGAGCCTAAAGAAGTTTCACTTCAATAACTTTTTTTAAATAAAACTTGAGTTGAGTCTTGATAAAACAAATGTGACATATCTTGATGCATTATCTTTCTGTGCGAATAAAATATTGATGACATCACCAACCACGAAGGACACATTTTTATCATGATTTCTCATTAAATTGCAACAGATGTTGTACCGAGACTTAACACAATTTTTTTTGTATCTTGTAAATCAACAAAATAATAGATTCAATCATTTTTCTATCTCTGAAAACGTAAAATAAAATTACTGAAATACGTCGCATTGGTCTGTCTAAAAATTTTGTTGCTAATAAGAGAAAAAAAAGATGTTAACGTTGTTTCACTTTAACAGTAAAACTGAATTCTGAATTCGAATTCAATTATAGAACCATATGAAATCATAATTTTTCCAAATCTGAAATAAGCAATTTAATGAAACATGAAACAGTTTTTACATTGTAAGTTTAATCACAAGACACACAGTAAAAGAAACAAATTTCCCCTCAATTATAGTTGTTGCAAATTAGCCACTGATAACCTCAACAACTCTTCTTCTTTAAATCCATCTATATATATGAACTGCTATAAACGTATGTTATTGTTTCTCATCCAAATCCCAATATTAACCTGTTACGAACTATTGTACATATATTATAACAAATTGTAAATTGTAAACCATGTGGTCGCTAATGACCTCGCTGTTAACGCTACTACATTCAAATAAACTGCAAATAAATAAAGAATAATGACCATAAAAATCTACAACTCACTGAATAGAAATAATATTCAAAATATTTCCACAGAGCCTCCACGCTCCTTCTACATTCAAATGCAGTGTCCGAAACAATACAGCTTTTTTTACGTGCATTTTCATAGCGCTTTACACTACTTCCGTCACTTCATAATCAACTGATACATTAACACGTTCAACGCGGAACAATTTTGTCACGCTTTCCAATTCACTTTTTGTTTATATTTAAACACAAAAATACTACTCTGCATGAGCAATAAACTTGCTCACCACATTTCAGTTTAATCCGTTTCAATTAAATCTGTTAAGACAGTGTGGACATTTTTTAATATTATATGACTAATATATTGCATACAGTAAATGCTCGATAATTGTCCACCACACGGGACAGGACAGTGTGGACATTTTTTAATATTATATGACTCATATATTACACACAGTAAATGCTCGATAATTGTCCACAACACGGATCCGACCAGGGACAATTATCGTGTAGAAGATTATTTTCCGACCTCTGCCGACCGTGAGGGCGGATACCGAACCTCGAAAAATCTCGGTCGGACCGGGATAGTTGGGACAGTTCAGGGACAATTATAACCAAGATATTTGGGACAATTATCGAACATTCGCTGTATCGATTTATAAATTCAATACCGTCAATCCCCAGGGACTGACATAGCGTTTAACGTGTTAATCAAACCAACCCTAATTCAGACACCATCAAACCTCAGTAATCTAACAATTACAGAAAATTTGGAAACTGAAAAGTACATAAATATATATATTATTATACATATATCGAGTTTGGAAAATACAAATTGGCACAGCTGGAGCGTGAGGCATCTCGCAATAATAAGGATCATCGCTTCAGGTGCTAAAAGCATATTCGTGTTGCATAATCTCGGTTCTCGGCCCCGAAGATAAGCGAAATTCGCCAAGGACGCAACCGTACAACAAGTTTCCCCGCCTCGGAGACGAACTTTCCCGAGGCTTTTGAAAATTCCGATACGGCAATCCGAAGGTTATCTATCCACTTTCGACAGGTATTACGACCAGTCGGAATGCGCTAGAACGAGAATGCATAGTGAACGTTTTGTGAACGCATTCCACGCTTTTTCTCACCCACAAGAATGATCACGAGATCGTCGATGCAATTCTTTGGCGCGCCGGAGATCCAGTTCAACTTGCGGTCGTTTCTCCTGTTGCCCGATTTAAACTGGTCGTGGTTAGACTGCATATTTTTTTTGCGCTTACGATAATAATGGACAAAGGAATAGTACAAATATGAAAATATTCCTCAATTTAAGAACGGCCTTGTATTATTATCTCCACAAGTTAAACTTAAGGCAAGGCACATTAGCATTTACATGTGCATAAGTTCTGTTTCATACAACTCACTCAGAACATTTGTAATTTGCACAATGATCCGCAATCTAATCATGGTCGTTTAGATTAAAACTATCTTTAGGGAGACGATGCTTATAGGAATTTTTATATTGAAGTAGTCGAAGTGAAATTCTGATTTCTTCATTTAATAGTTCCACTAAATTATGGAGGAACGAGATTGCGTTAGGATTTATTACAACCCATGTTGCATAATTTTTTAAGCATTTTTCAAACACTTTCTACTTTAAGTGTTTCCTTTTTAAGTATTTGATGTACTTTAACCGTTCAGATAGCAACATTTTGACGTTTCGGTGAACGAAATTGTAAATTAAAAATTGTGAAATACGAGGTAAAATAGAGTCGTTTAGAAAATCAATGTATTTTTCAGTTACTTCCAGCATTGACGTAGGAATTAAATCTATTTAACGACATTTTATTTCAATAAATAGTGTATTAAGTCAGCTACTTCATGGTTTACTAATTTTTTGATCATTATTTTATACGATACTAAGGATGGAGTTCGCATATTATCGATTTTATAAATTTTCCACGCATACCGTAATTTTTTAAAGAATAGAAAATTTTAATCTTTGAACTCGTCACGTTTGGTTTGACTAATTGTTTTACCATCATTTTGCCATCATTTTATACTGAGTTAAAAATTAAGTTATTGTACTATCCATTTTATAAATTATTTATGAATATCATGATTTTTTAAAGGAAAGGAAAATAACTTCCAAATTTGATCTCTTTTGGTTTACTTTTTGGTTTACTAATTCTTTTTACCATCTTTTTGGTATTATTTTATACGACATTAAATATGAAGTTTGTATATTATTGTTTTCATAAATTTACCACGCATACTATGATTTTTTAAAGAAAAGAAAATTTTAATCTTTGAACTCGTCACTTTTTGGTTTGACTAACTGTTTTATCATCATTTCAAAATAATTTCCAAATGTGAACTCTTTTGGTTTACTTTTTGGTTTACTAATTTTTTTACCATCTTTTTGGTATTATTTTATACGACATTAAATATGAAGTTTGTATATTATCGCTTTTATAAATTCACCACGCATACTGTGATTTTTTAAGGAAAATATATTACCAGTCTTTCAACTGCTCTCTTTTTTGTACGACTAATTATGAGTAATTAAGAACTGTGGTTCTAATCGCTCGAGATATGGATTACCGAGTTTCGAAGGAGTCGCCGTTCTGAAAGTATAAAATTTCCTTCATTAACGCACGCTGATGCGTAACAAGGCCAGACATTGTTCTAATGAACGCGACCGTTCGTAACACTTTCCGCCGTAACTGTACTAGCAGGCTAGGAAACGAACGGTCAAAATTTCTGTGACGTTTGCCCGAAATAATTTTGCGTAAGCAGACTGTAACGTGATCGGATTACGTGTCCGGCGGATTCGCTACGGACAATCATACACATACTACGACGCCCGTTCGCGTGATTACACCTGCAGCTCGTTTGACAGTGTCATTTGTCAGCCGGAATGCTCATTGTTCGAAACGACTGTGTGTGCACTTCACGGAATTCGTACGCTTCCGTCACGCTTTACTGCGCTTCGTAGTTCGTATTTATCATCGACAAGCTGCGCAAATATTTTGCTCGTTAAATTGCTAGATAAATTTATTGCTACATTGTTTTATCATTTTAATCGGATTCGATTTACTATTTTCATTCATTTGAAATTAAGTAAGGAATGCGTTATATTTTAATAGATTATTCATTTATTAGAACAAAGTTGCATTTTTGCTTGGCAAATGTGGTGCAGCAAATTCTAACGCAATTTCAAGAAAAATAGATTTTTACATTTAATTCAAAATCGACTATAGCTACCGTTGTACACAATTAAGAAGGAAATTAATTGTTTAATTATTAGTTTGATCATTAGCCAAAAAAAATCCAGTGATTCTCAGATAAAAAATTTTTCAAATGTGCATACTAAGTAGCAGATATGATTTTCATGGATTATTAATCAAATCAGAATGTTTTCAAATTTGAAACAATATAGGATCAAAATGAATCACTGCACTATCTTCACAAAAACGTCACAAAGCGAACAAATCATTCAAAATTCATGAAATCAGAAAATTTTCAAATTAGAAATAAAATAGGACCGAAATAAATGACTGTAGTAACGTCACAAAATCGAAACCAAGCGAAAAAATCATACAACATTTATGAAATCAGAAAATAATCAAATTGGAAACAGAATGGAATCAAAATGAATCACTGTACTATCTTCACAAAAACGTCACAAAGCGTTCAATTCATTCAAAATTCATGAAATCAGAAAATGTTCAAATTAGAAATAAAATAGGACCGAAATAAATGACTGTAGTAACGTCACAAAATCGAAACCAAGCGAAAAAATCATACAAAATTTATGAAATCAGAGAATAATCAAATTGGAAACAGAATTGAATCAAAATGAATCATTTTACTATCTTCACAAAAACGTCACAAAGCGTTCAATTCATGCAATATTCATGAAATCAGAAAGTTCTCAAATTGGAAATAAAATGGGACCAAAATAAATCACTGTACTAACGTCGCAGAATGCAAACGAAGTGATCAATTCATAGAAAATTTATCAAATCAGAGACTTCTGTAAATAGAAACAAAAATGGAACCAAAATAAATCACTGCACTATCTTCACAAAATCGGAACAAAGCGAACAATTCATACAAAATTCGTCAAATCAGATGCTTGTAAATTAGGAAACAAAATTGTGACTAAAATCAATCGTATTAAAACAAACAAACTTCACAAAACAAAAGATTCACTCACGGATTCAAATCGCAACTGTGTCGAACGCGTGTGCACCACTTTCTAACTCGTCCTCTTATCGTTGTCGATTAGGGCTAATCTAAAGGCGCAGCTATCCAGAAACCGAGCAGCGCTTCCTTCGGTCTGATTCATCGTTTTAACTTGATTCTAACAAATCCTCAGCCGCATCCGGCGGCGGTTACGCGCGATTTCGCACGGCCAAAACAATTCGAACCAGCACAACCGACGCTGCAGCATCCATCAGCAGCTTTCACCCGATATTTCTCAAAGACGCAGCCAACCTGCGTTTAACTTCAGCTTCGACTGACGTCGATCTCACTGACACACTGCACCTTTTACAGCAGTGAGTCAGGCAACTAACGATCTCGTTCCGAGCATGTGGTACGCGTCCGATCCGATCCTACGCGAGGAAATCGAAAGTCGATAGTTCTCGTCTCGTGTTCACGTTTTCGAGACGAAGGGAATTTTTTGGAGTTACTGAGAACTGCTGAGAACATTTCTGAGAGTTTGAATTTGCATATTTCCTGGCGGTGATATTCGCGACGCTTTTTTTATTGCAAGATTTGGGTTATGGGAAAGATTTCAAGGACGATGATGAATTTTAGTGGATTAATAGATTGGTCTGAGAGAAACATGGTTCGATTGTTTTCTTTGGAATTTGTTTGATTAAGCCTCATTTGTTGCTTGTTTCTTCATGATTTTGAAAGAGTTGTGTGCTTTGAGCATTGATATCTTATTTGCAAATCATACGAATCGTTTTATTTTAATTCTATTTTGTTACTTCAGAGTTTCTCATTTTCAGGAAGGAAATTTACGAATTAAATTAGTATTTTTATAAATCTGTTCGAAATTTCTGTAAGATTTAATTTATAGAGAATTTTCAGTTTATTTTAAACGTCTTTTGTTCCTCCACAGTTTCTTATTTTCTGGAAGTACAAATTTAATTATTACTTTTCTAATTCTGTTCAATATTTCTGTAAGATTTAATTTGCAGAGAATTTACAGTTTATTTTAATCGTTTTTTGTTCCTCCACAGTTTCTTATTTTCAGGAAGGACGCATTTAATTATTACTTTTATAAATCTGTTCGAAATTTCTGTAAGATTTAATTTGCAGAGAAGTTAAAGTTTATTTTAATCGTTTTTTGTTCCTCCACAGTTTCTTATTTTCAGAAAGGAAATTTACGAATTTAATTATTATTTTTCTAACTCTGCTCGATATTTCTGTAAGATATAATTTGCAGAGAATTTACAGTTTATAGGAAATTGAAACTGTAGTTGGATAAAAACTAGTTTTTATGAGCCTATATTAATTTTCTGCGATTTTAAATTCACTGAGTCAGAAAGACTATTAGATCCTTAAACATGCTTATTTAAACAGCCTAATCTTTGAAGAGCTCGAATCTTCTGCAAATAGAAAGTTGTGGTCATTGCATGGTGATTTAACTTGAATGTAGTCTTTAAAGATATGAAAAGGTAATTGTCAAGCAATTTTAAGAACTGTTTTTTGAGGTAAAATCTAGTTGACAATAAATTTAACCAGACAATCGCCCGCTTAAAAAATTCTATAGACTTTCATGTCAATGTTAACGTGTTTTAATTAGTTATTGCAGTAACAGTCGCAAAGAGATGACAACTTGAAAATAATAAAAAGAGAAACAGATCAGTGAGAGGAGATGGGACTATGCGACAAGTAATTGAAATCTAGTTAACAATTAATTCAAACGGACAATCATTCACTTAAAAAATTTTATAGACTTCCATGTCAATATCAACGTGTTTTTATTAACTATTTCACTAACAGTCGTAAAGAGATTACAATTCGAAAATAATAAAAAGAGAAACAGATCAGTGAGAGGAGATGGGACAATTCGACAAGTAATTGAAATCTAGTTAACAATTAATTCAATCGGACAATCATTCACTTAAAAAATTCTATAGATTTGTATGTCAATATCAACGTGTTTTAATTAGTTATTGCAGTAACAGTCGCAAGGAGATGACAACTCGAAAATAATAAAAAGAGAAACAGATCAGTGAGAGGAGATGGGACGATACAAGTAATTAAAATCTATTTAGCAATAAATTCAAATTGAATCTAAAAATCGAATCGAATTTAAAAAAATATTCTATAGAGTCTCGTGTCAATATCAACGTGTTTAAATTATTTGTTGAACAATTAGCAATGAGTTGACGGTACGTAAGTAACAAAAGGAAAAACGGATCAGTGAGAGGAGATGGGACGATACGACAAGTAACAGTACTCACGCTGGTCAGAGCTCCGAACTCATGATCGCCAGAGTCGCGGGATGAATGATCGAGAGGGAACGGTGTTGGATCGCAGCGTGGATAGAATCGATCGAGAACCGGAGAGAGGACACAAAGCTGCGTGAACAGCTGGTCAGCACCGGCTGCCAAGCCCTTACCAAGCAAGACAACTCGGTCGGAGCATCAAATACACTCGGACTGACGCGTCACGAGTAGGGGAAACGGAAACGATCCTCTACGACTCTACGGCTATTCTTATATGTATGTATGTTGTACATACATTACTATGTATACACTGTCCCGCTCTGCCAACGTCCCTCGGTCTTTTTCCTCTTCCACTTCTTCTTCTTTAGCCCCCTTTTGCTCTCTCTCTCTCTCTCTTCATTCTTGCGCTCGTTGGGCATTCATAGAGTCGAACTGTGATTCGTCGAATCCACACTGGTCCTGAACCAAGACTTACTGATTCAGAACCAGTGCAGGGAATTTTTTTAAAATTTCAGAGAAATGTTATTTGGAATGTCCAACTAGTTTGTTAAAGATTAGACAGCAGATCTTTATGGGAAATAAAATTTCTCACGGTTGCAACGGACCGGAGCAAAGTAAAAATTGATTTGCTTTCTTATATGTAAGTTCAGCATGTTGAAAATAATATAACCATAGTTCTAAATTCTTATAATGATTTTACTGTTTCGTGCTCCTTCATCCCATCAAATCTGCAGTCTATTAATAATGGTGACAATCATGGATCGACGTGAAGGAGGATGTAACATGAAAAGATAAAGACTTGTACATTATTTTCACATTACATAATTTCTACATTATTTGTACGTTATTTGTACATTATTGAAGATATATATTATTTTCATCGTTCATCGTAAAAAGTTTGTATTTTATATGTTTTAAAATGTTCTATAAACGTTCACGAGCTTCTTAGAAACTCGATGAGAATTTTATTATATCCAGCTTACATGTAACCTGTAAAAATGGATTACTTTGTAAATGCACATAAAGCAATTGCATTAAATGCAATTAAACTGCAGACCACTTGCGCAGGTGTACAGTAACGTTAGACAAATTCTAAAATACAATATTAAGTAGAATTTAATGCAATTTAATTTCGTCTTAATGTACTGAATTGATGAATGAAAGAGTGTCTGTGCTAATTCTTCTGCGAAAGTATAAAGTGTAAACTTTCGCCACCTTAGCCATTAGTTACTTAACATTTACATATGCAATTTAAAAACTTGATGAGGTCCTCAAAGAAACTGTATTTTATCCTCTAATTTATCAATGTTGATACCAGATTGCAGGACACAAAACAAAATACCATAAAATTATAGAAATTAATATTACACATTATTTAACTTATAAACATTAATACTTAACATTATTTATGTTCTACAGGATATAACTTAATACATCATTTATTTGTTAATAGTGTAAAATGTTCATTTCTCTTTCATTCATGTTGCAAGATGTATTTCTTTTAAAGTATCATCATAAAAGAAACATACATAAGTTTGAAGCTTAATTATTTAAAATATGATGTACAAATTTTCTTTCGCTGAACGTTAATCTATGTGAAATTGTACCACGATTGTAGATCCGGAAGGGTTTTGCAATAATTTGTCAGGAACATTACAATTTACTAAAGGAAATATGGAAATGAGTACCCGGTTGGCTACACAAGGGTTAAGTAATTAAATAACTCAATGACAGGTGAATCATTATCTTAACTATTTTCCTCACCATTATCCTAAAGTCTTTTGCCTAACTATTTCTAATGGTTGGAAAAGATAACTTACATACAATCCACTTCATCAGAAAAACGAACACTATTCACAAGCATCCTCTACATTCCCACAAAAAACCGCATTATAATCGACTACATAATTCAAAGTTTCATAATAACCAATCTCCATAAGCTATAAAAGTGTCGCCTGAACCATGCAAGTCTCTTCATAAAAGAGAAATCTCGCAAAAAGGAGGATAAACGGGGACAAGTCGCAAATAGAGTAGGACTCGAACAACAACAATGGAGCCAGTTCACCTTGACTCGAATACAGCCTCCTGTATCGGTACAATGTTCGCCATTTGCAAAATCTATGCATCTTCAAAAGGATCAGCTAAATTAAGGCGATCAGACATTGTATTTGCTGCATTTAAAGGTATCATATAATACTTTTATAAATTGATTCAAGAAACTGTGAAATTAATTGAATTATAGATACACAATTTTTAGTAACTCTATTTAATTGCAATAGGATTTCACCTCGGAATTTATTAAGAAATTTTTGAGAATCGTAATTTTCGGCTGCGTAGTACGATTAAGTTGGTACAGTGTTTCAAATATCTGACCGATATCTGTCCCAAAGCAATCCCCACTTCCGCGGAGTATATCTCGTGAGGGGCTGGGTAGCTCGAGAGGCCTCGGTCGCCGAGAAGTGTAACATAATACGGGTCGAGTATATCGGCGTGAGACCACTACTAATCCAATGACAAAACTTCTATTTTTTTTATTATTTTTTTTATGAAACTTTCAACAACATATTCGTGGCATTTTTCTAATGAAAATGACATCAAATAAGATATAATTGCGATGAATTAAGGCGATCAAACGTTCTAATTTTTCAGAATTATTTGTTCGCAACAAACAATGTGGAAATTAAAACAAATGTCCGGTCCTGTCAAATTAACATCATTAACGTCCTGTCAAATGACAAGACGCAATTAAAACAAAGTGAACTATTGAGATCGATGCGGCACCACTCTTTATGCTATCAATTGTTTAATGTCCAACTATTAACTACTATTAACTAGGATTTTTATTTATTTCATAGAATTTACTTAGATCTCATAGGATTTTTATTTATTTCATAGAATTTACTCAGATTTCATAGGATTTCATGTATTTACGTAAATAAAAAAGTACACTAAAAAATTGCTCAAGAAAATATTTCTATACCTTCTGGAATTGTAAAGGAAGAAATCTGTAGTCCGCCATTTTGACAGGTTCGGTAGTTCCAGTGTTAATAATATAATTATTTGTGGATTTAGATGAAATTTCAGTATCTCACTACGTTTCTATTTACCTTTTCGATAGAGATGAGTACTATAATATAATATAAACCAGGGTTGGGCATATTTCATTTGAAAAAGGTAATAAATAATCATACGAAATAATTAATCATTTTCAATACTATATTGTTTGTATATAAATAGGATTGTATGAATATGAATACGAAATAAACAAAATTTTGGAAATAACGAATTATTTGATGAAATGAAAAATTATTTGAACTTCATTCCAAATTCAAATAATGAAATAATTTAATGAAAATAATTTGGCAATTCATATAAACTAGCAGACGATTATTTCAAATGACATGTAGCCACACAGGATAATTTATTATCCTAACTCTTCAAATAATTTATTTCAATAATGCTCAATTATTTCAATAATGCATATTAAATATATTATAATTCAATCATTGATTTTTTAAAGTACATTTTTGAGGTCCACTCAAGGATTAAGACGAACTATTACATTTTGTAATTGTCACATCCCAATTTTGAATTGCGTCAAAAGAAGAGGACAGCTGCTTTTTTTCACCGAAGAGGAAATTTATAGGAATTGAGAGGGACATTTTTGAAAATATATGTGTGCCCAGAAGAATATTCCGAGTCATTGAGACTTCGCGCGTTAATCACTCACCGAGGTCATTAGAGGCCGCGTTGCGAAAACGCTTCGGGTGTACGCCGGCACGTTCTCAGATTGTTCCCGCACTGGGAGACCGGTTCTCGTATCGCGGCCACTTTCCACGAGAGTATTCGCGACACTTTCTTCCACGTAATGCAGTCATTTCGTAGTAGCGGCGGCTATCGGTGGATCGCTAGACTGCGGATCTTACTGCAAAATCCAGTTTTCATCGGTTATTTAACCAGTTAGTTGCCGCAATGGAGACGAGCCGGCTCGTGCATGTTCGCTTTCGCTTTTTCTATCGCCTCTCATTTTTCTACTTGACATTTCAACCAATAATGACGATCAGACTGCGAACTTTTAAGCGAGATGAAAATTGTGTGAGATTTATTGCAAGATGAAATAGGATGCATTTATTGCGACACAAGAGCTGTATGAATTTAAGATATGATGGTTGTGTGCATTCATTGCAAGATAAGAATTGTGTACATTCGTAAAAATTGTATGCGTTCATTGAAAGATAAAAATGATATTTGTATTCATTGGAAGATAAAATGGGATGCATTTATTGGAAGACGAAAATTTTGTGCATTTATTGCAAGATGAAATAAGATGCATTTATTGCGACACAAGAGCTGTATGAATTTAAGATATGATGGGTGTGTGCATTCATTGCAAGATAAGAATTGTGTGCATTCGTTGCAAGGTAAAAATTGTATGCGTTCATTGAAAGATAAAAATGATATATGTATTCATTAAAAAATAAAATGGGATGCATTTATTGAAAAACGAAAATTGTGTGCATTTATTGCAAGATAAAAATTGTATGTACTCGTTTGCAAAGTAAAAATTGCATGACTTTATTGCAAGATAAAAATTCTATGTATTTATTATAAAATTCTGAAGCTACATACATGATTATTTATACATTATTTATGATTATTTATACATTATTAACATCTTGATTTCTTCGCTATTGTTACTGGTAATGAAAAATGTTTCAGATAAGCATTAAATGGCGCTGAGTGGGGCATAATTTGGTGTTATTAGTTTATTCGTGAGTGAACGCGTTAAGGTCATATGAAGGTCATCTTCGCTTTTTTAAATGGAATTATATAATTTTTAACACATCAATCGATGCAGTTGGAAATTCTTTATAAAAAATGTATTAAACTATTTATGTTGAAAAATTAGTCGTTCAGGAGATATTTCGACTTGAAAAATGCCTTGATACAATAGCCTTAGTGCGACCGTAATGGTGTCTTGGAATTATTTAAGATTTGATGTGATAAATAAATACGTGTTTGAAAAGATTCCACGTGCCATAAACATAGTATAAAGATCCGCAGCCTATTGACCACAGAATCGAATAAACGGGACAGTCCAGGCAGGCGAACGGTTCCAAGGCATCACCGTCGTGATTTATCATTCCTCGATGACAAAGTAGGCGTTTCTTCTCGTTCCTCGATCGATCCCGACCCTTTCACAAAATCGTGACAGTCTGAGACGATTTTACGACGACGCCTGGTAACCTCGGTAAGGTTACAACAAAAAACACTTGGCAGCCTCTCTGTCAGTGGTTCGAGAGCCTTCGTACTTTCCTGTTTCTAGGTCACGTTTCATTAACATGGCACAACTACCGGCGGAACAACGAGAGACCGGCTCGACGAGCAAGCTTGACAGAAGATTTTGAATTCTGATATTTTTCGTCTTTCTTTCTACCGGCTGGAAAACGATCGGTGAACTGGAATCGAATGAAACGATACAAACACGGTACCCGGTGTTCTAGGAGAACCTGGTTTAAGTAACGTTAGAACACTGACTGTCACTTTCATCGATCGCCGGCCGAGCCAGCACCTGCAGGAGAAAGTACAGAGAACCGGGTTGCGCAATGATCTGCGTTACAGCCGCCGCCGTCGCCGCTGAAATCATTTCTACGTAATAAAGAGAGCCACGGCCGACGATTGTTTATTTGCACCTTGGTACCAGTGACATTGAACAACGTTCCAGAGCGGGTTCATCGACGATTGGTTGAGCCTTGCTACTTAGAAATCGGGATATGTAAATATGTTGGGCAATCCGGCTTGAGATTGGCCAGTTTGCAATCTAGGTAGAACTAATGAAAGAATTTACAGCGAGTGTATCAAGTATTCGTACACCTTTAAAAATCAAATAACTTTTTTCAAATTAGACTAAACGACTTCAGTTCTTTTGAAATGTTAAAAGGATTAATTTACTAGGTAATGAGTAAATGAAATTTTTCTAAAAACTGCTATTGGCTGAAATTCTGAAGAAAAAAAGTAAAGCTCTCAATTTTTAACTTTTTTTATCTTGACCTGTAGTGAAAATTTAAAATACGGGGGAGAGTGCGATTTCCGTGGCCCCTCGTTTTGAGGTTATATTTGTGTTCTTGGGGTTATTTCAAGAAAAAATGTATATATATAACATGGTGTCAAATTAACCTGGTTAAGCCAGTAAAGTAGATTTCAAGCAACGTAATGGCGTGTGTAATTTTTTTGTATTTGCACTATTTTCATGAAAATGTCGGTGACCTCTAATTTTTGTAAATGGAATGCTATATGTTTTTTCATACTATATGAAAGCGTTTGAAAGCGTTTGGATTTTACCTCGGAATTTATTAAGAAATTTTTGAGAATCGTAATTTTCGGCTGCGTAGTACGATTAAGTAGGTACATTGTTTTATCGATAACTGTCCCAAATATCTGACCGATATCTGTCCCAAAACAATCCCCACTTCCCCGGAGTATATCTCGTGAGGGTCTGGGAAGTTCGAGAGGCCTCGGCCGCCGAAAAGTGTAACATAATACGGGTCGAGTATATCGGTGTGATACCACTACCAATCCAATGACAAAACTTCTTTATTTTTTAATATTTTTTTATGGAACTTTCAAAACATATTCGTGGCATTTTTCTAATGAACTGGAATTTATTTAGAAATTTTTGAGAAACGTAATTTTTGGCTGCGCAGTACGATAAACTAGGTACATGTTTATTAATATAAATGATTCAGGTTAAATGACATCGGAATACAAAATAAATGAATTAAATCCAATAAAAGCTTGATCACAGCTTATTAAATGTCTCTGTTGCCTCGAATTTGTAAAAGAAGTAATTAAATTGTCAGTTGTTAGTGAAATATAGTCATTAGAGTATTTGTATGAGTCTACACAAGCGAAAAGTGCAGTGGCATCGAACAGAATTTTTTTATTGTCGAATATGTGCAGGCCGAGCGCATTCTTCCATGCGTATACGCAACAATTAGCAACAAGTCCGCGACACCGGGGATCCTATTACGCTTGAAATGTGGCGGAAATAACAAGCGCGTTTCCAGGTGTTGGACCCTTTTGTTGAAAAGTATGCGCAGCGTTTTAACTTGCGTGTAAGCACATTGTGAACGAGGTTGTTTCACAATAAATACAGATCAGTAAAATCACAGTGCGTCACCGAAAAAAAGAAAAAAAATAAAATCATTTTTTATTTCTCAGCGCACCAAAATTTCCAGTTGTTCACCTAACCCTTCATATTTTACATTTATAAATAAACATATCATTCAAACAACTATTTTATTACTGTACCTATGCATTTTTAATTTTAAAATAACTCTGAGGATCAGGCATAAATATTGCAAAAATTGTTTTACTAATTAAAGAAATTAGGATATTTAAAATCGGGCTGCGCGGCTGCATTCCTTATTAAAAGATACACAACTTTGTCATTTCAACTACAACTCTAGCTCAGGGGTTCTCAAAATTCTTCAATTTTGTATCACAAGTGAGAATCAAAAAATTAATGTACCACTATAAAAGCATTTTTCGATTAAAAATCAATACGTCCGAAATGGAGTGTTCATAATCAAAGATTAAAATTATATTTATATTATTTCATTCGTAAATGAAACTTTTATATTATAATACAATATAGGAAATGTTGGGTAATAATACATTTGCAATTTTTGCCATTTTTTTCAAAATCTTTCTTGAACGCCATTTAGTAAATCAATGATTCTAATCGCTCAAAAAAAGTGAAGTCAATCGATGCAATTTTCCACTACAGGATGAAATAAAAAAACAAAGTGTATAATATTTTTGCAATAACTACGTCCTCCCAAAGTTTCATAAAGATCTGGTGATGTCACTTCAGGATTGTCCAGTGTAATTAGCAATGTTCGGTGCACCGGTCATTGAAAGCAAGTTTTTGCTCAAAAGTGCAGCACATTGAAAAATCTCTGAAATCGTTGGAAAATTTTGTTCGGGATCGAATCTACCATAGAATTGAAGATTGGAGCTTCCTCTTTACAACGAGGTCTCAAAAATTGACGTACGATTTTTTGTTGGTAGTTTTGTCGAATTTTGAATGGACGGTGTATTTTTCACATTTGGGACAATATAAAGTACGTAGCGATGGCTTTAACACGTTCGCTGCCAACGACGACCACAATTTTGTGTTTTATTAAAGAAAATAAAATTGCGTTGCTGAACGATGTTTAAAATTATAAAGCGCAGTACGATGTCCGGAGGCCCTTCCATTTTTATGTCATAATATTCTTTTCAATATTCTTTAGAAGGACGCGCTGCATTTAAAAAAATGTTACAACTATGAGAACTATTGGTAAAACAAGTTTTGAGCAGCGAACGTGTTAACGATCGAACTTGTTCAACTTCTCTGTTCCATAAAACTGGTAAAGAAGATCGTAGACGACCCCCTTTGGGATTTTCCCTTGTAAGTGGCAATGTTCGGTGCACCGGTCATTGACACGTCGTCGATGATGAAACATTCCTGTGCCCGGATTTTCGACGATATTGCTGACACATTCCACGCAAAGCAACGACTCGTTCCATGAGGTCCTCGTCGGTTATTTCGCGACGGTAGCACCGAGTGCACGGTTCATCGGCGAGTACAAGTTTTTCCGGAGAACATTTCCGAGTTTGTTCCCCGAGCGACGGATATCCACGGCTCATCGAATGGAAACGACTGTATCGAGTTGGATGGTTCAGTAGCTTGCAAACGTGAGTACTCTCTTCCGCGTTATTGCTCGAGGATCCAATGTATTGGAAAAGAGATCGCGAACGACGCGCAAAACTCCTTCTGCTCTTTCGTCAAAAGGAACCACTGCGAGTGCACGTACCGCACAATGCTACACACCGTCGGCGAAAACTTTTAAAATCGCATGAGAATTCCGGAAAACTTCCAACTCCTTATTAAACGTCTGGTTCGCGAGTAGATTGCGAGTCTTTATGAAAAAAGTTTCTGCAGAACTTTCTCCGTTCGAAATTAGAACATCTAATAAACATTTTTCTGTCGAGGAAGAAACGATGATAAATCGGTGGACGAATTCGATTCAGTTTATACAGTTAACTTGCATTAATGTTCGAACACTCCCAAAGAGACGATAACTTTTTTAATATTGAATATCACTTGTACTTTTTTGAGAAGTCAGAACAATTAGTATACTACTGGACGCAAAAAGAAGAAATTTTTGAGAAATTGTAATTGGTCAGAATTACAAAGGAAATACTAAAAGTTGTTTCTTACAACTGTTACCACATTAAAATACACTACAAATAAATAATAATAATAATGCTTACTTTGGTTAAATTAAATTTAATAAAACACAGCAAAAATATTTGTGGAATTACATCTTGAAATTTGAATGAAATTACAGTAACCCCGCGATCTAAGTCCCTTTTCGGTTCTCTGCCGGGACTTAGATCGTGAAGGGACACTATTCTTTTGTGACCGCGTCGACCGCGCCGAACGTAGAAAAGGACAGCATGCAAACACGGACCGCACGGTCGAAGGCGCAACAAAGAATAGCGTATCGGTGAGACAATACTAGTGCAAGAATAAAACTTCTTTACCATTTTTTCTTATTTTTAATGACATTTTACCAATATATTTGTGGCATTTTTCTAATAAAAACGCTATCAAATATGATATAATTCCGATGATATTTACTTGTGTAATAGAACTAAAAATTAATTATTGATGTAGCGTAGCTTGTTCTTGCAGTGTAGTACAATCTCTGTTATCTGAACACTACTGGGCTGATGTGTTTGTTATCGAATTCTTTACGTCTCATTGAAGAATTGTAACGACATTGTACATTCTTCGCATTTCATTGAAAAATCGTAACGGCGTCTCGTCGCGAGCCAGACACTATAAAACCCCTCGCATCATAAAATTTTCATCGCGCACGACGGTATCACATTCTACAGCATATTATGTTCTACGAATATTTTTGTCACCTCGTCACGCCTGTGTCGCCCCGTTTCAGATTTTACATCAATCTCTGGACCATGGCCACCGAATACAAGATCATGCCTTCCAAGTTGGAAAATCTGCCGACAATAGACGGCCAGTGTTGCGTTAATTTGACTGCGATGCGAAATGGTATTTTCTATCATTTCTCTATAATGTTTCTAACAAGTGTTTGAACATTGATTCCAGATTTTCAAAAAAAATTTTACAAACTCAAAACTGTTATAATTTCGCAATAAAAATTCATACAAGACTGAACCTGGACTCATTTGGAAGCTTATAGCCTCTATTTTTACGATCCGTCGTTCATATTCCTGTAAAATATTTTTACGCGATGTAAATGACGCGAAACTGGACGTTTTTTTCTCGAAAATGCAGCAAATTGAAACATCTCTAAAATTGTTGGAAAATTTTTTCCAGGATTGTATCTACCATGGATTTGAAGATCGAAGCCTCCTCTTTACAACGAGTTCTCAAAAATTGATGTACGATTTTTTTTGGTCGTTTTGTCGAATTTTGAATCGAACGTGTATTTTTATATTTAGGGCAGCGAGGGCTTTAACGATCGAATTTGGTCCTCCTTTTTGTTCCATAAAACGGTCAGAAAAATCGTGGATTCAGTTTTAAGGGGTCGTTGTAAAGGGGAAGCTCCAAATATTAAATCCGTGGTGGATCGAGTCACGAAAATAATTTCCTGACGTTTTCAGAGACGTTTCAATTTGTTGTATTTTTCCGAGAAAATGTGTGCTCAGTTTCCCACTTGCTATAGCAATCAAAAATATCGACGACAAAAATTGACTATAGATTGTGAATATAGAGGCTTGAAGCTTTAAAATGAGTCTAGGTTTATTATTGCACGATTTTTCTTTACGAAATTATAACAGTTTGAATGTCGACAATTTTCCGAAAATCGAAATGCTAGTGTTCTATTATTTTCTGGAATCACTGTATTTCTATTACGACTTTATTAATTATTATTATTATTCTGATGATCATTAATGAGCAGTTCCAACAACTTCGACTGCGTATCCGAAATGCTGTCAGAATGCGAGTGGTCGTGTACAAGGGACATTCTTCAGGTCCTGCAGATTAGTATTTTTGAGCGAAATACTGCTCACCATCTTCGTTCTGTCCTTCGCTGGTGCCCTAATTTACGTAACAGTCACACTAGGTATGTAAACTTATGATACTTTGATTTTTGTCCATGATGTACAAGAAAAACATATAATTTGTTTAATGGTCTATTTTTGAAATGAAATCTTGGAGATGTAATTTCTGGAACACATTATAATTCGATAGTAAAAATTATACTACGGTTACTTATGTAATAAATAATTAACTGATAATAACTGGCGCTCTCAGTTTAAAGAAAGAGGGATAAATTGCTTCTGAAGTTAAAGAAAAATTTTTTAACAAAATTTCTGAGAGTTTTTTGTTAAATTAGTTTCATAAACCGCGTCGTGTGGCTCCTTATCGATTATACCACCTGCACGATTAACATAATTTACTCAGGAATCAGCCAAGCGTACTAGATATACATTTAAACTAAATCTTCTCGAAAACAAGATCTTATGCTAATATTGGCGGCACACTTTTCATTTAAATTGCGTTAAAACCATGATCAAGAAATCGCAGATTAATTATTGGAAGACCATTATCAAGAGGAGACATTCATTCAAAAAATCACTTTGAAACGAATGTGCTATACACAATAATTTTTATTTTGCATTAAAATCCACACTCTACTCGTGCAGCTCTTCGGTTATGCCTTCTACGATACATTGAAATTCAGAAGCCATACACTGTCGCTCAAATAATCACTGAAATGATGTATGATCAGTAGAATGTGGATCCTAATGCAAAATAAAAATGTTCCGCGTAGATTAAAGGAAGCAGGAGTTAAATAAAAATTCATTACATCTCCTAACAATAAACTTAGATTTTTCTAATCTTTCACTATTCACATTTCACGTAGCAACTGTCGCCATAAGTGCACAAAAATCCGCCGTCCATAGATCACCTGCTCGATGCAACAATCATAATTCTAAAAGACTTATGAGATGTCTCTTCTAACTCAAACACTCTATATAATTTCCATAGCATTCGACGTATTTTCCCTATTTCATCCAACTCTCGAGTATAGTTCCGAAAAGTCCATCGTTTACACCGTACTCCATTAAAACCAATGTACCCTATCTGAAACAATCGGGGAAAGCTAAACAATAGTTCCTAACAACAACACAACAACTTAACAACTTCCAACAGGTTACAGTCAGCAACCGCAGCAGATGGACGAAGTAGTTCAAATAGTGCCATCAGTGATCAACAGTTCTCTGGATAACGACGTAGATTGGCGAAGTCTATACCAGCTGATCTACAAAGAGGACCTCCAAGCTCTGGCTCCGCAGATAGACAAGCTCCTCAGAGTAACAAAACAAAACCGTTTAAAACGGGACGCGGGAACTCCGTGCAAACAGGACCTGGAGCACTGCAAGACAGTCATGGAATCCATGTGGAAGATCGTGAACATAGTGAACAGCAGTATGCCATATCTGCAATCATTGGTGGCGGAAGGCAGCGGATCAAAGTCTCAGCTGATCGAGCTGGTCAAGTGTTTGCAATGCAAGAACGACTCGATCACATTCATTGACGAATCCGGCCCTGAAAATGTTCAAAATTACTACGAAGATATTTATCATCATTCGGACCAGGGTCAGATGGAGCAGAATGTGGACGTTGTGACCAACTTGTTGAATGATAAAAAACCTAATCCTAGCTATTCTGCAAACCAAGAAGTCATTAGGCCCTCTACAGTTTCGATTTTTGACGTAGACGATGGTCAAATGGCAATGAAATCGCTGCTGGGTCCAGCAAATCCTAAATTTGAAGTACCAGAACCAGTGCAGGAAGCGAAAGTGGTCAATGCTACTGCGATGCAGTCGGATAAAATGAAAGAAGACGCAACAACCACTCGAACAAGCGGAATCGATAATGTCGAGCAGACCGTGGACGTGACCAACGCCTCAGACTTCGAAGACGTGATGGAAATCAACAATGAATTGGTGCATCCTTCGGTGCATCCTTCGGACCAAGGTCACGCGGAACTGAACGACGCCAAGCAGGAAGCTGGAAACGGTAGATGCATTATTTATTACTGTAATTATCTGCGCTCGATCTCTGTTACGATTTTGGCGATGGTAGCCCACGCGAATTCATTTCACCACCAGTGAGTTCACTGGGGACATTTGCGCGAAATTATCTGCGCCGAGTGCAGGAAATGAGAGTTACGTAGATAATAATTTCTAGACAATTTTCTGTATTTGTAACGATAGTGGGTTGGTGCAATTTAAAACAGGAGAAAAATTCGAATAATTGAAGAATAACGACACACTATTTTGAATGTGTTCCAAACTGTTCCAGTTCGTTGCTATCTAGGTGAAGAATTTTTATTTTTCAAGTGAAACTACTTTAGGCGCGTTAGGCGCAAAACCTCGAAATTATCTGCGCCGAGTGCAGGAAATGAGAGTTACGTAGATAATAATTTTCTGTATTTGTTTATATCATATTTTAGCTATCACAAGCCAATTGTTTCAATAATAGAATCATAGAAAATTAAATGTCATAAAGTGTTAATAAAAATTCGAAAGAAATTAAAGAAAGAAGTTTCACTTCAGCCATACGGCCTAAGCACACACCAATTTTATTTTATTAGACTGCGGGACTTTATGCAAAATAAAAATTGTTTGCATCGATTGGAAGACGTAGGAACTAAATAGGAATTTATATCTCTCTTCGCTGGTTTTTACGTCGTAACAAATGTGTGTGGAAATTCTTAAACTCTGTTAATCCTTCCACTGTTTAAAATTGCACCCAACTGTTTTTTTCTATAAATGTATAAAATCCGCAGTGTACTAATAATGAATCATCTTCTCAAGACCTAACACAGCTACCATCTCTGCCAGCACTGAAGAGGTCTCGGTTGCCATACTCTCGAGGATCGAACAAACCCAGGATCATCTTCAACGACAAGCTCCAACCCAAAGGTAGCCAGGACTTTTCTTCAAGTAGCATGCCCACAGCAGAGACAATGAAATCCTCGCAACAATTACAATTAACACCAACAACGTCGTGGATGCCATACCAAGTGTGCTTCTACGGGCCACAAGCGAATGGTGGACCTGGAAAACCATTCACACCTGGTCAGGCGATGTACCCAGCAACATCCCCAGGGAATCCTTACCCGATGACTATGCCACAGCAACGAATGGGACCCCAGAATTCAGGACAGGCGCCAAATTTCGTGCAGGTGCACGCGCAATCGGTCCAGTTCATGCAACCGAGCGCTGGGAATCAGAGAATAGGACCCACCGGGCCTGCCATGCCGAATTTCCCGATGTTCCCTGGTCAGATGACACCTAGTGCTGCAGCCAGAGTGTCTGAGAAATCCCCATATTATTGCACTTACATCCCTGCACCGACTTTCCAGTTTCCCGCAATTCCTGGTGTCTCCGAGTATCAGAGGTCCTCCGATGGTTACGGGAAGAAGGATAAAGGGACGGGTGATGGTGTGGAGCATGGGATTGATGGACAGAGATCATTGGTGCCTGGTGAGAATTATTTTGTATTTGTTCTTTGTGTTCTTCGTAGGACGAATGTCTTCGCTGAGGCAGTAGGACATTTGTTATTCTGATTGAGAATAGTCGGAGAATTGTCAGAGAAAATTTTATTAAACGCAACAGGTTTTCTTTTACTTGATTCTTCATGGACGAACATCCTCGAAGAGGCAATGGAACAATTGTTAGTCTGATCGTTTGATTGACTATAGACGGAGAATTATAGCGAAATTTTTATTAAACGAATTAGTTTTTCCTTTACTTTAATTCTTTATGTTCTTTGAGGAGTAACGTCTCCACTGAAGCAGTCAAATGATTTTTATTCTGATTGAGAATAGTCGGAAAATGTCAGAGAAATTTTTATTAAACGCAATAGTTTTTCAATCACTCGATTTTTATATTTTGTTTCTGAGGGTACAATATTGTTTCATGGGAAAAATAAATACGTTCGTCCCATTGAAAAGTGCATTAGCACTAAATCTACCACAGCCGATCAAATGACCGGTTTTAGATATTTTATTTTACAATTATTGAAGTTATAAAGATGCCTTCATAGGAGTTGCCTAAATACATTTCTTTATTCAATCATGTATTGTAATAAAAATCGCACAAAATTTAAATAAATCAAATCTCGTTACTTTTATAAGACAATAGAAACTAGTCAATTTTATTGCTTGGTAGGTTTAGTGTTAGGGATAATTGAAGACACTGTAACAATGTAGCAATTTGGATTTAGATTTAATATCTTTTTATCGCTTGCTGATTGTTTGAAGTGAGTAATAATTTTCAAAATCCAGAATTCCTCAATTTTTGCACCCTGGTCTTCAGTTGTTGCCTGGAAAGAGTTAAGGTTGATTTTGTAAGTAGGGATTGGGGTTGGTTAGTAATTTGGAATTTTCTGGTGATAGATTTCTCTACAATGTGTCCATTTAATACTCTCCGGTGCAACGATGGAAAAAGATGCATTTTGAGGTCAGAATGGTGCGACGGACAGGTGGATTGCAATGATGCTAGTGATGAGATTTCATGCTCCTGTAGAGATCGGATTTCTAACGAGAGACTTTGTGATGGATACTTCGATTGTCCGCATGGAGAGGATGAATTAGGATGCTTGGGTGAGTATACAAAATGTTAACTATATGAAAATTGTATGTTAGAATCTTATCACTAGACTGCAGATTTTATACATTTATGATAAAAGTAAGTAGAAGAAATGAGAAATAGAAAAGATATTTAAAGGATTTAAAAATACTTTTAATATACCCATCTTATTGAATTTATTAACAAAAAAAGAAAAATAAGTGGCTATGTAGATTCTGTGTCTTGCAATTAATGCAGACAGTATTTATTTCGCATAAAAATCCGCAGTCTAATTGTCACACTTACGTGATTACACATTTTATTTCAAGAATATCGCACGTGTATAATAAAAATGTATTGTACTCGTATAAAGTAAATTATTGTTCTTTCAATTCGTGTGGAATCTAAATTGTTGTATAAAAAGTTTACGTTAAAATAGATTTGGATCTATTTAGAAATGAAAATTTTAAAATTTGAAATACTAATCTCGAATTTAGTATGTTTGATATTGAGAAGTTATTATATGTCTAGCACTTGAATTTTTGAGAATTCTAAATTAACATTTGTCAATAGTAACTATTTGAAGATGAAGTGCACAACATTTGACTACATTTGTAATTGTGATTTTGGATATAGTATGTTGAGGATAATAATGTTGGCACTTCGATGCAGTATGATAGAATTCTATATTATCGACTGAGGTGTGGTTAAAAATTTCAACATAGCCGACTATAAAAAAGACCGTGATATAAAACACAGACTTAAGCCTACTACAGACATTGCATCTTATGGGCTTTTCTGTCTAGGCCTCGGGGGGGCACAATGGCCACCGTACCATTTCGGTGTCGCGCTCAATATTACCGATAGTTCACGAATTTAGCCGTATTAGCAAGAACTGAATATTCCGTATACTTTCTTTTTACTACGGGTGTTTTGGAGGCTACTAATGCATACGGCGCGTGTATTTGAACGGTGAGAATAATATTTATGAAGAATGTATTACAAACGTACATCTCAGTACGTACATCATATTTAGAATACATCAGAACCTACAATCTACTGCAGGAGTGCAAATCTATTTAACACTCGCTCACGAGAGCAAGAGTTACATGTATTCTGAAACGAAAACTTTGTATTTGGATTATTAATTGAAAATAATTGTTGAAGCTGGGACATCGGAAAAGGAAGAAAGTATTAAAAGTCTTACATTCTACTATGAAATACATATTTACGCAAATTCTAAATGTGCAGCTATTAGCTCAATATTATCCACTACATGCAAGATACTACAATTTATAAGTTATAATATCTTGCGAATTGTGGATAATATCGATTGCCCAGGTCTCACCACGAGGAGGTTGCTGCACAAGAGACCCGAAAAGGAGTCAGAACGAATTCTGCCTTCGTTCTGTCTCCCTTTCTTACAACAAAGATTCTTAGAAACTAAGTTTCGCAGGTCGCTAAATGGAAAAGTAGTCTTTTTCATGGAAAAGACTTCTTTTCCATTTAGCGTATGTCGAGTAATTATTGCGGGGCAAAGTGTGAATCGGAGAAGAAGTCTCCGATCCACGAGGGACCAAGGGCGAATCAGGCGGAAGGCTCTGATTCTTTCAAAGAGAGAAACAAGATCGAACCAGAGCAGAAGGCTCTGGTTCAAGGGTGACGCGACGCGTTCAGTGCTTACAAGTCCTGAGCCGACCAGCCCGATACCCGCCACTCCATCACCAAGAAAGATGGCAAAGAGATGCGCTCAAACGGTTTCTGGCGCTACTGGGTGACATGAGAACATGGCGTGTCCAGGATTACGTTAACACAGAGGATCGTCAGAAGACGAGTGAACGAGTCTCTTAGACATCCCTCTCAATGACTTCACGCCGGATACCGAAACTGGACCGGCTCAGAACCTGCAAGCAAGGCCGACACAGCAGAAGGCTGTGTCGGAGTCGGAAAACGAAGCGAGCAAAGTTAAGTTACGGCAATAATTACTCGACATAATTACAACGACGATATACAATCTTAATAACTAACGCACGCACTAAAACTAATTTATAAATAATCTGGAGTCTTCGTTCGATGATTCCTCTTCGATCGATGAATTTTCTTCTTTCGATGAATTTTCTTCTTTCGATGAATTTTTTTCTTCCGATGAATTTTCTTCCTTTGATGAATTTTCTTCGTTCGTTGTGACTAACAAGAGCAAGATGAACGACCCAAATCGAAACAGAATCGAAAACCAGTTGACGCAAAATGGAAACAGATTCGAAAACCAGTTGAAACAGAATCGAAAACCAGTTGAAATAGAATCGAAAACCAGTCGATACAAAATCGAAACAAAATCGAAACCACATCGAGCCCAAATCTAATGATTTGTGGACGCAACGACCTATAGGCGATTCGGGTGGCCCCGGGGACGCGAGTCCCCGTACCCACTCACGGGCCCCATCCCGTGAGTGAGTCCCTGAGGGAACTCCGATCCGAGCAATATTGATTTCAAGATAAAAATATCAATTTCCAGAAATAAATATCCATTTCCAGAAATACATATCAATTTCCAGAAATAAATATCAATTTTCTGAAATAAAAATCCATTTCCTCAAATAAGTATCAATTTCCTGAAATAAGTATCAATTTCCAGAAATAAATATCAATTTTCTGAAATAAAAATCCATTTCCTCAAATAAGTATCAATTTCCTGAAATAAGTATCAATTTCCTGAAATAAATATCAAGTTCCTGAAATAAATATCAAGTTCCTGAAATAAATATCAAGTTCCTGAAATAAATATCAAGTTCCTGAAATAAATATCAATTTCCTGAAATAAATATCAATTTCCTGAAATAAATATCAATTTCCTGAAATAAATATCAATTTCCTGAAATAAATATCAATTTCCTGAAATAAATATCAATTTCCTGAAATAAATATCAATTTCCTGAAATAAATATCAATTTCCTGAAATAAATAACAATTTCCTAAAATAGATAACAATTTCCTGAAATAGATAACAATTTCCTGAAATAGATAACAATTTCCTGAAATAAATAACAATTTCCTGAAATAAATAACAATTTCCTGAAATAAATAACAATTTCCTGAAACAAATAACAATTTCCTGAAATAGATAACAATTTCCTGAAACAAATAACAATTTCCTGAAATAAATATCAATTTCAAGACAAATATATCAATTTCAAGACAAATATATCAATTTCTTGAGAAATATCAATTTCCTGAAAAATATCAATTTCTAGACAAAAATATTGTATCAATTTGGTAAAGTTGAACTTTGAAAGTCTTACAAAATTAAATATTACCATTCTTACAAATTACATAAGAAATTTAAAACTCTAACGTCTAAAATTCTAGATCGGTACTTCTAAAACTACTTTAAATCGCGGCTATTTATTCGCAACATTAACTAGATATTAAGTCAACTTTGAAAATTTATACTATTACAACGCGTGTTACAATTTGTTTTTCAACGCTTCTTAAAATCGCGAATGTTCTTATCTCACAGTTGATCGTTGCAACTGGAGCATGGGCGCCTGAAATATCGAATCATTCTAATGCAAACGCGATCTTTTTGATGCGCAACGCTAATTCAACAAATCGAAATTCAATATACTATTTAAATAAGAAAAGAACTCTGACGTCTAAAATTCTGTATCGGTGTCTCTAGAATTACTTTAAATCGCGACTATTTATTCGCAACATTAACTAGGCATTTGATCAACTTTAAAAATTGATACTAGTACAACGCGTATGACAATTTGTTTCGCAACGCTACTCGAAATCGCGGATGAGCCCATCTCACAGTTGATCGTTGCAGCTCGAGCATGGGCGTCTGAAATGTCGAAAGACTCGAAATGAAACGCGAACTTTTAGTGCGCAACGCTAATTCGACGAACAGAGATCCAAAAAAGATTACTCTAATTCAACAAATCGAAATTCAAATTGCTATTTAAATAAGAAATTTAAAATTCCAACGTTTAAAATTGTACATCTGTATGTCTAGATTTACTTTAAATCGCAACTATTTATTCGCAACATTTACTACACATTTAATCAAGTTTTAAAATTGATAGTTGTACAACGCGTGTGACAATTTGTTTCGCAACACTACTCGAAATCGCGGATGTGCCCATCTCACAGCTGATCGTTGCAGCTCGAGCATGGGAGCCTGAAAAGTCGAAAGACTCGAAAGCAAACGCGAACTTTTGGTACGCAACGCTAATTCAATAAACAGAGATCCAAAAAAGATTACTCTACAGTTTCTGCAAAACGAATCGCGACTATTTGTTTCGCAACGCTATAGTTTAAACAAGCTATATCGCTGATAGAGACTACTATTATATTTAGAAGAAAGGCTAACTTTGATCTCTGTTCAAAATCGTCTAACGCAACGCGTACTTTTTTCGCAACGCTAGTGCAAATCGCGGACGTTCCCATCTCGGCTGATCGTTGGGGCGGCGAGGCCTGCCCATGCATGCAACTAACTACTTTTACATTCTACTACAACTCTATTTCTACAGACGAGTATAACGACAAGGTAGTGATAAAATGACTCACTCGAAGATGCGAAGACGTTGCAATGATTGTCCTTTTGAATGACAGTTTGTCCGGCATCTTTGGCATAAAACCTCGTCTGCTCCTTCGGCCTCATCCCGACAGTTTGTTTCGCACCGCTACTCGATATCGCGGAGGTACCCATCTCACAGTTGATCGTTGCAACTGGAGCATGGGCGCCTGAAATATCGAAAGATTCTATTGCAAACGCGATTCTTTTGATGCGCAACGCTAATTCAACAAATCGAATTTAAAATGCTATTTAAATCAGAAATTTAAAACTTTAACGTCTAAAATTCTAAACAGGTATCTTTAGAACTACTTTAAATTACGACTGTTTATTTGCAACATTAACTAGACATTTCATCAACTTTAAAAATTGATACTAGTACAACGCGTGTAACAATTTGTTTCGCAACACTACTTGAAATCGCGGATGTGCCCATCTCACAGTTGATCGTTGCAGCTCGAGCATGGGAGCCTGAAAAGTCGAAAGACTCGAAAACAAACGCGAACTTTTTGTGCGCAACGCTA
Source organism: Sphecodes monilicornis (assembly GCA_913789915.3). Classification (NCBI taxonomy): domain Eukaryota; kingdom Metazoa; phylum Arthropoda; class Insecta; order Hymenoptera; family Halictidae; genus Sphecodes; species Sphecodes monilicornis. The sequence continues at coordinate 21,441,581 of OU565296.1, forward strand.
ATTCAACGAACAGAGATCCAAAAAACGATTACTTTAGATTATATGTAAAACAACAACAATATGAACTTTAAAAGCGCAGTTATCAAATTGAAATGTAATTTTGAACCGCGACTATTTGTGATTCGCAACGCTACGCTCTAAACAAAATTTTTCGTAACATTAACTTTAATCTCTGTTCAAAATCGACTAAATGCAAAGCGTGGTCTTGTCGCAACGCTAGTGCAAATCGCGGAAGTTCCCATCTCGGCTGATCGTTGGGGCGGCGAGGCCAGCCCATGCATGCAACTAACTACTTTCACACTTTACTACTACGGTATACTACTACTTCTACAGACGAATATAGTAACAAGGTAGTAACAAAATGACTCACTCGAAGATGCGAAGTCATTGCAATGAATGCCCTCTCTGAGTCCATCAGCACGGTAATGACTGCATGAAGGATACCGAAACTGGACCGGCTCAGAACCCAAGGTAAACGAAGGAAGCATTGAAGAGTCCATGGCCCCCCCCGAGCTAGCTTAAAGTAGGCCAAGGAAGTTTTAAATAACCCTTGGACTACCCTAAGCTAGCTAAAGGTGGACCATGGTAGACAATGGTAGGCCATTGGTGGAGGTCCCTTGGTTAAGCTTAAGCCAGCTGAAGGTAGACAAGGGTAGCTCTGGAAGACCACTGGTCAGCCTCAATGTAAGCACAGGTAGGCCAAAGTAGCTCTCGATGACCACTGGTCAACCACAGGGTAGACCACTGTTGGAGGACCCTTGGTCCACCCTAAGCCAGCTAAAGGTAGGCAAGGGTAGCTCTGGAGGACCACTGGTCAGCCTCAGGGTGGGCAAGGGTAGGCCAGAGCAGATCTGGATGACCACTGGTGGAGGACCCTTGGTCCACCCTAAGCCAGCTGAGAAGGTAGGCAAGGGTAGCTCTGGAGGACCATTGGTCATCCCCAAGGTAGGCAGGAGAGGCCAGGGTACCGCTGGAGGATCCTCCTGGACCAGGAGCCCATCCGCTCCTGCCGGAGGGCCCGGCCCGACTGATTGACTGAGCGCGCTCCGCGAGCTTAGGTAGCTAGTGGTGCGCAGCACGCAGCGAAGCGCAACGCTCCCCACCCCAACTAATTTCGGTAGATCTCGATTGCCGTGATAATAGTTATTGATAAATCTATTATTTCTGGCTGTTTAATGTTTATAACAATTCCTTTTGCCAACGATGTCGACAAGCATCCCCTTGCCTATCTACCAACTAATTTTTTAGTAAAAATTGCTAATCGTACTCGAGGTACAGAACAACTTTTAAACCATGAATATTCATACGCATTAATTTCTTCAACACAACTCACTGAAAAATGTATTGTTTCTAGCTAGTTAATATTTATAACAATCTTTTTGCTAATGATGTCGACAAGCATCCTCTTTACTATCTACCATCTTATTTTTAAGTAAAAATTGCTAATAGTACTCGAGATACAGATTAACTTTTCTGCATGAACATTTGGAGTGTACAAGATATTCAATTCTCACTAGTATGCACAGTTTCATTAGAACAAGAGTAGCAAAAATTATTTATAACTAATTAACCTCTTCTAGAATCGAATTGAAAACTATACATGAATGTTGCCGAAGGTCCATTCTATATTCTTCGAAAGCTAATGTTTATAAAAATTACCTGAAGTAATTTATCAACAATTTTTGTGGAGGTAACTTCTATCTTCTATGCCCGCAATGAGTAAGACAAGGAGAGTCCGATTATTTGTCAAATATAAACACACAAATCGTTGTGTCACCTCTCTGGAAATCGTAAATACATAAAACTGCAACAGAAATGTAGCTGAGACATCATTCTAGATGGTCTAGATGATAAAGAAGTTTGTATCCGACAAGGACGAACTTATGCGCATTTAAGAAGAGAAAGAAAGACAGACACAGAGCAGCCGAATACTGTGCACATTCGACAGAAAATTTATTAGTAACACACTTGTGAGGAACTGTTTACAAATATTTGCAGTTAGGAAATATAGAATAGGCCTTCAGCTACTTTCACATATAGTTTATCGTCACATTTTATTTCTGACTAAATAGTTACAAACAATTATTCTAAGTCTCGTTCTAAAATAAACTCAAATAATTTAATAGATCTCTGCTAAAAAATAATCTTCCTTGTGATCGGAGGATCTAGAATGATGTCTCAACTACATTTCTGTTGCAGTTTTATGTAGATTCGACGCCTCGTTAATTAGTTATTTACGATTTCCAGAGAGGTGACACAACGATTTGTGTGTTTACCTTTGACGAATACTCGGACTCTCCTTGTCTTACTCATTGCGGGCATAGAAGATAGAAGTTACCTCCACAAAAATTGTTGATAAATTACTTCAGGTAATTTTTATAAATATTAGCTCTCGAAGAATATAGAATGGACCTTCGGCAACATTCATGTATAGTTTTCAATTCGATTCTAGAAGAGGTTAATTAGTTATAAATAATTTTTGTTACTCTTGTTCTAATGAAACTGTGCATACTAGTGAGAATTTAATATCTTGTACACTCCAAATGTTCATGCATAAAAGTTAATCTGTATCTCAAGTACTATTAGCTATTTTTACTAAAAAATTGGGTGGTGAGGTAACCAAACATATAATCGTTGTAATCGTTAAACAAACATAGATAACAAATTCATTAATTACATTTTTTCAATATAATTATGCTTAGTAATATTCGTGTATCATAAATTATGCTCTATCTCGAGTTTTATTACTTACTTCTACTAAAAAATTAGATGGCAAGATGATCAAGGGAGTGCTCGTCGACATCATCGACAAAAGAAATTGTTTCAAATATTAACCAGCTAGAGATGATAAATTTATGAGTGAATTGTGTTCGATAAATTAATGCACGCGAATATTCATGTGTCAGAAGATATTCAATATCTCGGGTTCCATTACATATTTTTACTGAAAAATTAGATGGTCAGATAGTCGAGGGAGTGCTTATCGACATAATTAGCAAAAGGAATTGTTATAAACGTTAAACAGCCGCAGATAGTAACTTTATTAATTACATTTGCTTGATATAATATTGTTTGGTAATATTCATGTGTTAAAAGTTACTCTGTATCTCGAGTACTATTAGCAATTTTTACTTAAAAATAAGATGGTAGATAGTAAAGAGGATGCTTGTCGGCATCATTAGCAAAAAGATTGTTATAAATATTAACTAGCTAGAAACAATACATTTTTCAGTGAGTTGTGTTGAAGAAATTAATGCGTATGAATATTCATGGTTTAAAAGTTGTTCTGTACCTCGAGTACGATTAGCAATTTTTACTAAAAAATTAGTTGGTAGATAGACAAGGGGATGCTTGTCGACATCGTTGGTAGAAGGAATAGTTATAAACATTAAACAGCCAGAAATAATAGATTTATCAATAATTATTATCACGGCAATCGAGATCTACCGAAATTAGTTGGGGTGGGGAGCGTTGCGCTTCGCTGCGCGCTGCGCATCACTGGTTACCTAAGCTCGCGGAGCGCGCTCAGTCAATCAGTCGGGCCGGGCCCTCCGGCAGGAGCGGATGGGCTCCTGGTCCAGGAGGATCCGCCAGCGGTACCCTGGCCTCTCCTGCCTACCTTGGGGATGACCAATGGTCCTCCAGAGCTACCCTTGCCTACCTTCAGCTGGCTTAGGGTGGACCAAGGGTCCTCCACCAGTGGTTATCCAGAGCTGCTCTGGCCTACCCTTGCCCACCCTGAGGCTGACCAGTGGTCCTCCAGAGCTACCCTTGCCTACCTTCAGCTGGCTTAGGGTGGACCAAGGGTCCTCCACCCGTGGTCAACCACTGGTCATCCACTGGTCCTCCAGTGGTCATCCAGTGGTCATCCAGTGGTCAACCAGTGGTCAACCAGTGGTCAACCAGTGGTCATCCAGTGGTCATCCAGTGGTCATCCAGTGGTCATGCAGTGGTCATCCAGTGGTCATCCAGTGGTCATCCAGTGGTCATCCAGTGGTCATCCAGTGGTCATCCAGTGGTCATCCAGTGGTCAACCACTGGTCAACCACTGGTCAACCACTGGTCAACCACTGGTCAACCACTGGTCAACCACTGGTCAACCACTGGTCAACCACTGGTCAACCACTGGTCAACCACTGGTCAACCACTGGTCAACCACTGGTCAACCACTGGTCAACCACTGGTCAACCACTGGTCAACCACTGGTCAACCACTGGTCAACCACTGGTCAACCACTGGTCAACCACTGGTCAACCACTGGTCAACCACTGGTCAACCACTGGTCATCCACTGGTCATCCACTGGTCATCCACTGGTCATCCACTGGTCCTCCACTGGTCCTCCACTGGTCCTCCACTGGTCCTCCACTGGTCCTCCACTGGTCCTCCACTGGTCATCCACTGGTCATCCACTGGTCATCCACTGGTCATCCACTGGTCATCCACTGGTCATCCACTGGTCATCCACTGGTCATCCACTGGTCATCCACTGGTCAACCAGTGGTCAACCAGTGGTCAACCAGTGGTCAACCAGTGGTCAACCAGTGGTCAACCACTGGTCATCCACTGGTCATCCACTGGTCATCCACTGGTCATCCACTGGTCATCCACTGGTCATCCACTGGTCATCCACTGGTCATCCACTGGTCCTCCACTGGTCCTCCACTGGTCCTCCACTGGTCCTCCACTGGTCCTCCACTGGTCCTCCACTGGTCCTCCACTGGTCCTCCACTGGTCCTCCACTGGTCCTCCACTGGTCAACCACTGGTCAACCAGTGGTCAACCAGTGGTCAACCAGTGGTCAACCAGTGGTCAACCAGTGGTCAACCAGTGGTCAACCAGTGGTCAACCAGTGGTCAACCAGTGGTCAACCAGTGGTCAACCAGTGGTCCACCAGTGGTCCACCAGTGGTCCACCAGTGGTCCACCAGTGGTCCACCAGTGGTCCACCAGTGGTCCACCAGTGGTCCACCAGTGGTCAACCAGTGGTCAACCAGTGGTCAACCAGTGGTCAACCAGTGGTCAACCAGTGGTCAACCAGTGGTCAACCAGTGGTCAACCAGTGGTCAACCAGTGGTCAACCAGTGGTCAACCAGTGGTCAACCAGTGGTCAACCAGTGGTCATCCAGTGGTCATCCAGTGGTCATCCAGTGGTCATCCAGTGGTCATCCAGTGGTCATCCACTGGTCATCCACTGGTCATCCACTGGTCATCCACTGGTCATCCACTGGTCATCCACTGGTCATCCACTGGTCATCCACTGGTCATCCACTGGTCATCCACTGGTCATCCACTGGTCATCCACTGGTCATCCACTGGTCATCCACTGGTCATCCACTGGTCAACCAGTGGTCAACCAGTGGTCAACCAGTGGTCAACCACTGGTCATCCACTGGTCATCCACTGGTCATCCACTGGTCATCCACTGGTCATCCACTGGTCATCCACTGGTCATCCACTGGTCATCCAGAGCTACCCTAGCCTATCCCTGCTTACCTTCAGCTGGCGTAGGGTTGACCATGGGTCCTCCACCAATGGCCTGCAATGGTTTATCATGGCCTACCTTTAGCTAGCTTAGGATAGTCCAAGGGTTATTTAAAACTTCCTTGACCTACTTATTTCAAAAACAAGAAAATACAAGCATAGTTAATATATGTGTAATGTGTACGCACTCATCAACTGCATAGAATTTGTATTGATTTTAAATGTAAAGAAAGTAAACTATTGGTTTAAAGTGTATAAAACTATTATAATATACATTCATTAGTGACACGAGTAATAAAAATAATATTACGTATAGAAACCAAATTAGTTTTACGACAATTCGTATTTTTGTAATACATTCTTCATAAATATTATTTTCACCGTTCAAATACTCGCGCCGTATGCATTAGTAGCCTTGAAAACACCCGTAGTAAAAATAAAGTATACGGAATATTCAGTTCTTGCTAATGCGGCTAAATTCGTGAACTATCGGTAACATTGAGCGCGACACCGAAATGGTACGGGGGCCACTGTGGCCCCCCGATGCCTAGACAGAAAAGCCCATAAGATGCAATGTCTGTAGTAGTCTTAAGTCTGTGCCGCTATCGTACTAGGACATTTTCTACAGAGTCGGTAATTCAGAACCGTAGACAGAAAAATCCATTGCATGCACAGACTAGGTATCTTAAGTCTGTGTGCATGCAATGTCTGTAGGTATCTTAAGTCTGTGCATCGAATCAAGGTTGCGCGCGGTTTATGAAAGATGGCACCAGTTGCTGCACTTTGCGTTCATGTTGAGAGCTTTTTTATCTACCGAACAGTTACCTTGCAAATTAAAATATATTTATATTTAATTAGTTACTATTTATTTCCTAGGTTGCTCGAAAATATCTTTCAGTTGCAATGATTGGAGATCGCGATACAGCCCTAACAATTGCGTTCCTCTTTCACAACGTTGTGATGGTATTAAACAATGTCCTAATGGAAAGGACGAAGTCGACTGCAACATTCTCACACCCTCATTTACAGAAGGAAAAAATGTAATTGATCTATTCGAAAACTTACCTACGTGTAAACTAGAATTATTATTAATTCAATGATCAATTACTAGATGTTCACAATTGGTTACACCGAAGGGTATCTTCACAAGAATTATAAGGGTCAATGGTATCCTGTCTGCACACCCGTAGATTCTTGGACAAAGGATGCTTGCAGCTCCGAGATTGGACAGGAAGTGAAGTATGTTCATTCACAAATACTAAAAACTAAACAATTTTATATCGACCTTAATATTTTGGACATTAATTCACTCATAGATTAAAATAATGAATACAGTAAATGAAGACAATAAAATGATCTAGTAAATGCATTAGCATTAAAATTGCTCAAATTAGGAATTCCAAAAGAAATTTTTGCTTCGAACAATTTTAATTTTCTCTCAATTTTGTAAGAGTGATACAAAAATATATAACATTCTTGTTCCCCTTAGGGTTACTATTCTTACACAATTTTACCTTCTTCCTCTTCACCTCTTCACCCCGCTCTTAACCTAACCTTATTACTATCTTACATCTTAACTTAAATCTAAAATTATATTTAATAGAGAGAAAGAATAACATATCTACAAAAGCCGCAATTTACAACATTCCCTTTACACTACCGTTCCCCCTTCCCTAGCCGCCGATTCCCCCCCCCCCTTCCGGTCACTCAACGCCCTTCCCAATCCTTTCATTCGTACCCTCTCCCCACTCTCCCGCCCTCCTCATCCACTCCTCCCCTCCTCGAGTGATAAAAAAAAAGATATATAAATATACCATATTTAATTCATAGTGGCATTGCAATGAAAATTTTGCAGTTTTTTTAGGATGACAAACAACAATCAATATATTTATTTCATTGTTTCGTCCAGATTAATAAATTCATTCTTTTCTTGATTATTGTCATACATATGATACACATACATATTGTCTTGATTATTGTCATACATATCGTACACACGATTATTCAAATTCTTAAAAATGTAACAATCAATTTCCCTTGCAGCGAAACGTCAAAAATACAGATGCAATATATCCGAGCAAACTCATATCAAGGTCCATACGTTGCTGAAGTGAACGGCGAAATAAAACTGATTCCATCGTGCATGAACAGCGCAACTTATGTTCGTTGCCCACCGTTCCCTTGTGGCACCAGAGTATCATCGACTCAGGATTTATTACCGCAGGTCCTGGAAAACGAGGACCAAAATGTTTTGCAACCATTTAACAATATCATAGACTATCATTTTGGAAGTAATGACAAAGACCAACTCGATGTTGACGAGAATGATGACGCAGACAAGATATTGGGTTCGCAATTGCGCGTTGTTGGTGGACGAGCTAGCCACCCGAACGCGTGGCCATTTTTGGTGGCCATTTACAAGGACGGCCATTTTTATTGCGGTGGTGTCATTTTGAATGAACTATGGATACTCACTGCTGCTCATTGTCTCGATGGGTAAGCACTTCCAGAAAGTACCATTATTTTTTAGATTTTGTTGGTTTTGTGGGATTAGGACCCCCCAGACCACAAATACCGTAGGAAATTAGGAAGAAGGCGGGAGGGTTCCGTGGGTGAGCGCGTTAGTCGATCGGCTACCAACACCGAGGGCCCGGGTTCGATTCCCGGCGCGGTGCCCCTTCCTTTTTCCTGAGATCCTACAATATAGCGGATAATTATTGGTGCCGTTGATTGAAGAAATATAATATTTATGAAATCCAGATACTCTGGACACTATTTCGAGATCCAAGCAGGATTGCTCCGTCAATTTTCGTTCGCTCCAATGGCACAATCAAGGAAAGCTAGGTACATCATCATGCACCCGCTGTATAATGATCTAGATATGCGAAACGACATCGGTATGATCAAATTGGACGATCCTCTGAGGTTCAATCGATGGGTGAGACCTGTTTGTTTACCCAATGAAGATCTTTTGGGTGTCATGTGGAGACGGAAACCGGAAGTGAATACAACTTGCATTGCAACTGGTTGGGGAGCTACCAAGGAAAATGGAATAGACCGTGAGATGATTTTTTATTTTCGTAATAATGCTAAGAATGTCGTTCTAGAAACAATATTAATTATTATCTATAATAATCCATTTAGTATCAACGAAGATTCCCAATGTTCCATAAAATTAGTATTATTATGTCTCAGTAGGTATGTAATAAATAGACTGCGGGTCTTTATGCAAAATAAAAATTGCTTACACCTGTTGCAAGAAACGGACGCCAATTTGGAATTTTTTCAATAATTTTAGTAGGTCGAAAATAACATATCAATACTCTTCAATTCTCTTAATCTTTCTGTTGCTTCAAATTGCAGTTACTCATTTTGATCATAAATCCATAAAATCATAAAATATTTAACACTTTACTTACCGGGAAGCTGTTAATAGGAATTTCAACAATTGCACTATATAAGAAAGAAGCTTACAAATCTTCTTTAACATTGTAATACCAAATTAAATTGTTGTCGCTATTGAAGCATCTATTTAAAAGTCTTTAGTCACGAGTCAGAGGTTTTTAAAAATTTTTAAACAATCGCCGATAGGTAATGTGTTAATAGTAATTAGATAAGCTTGTCAAGAATTTAATTTCTTAATAGTAGATTAATGATAAAGCAAGGATGCTATCCTATTTGAAAAGAATTGTGAAACACATGATTAAGTTTCAATACTAAAAATTTAAATTGAAATCCTTCATGGTTTGTTTTACAGCGGACCATTTGAGAGAAGTCGAGGTGCCAATACTGAAGACTTGCAAATATGAAATTGACAAGACTGAAAATGTGATTTGCGCTGGTTATCCTGAAGGAGGTCGTGACGCGTGCCAAGGAGACAGTGGAGGTCCCCTAATGTGCAAGTGAGAATTCGTTTAGAATTCATAAGTGTCTAATCTCTATATTAAACATTTAAAAAAATTTCTGTTGATGAGCACCAGTGATCCAAAGTTTGATTTCTGCGTAGGGTCATTTTCACATTAATCTACTTTCAGAAATCCGTACATGGAATCGCAGTGGTATGTAGCAGGCATAGTCAGTCATGGTGAAGGCTGTGGTCGACCAGACGAGCCAGGTGTTTACACTAGGGTTAGCCACTACCGGGACTGGATCCGAGAAATTTCCAGTGAGTCATCAAATGTTTCATTTTTTTTCATTTTAAAGCAATCAGAAAATACATGGTACTTTCACCGACATATTCGTGGCATTTTTCTAATGAAAATGATACGAAATAAGATATAATTGCGATGATATTTACTTGTGTAATGGATGATTAATGTTTCGGAAAATTATTGTAAATACGATCCGAATTGTGTCGTGTATGGTAGAAAAATACCACGAATATGTTGCTGAAAGTTCAATAAAAAAATAATAAAAAATAAAGAAGGTTTGTCATCGGATTAGTAGTGGTCGCACCGATATACTCGATTGGTATTAATTCACGGCCCCTCACGGGGTATACCCCGCGGAAGTGGGGATTGTTTTGCGACACTTCTTGTTCAGAATTTGACGACACTTATCGATTCAATACTGTATTAAGTTGTTGCATATGAAATATCCGATAGCAGCATGCAAATATTCCGAAGCGTTTTAATAAAAAGATACTGTTACAATCTCCAGATTTGTTTTATATCATTTCAACCATCTTCAGTTTTTATTTACATATTTCATTGCGCTTTTAAGTAAAATGCCACTCAATGAGTGGCTACCGCGTATTCTTTTTATACAAGTGGACAAATAAACATATTGACGACGGCATTATGTTTGCTCAAAATATGGCGATAAATGAACGTATAAAAAAAATTAAAAACGGAGATAATCGCGTAAATGAAGAACACGAATGACCAAAAAGAATTGATTTTTATCGTGGTATTTACAATCGAGAAATTTCTACGAACTACAATGGTCTTTACTGGAATCAACGAGCTTTAGTTAAATTAATGATTAGGCTCATTTAATGTTACTGCGAATTATCGGATATTTCATATGTAACAACCTGTAAAAAAATATTTTTATAAAACCTTTCCTCTTCTGTCACAGTTCAGGTTTGTTTTTGTTTGTTGTCATTTTAGGTACTCAAGGTTTGTCACCTCTGGGGCGATCGTCTCTAGACAAATGTCCAGGATTCAGCTGTAATGGAGGTCTAGGAAGATGTTTGCCTATAGAGGCACGTTGTAATGGTGTGGTGGATTGCTTAGACGCTGAAGATGAGCGACTATGTCGTGAGACACTGAAAAATCCTCTATACAGACGGCTAAATGATCCTGAAGAGGATGTTCAATTTGTGGACAATGTCGATGCTATTCCTGCCACTTCTGAAAGTGCTATTACTTCTGAGGGGACCACTACTTCTGAAAGGGCTACTAATTCTGAAGGGACCACTACTTCTGAAAGGGCTACTAATTCTGAAAGGACCACTACATCTGAGACAATTTTAACCACTGGTGAGAAAATATTCCTATTATACAGGGTGGGGCACTATAAACAGGTCACCTGAATAACTCGCTTGCTTTTGAAGATAGAAGAAAATGCATTGGGCCAAACTTACTTGATATCGAGGCGCTCGTAGTCTGATGTCACTAATTTTTTTATAGGTGGAGACGTCAAGGAGATGTGAAGGTCAACTCTGTTTTTTTAAATGGAACGGTATGGTTTTTTATTTACATTCTGATAGTGTGTTTCAAGACGAATACAATTCTCAAGGTCATTCAAGGTCACGCAAGGTCAACTGCAATAGAAAATAAAGTGTCTCAAAGCACTCTTCGAGCACTACGACGATTTACATGTAACATGTTATTTACGTATTCGCTGTTGCTTCAAGTGTTCAAAATGACGAACTTGAATTGTTAGAAGACATTCACTGGACATGCGACAGTCCATGTAGTGAATATATATTCGTCTTGAAACACACTATCAGAATGTAAATAAAAAACCATACCGTTCAATTTAAAAAAAAAACAGAGTTGACCTTCATATCTCCTTGACGTCTCCACCTATAAAAAAATTAATGACATCAGATTACGAGTGCCCTGATATCAAGTATGTTTGGTCTGATGCATTTTCTTCTATATTCTAAAACAAGCGAGTTATTCATGTGACCTGTTTATAGTGCCCCACCCTGTATAACTAAAATATATCTAACTCCAATATTGCAAAAGTCAAGGGTTGTTTTACTTAAAAGAAGATCGCTTAAAGAAGTTCATTTTAAAAAAATTTTCATTTCAATTCTAGATTTCCTAGTCACTGACACAACGACTGAATCAACATCCACTAAAGATCAAACTACGGATCCTGAACCTTCAATATCAACGACAGAATATTTCAATTATGTCAATACCGAGTCATCAACAATTTCTGTAGGACCTCCAATAGTTTTTACGTGCTCGAAGTAAGGATCGCTTCAATGCAATTGAATTTAAAAATCTTTGTGTCAAGCTCTTAATACTGTGCTTCCTTTCGTGGATCATTTAGGCTGCTTCAAACTATTCCGATCAGTAAAAGATGCGACAGAGTTGTGGACTGCGAGGACAGTACAGACGAACTAAATTGCACTTGCAAAGATTTTCTGGTGAACATAAAACCATCCGCCATTTGCGACGGTTATGTTGACTGTGACGACGAAAGTGACGAGAAGGATTGTGGTAAGTGGAAACAATTAATAATGAATTGTAAATTATAAGTGAAATTTTTAAAGTACTACAAATCACTTAATTCATTTTATTTTCGTCCTTATCGCATTTATATGTCACAATCAATGTTGCTTTGCGATATTAAAAACACTGCGAGACAATAGTGACAATAGAGACTATAAATAATTATAGTTGCACTTATTAAGTAATTGTTATCTTGAAAATGCTACATGACTAATCGCTAAAAAATAATCTACATTTCACAGAAATTTGTTCCAAAGATGAGTTCTACTGCAGAGTCACCAAAAAATGCATAAGCGCTGATAAAAAGTGTGACGGAAAGTTCGATTGTCCATTTATGGAGGACGAGCAAGACTGCCGTAAGTTATAAATAATTCGGAGAAATTTAAAACAGTCATTTATTATCGACTTGTTCAAATTAGTAAAGGAAAATAGAAATTCTATACGGTTCCTGCGTTTTTTTTTTGGAATTGATACCGAACATTTTCATTGTGAATGAGCATCCGTAATCTAGTGATGAATCAGGTGTGAAACTAATCAAGGAAATGCGTGAAACCTGTTACGTTTCGTTTACAGTTACACTGACTAATGGACGTCGCGTGTACTTGGACGCGGACGAGCGGCCATCTTTACAGATGCAGGGGATTTTGACACGGAAAGTGAACGGGAAATGGAGACCTGCATGTCATAATCCTAGAATGCATCAGAACCAATCCACTGTTTTGCTTATCGCTCGAAACATGTGCACCTTCTTCGGGTTCGCGTAAGTAATCGTCGTTTCCGTTCAACCACAACATCGCTACCATTTTATAAATAATTTCGCTCACTTTCTCAATTTCTAATTTCATCTATGGTAAATTACGATCATATTAACTCGTACACGTACGCTATTGACGTACATTCATTTCATTTATTTTCTTCTAATCTTTGTTTATTGGCTTTCTTTAACTGCAAATATTTTGTGTCCTGAAAATAAATGTACGTTTTCGGGTAGCATTTTTCTAAAATTGAAATGTAACATCATTGATCGTCTATTAACCCATTTAGACTACAATTATTGAAATTATAAAAATCATGCCGTCTGATAATCATTTAAAATTGTCATTTAAGTACTCAATTTCTGGCCATTCAAGTAAATAAATATCTGTTGCGTTGAGGATATCAGGAAGACTGATGTGTCTATAAGAAATATCTTTAACAATACATTTTTAAAAATTATTAATTAAAGCTGTAAACGGTTCTAAGCATCATCAATTATTCAGTTGTAAATATGGTCCGCCGTCCAAGGGTTAATAAATTATTCATCCAAGCACGTCGTATAATTAAATTCTTAAATTCTTTTAATCTGTCTGCTGGTTTAAATTGCACCTGTTCAGTTTTACTACAAATGCATAAAATCCGTTGTCAGTATTTATCAGCAAATTCGTCAAATTATTCTTCGTATCAGAAATAGAATAAAATTGTCGCCCTGGTAGAGAGAACAACGTAACAAAAATTTAATTAGCAAAAAAGAATTAGATTGTTAACGTCAGAAGTTGTCTGTCACGTACAGTCATCTGGAGTCATCGGAGCCAGTGAGCGTGAGGGATTCCGAGCTGGAAACAATAAGCTGGAACAAGAAGAGCTCTACTTTCCAAGAGAGTCCATCAGCGGCCTCTCTGAGCGACGACGACAAAACCTGTCCGGGGATTAAGATCCGCTGCAGACCGGTTCTGAACGGCAGCGAGAGCACATACCTAATCCCCGATGCGGGAACCGGAAGTCGTGGCTACCTGTGGCCGTGGATCGCCGCCATCTTTGTCGACGGAAGCTACCGTTGCTCTGCCATTTTATTGGACGACAGCTGGCTGTTATCTGCCTCGAAATGCACCGAAAATGTCAGGCAAGTGGAACTATTCTCAAGATCATAACGATACAGCTGAAGTACAGAGTTCAGTTACCCAGAAGGCAACATTGAAACAATCTGTGCTTCTTAGTCTTTCTTTGGAAAATATTCTCGCCGTTTCGCACCTAACCCACACCTCCTTCCTTAATAGCAAAATACTTATTTACACAGTAATAATATCGAAACAATTTAAACGAGAAATATCTTTAAAGAATTGAATTTAGATAAAAATATTTAAAAAATATTTAAATGACAAATATCGTTGGAAAATATAAAAGAGAAATATACTGAAAGAATTTACATGACAAATATCGTTGGAAAATATAAAGAATAAATATATTTGAAGAATTTAAACGACAAATATCTTCGAAAATTGTAGAAGATAAAATATTTGAAGATAAAAGAGGTGAAAATATTTGTACAATTTAGAAGATGACAATATCAGAAGAATTTGAAAGATAAAAATAATCAAAGATGTGGTTTATATGCTGGTTGGACTATATAGAATTTTAGAATGACTGTTATGGTTCATAGACACTTATTGAATTGTTTGGAAGCATTATTTCAGAATATATTTTAAATTTTGCATTATTCACACAGTATTGGGGTTTGTATTAAATGTTTTATATGAATTTTAGGTTGGACACCAATTACACGACAGCCTTGCTCGGTTATGGTCCATTGTTCCGCTATGTGGACGGTCCACATCAACAGGTGACAATTATCGACGAGATGCAGCACGTAAACGATTCGGTATCGATGTTACTGCACATGAAACATCCTGTCAATTTCACTCGTTACGTTCAACCATTGTTCGTTGAGAAAACGTAAGCATACTATATTTTATACACGTTGTTAAAATATATGTGATAAATAATTGATTGATTTGTAGGATATACCCGCCTGGATCAAACGATGCTTGCAAAGCGATTGGAACAGACGAGAATCATGAAACAAAATTAATTTCTTTACGACCGGTGCTGAAGAATTGTCAGAATTGTCAGCGATGCTTCGTTAATGCGTCCATTACTGAATGCTCGGTAATTTCTTTTTGAAATAATGTCTTTTATAACATCAGGAAATCAATTTTATATTCTAGCGATACCTCAGAGTTGTGTAATATTTTATATATTATTCTCCAACAATATGCGAATATTTTATCTATAACAAACGAAATTCACAATCTTCCTTTGGATAATGATCCCCAAAAAAAGTGATTATAATTTATTACTCGGTTAAAATTGCCGTTTTATTAAAATATTTACTAAAATATGTCCTTAGCTGTAAACAGTGGGGTTTTAACAAATATTCATTTAATTAATACTTTTAATAATTTTGGGTAGAAAGAAAAGTTGTACCTGATCAACTATCGTTTAATTAATTTTTCAAAAGAATTCCTAGACTAATTTTTATGACTTTCCAAAGAAAAAAGGAACATCTGAATGGAGTGGGACGATTTTCTGCCGTGGGAAAAAGGGATGGTACCCAGCAGCAGCCTTCGAAGACGAAAGTGGCCCCTGCGACTTCCGGAATACGCAGGCATTGACGAGCATCGATCATATAAATCCCTATCTGACGGAAGCTTTGGGTAACTTTTTAACAAATTCAAAAATAGTGAATAGAAAATAATTGTGTACTTCTCAGACTGAATGTTATATTGATTTTGTTATAGATAACGCTCGATTGTCGACTGAAGCCTCCTGTGATGGTTTCCGGTGCAATCTTGGCCAATGCATTCCTGAGAGTCGAGTCTGTGATGGTATTCCAGATTGTAGAGATCAGGCTGATGAAGATCCAGAATATTGCAGAAAAATTCGTGACAATTGCGATAACAACGTAAACGGTTGCAGTAAGTAATTTCATCATTTAGAAGCGACTGCATGATATCGATTTTAACACTAACGGTATCACGACCAATCAAATGACCGGTTTCGCATTTTTGCTTTTATAATTATTCAAATTACAAAAGACGCTTGCACTGAAAATTATCTAATAAATTTCTTCCTTGAAGAACATGTAATAATAATTGCGTGAAATTTAAATAACATCGATCTTGTAATTTTTATAAAATAATATGTTTACCAGTCACATTTTGTGCTCGGTACGGTTACTGTTAAAGTGAATGTATTATAAGTTTTTATATTAAAATATCTGTCCTTCAATGAAAAATCAAATCAAATATTTAGTGTAATTTTAAATACTGAAGTAAAATAACTTCTGCATTGTTTTAATGAATCAATCATAAATGTTCAAATAGATTGCTTGAAGTCGGAGCTGCGCTGCGGAAACGGCAAATGCGTCGACAAAAGTGCATTCTGTGATGGAATCGTGGATTGCGAAGACAGATCAGACGAACCTAACATTTGCACCTGCGCAGAATACCTGAAACTAACCAATCCTGAAAGACTATGCGACGGTGTTCGCCATTGTCTGGATAAAACTGATGAATTACCGGAAATATGCCCTTGCACAGATACTGGCTTCAAGTGCATGACGTAAGAAACCAAAAAATGTATAATATCTATCGAAGACAAATCAAAAAATAACAATTAATCAATTTGATATTAATTGTAGATTAATATTAGATTTCCATTTTTGTAGATCAAGTGGCAACGATGCCTGCATTCCACAAGACTTTGTCTGCGACGGTGATGCAGATTGCATTAACGGCGAGGACGAATCAGAGTGCAGGAAATTTATAACATCTCCAAACAATAGGCAAGTCTTAAACATTATACTGGCTTACAATACAACTACCAAATATTAAAAGTAAAGTATCTAAAAGATTTTATAGAAATTCCACTATTTCAAAAATTGAGAAAGACCTAAAAGATTTTATAGAAATTTAAAATCCCAAAAATTGAGATGCACCTAAAACGTTTTATAGAAATTCCAAGATCCCAAAAATTGAGATGCACCTAAAATGTTTTATAAAAATTCGAAGATACCTGAAATTGAAATGTATCTAAAATATTTTATAGAAATTTCAAGATCCCAAAAATTGAGATGTACCTAAAATATTTTATAGTAATTCCAAAATCCCAAAAATTGTGATGTACCTAACATATTTTAACAAAAATTGAGAAGTACCTAAATAAATTCCTAAAAATTACAGACTCCCAAAAATTGACATTTCAGTTTATTTTTATTACAACATGATCACGATTGAATTTATTCAATCATCTCTCGCTAAATCCTCTTTCTGATCCGAATAATTATAAAATAGAGAATTTGAAACGAGATCTTGACTACTGGACAATTTTTTAATAATGTCATTGTATAATTTTCAGTTCCAGCAACGACTCCGGCGAAATAATTCATCGAAGTTACGGTGTATGGCACACAGAATGTTTCGAAGATCCAATTACATCGCACGAAGAAGCGAACGATTTATGTCAAAGTTTAGGCTACTCGTATGGAGCCATTAAAAACGACACTATTCCAACCGACAAGCCTATGGTTCCTGACCGAGACAGCTTTTACATGGTAAAACTAAACAATTTCGTGTGGATGACATTGAGAGACGACAAACCATTGGTCACTTTAGTCGAAGCTGACGGAAATTGCCATCGTGCTTTCGTTACCTGTGTCTGAATTAGTTCTAGTAATTAATATCGGGAATAAATCTAATTTATATGTATATTATGTACTATTTATTGAAGATAAATGTTGTACGGTGGATATAATCGAATAAATATCCCCTGAAAATTTTCATCAATCTTTTCTTTCGTTTTGAGACAAATTCAATCCACTCCAATAGAATTTTATATTTTTATCACCAGCTCGTCTCGTGTATTGTGCAAGAAGTAGATCTAAGAACTAGATCCGTAGATCGGTAGACTTTGACACTGAACCATTTCATCATAACAGAAGTGTAGAAACATCTGAACTAGATTACACTAGTCATTGACTATTCCTCGACGAGGTTCATTTACCATTAAATGGCATTTTCTATTTTAACCCTTCGCACTCGGAGCTATTTCAACTAAAAAACCAAACATTTCTTCTAACCTAGAATATTTCCATTGTACATAGTTATTTTCATTATATCCGTAAAAAACTGATATAGTATCTCATACAATATTTAAATGTTTAGTAATTTATTACATATAAATAAATTTAATCATGTAAACAATATTCTGAATAATGGTCTAGCAATTTGTAGTGGCGCCTCAGAGTCGCCATTCGAGTGTCCTTTGCACTCGAAGTAATTTTAATTCCAAAGTAAAGACACTTCTTTCAACCCAGAACATTTTCATTTGATATAATCTTTTTTATATTATGCACATAAAATTAAACTTGTGTTCTCGTACAGAACTTGAATGGTTAGTAATTTACGAAATATAGACGAATTTAATAATACAAAAACTACTTTGAATAATTGTATGGCAATTTTTACTGGTGCCTCAGAGTTACCATTCGAGTGCAAAGGATTAACTACATTCTACTTAAATTCATAAATATATTTTCTATTGTAGAGATTCTCTATTGTCGAACAATATTTGAACATTTTGGCATTGTGATACATTATTGCAGTCATTGAATGATTTTATATGTACGAGTACACTTATATAATTTGTGGTTTGTGATTAATTTTATAAACAGCATGGGCTAATAAAAGCCACGAATACTTCACAAATTCATTCTTCAGATGTTCAAACATCGTATTTGTGAAATTTTCTATGTCTCCACTTAACAATTATACTTTATTATCAAAATACCTACGTATAGTACTCGAACAAAAAAGAAATATTATACATCATTAATACACGATTAATTCGCAATTTGAAAAATCTGAGAATCAACCAATGAATCTGATAACCTCGTAACAGCTTTAAGTACCTTAAATTCACTTTCGTTACTAAAATGTTTAATTGTTTCAAATTTCCTCCTTATGGTTATCTTATTGTGTGACAGCTACTTAACATTTTGCAGTCTTGATACTTGCATACAGTGTTCAGATGACATAATAAGCCATGGCAACTGTTCACAATTTAGAAAATTGTAGTGGTACCAATTGCTTGTGCCAGGCAAATAGCGCAGCCTTCTTAATTGATTAATTATCAGAGTCAACGGAGGAATTCTCGGTGATCGGTAACGGCGATGATAGCATGAATGTCCCTTTCCTTAGTATTCCGATCGGCCGGATTAGTCACACGGAGAATGTGAATGGGCAAGCGTTTTCCGTCGATCCGTCCGAAGGCAGCTCGCCAGGAGGAGCAGGGCGCAGTCGTTTACCTTCAACGGCTGCGACCCCATTTGTAACATTCTTCTGCCCCACCTCCAACGGGCCCCCTCGGCTACTACGCTCCTCTCGAAAGTGTCCCGCGACCGTACGCTCATGCTACTTTTGCTTCCACGCAACGTTCCTTCGATCTACCTGTCTCTTCCTTTTTTATTGGCTTGTCGAAGACACGCGCTATGCCATACTGTTGCGCAACCCGGGCCCACGTTTTCGTTCTGAACCGTTTGATATACCACCTCGAGGAATTAAAGGGTTACGCACCTGTGTACATATGGACGATGTTGAAGAATAGAGGGTATTTATGAAAAACGAACATTTTCTAACTGAATTGCAATAAACTGGAGTGATATAAAAATTTATTTTGTTTCTTAACACTAGAACTACCGAACTACAAAAGTAAAAGATCATTTTAGAAGAATTTCAGAATAGTTTTATATTATTTTCCACTTTTTACGATGATTAACACTAGAATTGCCGAATTACAAAAGTGAAAGATCATTTTAGAAGAATTTCAGAATAGTGTTATATTATTTTCCACTTTTTACGATGATTAACACTAGAATTGCCGAATTACAAAAGTGAAAGGTTATTTTAGAAGAATTTCAGAATAGTTTTATATTATTTTCCACTTTTTACGATGATTAACACTAGAACTACCAAACTACAAAAGTGAAAGATCATTTTAGAAGAATTTCAGAATAGTGCTATATTATTTTCCAATTTTTACGATGATTAACACTAGAATTTCCGAACTACAAAAGTGAAAGATCATTTTAGAAGAATTTCAGAATAGTGTTATATAGGCACCACAAAGAAAATCGTTACGCTCTCAGATAATTGTGTTTAGTCTCAAGTGAGGTCTACCTTAACAAACTCCATCAATTTTTCAAAAAAGGTACCAAAAGAGAAAATGGTAATGTTCCAAAATAATTTTGATGTGTCTCAAAGAAAGCGAATCTGGATGGAAATCTATCTCCACTTTTTCCCAAAAATGGCATCAGAGAAAATAATGCAATGCTTTCTAATAACTTTAGTTAATCTTGAAGGAAGTCCGCCTAAAGGAACATAAGTTCGTTTAGTAAGTGCGTCAGAGTAAGTTCATCTTAATAAATTTTTGAAAAAAGGCACCACAAAGAAAATTGTCTTAAGTGAGGTCTACCTTAACAAACTCCATCAATTTTTCAAAAAAGGCACCAAAGAGAAAATGGCAACGTTCCCAAATAATCTTACTGAGTGTCAAAGAAAGCCAATCTGGATGAAAAGTCTAACTCCATCATTTCTCCAAAAATGGCAATGGCCCCAGACAATTTTCCTCGGCCCGGAAGAAAGCCTATTGAGATCCACTCTGTAATTGAACTTGTACAGGACTTGAGTTCAGGCAGCAGGAAGATTTTCCTTCTAGAAGAATGCTTACTAATTATTGTCTTTATTTTTCTCCCATGGCTGCCCCATGGCTCTAGAAAGAGAGACGCCTCGCTGTCGTTTCAGGGACGCTGCGGAAGGCAACGAAGTACCTTAGGCGGTGAAGCGTACAGTCAACGGTACTTCTCGGAACGAAATTACACGTACTCATAGTACGCCGCGTTGATTGCATAATCGGCGTGTTGCACGAAGCCATTGGAAAAAGAAGAAGAAGAAA
The DNA here is from genome assembly GCA_913789915.3 of Sphecodes monilicornis. Classification (NCBI taxonomy): domain Eukaryota; kingdom Metazoa; phylum Arthropoda; class Insecta; order Hymenoptera; family Halictidae; genus Sphecodes; species Sphecodes monilicornis. The sequence continues at coordinate 21,462,521 of OU565296.1, forward strand.
GGTTCTGTACCGATGATCGTTTCACCAGCGATAGCCAGCGGCCATCTTCGCGGTTAGGGTCGTGGACGTGTCCGATGGGTTTTTTACTATATCCAACGTCGTTTTCGCGTAATCGTAGCTCGGCGAGCATGTAATGCGATTCGAGATCACTGCACTCCGGATTATTTCTCTTGCTGCATCGAAAAATATCGCCTGAATGTGCAGTTGAGTCTTCCGGGCGATGTTACCAACGAGAATGCACTTTCCCATCTGCGATTTATTTTTCATGTTTACCCGAAAAATTCTAAGAACTTTCTGTATTATCTAAGATGCATCGAGGACCTTGCAGTAGGATAGATGCAGATACATTTTTTGGTAGATTGTTAGCTATGATGTATAATAGGAGCTCCCTGCATCGAAAAATGTCGCTTGAAAGTGCAGTTGTTATTATACTGAACTTGTTCTTACACTGTAGTAGTCTTGAAATTAAATTTACGTTTACAGTAATCTGTACATTCAAGTCTACAGTAATGTGTAAATTAAGTTTTAGTTTGCAGTCTGGATTGGAAGTTCTTATGCAATAGTTCTCTATGTAAATTAATCAGTACCGTATTGTATTTTACTGTGGATGCGATTGTAACAATCTGAGATGAATTAAAGTTGGCAGTAAAATAAGAATTAAATTTAAGTTTGCAGTTTGGATTTAAAGTTGTTACGCAATAGTTCTCCATGTAAATTAATCAGTCTCGTATTGGGTGTTGCTATGAATATAATTGTAACATTCTGAGTTTCCCTCGACGGTAAGCCTAATTGTAATTTACATGCTTTTTACTCTGATTTAATCTGGAGCATTCTCAGTCTACGCTAAGAAAAGTGGCAAGCTGTTTCCCAGCTTATTATAATGTTCCGCAATCGATGAACTCGAGTCAACGAGACAAATTAGAATGATTGCAACGATACGACTTTGTTTCGCTTTGAATTGCTTATTGCTCAACTATGGTATTTCGTCGCACGTTCGGTCGTATAATTTCGTTTTCTATGGGAAAAGAATAGTTGAACAAGTGGTTGTCGCATTGCGCGCATGAAAGCATTGTTAACATGCGATACTTCATTTTCTTGTCCTGTTACGACAGTTCTGTTTCGCAGGTGAAGTCGTTGACAGTTTCACTTTACGAGTGATCTGTTAGCGAGGCAAGCTCTTAACTGCATTGCGATGTGAAATTTCTTCTGCAATTTCGAAGCCTGCATTCGATGCAAATATTGATGATTAAACTGGGCGATTTATGCATTTATGATAAAAATCAATAGGTCAAGTACAAAACTGAAAGACCATTAGAAGAATATCAGAATAGTGTCATATTATTTTTAACTTTTTAAGATGATTAACACTAGAACTACCGAGCACTAAAACGCGACTGGCGTGTATTACCTATGTAATAGTTTATGTTTTATGATTATTGCCGAGGTATCTAAGGCATGTTATTACAAAGAACATACGGGCAGTACCTCGCAGACTGTAAGCCGAACAACACGTAACTCTGAATTAATAAATTGTATTTTTATAAAGCCCTAAACCAGGGATGGGCATTTTTGTCTCAAGTGAGACAAAACCGTCCCCACCATAGCGACCAATGTCCCCCACCAGCATCCGCCGTTACCATAGAAGGACGTGATTCGCTCATCGCGAACAGTGCGCAGGCCTCACGCATGAAGGAGAGGTTGGTGGGAGAAGCAGGCGTTTGAGGGCCCCCTACCATGCCCATCACAGCCCTACACAATATGTATATGTATCTGACAAAAAAATGTTTCAGACAAAATTGACTTGTTTTTTCCTGTGGAATCTAAATATGTAACATTTTATAGGGGGTTCCATTTAAAATTACAAAGGTACCTCCCCTCCCCCGTTAAAGGGGAAGGGAGGCTACTTCACGTTTATGTAGTCAGAAAGGCCCTTCAGTTCCATGCAATTTAAGATTAAGAACTTTAAAATCGGTGGCATAGTTTTCGAGATATTGAGCTGGTCAGAGTTATGTGGGCCACCCTGTATATACAAACAGAGGAAGATTCAGGTAGTAGCGGGAAAGGTGTTGTAGTAATGTCCCTCTGTTGACGAGCATAGGAAGTAGCCGCCACAAGACTATAATCATCGCAAACGTTAGACAACTGGCGTCCTGCTATTCGAAAAGAAATTTCGCCTAGGAACACCTGTCAGCGATTCACAATCATGCGACCATCTTAAGATAAGCATGAAGTCAGCGACATGAATTTCGAAACGACCGTTAACGTAAATTCGGTCTATAGACGTACAATACTTGGGATTGCAAATGACGACTATAGACGTCCGCCATATTTTAGGAAAATTTGTTTCTGGTGATTATAACAGTCACCATAAATGAATAAGGAAATTCGGATTAACGAATTCACGAAAATTTTTAACCTAGACGTCCTAGACCAGAACATTAGCGATCATTCTCGAAATGTGCGGTCGTAGGTAGGTTCGTTAGCGGTTTATGATCAAGATCATGAACTTCTGCGATCCATATGAAGTCAGCCGCGTCAAGAATTCCACGGACGATGGTCAAGCATGCATCGAGCATTCGTGATCCGTCCGGTCGATGAGATTACGGTATATCCCGGCTGTGGATCGTATCGGAGCGAGCGAGTCGGCGCGCATAGCTCGCGAGTAGGTGACAATGACGATACCGAAAAGGCACTATAAGTATGCAGAAAAGAGGCGAACAGCGAGCCCGATGGAGGCCGTATACTCCGACACCGGCAGGAAGCTGCCAAGTGTAACGGTATCTGAGCCCGACTACTCGCAGCCAATGCGCCGAAGCCTTCACGCATCGTGAACGATTTCACGTTTGCCGATGACTGTAGGTAAGACAGCTTTTCACGGCAGCTTTTTTACACCCTCCGACGAAAGCTGATCGCTCGCCGAAGCTTTCGACACCCTATTCTAGCGGGAACATCAAACGCACCGCGCCGGAAGTCTTTTACTCCACATTTTCGCGTTTCACGTTTTAACCCTCTGGCCAAGTTTTGGGTCGTAACATAACCTCTTTGCGTATATCAATCTATTAGAATTATAATGATTTAGTTGCGAGTTATTTGTGCAAATGTATATATCTGTTATTAAATAAAAACTATTTACTGGTCTACGTACAAGTTAGTGGGCAGACCATCTTGACTATCCGAAACTGTGCTGTTTTCGGAAATTTTTTTAAGGATGATTAACAAGTGAAAAAATCTGGGCTTTTACAGTTACATTGACACAACTCTTAACTTTATTCTCAATTTTTCACGGGAACAAAATATTAAAAATTGGCAGAGTTATTCGTTGTTTTTGGAACTGCTTTTTTTTTGACGCGTCGATGGATGACCTCCATTACTGATAAAGATTGCAACGTCTGGAATGAACAATTGTTTTAATCTCGAACTAAAAGATATTATCTAGAAGATGGAATAAAATTTTTCAGAAATTCAATCATTTGTTAAAATGACGGCAGTTTGAATTGGATTAATCTGTTTTTACTATCTTTGCGAAACATTAAAAAGCAATTAGAGAATATACTAAGAGAACTAAATTTCTTTTCATAATTCTTGTTTAGAATGCAGTTAATAGGTGTCTTATTGGTAATTACCGACATTAAACAGCCTGCTGATAGGCTTCCGGGTAGCAAAGTGCTAACATGTTCGCCATTATGTCTTCGTCACTCTATATTATAGACTGAAGAAAAAATTGTAGCAATTTCATACACCTTGCTGTTCAATGGATACCTTGTTATACTTATTTAATGATTCATCAAGAGGATGCATTGTAACTATTAAAATAGAGAACCAATGAATGCGATTACCGGTTGCAGCTAACACGTCAATTATGGCGGGAACTTGGGGGGGTTGATATGTTTTTTAAAAAGCAATACTCTAAAGCAAGAATTCACCCCAACATCCATAATTGTAGATTTCCCAACGATCTTTTTAATTTTAAACAGATATATAAAGACTCTATAAAAATACTACTTCTTGCAAGATTATACAAGATTCGGTAAATTTGTATAGAATTGAAATTTTTATTTAAAAAATTTAGGGGATTAACTAAATAAAAAATGAATTTATATAAAATTTGTATATCAATTGACTTCAAATGACAAACCTAATGTTAACAGTGAAATAGGAATAAAGAAAAATAAGAAACAGATAGACCCTATTAAAAAGCAAACAATATCATAAGAAATATAATACAAAAATTCAGTAAAAAGTTCAATTCACATATTAATTTAACATGCAGGTGTTTTATAATTAATTATTTCTGGACATTTTTGAGTACTCTAAAAAGAAATTAATGTCTACTATAAAAATGTCGAACGTGCACAGACGCTTATAAATTCCGATACTACCTTATAAAAATTGCAAAAAATTTGATTTATATAATATTTCAGGCATTCGAAATGTCACGATTGATTGTAGTAGACGTTCACGAGTATTTCCAAAGAAACTAACATTACTTCAACGTATAATAATGTATAATAAACGTATAGAATTTTGGGCGTCACAAGAACATCGACACTTTTTTAAATCGTTTGTGCGACTACCAGCTAATTAGTAATTGCGGTTGCTAAAAGAAATCCCGTCGACCATTCGTTATGCAGGAATGAGGTATCAGCGTGACGTCAGCCGTCTCAGGAACAAAGTGTAATCACTATAATTCGTAAGCTAACACCCGCCAGGCAATGGTATGCGAACTTTTTACTTTTCTCGAAACGCGCGCCGCTGGGCTAATCGAGACAAATCGCACGCGAAATTAAGATTTGAATTCACTTCAAGAGAAATCCACCATTTCCGTCATTTTAAACCATAACACGTTCCTCAGGGCAACACTATTGAAAAATCCACACCTTTTCATTATTTAAACACTTCAAAATATTTGATTTCCTTCGACTCGTGTCTTAAGTTTTATTTTCTTTTAATCTGACGATGTAAATGAAACACAATTTGCTGAAACTGTAATATTTTAAAGAAAATGGGTTAATACTTTATTTTAAAAGGCTGTAACATTTTTGGTATTTTAGAAAAATTCTTTGTGACATGGAATATCACCAAAATGAATAAGATTATTCAATATATCAATCTCGAAGACGCGAATAACAGCTAATTATTCTATTTTTAATAATCTACATAAAATAAACAGGAGACTTTCAATATTTTGTGACTCGGAAACGTAAGAAGCTTTGGACCTTTCAAGATTAATCGATTGAAGTACTCGATAAGGAATTTTTCACGAATAAGATAAAGAAACAAGATTTATATTTTTTGGTAAATTTTTTAAAAACATTCGAAAAGAGGTAGACAACAAATTTTTAATAACTCGTAATAAAAAAAAACTCTAGGGGGTTCACTTGTTGAACCTGATGACTTCAATCGATTCAAAAAAGCGACACTAAAAATCCTAACGGTTATATGCCGAAAACATTTTTCTATTTCGTTCATTAATCTGATGGAAACTTTCTAGAGAAGATAAAGAATAATTTTGTAATGTTTCACAACAGAATGGCCACAAAGGGCTCCCTGACAAAATGAATTGATTAAAAGGCTCGACATTAAAAATCCTAACGGTCACATGCCAAAAACATCTTTCCTTTTCTTTCAATAATTTGTTGGAAACTTTCTAGAGAAGATAAAAAATGAATTAGTAATGTTTCACAACGGAATGGGCACAAAGGGCTCCCTGACAAAATGAATTCATTAAAAGGCTCGACATTAAAAATCCTGACTGTTGCATGTCAAAAACATTTTTCGATTTTGTTCATTGATTTGTTGGAAACTGTCTAGAGAAGATAAAGAATGCAATGTTTCATAACAGAATGGACGTAAGGGACTTCTCCTGTTGGATCCGGTAATGAAAACTGATTAAAAGTCTGATCAGTGAAAATTCCATGAGTGAAATGACGGAAAAAGGTTCGGATTTCATTCGTTCGGCATTCCACAAGCAGAAAGAGTCGCTCATGTGCCCGGGAATAAAGAGGTCAACGTAAATGCCCCGACGTTAATTTGCCAGGAGTTTTGTAGGACACGGACGCAAGGTGAGACGACGGAAGAGACAGTCGGAGAGGAGCGGCTCACCCATACAACCTTGTTGTATACACACCGAGGTATACACCGAGGTAGTAACCACGTTACACCACAACAGGTACACCTGTGCGCCGGAGAACAAGCGTCGAACGGTTTCTCGCGCGGGTCGACGTCCTGCCAAAACTGCCTAATCGTGTCGCTCCACGGAGGCCTAACGCCGCTCACGAATTTCGTGACTGGTCTCCCTCTTGAGCTGGTCCAAACGATTCAATTATTTCTAATTTTTTTTTTTATTATAGCACATTGAATCTCATTTGAGATTCATTAATTAAACCGAAGAATTCGATCGATTTAGCCGAGAGAAACTATTCTCTACATTTATTTCTAATTATTATTATTTATCCAATTATTATTTCTCGAGCTATTTCTGGTTATGTATCTGTTTTTATATTTGAGAAAAATTCTGCTTGATTTTAGTTTATGGTCTTTGACATAGGGCGATTGTTTTTTTTTTCGATTTTAGTCAAAGAAAGTATACTCTTCCATTATTGTTCTTTTTAATAGGTTTAATGAGGTTCAGTGTTCAATTTAATTTTGATAGGATAGATAGATCAGTTTCAATTTATTGGAATGATTTAAAATTAATTTCAAGTAGAATCGGAAACCTGAGTCAGACAAGTAGCGAAGATATTTAATAAAATTATGCTCGTTCAAACTACCTAATGAGAGAGAATTCAAAAGTCTATAAGAATTAATTAATGAAATACTGTACAAAATTATACTGTCTTAACATGTAAACGTTGTTTATACATTCGTTTAAATGCTGAATTAACAATTAAGCAAAGAAGCATTTGATTGATTGAGGAACAAGACGTGAAAAGTGGACCAAATTATTATGGATCATGCTGATCATGTGGACCACCACGTTATTTCCGGAGAACGGTGTTCCCTCGCACGTTGCGAACTACTTATGGCGATTAAACAGAAACTGTAATATCATATTATTTTGTTTTCTAGAGTCTTGCAATATTCTGGTCAAGTGGACTAATTTTTCAGTATCGTTCAGCATGAAACTAGATGCAGTCTTATATTTATATAGCAAACCATAACTGTTCATTAAAACTTTCAGCTACAGCGTAATTGGGTCAATCATGAACAAGTTAATTAGATTGAGAATCTCATAGCCAACACAGTCTTATTTTATTTTTAACACAGTTGGATCCTAATGAACGAGTAAACGCTGAACATATTCAAACACTTCTATACACCATACAAATTTACAAACATTAACTCACCTGTATATAAATAAAAATAAAATATTGCAATAGCAGCGTAATAACGGATTAATGTAATAATAGTATATTTATGTAATATTCATAGATTCGGTAGAAAATTTAAAGTTGTACAGCATCGGTAGGAATTTTTAAAAATACTGTTAACACGAAGTTTAAAATGCATTGAGAAAAAACATGATACGATAGAAATGTATAATCTTCGTGTTTAAGGAAAAAACAAAAAAAGGAAAAAAAATAGTGATCTACTCTAACTTTTAGTTTGTAGGGGTTACGTACTCTGTACACTTTGGTTTTGTTTGTATCTAATGTTGTAATAAATCTCTTATGAGATTTTCTCAATAAAAAAAGTAGGCTGTGGATATTTATGCAAAATAAATATATTCTACAATGATTGCGGGCAGCAGGAGTTCAATAAAAATTAATTTCATCCTTTAATAGATTTCTTACGTTGAAAACATCCTAACAATATTCTTAGATCTTTCTAATCTTTTACTATTTTATATTTCACCCAGCCAATTTCTTCGTGAATGCAGAAAAATCCGTAGTTCTACTAATACGGCATAATAATTGCGATTCTACGACGAATTCGATCTTAAATTAGAGCCGGCATCCTCCAGCAGGTCAATGTCCCCAAAAATTACTGATTGTAACTCATTACGTCTTCTAACCTCGCCTTTCTCGCCTAACGCTCCTAATATAACGCCAGACGTAGCAATGAATTATTAATGCCGCCATAATGAAACACAATTACTAGGAAAAGAGGAGAACTTGTTGCGAATAAAGTACTCAAGGAAAACGCAACTAGCTCGGAAAATATATCGTTGGAAATGAAGAACCAGCCACGTAAAGTTCATTGAAACCGTGCATAAATAGCGTATTGAACAACAAAACTACATATACCTTAATTATTTATTCTCTCTCCATTCCTTAATCCCAGCAGCATCTTCCACCGACTTGAAATTAAAAAATACCTGTTAATATCGATTCGCATTGAAAACATAGCTAATGTATTTTCAAAATATCTCAATACCTCCTGTATTAAAATTTTAAATAAAGTTATATTACTGTTCAATAAGTTTTGTGATAAAGAGGAGTGTGTTATAAATAAAATCATTGAAACCGAAGAAGCAAATTCATGTAAAACGCGTATAAATGGCGTGTCGAACTGAAACTGAGGTATAGTGAATGCTATATTTTATTTCCTCATCCTTCACTCTCTTCAATTTTATTATTTTCAATAGCATCTTTCACAAACGTCGATTTATATTGTCTGATTAATTTCTATTAATATTTAAAGAACAGTTTCTGTATTTTAAACCTTTCAGACATCAATTCCTTCTGCTAAAATGTTGAATAAAAATATTTCACTGTCACACAAACGTTTTGACACGGAGTCCATTAAAAATGTATATGCTTTCAATTAAACGAAAAAATGGTTCGTGCGATTAATTGCAAGGAACATTCGTCATGCCAAGGTTCTGCACTCAAGAATGAAAATGCGTATCGGAATCGCGACACTTTCTAAAAAGCTGTCGGAAGACTTGCACCACCGATTTACACGGTTTTTAAGGAAACGCTCGGCGAAATCACGGGCGCACGTCCCGAAGCGACGATAATTACGTTTGTCCCGTAGGTAGCGAAACGTTCAATGATTTAGAAAGTGTAACGAGATTTGTCTTCAATTACCGGAGGAATAGAAATCACAGAAAAGGCGAACGGCTTTTTCTAATTACCATAAGCGCTTCGTGCTACAGTTGCCAACGACCACATTTTCCCCACGTCGAATCGGCTGATTCGGCTGAAAGTTCTGATCAGGTGTTTGAAAAACCGCTATGAAAATGGCGGAACAGGTCAACGACCCGGCAAAAAGTACTTAACTTTGACCTTGCGACTCTAGTCAGCTGTCATACTTAATGATTTTCACGGTGATACAGGTTTCTGGACACGTGAAGCATTGCCTTGAAATTTATGACACATCTGACGAAAATACAAAGTGTTTAGTTGAAATGATATATTGAATAGTAGAATTAAAATTGTTCTTGGTGAAAATAGATGAATTTGAATATTGTAAGAAAGTGTAAATCGATCAGTGCTGTACACGGGCTCTAATTTATCGGCATGTGTCAATATGTAGTTAGTTGTTGGTGGCGTGTCGTACGACAGTAATAACTAGGAATATTGTATACAGGGTGTTCACGCTATAACTAGCCAGCGTTTTTCTTGCAAATAATAGATATTAGAAGAAAATGAAAGAGGAAAAAGTAATACTATTTTGATAATTATATAGAAAAGGTCTGCGTACTCCGATTTTGATGAAATTTTAATATGTTATGGAGCAACACATTCTGAACAACTTTTTCCGTTACCAATATAGGGGGGTCGCTTTTAATTTTCGAGATATTTGCAAAAAACTATCGGTCATGTTAATTTCATAACGGAAACCTTCTTTTTAGAAACACTGGGTACGTGTGAAACACTGTGTGGGTGTATGTGTGGTATTGTCGCTTTTCATCTCCACAACGTGTTTACAAACAAAAAATAAACAGATGCGTCCCGAAAATCCAGGAAGAAACAAGCAGAATTAACTCCTGTAGATAACTCTGATCATAGATAGATAGGCTGATCTTTCAATTTTCAAAGACATTCCCTGGATTTTCGGGCCGCATCTGTTTATTTTTTGTTTGTAAACACGTTGTGGAGATGAGAAGCGACAATACCACACACACCCGCCCAGTGTTTCACACGCACCCAGTGTAAAATTCAATACAGTATTAGCGATAGTTTTTTGCAAATATATCGAAAACTAAAAGCGACCCCCCTATATTGGAAAAGGAAAAAGTTGTTCAAAATTTCGAAATCTATAATAAATTAAAATTTTATCAAAATCGGAGTACGCAGACCTTTTCTATATAATTACCACTATTTTTTGCAAGCAACTGAATGACGTATGTAATTTTTTTTATATTTGCACTATTTTCATGAAAATGTCGGTGACCTCTAATTTTTGTAAATGGAATGCTATATATTTTTGCATACCATATGAAAGCGTATGTCAAGACAAATTCATTTGTATACGACACAATGACCTTCAAGATCATACAAGGTCAGAAATGGAAGAAACATTTTGAACATTTTGTACTAATGCGTTTACAAGTATACTTTACTGAGGAGGCTATAGTAAATGTTCAATATAACTTCCTTGTGTACGACTACATATTTCGGCTCTATTAATTACATTCTTGTTAACTATTGTCACCTAGTATACTTGCTTTGAAGTTTATAATAGTGATGAAAAATCAAAATGCTTATTATACCGTGCTATTGTATGCTAGAATGAATTGTTTTGAGGAAAACAAATGAATTGGTGCCTTCAATTAGGTCACCTACTATGCCAATGAATTTATGTAATAATGGTAATGGAAGGTTCGCATAATTGACACGATGAAAAGATTAAGTTCAACTACGTTCGTGTGGTACGCTTTTAACTTATCTGAATAGGAAACGGATCGTTTCCGCCTCTGTCGTTGATAATTATGCACGTGCGCGATGAAATTAAAGGTGAGCAAATACCTTGATAACTGTTACGCTTCTTTATCCGTTTACTTCATACCGGATGTCTTGATCATGGCGTCGAAGAGCCAGAGAAAAGGATGGCATGTGAGTCATGAAGCTTTCATGGGCTCTTCTGGAACGTGACGTAATGGAACGAGCTGTGATAATTTTGTGGCAGCATCCTTGAACTGCAATCATTTTTAAAAATAGTGTTTGGTTATGCAAACATTTCTAAGCGTACATTCACATTTATTAATGCAGTATAACTTTTCTTCGAGAAAAATGTTCTGCATCGATTGAAAGACACAGTAGTCCGTAGAATAAAAGTTCCTTCTTTTCTTTAATAATTCATATAAGTTGAGAATATTTATATCGTCACTTTTAAAGCATTTGAGTTTTTTTAATATTATTACACTGCGGATGTTTATGCAATTTCCAATTTTTGTAGACAAATTTGAAGAAACTAGAAACAAATTCAATGCTATCTTCAGTGGTATTAGGCTTTGTAGATTCAAAATAAATAAAAATAAGTGTAAGTTCTATTGAAATTAGTATTCCAGGATTTTTGAAAAATTTTTATACACCAGAAATGCATGAAGAGGAGCAGTATAATTATTATAAATTTCTTCTACTCATCCTGATCGTAAATCTTCGATTGTGACGTAATGGAACGAATTGTGATGATTTTGTGGCAGCATGTGAAAAATTCTGAACACACATTCATACATACTTATGTAATATAATTCTCCTGCATGCGAAATAAAAATAGTCTGCATCGGTTGCAAGACATAGGCGCCAGGAATAGTTTACTTACTTCATTTAATATAATTCATATAAATTAGAAATAATGTATCAGTATTTTTACATAATTTGAGTTCGTCTAACTAAGAATTTCTTAATCAATTTTGCAACAGGAATGCTCATTTTCACTACGAAACGACAAATCATCTCCAGTAGTATAATCTAATAATTTCCATTAACATTACTATTCACAGGAAGATTTTCCAATCCATCTTTTATGTAACGCAGACATCGAGAAGTGTTATAGACTTCCGGTAAGTTGAATATTATTGCAGAATGGTATGGGATGAAAGAAAATCGGTTTCAGATTCATTGAATTTCCGATGAATTTTAATTTTACCATCGAATAAATTGGTTCGGTTGTTACGTATCGATAATCGCAACAGCGCCATCGATACCGGTGAAGAAAGTCGGGAAAGTGGATAACCGACGCATGTAGGGATACTTTGCTAGCCGGATGAACGCAGTGATGCAAAACGGGAGCTCTTTTCAATTTGCAAGCAGTTCTCCATCACGGAAATGAAAATTCTGAGTGGTCGACAGCGTCTGCCTGCCGGAAGGAAGTCACAATTTCCATGTACACTTGTTACCATAACAATAAAATCGAAAAATCGTCGATACTCTCTAAATGCTACCTACAACTTCAATCTATCACTCATAGAAATATGAATTTGCAAATTTATTTCACGAAGAACATTGTTTAAGGAAGTAAAATATTATTGTCATTGTATCCACATTTTTATGAGTAATATGTGATCATATGTTACATAAAATCATGACTAGACTACGGAACTTTATGCAAAATAAAAATTGTTTGCAAAAATTGTTTGCATCCATTGACAGGAGCCAAATAAAAATTTCTTTCTTCTTTTAATTATCTCATTAAATTTTCATTTCTTTTTAAAATATGTCCACTGCTTCAAATTATGCGTATCCACATTTGCCATATAAAATCCGCAGCCTAATCATGAGATGATTTATTTAAATTTATTTTATAACGCTGAGAATTGCTCAGGAATTTAATTTGAAAAATAATACAATTTTTCAAATTCGTATTGCTATGAATGAAATATGTAATACATTTTTCAAATTCATATTGGTATGAATGAAATAATGAATGAACTTTAATTTCTCCAATATTTTATTAACTGCATGATACATAGAGTCGAATGGATTTATTCATATCAATAATTCAAACGATTACAATTTGGCAACGTCATTACAGTATCTAACGAGACAAACACATTAATGCCCAGTTTAATTAGGAGCCTAACTAAATTCACAATAAAGCATTATCAAAAATAAATAAACGAATGACCAACACCATTAAAAATCGTAATTGGATCACTGAAACATAAACAGTTTCCACTTCGTATGATATACAAATCTTCGATAACTATCTGCATCGAAAATATTGGTGCACAAGTTATCGAAAGTTGTAGTTGCTGATGGCATCAAGAAATGATGGAAATTGAACCGTGCAGTATTGTATTTGAAGGATAGGTGTTGTTGGATCGTGTTGCATCGAACGTCAAGGAAGTTGGACAATTCTGCGACAGAATGGCCGGCTGCAAAGTGCATTCCGTTAGCAGCTTATCGGGTCTGTTGCACTCGGAGGCGTTCAACCCGGCAACTCGTTGCACGCACGCGAGCTCGACGAATCTCGGGGCTGTTTATAAAAAGAAAAACGGAACAGCTCGTTCACCCGCCTGGAAAACGTGGAAATTGAATCGTGTTCCCTTTTGCAAGAATTTTCGTCTCTCGTTTTCACTTCGCCAACAATTACGCGAACACTTGTCCGCAAACGACCCTTCTGCTCCAACAGAAAGTTAACGTACAGGTATCATAACTGATATAATTGGATGAGCAGACTTTCGTTTCTAAGCTGTGCTCCGTATAAACAATTATCTTACGATTTTATAAAAAATTGTATTCGAACCTAACTGCTTCGTTTAACTTTCTAATTGAAAATATCGAATTAATTCGTCATTCGTGATTTTCCTATTCTTAATTCAACAAATAATTCTTTTAATACTTTATTGTATAATAATTTGACAAAATACAATTATTTTTAACAGAATTGTAACAAATTGGAGTGAAATAAAAAAGAACCCTGCACTAATCATATGGAAAATATATTAGGGTAAAATCAGTTGAAGTTTTCATATGTTTTAGCTTATGATCTACTGAACAAAAGATATAATGGGCACAAAGCTCAATAATGGACAGTTATCGAGTTATAATCAGTCAAACATGACAAATTCGAGCTGCCGAATACTCAAATCTCGGGAAGTATATTTACTTTACACGCTTGCCGCACCCCCACTCCCGCCACCCCACTCCTTCGATTTTCAAGTTGCGCGACCCAAATGAAGTTGGCAACATACTAGCGTTATTGCTGCCGAATGCTATTACTTTCTGGCATTGCTACGTCCGATATTTATATTATTGATATCAATGTATTCCATACATTTTGGTCTCCATACTGTTTGGTAATACATAATAAGATCATTTTTTTATTAATCCACACACGACACGCACGCACAAAACACAAACACACACACAGCAGAGAGGGTTTGGAGTCAAAAAATACTACGGGAGTGACGAACCGTGGTGTCCTCATCTCTGCTGTGAAAGTTTTGGGGATGAAAATGTTCTAATCACTGTAGCCGTAAAGAAAACGGTACGACAAGGGGTTAAGCAGACATTTTAGAATTTACACATATAATAAATATATTTCATAGCACCAAGCTGTCCAGGAACGTTTATTAAAAAAGTTTTGCTTAAGTGTTACATAGTTATGGAGTATAGTGTGTGGATTTATGCATGTACTCGTCACGCCGCAGGCTAGCTAGGCAACTTTAACCTGACCGATTAATTTCTGGCCTAACTGGATAGCTGGCTGTTAGCTGCTCGAATATCCCGAGATACACCTAGGCCACGACTAATTGCATAACGGGTGGGGCGTTTTTTTCAGAGCGAATAATCGATGTTACGCGGTGGTTGCCGCTGACTATGCCACGCGACTATGCTTGTTGCCCCTGCCCGTCTTTGTGTGTAACCGTGTGTCACACTTTCGCGATCGAAGATTAGTCTGGTTCTTTGTGTCTCAAACGGTTTTTGCACGGTCTAGATCGATCGGGAATTTTCCGAATTAATTTTAATGATATTTAATTCTGATTCTATTTAATTCCTGTTTAAATGGAGGTCTTAGATGATTGAAAAAATTCTGATTTGAAAATAAAACACAGGCAGTTACGATTTCAAATAACGGTAACAAACAAAATAGTTATAGAAGCAATTAGTAGAAAGCGAGACTTGAAAAAATCCTTGAATATGGTTACGTAACAATAATTAAATAGAAAACGGACCTTATACAATCGTAGCAACCAAGAAACATCGCAAAAGTATAAGACAGCCAATTAAATATATTAAATGTCATTATTAGACTGCGGATCTTTTTGCAAAAAAATAAAAATTGTCCGTTGTCAACAGTAGGAAAGAGAAGTTAAATAACAGTGTAATTCCTCTTGTAATAATTATAATAAGTCAAGAATATTCTGCCAACATTCTAATGTCTTCACTGCTAAATAATCATTACATTTCGGCAATTAAAACTATTACAGCAGAAAATAAAATCTATTTTGTCGGAGATTCAAACTATTCATTTACGAAACAGTTCTATGCATTATTCTAGGTACCTTAAAAATTAATAGCCATTGCAATTAACCAATTAAAACTACTAGCACATGAAATAAAATCTATTTTGCCCGAGATACAATATATCCCTTTGGAAAAAAATGTTAACTACATAAACTCAGTCAAATAATATTATAACTAACTCATTATCATATAACTAAACTGTGGATTTCCATACCAAATAAAAATTGACTAAATAAACTATAAGAAACAGAAATGAAATGAAAATGTATTTAAATAATCTGTAATCAGTTTAAAATATTCTATTATCATATTCATCTAAATATCTTTACAGTTTTGTATTTGAACAATCTATTAGTGTTATACAATCATTAGACTGCGGATTTTATGCATTTATGACAAAAATGTGTACATTCAATTTCAAGCACTGGACACATTAAAAACATTTAAGGACATCTGTGTATTCGTTCTGGTTTTATAAGATAATTAAAAGAAGAAAGAAATTCTTATTTGGCTCCTACGTCTTGCAATCGATGCAACCATTTTTTATTTTGCATAAAGATCCGCAGTCTAACTCCCTAGTCCACACATAACACATAACATTGTATTAATCATTCGTATATCGCAACAAACAAAATAAATCTAATCATCATAAACATTACCAGAAGATGAAATCATAGTTCATTATAAAATATATGAAACAGCAATATAAAATGAACAGAGAAAAACTGCCAAATTCATAGAACACGTGTTAAGGAAAATTCTTCACCGAGTTCGAGCATGTATGCAGCTACAGTGAACTCCCGACGATGCACCACCGGAGGGGTGGATCGCGATTCGCATGATCGGGGGCACTGGCGAAACTATTGGAACGCCGCTCGACCGCAACTTTCATTCAGGTTCCCCGGAAAAAAATCAGATCCGGTGTTAATCGCGCGCGCAGCCCGCTCGGCGACCTTTCTTATGCGTGCGTCGAAGTCTCCGGCGAACTATATAGCGAACTATAGCGTTCTCGTGGCCGCTTGCCCGCCTGCAGAGCCGCCTAGCTAATGCCGCGTTAATATTTTATTGGAATTCCTGCGTGCCTCGGTTTTGCACTGCTGGTTTGCTCGGGAAATGTTCGACATAGTTCGATTTTCGTTTAAGCTTAGGAGGAATTCTAACCGGAGCTACTTCTGAACCAGATACGGGAGCAGTATAGTTGAAACGAGAATATGTATGTTGCGATCACCGGATGTTTGCGATATAGCGTGTCCGGTTGCTCGAAGTCAGTGGAGCAGAGGTTTATGAAAGATTAACATTACTTTTTGTAATGTTTTGTAATTTTGACTCCGAGTTAAGCGTTATCAGGCTGTAAAACCGTTTGAATCAATACGTGTGAAAAAATCAATCAGTATCACTTCCTCTACAAACAACCAACAAATCAAATCAACAAATCCATCACCATACATCAACATCCTCCAACATTCCATCAAACCTCAAACCTCTAGCTCTATCCCCATAAAAGAACAAACCAATTAACCCTCAACAGAGGCGAAAATCGCTATACCTAGAAGCCATTCCCAGGATCTATGAGCCTCGAGGTTAGGCGTTATCAGGCTGTAAAGCAGCTTGAATCGATACGTGAACAAATCAATCAAAATCAATTCAACTAGAAACAACCAACAGTGAATACCACCATATAACATCCTCTAACACACCAACAATCCTCAAACCAAAGCACAGTCCAACCATCATTATCCAACATTAGCAACATTTCTAAAAATCCCACCACAACTCGTTCCAATAAAAACCCAAATTAATTAGTCCTGAACAGAGACAAAGATCGCTATACCTAGAAGCCATTCCCAAGGTCTAGTAGACTCCAAGTTAAGAGTTATCAGGCTACAAAGTAGTTTCAATAAATACGTGTGAACAAATCAATCAAAAGCATTTCCTCCAGAAACAACCAACAAATCTACCACCATATAACATCCTCCAACATCCCAACAAACTTCAAACCAAAGCACAATCCAACCATCATCATCCAAGATCGCTATACCTAGAAGCCATTCCCAGAGTCTAGTACTCTCGAAGTTAGGTGTTATCAGGCTGTAAAGCAGCTTGAATAAATACGTGTGAACAAATCAATCAAAACCATTTCCTCTAGAAACAACCAACAGATCTAAATACCACCATATTACATCCTCTAACACCCCAACAATCCTCAAACCAAAGCACAGTCCAACCATCATCATCCAACATTAGCAACATTTCTAAAGATCCCACCACAACTCGTTCCAATAAAAACCCAAATCAATTAGCCCTGAGCAGAGGCAAAGATCGCTATACCTAGAAGCCATTCCCAGGGTCTAGTAGACTCCAAGTTAAGCGTTATCAGGTTGCAAAGTAGTTTCCCCTGCTCTTTCTCCTCGGTTCGAAGAATGTAGCCAACCAGACGTTATCGAAGAAAATCCTTAGTGACTTGCAGCATGTTCGATGTAACTCTGTCGAGGCAGCACGGCGCGATAAACAAACAAGGAGTCAAGTGTGCTCGGCCGTCTTCGTTGACGGCCCCGACGGTGGCCGATCGTTCTCCTCCACCTTCTCCAAACCCGTGGATCGTGGATCGCCTACGTTCACGTCTGCCTCCTTTTCTCTCTCCTACTCCTACCTTCTACGGAAGGTAGCAGCCGACTCAGGTAACTCAGGTAACTCGCGCCGTTCACCTGGAGAGAGAGAGAACCGGGTCTTCAGTCTCGAACCGGTGGGCCGGAGGGAAGGAGCTCCGTGACCCTGAATAGATCTGTTTTACGATCGTTCATCTTGTCGCCACACGTCTCTCTACGTTCGTTCCTTCGACCACTATCGTCTACTTGATCAGGATCGATTCGGGATCGACCGTGGATCTTGTCGAATCTCAGTGTGGTTGCTGAATATCACGGGGATCGGTTCGTTTGTGCAGTGAATTGTCGTCGAATCGCGAAGACCTTCTGTGGTGTACATGTACCCGGGACAAGGATCACGACGCGGAACGTAGGAGCAACAAACAGAGTAAGTCTAATATGAGATTTGACGCTTTCGCGGTCTGGAATTATACGGAGTACGGTGTTGAAGCTCCAGAGTGTAGACCATGTTATGGTGGAATTATTTTCACGTTTCGCTAAGTGATTTCATCAGGAATTTGAAGATATGTTTATGCAGTAAGGATAGTTGATGAAACACGGTCGAACGAACCACTTCCGGAAGATTATGAGCTCAGAAACTATCCTCAAACACCTGCGCGATTCTTGATCAAGGATTAAGTTTGATACCCAGTTTTGAAGTCGAAAGTTTTACAGGATTTTTCAGTTCCCGGTATTGTTTGTTTTATGTTGGTAGAGTTGGAGAATTGGGAAATCATTTCCTGGCGACTATGAGCTCAGAAACTATCCTGAAAACACTTGCGTCACTTTTGATCAAGGATTAAATTCGCTATCTAGCTTGAGAGTCTAAACTTTTAAATGGATTTTGAGTTTGTGGTACTGTTTGTTTGATGTTGGCACAGTTAGAGAATTCCGAAACCACTTCCTATAAGCTGAGAAACTTTTCTGAAACAACTACGCACCTCCTGATCAAGGATTAAATTTGCAACCTGTTTTGGGAGTTGAAAGTTTGAAATTATTTTTGAGTTTGCAATATTGTTTGTTTGATGATGGCACAGTAAGAGAATTGAGAAACCACTTCCTATAAGCTGAGAAACTTTTCTGAAACAACAATTCCTTACCTCTCATGAAGAATTAAATTTGCTCCCTAATATTAGAGTCGAAAGTTTAAACGATTTTGAGTTTGTGGTACTGTTTGTTTGATGTTGGTAGAGTTGTAAAATTGGAAAACCATTTACTGACGACAATGAACTAACAATTTCTTCTGAAACATCTGCGAACTGCTTGATCATGCTTGTTACCTATTTCGAGAGACGAAGGTTTCAAAGGATTTTTGAATTCGTGGTGCTGTTGGGTTGCTAGAGTCAGTTGGAGAATTGAGAAACCTCTTCCGGTCAACCATATGCTGAGAAACTGTTCTGAAACACCTGCCCGGCTCTTGATTAGGCTCTTGATCAGGATTAAATTTGCTATCCGGTTCAGGAGGTTGAGAATGAGTTTTGAATTTGTGGTATTGTGTGTTTGGGTTTGGTGTGTGGTATTATAGTTGGAGAATTAGGAAAAATGGGCTGTCGTGAAAGGTTGCTGGCAGAGAGAGAGGTGCTTGTATAGTGAGTGTACAGACTCGATAGTCACCTTAGTAACCTGGAGAACCCAGCCTGTTAGGCTTGAAATGCTAATTGGATTTTCTGTACTATGGCGATTGTTAATATTCATAAACTGTGGGACAATAGTTTGTTGAAGGATGTGTAGAAACTTGTGGTGGATGTTGATGTGTAATGAGAAGCTGGTCTGTTGTTTCTGTTGAGTAAGAACTATAATTTGTTGAATAGTTTCTGAAATGTCAGTTTTTAAAATGGAAACTCTGGAAAAATTTGAAATTTGAGATATGTGTACTTATTGAGAAGATGCTGGATTATTTATCGGTGTGCTTGGGAAATATTAATAACAGATTTTGGTTCAGATTTTTTAATAAAAGGTATAGTCATCGTTTTTATCACAGTCCATGTTTTACGCTCAAGATCGAATAGATATGAAACGACCCTGCAAACAATTCTGCAACTCTCAACAAATGTACACCACACATTGGTTAACACAACATGCCTAGTACCAAAAAATGTAGCTTCAGTAATTGTAATTTCTTGTTGAACCGTAAAAACAACTATACAATTGCAATTACCAGGTATAGTTATCATTTTCTTTCGTTCTATTCCGAGCAATGCTAAACGGTACTCTGTTCCCTTCGGCTTCTTCTGGCCGCAGAATTTATGCGATTTTCGTTCTGCTCACTGAGCTGTCGCATACATTCACGCATGCAATGCGTAACAGTGATTTCAATCGAAGAAATTCATCCGAAGAACACGAAACGGAGTTCAGTTCTATTAAATGCTTGCAAAAGTTTGTGCTTAACTTGAGAATAAAATACAAGCAGTTACAATTTTAAAACAACAGTTTTGTTCAACAACCATCGGTTTCATACGGTCACCATTACTTTCTACAATTGCCTGCCAAGATTTTAAAACAAGGTGAATTCCTTCCTCCTTAACATTGCATAATTTTTTCCCAAGATTTTGAGGTCTCTAAAAATAAATATTAGAAAAAAATGATAGATGAAAAAGTAATACTGTTTTTGCTACGTAACATAATGGCGGATGTAATTTTTGTTGTGTTTGCACTACTTTCTTAGAAATGAAGGTGACCTCCAATATTTTAAATGAAATGCTATATATTTTTTTATATCGTATGAAAGCGTGTATCAAGACAAATTTATTCGTATACAACGCAATGACCTTCAAGGTCATACAAGGTCAGAAATGGCAGAAAAATTTTGAATATTTCGCACGTAATATTTCGTAAAGATATCATTCACGATACACAACGCCAAGAAATGTAAACGATTTGCAAACGAAACTAACGCAATCATGTGCATTAACATTTCGGACAACGTTAGAAGAAGCTAACAAGAATGTAAGTAAGTTATATTGAACATTTACTATAGCCTCCTCAGTAAAGTATACTTGTAAACGCATTTAGTACGAAATGTTCAAAATGTTTCTTCCATTTCTGACCTTGTATGATCTTGAAGGTCATTGTGTCATATACAAATGAATTTGTCTTGACATACGATTTCATTTGGTATGCAAAAATATATAGCATTCCATTTACAAAAATTAGAGGTCACCGACATTTTCATGAAAACAGTGCAAATACAAAAAAATTACACACGCCATTACGTTGCTTGGAAAAAACAGTATTACTTTTTTCTCTCTTATTTTTTTCTAATATTTATTATTTGCAAGAAAAACGCTGGCTAGTAATACCGTGAACACCCTGTATAGTAAAATTCTTTTACGCATTTTTGAATCCAGTTCCGTGAAGATCAATGCTCATCTCTTCATTTCACTGAATTAAAACGAATGTATGAAATCTTTAAATTTTATAAAATTGTGGAAGAAATTTTTATTTTGCTCCAGTATCTTGTAAATGATGGACAAAACTTTTTCTCAGAAAGATCCTCAGTCTAAATGTAATTTTTCAAACGTGTTCGAAGATCAAAATGTGATCTTGAGGTTTCCGAAAGCTGAAGAACTATTGCAATCGCCCAATACAATTTTTGCGACGGTGGATTTTTTTTACTGTGAGGGAGGGGAGGTTGTTTTAATTTTTTTATCGTTGAAGAACAGCTTGCCGGTAGAAACCACACTTTCGTTTTCGATCGACGAAGCTTCGAAGTGCTTTTATTACGATAGAGACACCGCGCGAAACCCGCGACACGGGGCATGTAAGAATGGCGGCGCAGAATTTATGGAAGAGAAAGCTCGTTCCTCGAATAACGAAATCCACGGTGCCCACGGCGATCTGCGTTCCGTAGCCACGTGAACCGGTAATGGGCTATGAAAAGCCGAGAAAATTGTACACGGTGATCGCGAAAACCATCCCGTCCCGTACACTGTTCCATTTATGTACCAATTTATTATTTCCGCCGCGACCAATTGTTTCTTTGCCTCCGGTCGCGAATCGGTTCCTTTTCTGTTCAACGCGAATCACACGTTTCCTGTCTGGCAATAATCATTTCCAAATATTACTCTATGATTTCCAAAGATATTGAATTTTATAGCAAACGTACTAAAATCTGTTTACTTTTCGTAATTTATTTGAGCAATCATTTCGATCCATTATAGATACATAAAATGTATTGTCCAGAATTGTAGAATATTGAGAATTTCATTGAAAAGTGTTTTGTGTCTTGAATATATTTAGAAATACCGAAAAGTGATGGTCAGAAGAAAATTCATACTTTTAAAAGGAACACAAAATAGTTAAATTACAGGTACACTTGCATTCTTTATGGTAACGTTTTTTAACTAGTGCTTAACAAGTGAATAAATTACGACAGAATTTTATATTTTTCCTGACATAGATTACATTAATTCTTTCATCCTAAACAAGAAATATTGAAACTTTTTGAATTCTTTATGAAAGAATTGATAAAATCGGATCAAAGTTTACATATCCGTGAAAATGATTCGTTATTTCATTAATAAAATTGTTTTAAAGAGACCTGATCCATAAAATGTATTAGAATAAAAGAAGGTAAAGAATTTCATGAAAACCTACGTACATCTATAATATTTAAATAATACGCAAAAATGTATTCTTTACATCTTTTCTTTCTTTCTTCAGATCTTTTTAAACAGAATACATATAAAATCACGATAGAATTTTATTTTATGTTTAACATAAATTCAATGAACAATTTCATTTGAAATATGAAATACTGAAGCTTTCTGGAAGCTTCGCGAAAGATTTGCTCGATAGTCACTCGCAGTAGGCAACAAACAGCGAAGAAGCAAAATATGAATAATTTACAACCGAGCGAGAGTGTATAAATTATTTATCAAGCCAGAGGATCTATTAATAGAACAAGGTTCATAACCTCGGCGTTGTCAAAGAAATTAGCCTTGGAGATTCAACGGAACGTTAAAAGCTCGAACGAAATCGTAATAAATGGGATCAAGACCTTCGCCGCGCTTCTTCGCACAGGCTCGCATCACTGGTCCACCTACACACTATAGTTCTCTCTCTACCTGGTTCCCTGTCTACCTACCTACCCATCAACCTAACCTAAAACCTGCATAATCCTATCTTTCTTGTTACTGGCTGCTCGTAATGGTACCCCGTTGCCCACGTCTGACCCGAGTAAACCAGAACTATGGGTTTGTTGTATCGGCCCCGTGGAATTCCGAGGCAATTTATGTGCACGTCGTTCCTGTGAAACCGATTTTCAATGGTTTCGATTCTGTCGGTCCATTTTTCACGAACCTCGTGAGAATTTAATTTTTAATCGAATTAATTTCAACTCAATAGTGTTAATTCAACTTTCAATTTCGATCTTCGCTTTCACAAGGTTACGTGTTATGACAATTTTACTCGTCAAGCGTAAAAAGTAGTTACAATTTGCTGTTTAACACTATTTTTACCGACACTTCACGTACTACAAATTTTTCTCAGAAACTAAAGAATAAAAAAAAGAAGTGAATATTGAAAAATGCATTATACAGTCACTTTTCAAAGAGATCGCAACAGCTAATTGGTTAAAAAAATATCATTTTAGAAAATGTGAAAAACAGATGCATTAAATGAAATTGCAACTGCGCGAAGATGTCCTGTAAAACAAAGCAATAAATGAACGTTTACCCACATATCTTGCACAGCATGACCAACACGAATGTTTACAAACACTATAGCGGTCATTCCGCGACCGATTTTTTGCTCGATTCATCTCTTGTCCGCGACCGTTCGATTTCCATGCCGTTCCGGTTTTCACGGTAAAAAATCGCCGGGGTGATTAGATATCATGGAATCACGAGGAATCGTGACTTAAGAACGGACTCGAGCGCGAATCAAGGTGTAAACTGGATTCTAGTACCGTTAGCCGCTGACGAGTCCTAAGAAATTCCGATCGCGTAACAAATTTCGTTGGCCGCGTTCGTTCCACCGTTGTCCAGGCTGATTTCTTACGTTGAACGGTGACTCGCCGCCATAAATGTGGATCATCGAGAAGATTTTACGGTCTTTACCATAATCCACTCTATCGCGGAGCAAATACTCGTAACAAGAATTCGTTGCGCGCCGATCACAATTACGGCCTCGATGTTTTTCGCCCGTAGGGAAAATAGCTGTTCCATGTTACCGTGACCACGCCCTGAACGCTACCGGAGAGATATTCAGGCTATTTATTAAATAGACGATTGTGGTATCTGGATACCTTTAGAGCACGGTAGACTGTTCTTGAATCCTGCAAATCATTTTTGTAGAGCGAATACTGGCGATGATTGTTTTAACCACACAACGGGTAACATGGAACTGGGATTTTTATTTTTATCGCGAAGAGATTGAAATAGTTGGATGAAATATCATACGGATATTAAATTACGGGCTATCATAAGTGGCTCGGAATTTTTTCAGATTTTTCGAAAGCCGAAAACAATAAGAAATGAATGAAAGGCGAAGATCACATGTGAATGAAAAAATATATTGGTGGAGTGAGTTTCGAATTTTGATCTTTACTGAGAAAAGGTTTAAACATTTGGCTGAAATATCGCTTGTACATTAAATTATCATTGCTTATGCACCTTGCGTTACATCTTAGTATGTTATTGAAACTCGATTTTTGTCTCAGTCCCAGTAAATCTATTAAATTGGCTTTGTGGGATATTTTAGAACAGCGGTGTCCAGCGTAGGGGCCCCTCACGCGTCTGTTTCCCTTTCCTACTCGGTTTGCGCAGGCGCAGTGTGTTCTCTCCCCGCCGACCAAGAAACCGAGTAACCGACTCACGTGTCATAAAACAATCGACGATCATCTTTTTAACGCGGGAAGCAAGCATATTGGTAATCGGTTCACCGAATCACGGCGTATGGAAACGTGATGATTGACGGCAATTT
This sequence comes from Sphecodes monilicornis, assembly GCA_913789915.3. NCBI lineage: Eukaryota > Metazoa > Arthropoda > Insecta > Hymenoptera > Halictidae > Sphecodes > Sphecodes monilicornis. The sequence continues at coordinate 21,487,449 of OU565296.1, forward strand.
ATTGTTCATTTTTGCTGATGTTTGGTAAATGGTAATTAATTTTGCTTAGCAGCATTGAAAACATAGTGATATAATCAAAAGTATATCTACATAGATATACAATATAAATTAAGTATATAAAGTATAAATCCTTAGATAGATGAGTGAGTACGCATTCAATAATTATTAAAAAGCAAAATCAAACAGCGTTATTTCAATCTTTAAAATTTCATTTGATTAGATTTGTTGGGAATAATTAGAGGAATGCGATAAAACTGATCAAAAAATTAACAAAATTGTGATATGTGTTTGTGTGAAATAGAAGATAACATTTCTGCGATAATGTATACAGTTAAAGAATCCAAATTTTAATATTAATGAGGTAAAATGTTGGTCAATATTCACAGAAGATTTGTAAAAATAACGCAACTGGTTTTACTGCAATAAAATTGTAAATGCAGTCTTAGGTAGCGCGACGCTGAGTGATTTCAATGCGTGATGAAGACGGTGCACGGTGATTTCAACGCGCGGCGGTATTGTCGCCTCCATTCATCGCTGAGCTTTGTCATTAAACTGATAATTTATAATATAAAGAAATACCCATTCTATCCAACAATTGACATATTCTTAGAAATTATTTAAACACTTATAAATAGCGCGTGGATTATCACACAGAATAAAACATGTTTGCATGGATTATAATGAACAGGAGCCACACAGAAATTTCTTTGTTGCTTCACTAATTTTAATCAATCTAAGTTTATCAATTTTAATTAATAATTTTAATCAGCTAGGGACTGATACGTTGCAGCTCTTACGTTCGTCTAATTTATATTGCACTTACTCATTTTTACTAGAAACGCATGAAATCCGCAGTTTACTTATACATTGCCATTTTTCTGTTTAATGTCTCCGAATGATCGTAATACCAGCAGGCCCAGGCAGAGTCGGGCAATATTCGAATTGTTACAAAATCACATAAGTACATAATCAGCAGCAGAATAGTTTTCTATAACAATTTATAACAAAAACGAGTAGGTGAAACACAAAACGATGAAAATATCAGACGGTTTTAAAAACACGATTATATTGATTGTAGCTTAATAAAATTATTAAGGGAAGAAATAAATGTTTATGTAAGCCCTACTACTCGCAATTGGCTTTGAAAATTGTTATTTTGCATAAAGATCCGCAGTCTATTCATCAGTTAGAAGCTCTAGACACGAAAAGAGGATACAAATTAAATGTTATGGATTGATTGAACATATACAAACTAAATCAATTTTTATCCGAAGAGGTTCTTATTTGAGTGAATTCTTATTTGATCGAATATTTATTCGATAGCGACGAACGAAATGTTATTAGTCATTTTTATTCATGATCTGTTATCCGAATCAAATTTTGCCCATCACTGGGCTCAGAATTGGGTTGTCTAGGATCAAGATCAAAGGAGACTTGTTGAGAAACCGCTCGCTGATAAAAACCGCGAATGTCTCTGCAGTTAGGAAACAGTCTCACTGAGATAAAAGTGCAATGCGGTCGGACCGCATCGCGACGCAATCCGGACACACCCTGTGCAATATGCACGGCATTCGCCTAGTCTGCACTCGCTATGCTCGCTCTGCTCGCTTCTCTCGCGTTTTCTGCGTCCCGTTGTCCTTTGCGACGGCTTTCTTCGGTGTCCACGTGGCCGCCGTGCCAGCCGCCGTTTTATCGGTCGACGAACCACGAGAAATGTGAAACTCGATGGGCCGCGGATACCGCGTTGTCGTAAAAGTGTCCGGGAAACGCGAAGCTGTTGCTGCAGAAGCGTGCAACGGTGCAACTGATCGCCGATCCCGATGAATTACACACTCGAATGCACTCTTGACTCTAACCTCTCTCTCTACGGGTCAATTTGGTGGCCTGGCTTCATTGACCGTATTTCTAAATTGTTTGAATGCTATCACTAGACTATGGATATTTAGGGAAAATTAAAATTGTTTGTATCAACCGTAAGATACAGGGACTGCGTAGATATTTATTTATTTTCTTACTAATTTTGATGTAGTGGAAACGGTACTATATTTTTAAATAGCTTAGTGCAGAAAATCCACAATTTATTAATGCCGTAAAAGTGGAGGCGTGGAAAACCTTGGTTACGCAGTTCGATTTTTAATTTGCGTCTTTAAAAAAGGATGTTCATTCAGATCCGTCAGTTTTAGACAATATATAAACACAAATTATTGCAAGTCAGATATTTCATATTTGGTTATGCTTCAAGATAACATGATCGTTCTTCGTACAGACACTACGAACTCGAAGTTTGAGGTTAAATCTTCCTATAACTCGAGGAAAAAAATTTACTTCAAAGTTTAATTTAATGTATAATATACATATTGTGTGTGTTTATAATTAAATTTGTGTAGTTAGTTCGGTTTATTTTCTTTAAGAATTTCATAATTGAAGACGATGATCCTTAGTCGAAGAAAATGGAAAAGATTGAGAAGAAAGTATAGTAAGAATTGAATGAATGGTGTTCATCGTTGAACAGGATGATGAACTTTCCTTTAGCTTTCCATCATCTTATTAACGACAGGTGGCAGTCAATGTGCCAAAAGCATTTCATTTTCAGAAAAGTGGGACAGTTCGCGAGAGGAAATACGAGCAGACTGTCAGAGAAAAATATGATATTTCTCCGCAATGACCGTGGGAAACAGGTAGCGAAGGAAGGCGAATGAACAGTTCACTGTATTGGAACGAGTGACACACGTTTCAAACCTCGACCCTGAATTTCTTCCTGGCTGCTATCTGTTCGTCGCGCAATGCACGATCGACGGTCATAGGCGTACAGTAAATTCTTCGCAAATTCCTGTGATAGTCGTAAAACTGAGGAACGCCAGAAAACTTTTTTTTGGATTAATTATATCCTTCTTAAGAGCATAATCGCATTCAAGCATTCATCCCACTATCAAAGAAATATTTACTCACATATTTTATATTTTCATTCATACTATTTTTAATCGTACATTTTTATTTTGGGGGATTAAAATGGTTCTAAAATCTTCGTGATGGAAAAAATCAATTTCTATTCGGATTAATCTATTCTAACCCATGTAAAAAAATTGTATTCGTATAAAAGCACCCACTCTAATCGTCAGTTTATAATTGCTCAAAAATGAACATTTAATGAGGAACCAAAATTGTTCCAGATTCCTCATGATGGAAAAAATCAACGTCTTCGTCTTTTGCAAGCCACTTAAAAGATTGAATTCGCATAAAGGAACTCAGTTTAACCACGATTTAGTACATTTGTTGAAAATGAACATTTAATAAGAAATCAAGATAGTGGCAATCGATAGAAAAACACTCGGAGCATTCAGAACGTTTGTAGTTTCTTAAAAATCAGCGTTGAATAACAGGTGAAAAATAGAACCGAAATCTATTAGTAAGATATTAACGAACAATGTGCAACGTTTAAACGCATAGCAAATTAACTTTCATCGGCAACGTCGCGTAGTTCAAGCTCCGATAATTACTGGCTGGTATCCAGCGAGAATTTATCTGTCACATCGCTCCGTAATCACCTAATTAACTCGGCTAGTATGAGCCACTATTAAGAGAGATGCGTGTGCACTCGCGATCGTAGAACTATCTCGTTACCACCTTCTAATTGTTGCTCATCAGTGAATAAAAGCTGATCAATCTGATTCGTTATTGGCGGAAAGACTTCCGACCGATCTGATTGCCTATAAAACAGACTTGCGTAATCCTACGACTGTGCTACAGCGATAAAAGAATTTTCGGAATGTTTGGTTTTAATCGCTAATTGTTTCCGCTATGCATTAACGCTCTTCAGCGGATAGTAATTAAGAAGTTAAACGGCGAAATAAATGGAGCAGTTTTTCATTGTTTTATTGAGACAGATTTATTGCAGAAACAGGTAATTCAAGTCTCATAAAATTGAATTAGTTTCTTGTACGAAGCAAAATCAGTGCATTCATTGAACATGCAAAAGTGCAATGTACTACACGTATGCATGATATTAATATTGTCTTTCTTATCGCAATTGGTCATAAAAACGTAATACACTCGAGGCATTATACATAAACACAGAAATAGAAATAGAAATCTATATAAATGGATAAAATTGCAGTTAACAAAGAAATTGCAGAAAGAATAAATTTCGAGTACATGTTAAAAATGAAATTATTTTTTAAATACTCTTGCTTATAAGAAGGATCTTACTTATAAGAATTTATAGAAAGGAACAATAAAGTTTGAGGATTGAACGATTTGCACTTGAGGAGAACATATTATTTTACTCAAATATGTTTTATCGGATGAAAGAATAAATTTCGAGGAATTGTAGAAAATGAAATTGTTAAATATTCTCGCTTATACTAAGTTTTATAAAAAGGAACTCTAAAGTTTGAGGACCGAACGATTTGCACTTGAGGAGAACATATTATTTTCGAAAAAGACACGCATTAAAAGGGAATTGTTTTAAAGAATGCACTTGCTTCTATTGTTGCCATTATGGTGGAATCTCCTCAACGAGGAAGTCCCCAGCAAGTGCTGGTTTACTTTATGCACACACCGACCCCAAACTGAAATTAAATGCACGCGAGTCGTGAAGGCTGGGTGCATCGTCGTATGCAAGCTGGTGTTCGTAGCGTCACGATGCACTATACAATATAGCTTTTTAAACTTCCTTTTTTTTCATGGAGCATACGTAAACTCATGTTCAAAAGCTGTGTCCTTGCACTCGCTTCTTCACCGGAAACGCCACACAATGTACTTCGAACAGATCTTTAACTTTCGAGTTACTCGTACATATTCGAATATGCTTTCTTCATGAAAACATGAAAATAGCAGCATTAAATTAGCGTCATATTTTTCTTCCTTATAATTAGAATAGTATTTGATAGTAAATAAATGAATGTTCGAGTAACTCGAGCAATTCGAATTTTTACGAGTAACTCGAAAGTTAAAGAATATATTCGAGTAATTCGCAAAATTTCGAGCTGAAAATTCATTTTCGAGTAAATCGAAGTTTTACGAGGGCTCGAATATTCGAGCCGGTTGATCTTTTCAAGTAGCTCGCATTCTTTTCAAGAAATAAGAAATTCCAGAAATCAGTTGATCGATGAAATAATCGACCGATTGCTGCTTAGAAAACCAAATTCCATAAGCAATCCTACAACTACTGACTAAAAAGACAATCAACCGATCTCGCTGGTTGCTCCAGAGACCCAGAGAGCAGATCGTCGAGGATCTCGCGAGGATCTCGCGAGGATCGATGGCCGTGAAAAATTGAATCGTACAGGTTCGAGCGGAAACTGGTAACTGCGTTTCCTCGTGGTCCCCATAAATCTCTTGGGGTATGGCGATCGGCGTTCTAATCGAGGCAACGATGATGCTCTCGCGCAAGCGTGTCATTAACACGGTCACGTTTTTGCAAACGATAATCGGAGGTGGCGTCCCGTTAGCAGGACAAGAACACGTCGAACGAACGGATCGGCTACGGATCGATGATAACCGGAAATTAGATCACATCCTATGACGTAGGGGAGACGTTGTACGTGAATCCGCGAGCTCGTTACACGGTATTACGGTAACACCGTAGGCTAATTAGGCCAGGTCATCATCCCATTCATGGAAAGAAGCGCAAATCTCCACAATGAGCCATTCAAATGATTCAGTTGATCTTCAATTTGCATGTCACGTGGTAATATCACGGTTAGAAACACTGCAATTCCATGGTTACACGGTGATCATTTTCCTGGTTCAAATGATACGGTTCTGATATCAACATTGTTCGCGGATGAAGCGCTAAATTATTAACTTGCTTTCCGAATTGAATTTCCTCACGGTAGAAAAATTGCCAGACGAATTTACTATTCGTGAGACAGTTTCTTAGACGGCTTATGCCGCGTTCTATTGTTTAGATTGCGAGGATGGCGGTTTATATGGTGATTACTAGACTGCGGATCTTTATGCATTTATGACTTATGAAAATTTTCAAAAAATGCTAGAATATAAAATTCGACAGGATTTAGTACGAATTTTATTTATTTCAGATCTACGATGGCTACTACCACTCAAAACCAGATTTTATTTGATTCCACTTTCTTAAAATTCGTCTACAAAAATTATCAATTGCATAAACATCCGCAATCTAGTGATTACAGTGACGTATAGTGACGATGTAGTCGTTTTCTTAATACTTTTGTGGAGTTTAAAACAATGCAACAGTACAGTGGAACATGGGTCTTCTTTATTTATGGAAAGCATTCTGACAATAACGAATTCAGACATTAAACGCCTAGATCAGGGACAGGCACTTTTGTCTCAATTGAGACAAAACCGCCCCCACCATAGCGCCCAATGTCCCCCACCAGCATCCGCCGTTACCATAGAAGTGATTCGTGATTCGCCCATCGCGAAGAGTGCGCAGGCGTCGCGCATCAAAGAGAGGTTGGTGGGAGAAGCAGGCGTTCGAGGGGCCCCTACCGTGCCCATCACGAGCCTAGATAATGGAGGTTCTACTGTATTCGTAAATTCATTAATCTTACTGTCATAATCAGAGAGCGGATCTTTATGCAAAATACAAATGTTCTACCTGAATTACAACATATTGGGGTGAAATAGAAATTTACTTTCATTCTTAATATGTTTAATAAGTTGAAAATAATATAACAGTATTTTTAAATTCTTCTAATGTTATCACTGGTTTAAATTACACCTACTCATTTTTGCCATAAATGCATAAAATCCGCTGTCTAGTCATAATTTCTTTCCCAATGGCGTCACAAAGACGCCATTCGAGTGCACAGGATTAATCGGTTAATTGCTCTCATAAAAATCCTAAGAGAAATGTGTTTAATTTTTCTGTGAAATGGTGGGGTTTCGTGAAATAAATACTTCACGGATTAAGCAATGTATGCACCTGGTGTCATGTTACACTGCACAAGATCGAATACGGTTATTTTTGCGGCGAGGTGCGACATCGATCCGCAGACGGATGTGTGCGACGATCGTGTTCGCCAATATCCGCAACGAAAGTGAAGCAAACGTCTTCCTTTTGTCGGTTGTTCATTCAACCGTGGGAGAATGAAATTAAGATCCATTCACGGTTGTGCAACTTGTCTCTAAGTGGCCGCATCTTGCGGCTAAAGTGGTTTACAGTAATTAGAGGACTAGAACGAGAAAATTGCCCGGCTGAGATTCACGATTAACGCGAATCGAATGTTTCAGATATTCAACAAAATATATGAACGCAAGAAATCCGCGTGAATAATGGACAGCGGTAGTGGTTGCAAAGTCTAAGCAATTACGATCGTGATATTAATCAATTGCGGCAAGAATTACGAGGGTGAGATAAAATCGCTGCTATTTGGCCCAGCTTTCATCTTGATTACGATTGAAAGGAACTCTTATTCGAAACTCGTACGAAGGCAGACACGGACTGATTATTACTGAGGGATCGAGAAAAGTCACTATTACTGGAGTCATTTTTTAGAAATCCACAAATCACTATTATTACACCCGAGGATTAATTCAACAAGCTATTGTTCTGAACGAAAGTAAACAAGTCGAGGAGACCAAGAATTTCTTTCATATTTGTGTCCTGCGTGGAAGAGAGAAGCAGAAAAATTAATCTAACACCAATACACGTGTGTGTTATACTTGAACTTTAAAGTAGAATAAATCGTCGTCAAGTTGGTAAAATGAATAGCTCATAAAATAAGTTTCTGTTTATTTTTAACAGTGTTCTATTCGTTCATTTCACGATTCGATATTTGTGTCTTGTGTGGTGGAGTAAAACATATAATCTAACACCAATACGTGAATGTTATAGTTAAACTTCACAGTAGAATACATTGTCGTGAAGTTAGTAAAACTATTATTTAAATAATAAGTTTCTGATTATTTTTAATTGTGTCCCACTCGTTTAATTCACTAATTTTTCCATAAATATATAAAATCCTCGTTACTTATCCTGCAAAAATAATTTTCTTAGAAAGTTTCTTCTCCTAATTGCATGACAAATTTTCGCCGACCGAATTCACGAACAATGAACGTAATTACCACGTTGTTTGAACATCGAAATAAATAATCGAGATAAAAATCGATAAGATTCCTTCTGACATGAAAGAAAAGAATTGACCTTCGGTGTGAACGAATGCGTAATATTTGCGTAAATGATTACATTGCTATTGCTGCGACGGAACAGGGTGCAGTTCATTTAATGATATAATTGAAAACATGGCAGTGCAGGTCGTCGCCCGTAAGAAGTTACGTAGCCACGACTGCGTGCTTCGAATCACTATAACCAGCTTCGAGCGGTCATTGTGTATCGATTACCAATTTCGTCTAGAAGCGGAAGCCATGGGAGTCCATCTATGGCACCGGAAACCATCAACGGACAATACTAACCGGTACAACGTTCCGCGATAACCGTATCCGTCCAAGTTCGACGACATTTCAGTGTCGCACAAGACTCGACGACAATCCAGAAGATACAGAGGCATTTTATCTCTTACATTATCTAACTTGAAACATTTACTCTGAACAGAAAAAGTACCATTGTTGCAAGGAACGATTCAAAAAGTTTCTGAATTAATTTCCTAATAAAAAGATAATTTATTTTGTAAGTAGAGAATTTACTATTAATTTTTTCATGAAGGCATCATTTAAAAGGAAATGTGTTATTTAAACAGAAGTTGGTAGCTATTTTAAAGAGGAATTTATTCAAATGAACCACGAAATTATTTGTATAGATATCTAACGGTCACTAAATGCATTTCTTTATGTAAATAAAAATTTTTTAAAACATGGTGATCGGTCGGTTTATTCTAAATAAAAACGCAGAATTGTCTATTGTGTACCAATTGCTGACGGCAAATTGTAAAATCGTTCGTGAATAATTATCGCCCCGATTCGGGAGCTGCATCCGAAGAAAACAATGAGAACCTCGTTGCATCCGTGCAGATGTCCTCACAGGACAGTCACCGTATTAATAATCAATTTAATTTTGAAGCAGAATGAAAACACAATTCTGCAAAAATGTCAACACATTACAACAGGAATTTGCACGGGTAGAGCCCCTCAAACGCCTGCTTCTCTCACCAACCTCTCTTTGATGCGCGACGCCTGCGCACTCTTCGCGATGGGCGAATCACGTCCTTCTATGGTAAAGGCGGATGCTGGTGGGGGACATTGGGCGTTAGGGTGGGGACGCTATGATGTAATGTCCATCCCTGCATTACAACATGCATATCCCCTTGTAAATATTTTTCAAAAATTGTGATCGGCCGTTTAATTCTAAATAAAGTCGCAAAATTTTCTATCGTGTACCAAACGCTGTCCGCAAATTGTAAAATCGTTCGTGAACAATTATCGCCCCGATTCGGGAGCTACATCCGAAGAAAACAGTGTGAACCTCGTTGCATTCCTGCAAATCTCCTCGCTGGACACTCACCGTATTAATAATTAATTTAAATTTTGAAGCAGAATGAAAACACAATTCTGCAAAAATGTCAACCGATTTCAACATGCATTTCTCCTTGTAAAATCATATTTAAAAAAAAATGGTGATCGGCCGTTTTATTCTAAATAAAATCGCAGAATTTTCTATCGTGTACCAAACGGTGTTCACAAATTGTAATATACTTCGTGAATAATTATCGCCCCGATTCGGGAGCTGCATCCGAAGAAAACAGTGTGAACCGCGTTGCATTCGTGCAGATCTCCTCAGTCATGTTTTTCTAAACAGCAGGATACCGCGTCGGTGCGTGCAGCTTGCGTTTATCGATTCAACGCGGCTCGCAGCGTATCGTATCTGCATCCTGCGGGGAAATTTATCTTCTGTAGACACTGTGCCAAATAACGGTCCCAACGTAACCAGGAAGTGCCGGTAAAACGGTAATTACGATGATACTGGAAACATACTTTCTAACTGGGATCTCCGGGCGATATCATTTTAAACAGCTGTTACATCGGCGTAGCTCGGTGGTATCGCTGATTACACGCTATTAGATACTCTGGAAAAATAATTAACGTCCCCGTTTTCCTCGATAGCGGAAACGCGTAAGAACAAATTTTTCCTCGCGCTCTCGAGTATATGGGACATCATCGCATCCGGATAATCATCCTACCCAATTGTGAAAGTCTAATGATCGAATAACTTAATCAGATTAATTGCTTGCACTAAGGGTCCCTTTTCTTGAACACTTTCCCTCCATTATGCTCTTTTCCGTCGTTTCACGCAGGATAGTTTATTACCATCGACGCCATCAGGTTTCACTATCTTCCGACATGAAACAGCGGAAGCCGACCAGATGTGCTTTGCGTACGCATTACGTCCTGAGACACTAATCTTGTCGATGAGATTTATTGCTGGGACTACTTTTCTTTGTGACTGGAACTGTTCGGTACTAAGTTCAGGGCGGTGGATTTTTATACAAAATAAAACAATTCTGCATCAAGAAATATTGTAAGGAGGCAGGCACCACATAGAAATTTCTTTATGTACTAATATATTAATAAGTTGACGGTGTGTGGATATATTCACAATTCTTTTTTACTTTCTACTGTTGCAAAGTTCATTATACAAATATGTAGCCACAAAAAGTCTTTTTAAACCTGTCTAGTCAGTATGTTAAATATTAAAAAAATTAATGTGTAGTTCATAGATGCTTTAAGTGAGTTATATAGCTTCAACATTGAATTCTAGATTTTATAAATATCTGCGGCCACAAAATGTCTTCTTCAAAAACAACTACCTACTACATTAGATATTTAAAAAAAATTTCATATGTTTAAAAAATGCTTTAAAAGAGTTAAATAGCTTCAACATTGAATTCTATATTTTATAAAAATCTGCAGCCACAAAATGTCTTCTTCAAAAACAACTACCTACTACATTAGATATTTAAAAAAAATTTCATATGTTTAAAAAATGCTGTAAAAGAGCTAAATAGCTCCAACATTGAATTCTAGATTTTATAAAAATCTGCGGCCACAAAAAGTCTTCTTCAAAAACAACTACCTACTACATTAAATAATTAAAAAGTTTCTCATGTGGTTAATCAATGCTTTAAAAGAGTTAAATTGCTTCAACATTGAATTCTAGATTTTATAAAAGCCTGCGGTCACAAAGAAAACAACTACCTAGTACAATAAATATTTAAAAAATTTCTCATATGGTTAATAAATGCTTTAAAAGAGTTAAATATCTTCAACATTGAATTGTATCGTCTATAAAAAAAAATGTGGCCTAAAATAGTGTCTTTAAAAATCAACTGATCTAGTACATTGAATATTAAGAAAATTATTGTGTGGATAACAAGAGCTGCACAATTCGGTTTGCAGGAAAATGTCGGATACTTTTAAAGTAGTGTAGCCTCCACCAATTTTAAATGGCTCGATCTGGCTAGATTTAGAGCTGTTAACGAGCACAGGAATATAGGGGTCCAGTGGTCAATTACATACATGGAACTAGATGCTATTCATTACCCACTGGAATTCTAAGTCAATAAATCCTTTAAGATAGAAGAAATTTCTGTATTTCATTAAATGTCCAGAGGCTTTAGTATCGAGTAAACTAAACACGTTCAACACGGCAGCTCCGCGAAGCTGCCATTACCACGCATTGAAACCACGGAACGCCTACAGGCATTAAAATCACCGAGAGTCGTACCTCTTAGCTCCGTTACTATGCAACATCATTTATTATGCTGTTTCTATTCTGTAAAAATTATCGAATCAATTTCAGAAACCGTTGGTACGTGCTACCATCCAGTCACGGATCAATGCACTTTCTCTATTAACCTAGCTCGCGTTCGAATAATTTCAAAAATAATTTTTTTTGTGAATGTGAGAGGCTCCTAGTTTCGTACTGTGAACAATTATTTAATGAAAGCATCCGTATATTGTTTCAGTAAAATTAATCGCACGTACACAGTTTCTAGAGATCAAACTAAATTATTGCTGCAGCGAAATTCGAAAAAGGAGAGCACATAATAACCTGCTTTTTTAGTAAAAATTAATTTATACAATTCCTATCGACTAAATTCGGATAAAATAATTTTAATGTGTTACAATTCCAGAGGTGCTCACACAATTATCTAAAACAGGGAGCTCCAACGTATTCCCCTCCGAGAACTCCAAGGTCCCCACCATCGAACCTCTTCCCACTAAGGGTGTGCGAGTCCCCGTAATTTGCGAGCTGAGCTGAACTCGATTCGATTGCTCGAGCAGAGACGAGCGTTTGAATTTTCCGAGCTACTTGAAATCGACGAACTAAACCTACCGAGCATTAAAATTGTCTAGTATGTATTGTTTTATAAAAATAACATGACTGAATTTATTTAGACTTTGTGTGATTCTGATTATAACATATGCTTTAGTAAGGAAATTTATTGTATCAATTCCCAATATGTCGTCTTTATAACTTCAATAATTTGAAAATCAAAAATCTGAAGTCGGCCATATGACCGGCTGTGGTAGGTTCAGTGCTAATAAACCAAATTGATATTTATATCTTGCATTCCATAAGTACGTCTATGTAAAAAGTAAAAGTATGCCTCACAAGTTATTATATCAATAATAATAATATTACCACTGAATGAAGCAAATTAACCAAGGAAATAGAAAAAAAATGAACAGACATCTCGAATTTTCTCATCTCAGAAAAAGAATCCCAAATTCTCATCATTGCTCTATGTCATTGCTCAAAGCGTAAAGTGCGAACTATTAAAACGAAAATGCAATTCTAGTAGCACCGTTAATCGCAGCCGGGTCATAAAGAATCAACAACCCGCCGGTAGCTTTTCTTTCCTCCATTAAACGCGAACCACAGGCGTTTCCACCGTGTTTTTTGTAGACATTCGTACGAATTGTTTCCGCGAATCCGATGAAGCAACAATCGTCTGCAATTCGGTGCATTTTCACGGCGGCCATGTTGAATCGCTGGGAGTCGTTGGTCGGTTTTTGCGCGGTTGGTTTCGTGCCGACGAGGCGGCCAGGAAATCCGAATACTTTCTAGTACTGACCTACAGCTCGCGATTTCTTTCCACGTGTCTTCCTTTGCGAATAAAACACCATCGTCGTAGCCCATTAAGGGATTATGTTTCAACTATTGCAAAATAAGAAAAATTCAACCATTCGTTTTATGTACAAAATTGCGCATCTTTAGAAAATTAACATATGTGCCTCTTATTCAATGTTGTTTGAGTAGCATTTGCAGAAAGATTGAGCTAAATATTTTAACCCGTTGCGGACTCGTGTCGGCTGACAGTCAATCCCGATATTTTCGAGAATATCAAAATTTTCGAGAATTCCGATATTTTCGAGAATCTCGAAATTTTCAAAATCTCGAAATTTTCGAGAATCCCGAAGTTTTCGAGAATTCCGATATTTTCGAGAATCCAGAGACTTTCGAGAATACCAAAATTTTCGAAAATCCCGAAATTTTCGAGAATATCAAAATTTTCGAGAATCCCGAAATTTTCGAGAATCTCGAAGTTTTCGAGAATCCCGATATTTTCGAAAATCCCGAGACTTTCGAGGATCCCGAAGTTTTCGAGAATCCCGAAATTTTCGAAAATCCCGAAATTTTCGAGAATATCAAAATTTTCGAGAATCCCGAAATTTTTGAGAATCCCGAAGTTTTCGAGAATTCCGATATTTTCGAGAATCCCGAGACTTTCGAGAATCCCAAGACTTTCGAGAATACCAAAATTTTCGAGAACTCAACCCGATCCCGAAAAAAATTCTCGTCTCGTCCCGACTCGACATTTCCGGGTTCTCGCACACCACTAACAATTACACAATAATTTAATCATAGGACCACATAGGTATTTAGAGTAGTACCACAATTAAAGTTTGCGTTTGTTAATTGTATTACTAAGTCGTCTGCCAATTTGAATGGTCTTCATTCAAATCATCGAGGTTAGAAAGAGTGTCTGCTGCCCCATAGCAACAGACTTAATTTGATATACTCTAATTACCGGTCCTCGCGTGATAACCGCGTTCCACTATGCTTTTCTAGCCCAAAAACAAACCTCTGCTCTGTTTTTCTTCTTTCCTATTTATCAGTCTTATAAACATCGAATAAGAGAGTATGTACATTGTTTTATCATGTTTCTTACAGTGAAAGTAAAATAAAATTACTACCAATTTGTTTTTCGTAATCTACACGGTTGTTTGTATCTACTAAATTAAAAGTGTGTTGTTCGCATACAAATTTAACAGTTTAGTTAAATTTGTTACGATGATAGATTATTTTTAGTGTGTGGAAACGATTGTTAAGGGAAGTGCATTTTTAACAGGATGTTCTTCAAACTTTTCCTTTTTCTTCGCTGCATAATTGGAAATTTGCATAAGTGTACCGTAGCCTGCTGATCATCATTCTCTTTTGTTATGCAACATTATTATTAGTTGCTGTTACGCTGCGGAAGTTTATGCAAATTTACACTTTTATGAGCCTAAGAATGAAATTTTATGAAAATCCTCTCTGTTCATTAGTGCTTTCGGTAAATTGAAACCGAAATGAGACTGTATTAAATTCTTATCAAATCATAATTATTTAGAGATTTTCGTATAAATTCAAAAAAATTGATTTTCAGAATTGTACCCATTATTTTGGAGGAAACAAGCATCGAATTAGGAAAAGAAGGAATAAATTCTGAATCGAAATATTAATTATTTATATCAAATCATCATCTTTTAAAGATTTTCCTATAAATTCAAAAAAAATTCATTTTAAAAATTTTGAAAATAAATTCTCAATCGAAATATTAATTATTTATATCAAATAATCATTTTGTAAAGATTTTCCTATAGATCCACAAAAAATCATTTTCAAAATTTTACCCATTATTTTGGAAGAAACAAGCATCGAATTAGGAAAAAAAGGAATAAATTCTCAATCGAAATATTAATTATTAAACTACAAATTCTTATACAGCGTCCAAAAATCTAAATAATGCGTCATTTATTCGCACACGTACAATATTAATTATTCATGGTTCCCACAATTAATCGATTGAAACTTTACTTTAAAGTCAAATCTTCCATCCATCATATATTAGAGTATCATTAATTATTCGTAAGACGAAATAAATGCATAGAAAATGATGCAGATTATTTGCGACAGTAGAATGTGCTACGATTTAATTGGTACACCTGCTAACAAACTTTGTAGAAATCGATGGGAAAACTAGCATAATCCCAGACTGAAATCAAGAACATAAGTGTCGGGGCGTTGAAAAACCGGTGATTAAAAGTACGATTAAGATGCGTGTCGCGTGCGGATCTTCGATCAGCGACTTTTAAGACGCTGAGGAACAAGTTATTGCGCAACCTGTGCCAGCAACAGGTCCCGATCGAGAAATCCTGGAGAATCCACGATCGATCGTATTGCATGTGCATCGGGCCAGATATGTATAAGTGTGTACGCACGTTTGCGACTCGCGGCTAATTACCAGAGAGAGAGAGAGAAAGAGAGGTAAAGGTGACGCAACTCCGCATCTCCTTCTGCACAAGACGAGCGAACTCGTGGGAAATGCATCATCGTGCGCTCACGAGTCGCGTGAGCCGCGTTCTCGGCAACGCGACACAGGATCGCGAAAGTTATTGTATTTGTACTTCGCGACAAGGAGAGTTCACCGCCGTTATACGCTCGTCTTTATGCAACGCTTCATTGTTCTGCATCTGCCGCGCATGGCTGCGCTGCGGAACGCCTAATCGGCCATTTTGTCCCGTCGATTCGACGTCGAAAAGACCTGATAAAAATGTTGTATCTGAACACCTCGCTTTAACGATATTTTGCCGTCGTTTCACTTCAAATTGTGACCACTTTACTGAAGATATTGTTCATTTTATTCTTCAGTTTCCTATTGGACCTTCCAACATCGATGATTGACACATAGGAATTCGTTAAAAAATTTTACAAAAATCTATTCGTACTTTTAAGGACCTTCATAGATAACTACTGTATGTATTCAATTTATAGAATGGCTCGTTTATTAACAACGCGATCCTGGCTCGTGGAACTTCGTTCGGACCAAACGTAAACAACACGAGCCCGGCTCGTTGTACTTCGTTCGGACCGAACGTAAACAACACGAGCCTGGCTCGTGGTTCTTGGTTCGGACCAAACGTAAACAACACTAAAGCGAAGATTACTAATTTTCTACGAGTTTTCTCAAAACATTATTAATTTAAATTAAGTATTAATTTACAAATTGTTACCTATACATTATCCACTTTCAAATTATAAATCATTTTTGTTCACCGATGAATTGATCATAATTACTTCCCAGACATCTTAAAAGTATTAGTTGTGCCCAAACGTGTTTATTATTTCACAATTCCTTTCGTTGCGCCGAAATATACATGTCATAAGACGCATATATTTTGCGCAAGTCCGAGCACACGGTTAAACAGCTAAATGGCTCGACGCGTGACCGACCTTCTTGTTTGTTATGGCTCGAGCAATCGGAAGTTAGCGTGTAGGAGAAGGGGTTAAATTCGTACAATGGCTCGTTTTCAATAGATTGTTTGTTCAACGCTTTAGTTTATCACTAGACTGCGAATGTTTATGCATTTATGACAAAATGAGTATGCACAATTTAAGGCAGTGGTCATATTAAAAAAATTGATGGTCATCAATGGGCTAATTTCAGTTTAATAAAGTAATTCAAAGGAGAAAACATTTTTAATTTGGCTCCTGTGTCTTACAATCAATACAAACATTTTTTTATTTTGCATAAAAATCCGCAGTCTATTTATCACTGAACGTCCATGTGACAACTGGACAACTGTCCATGATTAGTACTTAGGTATTTGCTAAAAAATTGTGCAATACAAGAAGAATTTTTATTCTTGGTTGAAAGTTTCGTGTACGACGAGTCCCTTTTCCAATTATCCTAACCTATCGCCTCGCATTCATGTGAGAACTGTCGAAATGTCGATAGGTCGATCTAACATCCAGAAACGCGAAGGAATAATTGCAGAAAGTGAAATCGTCTGAATGACAATTTCGCAACCCGAGTTTCGCGAACGTACAAATGAATGAATAATAAAACGCGACAAGTGATCTCGCTGGTTGTTATCCATGCGTAAGAATCTGTATCCCATAAAGAGAGAGAGACCGGGAGAGAGGGAGAGGGAGAGATAGAGAAACAGGGAGAGAGGGATGAGAGAGACTGCTTTTCGTTAGAGAAATGAAAAAGCACGCGGAAGGTAACATTCTACTCTGTATAGAGGTGTACACACCGGTTCCCATAAAATTCCTTACGGTTTCTGCGGCTGAATTGTGGCACACCGGCTGCATACCTTGCCGCGTAACCGAGAACCGTGATAAATCTCCGTAGACAGCGAGTTATTATTTAATGATGTTGAACCGTGCCGGTCTTCGTCGATAAAACGGGGTTAATCTCCCCGATCGCGTCATAAGTAATCCTAATTTTCTTCGGCAAACAACGCGAGTCGCGGCCTTAATCTACACCGTCTTTTTCTTCGCTTCATCAACTTTTTTTATTCGATCGTTTTTTATTATTATTAGACTGTGAATTCCCGAGCTATTTGTCGAATACGAATGCGAGGGTTCCGTTAACGCGTTCGCTACCAGCATGTCTTTCGGTGTTCGTCTCGTTGTTGAAATGTTTTATCAAATGCAACGTACCATCTTTACAAAAAATTTTGTAAGAATTTAGCAGACGAATGCCATGGAATCTCGAAGTATTATGCTGTGCACCATTACTTTAGACTAGGGATTGAAATGGTTCCGAAAATAAGTGTTTCGAACTGTCATACATATACAAATCACTCCCATTAATACCGGTGTAATTTCTCTCGATCGAAATGAAGTATATTAATAAACTTTATGATTTCGGCGCAAGGTTCGATCATATTGGTCGATTAATATGATCGAACCTTGCGCCGAAATCATAAAGTTTATTAATGTACTCCCATTAATATTCGAACACTATTGAAAAGATAATAACTTCTTTAATATTTGATTATACGACTCGGACTTTCCGGAGAAGTTAGAACAATTGGTTTACTACATGACGCGAAGAAGAAATTTTGAAACAATTGCAATTGGTCGGTATTGCAGAGAAAATAGTAAATGTTGTTTTTTGACAATTTAAAAAATACGTTCTGAAAAATTCATAAAAATCGGATGACGTGGAAAACAGCGACAGGCAGCGAAAAATGTAAGAATCCCTCGATTTACTACAGGTTACGGCCGAAAATTGTGAAAACCTGCAATTTTCACTATTTTTGAACGGTTGTGGTTCATTGCAACGTTTACCGATTTTTGGTGAAATTTTTAGAGTATATACAATTGACACAGATCTACAAAACTTATTTCTTAATCTTTCAATACCAAAACCCTCATCACCGCCACCATTGAAACTAGCGTCATCGAAACTACCGTTCCGAATGTTATCGAAATAAACGCAACGGAAGGACAATGACTTCTGTTCGGTGCCTCGATCGAGACCGCTTATAAACAACGAAGCGTACGAACTACGAATGATCCAGGCAAAGAGGGAGGATCGTTGGAAGGAGATCCTCGTGGGGAACCGTTATGCCAGCTCCGTTCGATTATCGACAGTCACCTGGCAAAGGTGATGGCGCGTACCTGTCCTCAACTCGACCAAGTACAGGAGTTGCACACACAAATCTGACTAAATCTGTAACAATTAAATTTGCACGACCTATCCCCACTCCTCACCAACTACTTAGTATTTCCATCCGAACTTATCTCACTAGACGAGGAAAGATGACAAAATTACTGTAGAAGAAAGACACACATCAAAGAAGTACTACGAACGTAAAAAAGTTAGACTGTGGATGTTTATGCAAAATAAAAATTTTCCACGTCAACTGCAAGAGCTAGAAATTAAATGAAAAGTTCTCCCTTCTTTATTAACCTTAATAGATTGGAGATAGTAAGTTAACCTAAATTCTTTTAACCCTTTACACGAGGAATTATTTTAACTCGAGGACCAACTATTTCTTCCAACTTGAAATATTTCCTTTCTATATGATCTTGTTCATTTTATGCGTATGAAACTGTTGCAATTTACTGAAATATTTCGGGATTTATTAAATATAAACAAATTCAGTAAAAATTTTTTTCAATAACGACATAGTAATTTTTAATGGCACCTAAGAGTCGTAACTCGAATGGTAAACTTTAATCTTCTTATTTGTCTTAAACTTCAGTTGCTCGATATTCTGACAAATGCATAAAGTCTACAGCCTAGTAATCATTAGACTGCGGATTTTATGCATTTGTAGCAAAATTGAGTTGGTGAATTTTAAAATTGTGGGAAAATGAAAAAAATTTAAACAAGTCGATACATTATTTTTCATCAATTAAAATTATTAAGGGAAGAAATAACATTGTACTTTGTTTCTAATTCTTGCCATCGATGGAGACAAAAATGATTGAATTTGAAATTTTTTTTATTGCATAATAATTTTTTGGAGCCATTATTAGAGCCGTATTATGCAAAATAAAAATGTTCTATATAAATTACAAGAGACAGGGATCAAATAAAAGGGCTTCACTTTTTTTAATCATTTGAAAGAATTGAAAATAAGGTATAGATATGTTCCTAAATTCTGTCAATCGCTCTTCCGTTATAAATTGCACAAGTTTTCCCATAAATGCGCAAATATCATAAATAAATCCCGCGGTCGGACTGCAACTGTTCTCTTATTTTATCCAGTTATGGTCGAGTCAATTCCTAAAAGAGGAGCGCTGCCCTCCAACGCAAGAATTTCACTTCCGAACTTTGCAAATCGAAGTGAGCACTACTGCACACAGTCGCAAGCATAATCATAATCTCGGCGTGACCAGCTTAGACGATGCAAACTTCCTGTCGATTGCGGCTAACGGGACTTCCGGACCCGGTCGAGCGATCGTCGCGTATAGTCGTTCGTTGAATGACTATACGCACCCGTTCGATGCTACTATGCACGTTGCATGGCTCGAGGATCGACGAATCGACGGGGCCGAATCGACGGATAGAAGAATGACCTAATTGCACGTTTTGTACGAGGATCGAGCGGTACCGTTACACATTAACGAGCACTCGACACATCGTCGCTTTCGATTTGTGCTCGCGAACAGTCCATTAGCCGGCCGACTAATTCGCCATAAACTTTTCAACACAGTAGCCTGAGATAACGAGCTACTAGGTTCTTATGTGAATCGACTCGGTTGAGTATAGGATGCTCTCGAGCCTCGGAGGGGGGATGAAAAAAAGTCAAATCATTCGGTGCAATTTTAAACAAATTATTCTGATTTAAAAGGCGTTCGAATACTTTCCTGAGCTGTATGTTCTGCATATTATATGTATGTTCGAATCTATTCTGTATCATTTTCCGTGCTATCGCGACGCAGTAAGAGTTCAATTGCACCATTATTCGTTAACATTCAAGTTGTGCTTCGATTTATTAATATCCTCGTCAACAATATTCATCATAAGTCTGAGTCAATATTACAAGATAAGGAATTAAAAGAACATTGAATTATAACTACGAAAATGATCTTTAAAATCCTGTAACTTCGTGTAAAAAAATATTACAACATTCTACCTGTGCTTATTTTAAAGAATGAAATCTTCACATCTAAACCAGGCATCATTTTAAACATTTGTTAAAATATATTCTCTTTACTGAATTGTTTTTACAACATTAAAGAATCGCTAAATGATAAACGAAAATTAATTGCCGATCTTTAGATTGCTGTAACTATGTATAGAAAAATATTACAACATTCTACCTTTGCTTATTTTAAAGACTGCAGTACCTACTACTAAAAATAATTAAAGCAAACATATGTTAGGAAACATTCAACAACACCACAAAATTAAAGGATTACTAAACGACGAGTAGAATTAGCCACATTAGATTGAAAAAATTGTGAAATAGTCATTGTTAAATAATCTGTTAAAATAAGAATGGTGTATTAAAATGATTTTAAAGTAATTTTCTTTCTGTTACAGTAATATGCTGATAAGAGAATTGGCGACCGCGTTGGTCGCCGTCCTCTTGTGCCATCTTCAGCTAACGGAGTCTCAGGTGAGCGTTCGATTATGATCCCCCCCTATTCATCGCTTCGTGGACTGTCGCACGAGAACCACGACTCTAACTCGATCATTTCACGCTGGTTTCACTTCGCGGTTCGATATACAACTCGAATTTTTATTTAACCGATTACGACCTGCAATTCCTGTGGGAATGCGCGCGTACTTTCTGAAGCTTATGGCGGGATTGAATTCTGATTGGCCTTGTGCAACATGGTTGCTTACGCGAGTGCTGAAACATTTCAATGCTGAATATTTTTTAAAACCGGTAGAGTCTATGGAAATTGAGAAAATGTTGCACATTCTAGAAACATTCTTCCGTCTATCATTTTATTATCAAGTACCATTAAAGACAATACACTTGAATAATTCATAATCTGCATACTCGAGGAATGTGTTTCTTGAGTAGGATTAAATGTTTTAACTCCTTGTGCTACGACATCGTGTCAGGCTCGTGATGAAGGTTTCGAATAAAATTAGTTAAACACGCATCTCATTCATTTCCTTTAAACTGGAATGAAATTCTATTTTTCCGTCATCGATGTTTAACCATTAGAGGAAACACAGACACACAATACATATCAATTTCTTCTTTTTTTTAGAAGCTTTTGCATGACGAAGAAGTAATTGGTAAAACCAGTAAAATAAATCATAGTATAAGGGGTTAATATATTTGTTGTAATATTGTTCAATATTAATTCGGATAATTCGGATACGCTATCCTTCCTCGCGCCCGAAACTTTAATTGTCTATTACACAAGTAAATGTCATCGGAATTATATCATATTTGGTATGATTTTTATTAGAAAAATGCCACAAATATGATCATCGAAGTCCCATAAAAAAATAATGAATAATAAAAAAGTTGGAAATTCGGATTAGTGTGGTCTCACCGATATACCCGAGCCGCATGGTGTCATATTTCTCGGCGACCGAGGCCTCTCGAGCTTCGCGGCTCCTCAAGGGGGTACACCCCGCACTAGTGGGGATATCTCAGGGACAATTATGTCGGAGACATTTGGGACAATTACCGATGATATACTGTAGTTCGCGAACTTTTCGCGACACATTTTAACACTTTATCGACCGCTAGCCTATTAATCGGCTTTTGGTTATCGACGGTTTATTATTAAAAAATTGAGTTACTATTACCTTGAATATATTTTATGAGTATTAGTTTATAAGGCCCTTTATTATATAAAATAAATGCAAAATAAAGTATAAATATCTATAAAATTACGTTCCTTTGTAACAAAAGGAATAACCACAACACAATGAATAGCGAAAATTTAGCCGGCACTGGGAGCAAACGCGCGCGCGACTAAGCCGGTCCTTACTGACAATGAGTGGCAGCCTCAACCACGACCGGTCGATAAAGTGTTAAGTACACACTTTTCAAAGAGGTCGCAACAGCTAACTGGTTAAAGGGTAGTTTCAAACTTTTCTCCGTTGTTGTAAATTCTGCACATCACAAGTCTCATAGATCTTCAATTCCCTAGATCGTGACAATACCGTATACACATTTCGTACGTATATCCAAGACATTTTCTCTTGAACTTTGCCGACGAGCCTTTCGCCGTGTGTCGAACACTTCCTATACACTAAATGTTGCAACTGTGCACACACGTAACATTGTTCGCGCGTATCGTCGCAGAGAACGCGCGTGCAGTGCGCAGAAATTCACTTTCACCTCGCGCAAACTCCATCGACGTTGGATTGCACCGCATTGCACCGCAACGCGCTGCAACACGCTGCATCGGCGCGGCGTTCGCTGACTTTGCCGGTGGTAACTCCATCGCGGGGACTACCTGCCAATTACTTCATAATCCTCAGTTCAATTTCTCAAGAATTCTAGGCGAGCTGTTATCTCGATTCCGCGAGAATTCCCGATGCAGTTTATTGCGTTCGCGATACGCTAGCAATTGCGGTTGCGTGATGCATCGCGGACTCACACGATGTAACCTGTCGCAGTTCAAGCGATTTTCTTTCCCGCGGAGATTAACAGTATTGAAGTGCTTGCTGGCGTTATTTCTTTGGCTAGTTATACATGGTGAGTCCGAAGAAACAGAACACCTAAATATCTCCGTTACTTTTCGTTGTACAAAAAAAAAACTTCTTAGGACAAAGTTTCACTGTTCCAAGGGCCACATGTAACGGTGTAAGGGAAAACATGTTGAAGGTCATTTTTTTTACGAGATTTCAAGGTCATCGATGTTTTTTTTAACACTAAACCGACCACGGTCAAATGACCGGTTTTATATTTTGCAATTATTAAAATTATAAAAATTCATTTATGAAAAATAATGGAATAAATTTCCAGATCTAAGTATCTATTATATTGAAAATTACGGGCTATCTCAATAAATTTTGTTAACTATTTTAAAATGGCAATATTTACAGATACTTTTAATGCTTGGTAGCTGACAAAATAACGAATTCATCCATGTAACACAATATGACCTACAAATGACCTACAAACCAGAAAAAAATGGAATAAATAAAATTCAACGTGTTAGCTTCATTTGCTTTATTTCTGTTACGCAAAATGTTCAAAAATGTTCCATTGAGCTGCTATACATTCATTTAGCCGTGAAGTTATAGAACGTACTGCTGTGTAGTCCATTTCTGAGGGAATCGACGCACAAGACTTGACGATTCTTTCGTTCATGTCGTCTACAGTGTTAGTAGTTGATAAACACGATTCTGTACGAACGCATAGGTGAAGGTATTTATGATATCATAAATGTCTTCCTGTCAACACGGAATCTGTTATTATGTTGTGTATTGCGATACATTTGAATGTAAGCAGCTCAAGGAATATTGAACATTTTGCGTAACAGAAATAACGTAAATTAATCTTACACGTTGAATTTTTATTTATTACATTTTTCTGGGTTGAAGGTCATTTGTAGGTCATACTGTGTTACATGGGTGAATTCGTTATTTTGTCAGCTACAACATTACGTTAACGAAGATATATCATTCCATTTGAAGAAACATCGATGACCTTGAAATCTCATAAAAAAAATGACCCTGAAAATTTTTTCAATTGTGTGCGGAAAAATAACGAGTTTCGTTACCGCAAAAAATTAATGTGCGATGGTAAACATTAAAATTTATGATTTGGATAACCATGTGTGTAAAAATATCTTGAGTTCCTTTATGCGATATAATTGTATAGGATAATCTATATAAATTTATTATGTTGGTCGATTTCAGAGGATTCAGGTATACTATTTCATGTAATGATTGTATCTTAACATACCTAACGCAATACAGTTTCATTTACTGCAAGCTGAGCTGAAGTAGTCAGCCAAAGGTCTCACAGTATTATTTTCACCAGTCACACGAGATTATGTTAGGACGAGACGTGTGGATTACTTACGGAACGGCGTGTTTTTAATTAACGCCTTGTGTAACATCAGTAACAATATAATCAATTTTATAATTAAAAACGAATCAGCTATAGTATTATAAAGATTCGCACTTTAGGCATGAACAAAACTATTAATTCTAATAACGCGGAGCATATACGACTTGTATAAAGTGTTAAAAATATTTCGACAATTTTTTAATCATAATGACTATCAAAAAATGATCATTATGTCATTGGTATACTCTAAACAATTTTATAAACTATTTTTCATTGGGGAAAGAGCATGACCTTGATAATTAACGGACGTTGAATTTTCATTCATTGATATTTTATAATGGAAAATTTTTATAGGAAACGGTGAATGTTGAGACGAGAAGCGTAGATACGAAGGTTACGGATAGGCGTATCTCGAATTGTCACAGATTCACCGGTGAACACAGTGAACACCGTTGCCGGTGCTGGCAGGCGTTCGTCGGGTACTCGCACCTCCCTCAGGAATGCAGTCACCGTTATGTCACTGATATTCCGGTACTTGTACCCGCGGACACGGGTGAAAAGGAGTCGAGAACCCGTCGCAGATTTCCACGTATGAACCGCGCGAGCCGTTTTCCGTCGAAGATGAGCGCAAAACCGAGATCCGCCGGCAGATTGCCGGCCTTCTTCACTTTCTCCGCCCCGGGAGGAATAAACAATGCGCGGACGTTCGGCCTCTGAACGCCATACTGCTCTTCAAAACGACCTTTCATAGACCAAACTTATCTTTCGTCTTCATTCAACTCTACTTCAATTTTTGAAAACATACTTTCGCTATGAAATAAAAAATCCTTAACCCTTTACATCCATAGGTAGAATGTGAACACAACATCAGTTTTATTCGTAAAAATTATAAGGATGAATGAGACGACGTTTTCAAATTGTCAATTTAAATATGCAACCTTTCATAGCGAAAATTGAATCGTTCATCTTGTAATTCAAGTTCAATTTTTACAAACACATTTAGTCTAATCAACTTGTAATCATTAACACTTTGCATTCTTACGTCGAATTCATGACTCGACATGAATTTTATTCGCAGAAATTATGAGAACGAATGTGACTCGGCATTTTTAAAATTGCCAGTTCAAATATGCATTAAATTTTATGATATTAATTTTTTCTTTTACGTAAAGGAATATCGTATGAACGCGGAGTAGGACTGTTGAGCGCATGCGCTGAATAGATGGCGGGTGTTCAGCGCATCGGCTAAATAGTTAAAAGTGCTCAATTTTACACGCGTATAACTTCTGAAACACTGTACTCCTGGCAATAAGACTTCCTTTTTCGGTGTTTTCTCGTCGAAATCTATAGGACTGCATAAAAGAAAGTTTTAAAAAATTGGTCCTCCAAAAGAAAGTTTAACCCGTCTTTAAGACGTTTTTAATACGTCTTTAATTCGTCTTTAATACGTCTTTAAGACGTCTTTAATACGTCTTAAAGACGTTCCGAGGTGGGCGTCGTTATACATATACGTTTCTCATATGAGCCGTTCACAGACCAAATCGATTAACTGCCTTTCAAGTTTTCTTAGTTAGTTTATTCTACTAAAGCACTTGATTGACATTTACAGTACTACACTTAAAATAAATTTCCTAATTAACTAATGCTAAATAGTCTCCGTTATGATCACTGTGAGCTAACCTAACCTAGCCCAGAACCTCGATTGAAACGATCTCGTTCATTTTCAAGAAAAAAAGACGCAGACTCTACTTTCTTTTTCGCGGATCGCTACTATTCGAACGTCCTCCGTTTACGTAATCTTCCACAAGCAGCCATAACTCGCCGGTTTCCCTGCGATCCTTCCGGCTACGGTTTCATTTAATTTCCCACGCGATTATGTCCCCGTGCAAGATTTCGACGTTTCGTCACCGACTAATTGCGAGCCCGGGCTAATTGTTCGCAGCCGCGTGGAAATCG
The DNA here is from genome assembly GCA_913789915.3 of Sphecodes monilicornis. NCBI lineage: Eukaryota > Metazoa > Arthropoda > Insecta > Hymenoptera > Halictidae > Sphecodes > Sphecodes monilicornis. The sequence goes on from OU565296.1 coordinate 21,513,858, forward strand.
TCGCGATTTAGGGGAGAAATCTGTGCCGCGAATCGGCACGCGAGGTTCTCGCGGTCTCATGCGCAAAACGGGTCTCTCGTGAACTCGCCTAATTATGCTGGGATGGAGTGGCAAGTGGCGCACGTACTGGCCGATTTAATGTGTAATCATGATCCATCCACTCCATAAATTCGTTTTCTAAAAGAAAATGTCTCGGGTCCAGTTTCTCTAGCAAAAATTTCTGGATTTGGTTAGAAAGTTGGTACATTAAGGAAAATTATGGTTGAGGAACACGGGGGAGAAGCTTTCCTGTTCTGTAGAACTTGCCGAGGGAAACAGGAAGAAATTAAAATGGTCTGGAGTTAGGCTAAATTGATCCTTCTTGACAGAGTTGTGCAGAATTACAATTGAATTATTCCAGGAATTATAATTACAAAGTAATTGAATTACATTGTAATTCAGTCGTATTGTAATTTGAAATTCAGATCTTCGTTCAATTAAATTACAATGTAATTCGTAATTGCAATTGGAGTACAATTATAAAATACTATGTAATTGAATTACATTAATTACGCATTACGATGTAATTAAATTAAAATTAAAAATTCAAGAATAATAAAGTAATAGGTAATAACAGTATCAGACAGAACGAATTTATTATTTATAAATTTATAATATCTGAACAGAAATAACTTCTGCGTTACACATTATTTAAATTTCAAACATAAATTACACAATTGAATTATATTGTATTCCAATTACACATCTGACCGAAATAATTAGTGATTGAATTAATTGAAAGAATCGAATTATGTGATTCAATTACGACGTAGTTGAATTATTATGTAATTAAAATACAATGTGATTCAATTGTGTAATTGAACACAATCTGCCATGTAGCACAAAATCACTATTATGACAATGCGAAATCGTTTTTATAAAAATAGAATTATTAGGTGGGTGAAAAATAATTTCTAGTAAATGTTATATGCTTACTCTACTTATTTTGAAGCTGTCTCCTTTAAAATCATTTTTTCAAGGCTTCATAAGTAACAAGATTGATTTTTATCATTTTTAATTCATTCAGAGTTCAAGCAATTTTTGCTAACGTTGAATAAATAACAGGATGCAATAAAAAAAATTCTCTACAAAGTACAAAATCAAATAGTTCAGCAAATTATATTTGCATCATCCTAATACCGAATGAACGAGGGTGGACTTCCAGTATTCTTAAAATTCCCTGATTATTTGAAGATCGACTAGACGCAAGAAAATTGCAAATTTATTGCACCAAGTCGCCAATAAATCATCCCAATAGGATCTCGACCGACTGAACCTCTTAAAACCGTTTCCAATGCAATGGTTCTTCTCTTTGTTGCAGGTTCCTGCCACGAATGTCTTCACCTGTCCGAACGGTGAGTAACATCGAAAATCTCTCTTATTTTCTATAGTAGAAACCGGGCCAGGTAACAGCTCAGGTGAGCATTCGGTTGCCTTGAAAAGGTCGCAGCCGATGGTCCTATACCTGGCCAGGTAGACTGGCGAACATGTGGACCGAGGTCAGGCTTTGACTCCGCTTAAAGCCTGTTTCACATTGTGAACATTTGGTCCATCTGCTCCTCGACAGCTCCATAGAAGGCCAAAATTTCTTTTTAATACACCTGGCAAGCTCTCGTTTCTTCCGAATCTTCCGCAAAAGACATGCAGAATATCCGGTAACTCTAAAATTTAACTTTTACAAATTGTACAGAATCCAAAAGCGTTGAATTTGAATATTCTCCTTCGCTATGAATAAATCGTGATTGCAAACAGTAAAATGGAAATGGAGTGATTTGTTCGAATCAATGAACTATCTTTCTGCCATTTTTGACGCCATTTTTATGAAATGCGAAATTATATTAGAATTTTATTATATTTACTTATTAGTCATATTATTTGAGTATAAATAGCTAATATTTTAAACTTACTGCTGAAAGATTAGAATTTAAATGACATGTTTAGAACTCTGGATGAAAATGCATCCAGTGGAATAAACTTAATAATAACTAGACTGCGGATCTGTATGCAAAATAAAAAATTGTCTACATTAATTGCAAGAGACTGATGCCAAATAGGCATTTCATTTTTACTTTAATAATTTGAACAAGCTGACCATAAGAATTTGGCATTCTTAAATCGAATTCTACTTTCTACTGTTTTGCACCTATTCATTTTTACCATAAATGCATAAAATCAGCAGTCTAATTATAATCAATTCATATCGCATTCACATCGATTCGGATAATGGTTCCTAAATTTTCTTTATAACTAGTAGTGTAAAGTGTAGTGCAAAAATTATTATTTGTCGTCCACGTGTTTTATTTCTGTCGCCATTTATTCTAACATTCCTTTTACAGTGTATTTATATTTGTTTCGAGATAAAACGTCGCGTGCAATTTAAGTAAATAAATATTTAATAGCACTGTGGAAAATGCTGAATAATTTCAATTATATTAGTCGGGCTTCAATGGAGTTTCTCTTCTAAAAAATGGCGGCTATTGCTTTTCTATTGGTTCCGAGCGGACGAGGATCTCTCGATGATTAATTGCTGACTTCCGCCACAGTTATGAATTAAGCGTTCGCATCATCGTTGTGTAGTACTCTCGAGGCGAGACACGTACGGCAAATAAATCACGCGAGGGACAATGAGGATAAGAGTTCGGCCATTCGTAACGTTGCTCCACTTTTCCTCGTTACGGCCAGTGCAATTAAGTAGGCTGCTCGTATCAGTATGAAGCTTCTTGATTCTCAACCGTTTTCTGCATTCGAGACAATTCGAGTTCGATCAACTAAAAAGAAGAGAGAAACAGAGAGAAAGAGAGAGAGAGGGAGAGAGAGAGAGAGAGAGAAAGGGAGAGAGACTGATTGCAGAATTATAGCAGGAGATTGTTCAATTCTTTTTTCACCGGCAGCCGAAAACGACTTTATTTGAATCGGTTGCTTTCGGCCACGCAGGCCTTGGAGACGTTTTGTTTCGCTTTTAATCTGCGAAGGTCTTGGCAAGCAAGATGTAGAAAGCATAATGATATTATAATCTCGTTTAATTTGCCGTATTGACATGTAACTCTTGCGGAACGATGTTATTAAAGCTGACTCATTATTGCACAATGAATGCCTGATTATTAATATTGCTTGTTTAAAACAAAAGTATCCATTTCGGAGTTTACAAATGTTGGTGATTACTGAATTGCAGAACGTATGACAACGTAGGTGATGAAAATATACAATCAATGAACAAATTCGTTTGTTCATTGTAACAAACGTAACAAATTTAATTCTAACAGTTTTGTGTTATGAATTATTGCAAATGCAGACAATTGTGATTAAGTAAATACTACTTTTAGTCAACGATTTTATAATTGTTCGACTGATTCTCCATTTTGTTAATAAATAAATGAACAAGACTATATCGAAAATAACCGAACGAATTCACGTTACGATCCGATAGAAAGAAATTTTTTATTTCAATCACAAATAACAATAAAATATTCTACGTATCATTCTATGATTGTCAACTATGATTTAAATTTGGCATGTGTCTTCAGAGAAATATTCTACAATTTTCCAACCCAGATTTCTTTTCTTTTAAGAAAACTTTGCAGAGTTAAACACTGGCCGACAAACACAAAATGATACATCAAATAGAATTTATTGTTGGCCCATTACAAATGAAATTGTTGAAGTAAACGCATCGATAATTTAAGAAAAGGGTTAGGGTATTTAGAATACTTCGTTCAAGAAAAATGTTTAGAATTAAACAGTGGTCGGCAAAGACAGAATGATACATCGAATAGAATTTAATGTTGACCAATTAGTAATTTTAATGCCGAAGCCAAGGTTATCGATAATACGCGAAAAGGGTTAGGCTACTGTGTGTTAGGGTATTCCAAGCCAAAAGTTTCATACACCCGGTATAGACAATAAAATATCCCAAGCGGTACATTAACGCGCATTCGGTTCCCCGAACGGTACTTCAACACACGCGTTGAAATCTCCTCGATACTTCGTCGCGCATTAAAATCCCTCAAGCGTTTCTTTGCAACGCATTGAAATCATTGCGAGGAAGCTCAGTTTATACTCTATTATTAACCCCTCACACACAACAACTTTTCACCATATACTGCAAACTATCCAACTCTAACGAGCTGGAGAACCCAAGACTCGAAAACTCAGGTTCAGCTCAGGTCGTAAATTACGGCTACTTGCACACCCCTACAAGATGCAGAGATCAACAAATGTAATTCCCACAATAAATCTTGTTTTGATTTTCATACAAAAATGTATGCATCGATTGCAAGAAACAGAGGCTGCATAGATACGTATTCCTCTCAATAATTCGAATAATTGAAAAATAATCGAATTCAGAAAATCTTCCGACATATTCGCTAGTATGTATTTCACCAACTTGTGCAATAAATGCACACAATCCGCAATCCAATTACGACCTATTAATCATATTCTTGAAAGCACTTTCCAACATAGTTAAAACAACGAATTGTGTTCAACCGATGCTCAATTCTTCTCATGATTATTCATTGCCTCTTACAAATTAACATTCACGATTATCTCCTAGAGTACTTCTTTACCATACCTTCTTCATAAACAATTCAAGATCAAGATTCCACAATACGATTACTCACATCTACAATCAACAACCGCACAGCATCTAATTTTTTGCGAAGGATTTTCCCAGCCGCGCAGCATCTGGCTCTAGAAAGTAGCCTCCAACTGTGAAATCCATTTGCCACGGTTGTCTATTAACGGTCTAAGGATCTAGGATTTATTTATCCCTGGCAGGATGCGTTGTCCCTCACCTTGCCAATGATCCCCGCCCTTAAAAACCCATCTCCATCCCCGAAAATCAGGAACGATGGACCGGTCAGGTGAACGGAGCCCGAAATTCTCGACCTGATGCACAATAATGGCATACCGATGCCAAGAGATCACGCAGGTAGGTTGCACCAAGGAAGAAAATGGGAGGAGAGGAAGGCCAAGAAACGAGACGGCATTCCTAAACCGTGAATCCTTCTCCTTCTCTCTCGCATCTACGGCCGTCGTGCTGCATCAGAGACGTCCTACGGGAGAACGATTCTTTAAAAATACACCTCGCGAATTCGCGTCACGGTTGGCCACCTTGCACACCGAGGGAATCGCGAACAATCGCGAGCGTGCATCGCCGTGCAATAGTTTTCGGTAAGCGAGCGCCTGCTCGAGTGCCATTAAGCCTGCACGCGAAATGGCGGACTCGAGTGGTGAATGGGAGCTGTTAATTAACGGCGTCAGTGTCGGTACACTGTGAACAGTGCCGGATTAAGGCCTACAGAGGCCCTAAGCATTTAACATAGTGTTACGAATATGGCACAATAGGTACTCCCGTTATATCGTCGTTACCTAAACGACGATATAACAAGGACAAAAGACAGAGTCGCTTCACGAACGTCGTACCGACCGGTACGCGCACTTCCCTTCCACTTTTAATAAAGAGATTAATTACCTTTTTATAACGGTCTTTTATTAAGTATGCCTAAATTACGCGGTCGCTCGCGTAACAATATTATCTACATACGGTTAACGTAAAGGCATTAGTAATCGATCTTAGTATTAATGGTTGGCCATTTTCTAGGAAAAACGTGAAGAATTCACTTTTTAGAAGTATGTAATTATCTTTTGAAAGAGGCGCGATGTGTTGTATTATCCACCGGACCAACTGCGAAACATTTTTACTTAAAGGAATATTCTAGCCCACAATTTCATTTTTTGAACTTTTTAGGGATCTTTTTACAAACAAATATAGGTTTCTTAAGCTTCATACGGTCTCAGAGTGAAAATTCGCCCATTTTCTATTTTTACATCCTGTACAATTATTGTACAATTATCCTGTACAATTATTGTACAATTATCTTGTACAATTATAGTACAATTATATTGTACAATCCCCTATGCGTCTGTATTATGAGATGTACTGCATACATATTTATTTATGTTTCGCGAATGTTCACGATTTTTTTCATGTGAAAATAATCAAAACTGATTCAGATATATGTCATTGAGCAAGGTTTCTTTAAAAAAGGCTACGAATTCAATTCTGCACCTATTAGCGAGACTGTGAAGTACATTTATGACAAAAATGAGTAGTTGCAATTTGAAACAGAAATATTGAAATAATTGAAGCGTGTTAATATATTTCTAAATTCCTCCTGCTTCTATTGTCATTTTAATAATCAGATTGCGAGTTTTGTCTTACGAAATAAAAATTGTCTTTATCATATTTGTAAGAAAATCCTTTCTTCTTTAATAACTTCCATAACCCGGAAGTAATAACATTTTAAAATTCTTTTAATGTTCCTACTCTTTTACAATTGCACCCACTCGTTTCTGCCATAAATGCACGTCATTTGCCACAAATTAGTAGGATTTTTCGTATTAATCATAATGTAATTTACCCATTGCTAGTAACATTTAGCAAATACATTTTCTGATGTGCAGTTCTGCCCTAACTAAACTGGTTTACCAGCGTTATATGTTTCGTAGTGTTTACGGGTGTTCAGTTGTGTAATAATATATGTTGCACGTTAATTGGTGTCTTGTACGTTGAGTTTTCAATGTTTCCTGCGCACGGGGCCGTAATCGGACACTTAAACGCTGCATTAATGAAGATTGTAGAATATATAGGGAGTACACCATAATTTTCGTTCATTTCGAAAGTTAGTTGTTTTTTAGATTTGTACACTGCTTCTCTGAATATAGAAATATTAAATACTACACAATATATAATAAGTAGACTATAGGATCATATACATTTATAACAATAGTGAGTTGGCGGAATATAAAACAGTAGAAAGATTAAAATAATTTAAGAATGTCAATGTACCATCTTCAGCCTTTTAGACTCGTTGAAGAATGAAATACATTTTTACTTGTCACCCATTTCTTGCAATTCACTAGACAATTTTTATTTTGCATAAAGATCCGCAGTTTAATAATAAGAGTGTCTGGTAACGATGTTTTAATAATAAATCATAGCATCGACGCGAGCAAATAACTTAAGACATTCATATAGAAAGTATAAGACCATAACCGGTTTCTGTAAAGTTTATTTCGTAAACTCTGCCTTCTGAGAGCCGACAGAATGTCATAGATTCCGGAATTCGTGGTTGTGGAAGGTGATTACGAATACCTCGTTAAAAAAAAGTACAGCTAAAATTTGAAATACAGGCGAACGACTGTATACAGTATTTTTGGACCTGTATGCCCAAACTTTTCAACGGTACTGTGTGCATTTACATATGTACATACTTTCGTGGAACGGGATTCCAAAAAGTGGAGCATACGGAACGTTCTCGCGACAGATCGTCCGTTGTGTCGTATCTGAGATCCTGTCAGCTTGTTTGCGTTGGATTTTAATGCTACGCTTATACAGGGTACTCTTAAAGTATACGAACAGACCTTGGAGACTTCGTTTCGGGAACGAAAGAAAAATGAGTAAAATTCTACGTAAAATTTTTAACCATCTTAATAACTATAAAACTTAACTCAGGTCCTGTAAGCTTCTTCGACTTGGATTTTAATGCTACGCTTATACAGGGTACTCTTAAAGTATACGAACAGACCTTGGAGACTTCGTTTCGGGAACGAAAAAAAAATGAGTAAAATTCTAAATAAAATTCTTGATCATTATAATAGCTAGACTGCAGCCTTCATGCAAAATAAAAAAATATTTCTATCAATTGCAACTGACTGAGTCCAATAGAATATTTGTTATTTTATGCCCTAAGTATATTTAAATATTCGCAATGAATAAACTGAAGGACAGATACTATCAAGATACTTTTATCGCATGGTGGATATGGTTATTCAGATTTTTCTAATTTTAGCACAGCAATGATATTTCGATTAAAAGTCATCAGGCGTATGAGTGTCGACACAGAATATTCCGTGTTCTTCTCGAACAAGAAAGTGCTAATAAACGCGAGACGAACAGCATGCATGGTACCAACATGGCCGTTTGACCTTTTAAAAGAAAGGAAGGCCGCCGAGGTCTTTTGCGGTGAGGCCAACTGAAATTGCATTGAGGAGTCATTGAGTAATGGTACACTAATTCACTTGATCGAACCTATACTGTGTTCGAAGAAACTCAGAACTGTTGACTTCAAGTTAGTTTACTCGAATGTCCAAGATTTCAAACATTTGAAGACCTAATGGAGACTTCGAACTTATACTGTAACTCACACTGAAACTTCTGTTATTAATGTTCAGCATTATAATATTTCTAATGTACAGAGATAGTGTACAAGGTTGAAAAAGTTCAATTGTTCATTGTTATATTCGTTGCAATGTAAAATATTCCGGGAAACGTTCTTCTTAAGTAGATTAACGTGCAAGAACGATTCGCTGTAACCTACTGAGCGCATAAATAGCAAGTTAGTCAAGCTTCCGCAAAAAGAATCACGGTTATCCGCGGCACTTTTGATTTCCGAGGCGTCATCCTCTTGAGGAGTCGCAGAACAAGTAGGATAGTCGACGATCTCTCATGACACCAATCGATTTCCCGGTAGCCAGACTCAAGTACCAGTTTCCTAGATAGCTGTGTGTCACATAGATGCTGCCTGTGTTCCCATTTTTAAAAATCTTACTGGTCAACTCCAGTTTCCAATTTTACTAGACGAACTCTAGCTTCCAATTTCACAAGATGAACTCTAGATCCTAATATTTTTGTGATGAACTCTAGCTTCCAATTTAATCGGATGAACTTCTGCTGCCAATTTTACTAGATGAACTCTAGTTTAGAAATTTTATCTGACGAACTCTAGCTTCGAATTTCACAAGATGAACTCTAGATCCTAATATTTTTGTGATGAACTCTAGCTTCCAATTTAATCGGATGAACTCTAGCTTCGAATTTTATTAGACGAACTCTATCTTTCAATTTATTCTGATGAAGTCTAGTTTCCAATTTCACAAGATAAACTCTAGTTCCTAAGTTTTTGGTGATGAGCTCTAGGTTCTAATCGCAATGGACGAAATCTAGCTGCTAGTTTCATCTGATAAACTTTAGCTTCCAATTTTATCTGCTGAACTCCAGCTTCTGATTTTACTGGACGAGCTCTATCTACGAATGTCACAAGACGGACTCCAGTTTCCAATTTTATTTAACGAGTTCTAGCTTCTAGTTTTATCTAATGAATTCCTGCTTTTAGCTCTCTTCAACAAAGTCCCCGTAAACCCTGAATGCCCAGCGCTAAAATATCTAGGTAACTTAAAAAGCGAAGCAGCCACTTTCCTTCGAAGCACACGTCGGTTGCCAAATGTACTCTTCGCGCAGAAAGTCACAGAAAGTTCCCCGTTCGGAATGCAAAAATTTTATTTACACCGTAGAACCAGTCCCTGACTTCTCAATTCGAACGGTCAACAAAGCGAGCACGCGAGGACGTTTCACTCGACGGCGGATTCTCTTTTACAATGTTACCCGTTTACCCACCGACCTACCTTTGACTCGCATACGGTGCGTCGCACTAAAAACGATCGAGGTCGTTCTGTCCGTCACTGTCTGTACAGGTCACCGGTTAACCGCGTTTCCTGCCACCTCGAAGGCTTCGCCCGTTGCGAATTGATCTACCTCGCCACGTAACTGGTTCCCCATAGGGACGACCGTCCCATGAAGTCCGTAGAACTTCGAGAAGAAACCCCGGAAACCCTCTATCCGCCATCTAAAATTATCATCGTAATTGTAAAACACACTGTAATAGAACAGATGTCGAAAATAATTAAAACCTAGAATCGAAAAAATTAGGAACCTTTTTAAGGTCCTTTTACGTTATATTTTTATATTTATACAGGGTGTCCCATTTAAGTTGAGATTGTATAAAATCCCGAAGACATGTGATTTAACACTAAACCACGGTCAAATGACCGGTTTTAGATTTTGCAATTATTGAAATTGTAAAAATTCGTTTATCTAAAATAATGGAATAAATTTCATTGTAAAAGCATCTATTATATTGGAATTTACGGACAATCTGAATAGATCTAGGGTTGCCATTTTTATAATGCAACATTCGCCCTTTAGTGTTTCGTGTGCGGAGTCAAATGGCACTACTAGTTTTCTAATGCGTGGCGTTTTCAAGGTTATTCCAAGATTATTTTGTCTTTTTTTATCATAAACACATATTTCTTTATTTCGGAATCATATTCTACGTAAAAAAATGCACAACTTTTGTTTGAAACATCTTTTTGTAAGTTCAATATTTCTTAACATATTTAGCTGATTTTTCATAGTTTATGTCAAGGATAATTTTGTTTTTCTATTAAAATGACAACGTTATTTTCTTCTGGAAGATTTTTTATTTCATTTAAGAGCAGCATAATAACTGCTCGAAATTTTTACCCTCAACTTCTAGACACTTAGTAATTCGTTTAATAAAAGACTCATGAACACATAATAAAGTTCTTACAAACTTACAAAATAATGTTTCAAGCAAAAGTTGTGCATTTTTTTACGTAGAATATGATTCCGAAATAAAAATATGGGTTTATGATAAAAAAAGATAAAATGACCTTGGAATAACCTTGAAAACGCCCACGCATTAGAAAATTAGTACTGCCATTTGACTCCTCATTCGAAACACTAAAGGACGTGTGTCAGTTTGTTGTTTTTAAATCATATTTCTTTGAGATTGTTTACAATCTCAAATTAAATGGGACACCCTGTACATTACAATATTATATGCTGATTCCAAAGCGTGTACTTTTCACTTCCATACCTTTGAACCTAATTTTTTCACAGTACTTTATTCTTATAAAACTAAGTGACAAGTTGAAGCTACTTTTTTCTTGATATTTCACAAATATAAACTAGCCACACTTTGAAGAGTTTATGACAAATAAAGGGAAGTTTGTATTTTGATGTTAAAGTATACGGTTATTGGCTAAATCGAAAAATACATTTTCTGTAGTTCAGAGAAAAAACTTTCTAGTAGAAAATGCTTATAGCAAATGAGAATATTCAATTTTTCAACGTTGATGGATAAACTGGACTCATCGTTGAACATCGAAACTTTATTCATTGACAAGCAACTCTATTTTATATGCAACACTGTCAGCACGCAATAGAAACTAAATTAGTCGATTCGTTGTTGTGCAGGATGGGAACTGAGGGGCATACATTGTTACAAATTCTTCAACATCAGGCACTCCTGGGAAAAAGCGGCGGAACTATGCAGAAGGTAAGTGGTCCATTGGTATATATAGTAAATTAACAATAAAGTTCGTGTCACGATTTTTCGCTCCGTTGGCAGTATCGACAGTCTGCGTACACTTTCCATCACCCTTCGATCATTTACGTGAGCAGTATCGTGTATAATATGTTTTCAATCTTGCAGTAAGTGGCACAGGATGTCCCTTAAAGATAAGCATTACAAACATTTTCCAAAGCCATCAGCAACTCCAACTTGTATAACAAAGTTCTTAAAAACATGTTAAAAACGAACATTTTTATTTCTTTCATCGATTTACTTTTGAAAATAGCGTCAGTGTTAAATGTACAAATTAATTCGTGACCATTTCTTCATTAATTTCTTGCTCATTTACAAACAATAAAAATATGATCAAGTCCTCAAAATAATCCCCATTATTTTCTATACAATTTTAACCTATCCTATAAGTAACTAACGAATCATGTAGCAAGTAGTGTCGCTAGAGACACACAAAACTGGGTGGATTTTCCTCTCCTCCTTTTCCCCTTCCACTATCCCATTCCACTACCTGAGCACACTCCAACGTGCCCCACTAAGACTGTAGACTGGTCACGACGTGCCGCGCAAAGTGTTACATATTACTCTGGTCATCAGAGAGGTGGTAAACTGCATTCCCTTCGATTTGACCGATCTGGCGACACTGGTAGCAAGTATGAATTTGAAACAAAGTTGCAATTGACTAACTGTTAGATCCACGTATTAATATGTATACTTAATATTAAAACAAATTTGAACTGATCAATCGTGAGGGCAATAAATCATTTTGTTTACTCCATATTAAAATAAAATTACAATTGATGAATCGTGAGGACCACGTATTAATTTGTATATCTAATATTAAAACAAATTTGAACTGATCAATCGTGAGGGCAATAAATTATTTTGTTTACTCCATATTAAAATAAAATTACAATTGATGAATCGTGAGGACCACGTATTAATTTGTATATCTAATATTAAAACAAATTTGGACTGATCAATCGTGAGCGCAACAAATTATTTTGCATACACGTAATGTTAAAATAAAATTACAATTGATCAATGGCGGAGGCTGCGAATGTGTATAAGTGTTCAGAAATTTTATTTGGAATGTTTGAAGCGAGTTTTTCGTTTTCGGACTCGCGTTTCGCGAGGAATGATGGAAGAGAAAAGCAGGGGCAAAGCGATGTACTTTTGCAGCTGTGTTATTACACGCTAGAATGGAGCAAGAGATCGACGAATTCATGTACAATTGCAGGTACGGCAGCGAACTGATGGTAGTGGAGTCGTACAGCGAGAACAACATGTCCGCGAGCATGATCGGCCGGCATTTGGATCGTTACTGGCTGGGTTTGGCCTCCCTCGACGATTTACGGACCAACACGCTCGAATCGGCTGCAGGAATGCTCGTCTCCCAATACGCCGGTTTGTAAAACCATGTTTCCTTCGACGCGCTGCTTGAAAAGATTCACGATCGAATTGCTGTGTTATTCATAAATAATACTACAACTCAACAGGAAAAACATGCCACTATAATAAATTTCATAAAGACCCAGTTGTTGCATCCGTCGCAAATCATGCACTAAATTCTAGTTCACCTGAGACATTCACCTGAGACAGTAAAATTGATCTAGGAAATCTAGTTTGCATTCTGCATCAGCAAATAAAAAATAAGTAAATGCACTTGGAAGTTACAAATGTAGTAATGTATCACTGAATAGTTACTATAGGTGGTCCAATATAGAATTTATTAAATTCAGTATTAATAAGTAGTCTAAATTTAAGCGAACGCACAGGCGACCTTAAAATCAACGTAGAAATCCCAATAAACTTTATCAATCGAAATCTCAATGCTGGACAGGATAAATGCATAATAGAATTTCATTGACAACTTAGTAAATCTTGTAGATAATTAATAGACTGCGGATCACTGTGCAAAATAAACATTTTCTGCTATTTTAATATTTATATTTTCATCTACTTCTTCCTTTTAAAAATTTCAACACAATAGTATATCATTATTCTCCAACTATTTTAATATTTCTACCGTTTTGAATTGTGGAAATCAAATTTTTCCTATAAATGCATAAAATCCGTAGTCCAATTAAATTATCAGAAACTAGTTAGTTCCTAATTTAATTCGAAATTGAATTAAAGCCAAGCTTTGCAATTCGACGTAGAATCTTTGAAACTTCGCTGACGATACAGCCGACTGTTTTATGCGTTCAGAAGTACTATACAAGTCTAATTAGCAATTAGAAAACTGTTCGGACGGTGCATTAATGGACACCTGTTTCTATGATAAAACTCGTCCGTGCACGTGTATGTTCACCGGCCGGTTTTCATCGGGGTCACGGAAACGCGGAACTGCACGGTGTATACGGCACGAAGACATACTTTTCCCACAACAATGCGCAGATACTGTCTCGCTTTTATGTCTGCGCCGGCACGAGTTGCAATTTACTCGTCTGGCGAGGGGCACACGCGCATTTGAATAGCCTTATCCTATACTATGACTTTTAACAGATCCGAAACGCATTTATTATTTTCAATTAACCCGATCCTATTAATCCACCATAACGACAGAAAAACATTCATCCTTTTCCCACATCGTCCACAATGTTCTACAATGTTCACATTCACGCTACTTTCCGAATAAAGATAGTATAATACAGTGTTTCTATAATGTTTATATTCAGACTACTCTTCTAGTAATGGTATTATAGTACATCATTTTTACATTGTTCATTTTTCGAGTACCCTTCCAGTAATGGAGTTATGATATAGTATTTCTGCAATGTTCATATTCAGACTATACTTTTGATACTGGCATTATAATACAGTCTACTTATTTGCATCCTAGAATCTTTACACAAGTAGATATATTATGAATTAACAAGAACCGAAGAAAACATGTAAAACATAGTAAAATCATCAGACAATGATGAAATTGTAAAATCGTGTCCTCTTCAACTATAACCGAATAAAATGTTTCCAATCCCAAACAATAATTTTGGGCAATAATTGTAGTAAGGAGATGGTTAAATTATTTCAAACCACATCTGTCTTTGACTTTTTTAGTTAGATGTGTTCCTTCATTAATTAAATTCAGTCGATTCGAATGAAACCTGACGAAAATCAATAATTGAATCTTCTGGATGAATGCAAGATCCTCGGATTGTTTTTTGGCAGAGGAAACTTGATATACTTCTGAGGATCGAATAAACGTGATTAGGAGGTAGTAACAATTATGATATCCAGGTTTCTGGGCGTCGAGGCAGCCGAATCCGCAATCAGGTGAATGCGTGGACGTCGCGTTGACGGACGACCGGCAAACGTGGGAGCTAACCACGTGTGAATCATTGCTTCCGTTCATGTGCCGCGCCAACGCCTGCCCAGCAGGTAAATCATCGCGGTCATCGTGACCCTTTTAACACTAAACCTACCGATCATTAAAGTTGTCTAGTATATGAAGTGTGTAAGTGTGTAAGTAGTGTTGCCTTATCAAAATGGCACGATTGAATTAATTTAGATTTTTTGCGGTTTTTATGTTACCGCGTACATTAATAAAGCAGCGAGTATAATCATTTCCAGAGGAATCAACTTGATAACTTCAAAAATTGTGAAATAAAAAATCTGAAACGGATCATTTGACCAGCAGTGGTAGATTTAGTGTTAATCATCTATTCCCATAATGTTGAACCGCGTGATCTCCGTTTCGTAGGCTCGTTCCACTGTTCGAACGGGAAATGCGTGAACGCGGCGTTCAAGTGCGACAAACAGGACGACTGCGGCGACTTCTCTGACGAAATCGACTGCCCGGCTAATTGTCAGTTTTACATGGCGAGCAGCGGGGACGTTGTCGAGAGTCCTAATTACCCGCACAAGTATGCACCCCTGAGCAACTGCAAATGGACCTTGGAGGGACCCCAAGGCCACAACATCCTCTTACAGGTACGCGGCGAGATACTGCTCGAATTAATTATATTTTATTCTTTATATTATAAGATTATGTTATATTTATATATTAACAATTTTATGTGGATAGCAATGCGTAATGAGGCTTTTTTAAAATATAAATTTAATAGCTGGAAGATTATACTTTGCGATAGATTGCGATAGAAAATTTATAATCCCGTCGAAAGATCAAGAAATCCTGACCAAAAGCTCAGGAAAAAATGATTGAACAGTAAAAGCTCGTTTCCATATGTAAAATGTTAATATTCTTTAAAATGAGATGACATCTGACGAATCTATCTCTCTAGTTCCAAGAATTCGAGACGGAAAAAAGCTTCGACATAGTTCAAATCCTGGTCGGCGGCCGTACGGAGGAGAAGTCCGTGAATCTGGCGACCCTCTCTGGCAAGCAGGAGCTGAGCAACAAGCTGTTCGTATCAGCCTCGAACTTTATGATTATTAAATTCAGCACGGACTCTTCCGTGGAGAGGAAAGGTTTCCGTGCTTCTTGGAAGACCGAACCGCAAACCTGCGGCGGTATTCTCCGAGCGACGCCTCAAGGACAAGTGCTCACTTCACCGGGATATCCGCAGAATTATCCGGGTGGCTTGGAATGTCTCTACATCCTGCAAGCGCAACCTGGTCGTATCATGTCTTTGGAGGTAGTGTATACGCACATGTAAATAAATAGACACACGTGTGTCGAGAATATCGAATCGATCGAGACGCACCACAACAACAACTTTTTCTTCTTCTTCTTCTTCATATTTGTGTTTACGTTTCCCTCAGATCGAGGACTTGGATCTCGAAACGAACCGTGACTACATCCTCATCCGAGACGGTGAGTCACCGATGAGCAGGCCTATCGCAAGACTGACAGGAAAGTCCGAGGATAACCCGACGGTGATCATGTCTACCGGGAACAGCCTATATCTCTACTTCAAGACGAGCCTCGGCGATTCGAGACGCGGATTTAGCATTCGATACACTCAGGGCTGCAAGGCCACGATCATCGCGAGGAACGGGACCGTTCAGTCGCCATCTTTCGGACTGAACGACTATCCTAACAACCAAGAATGCCTTTACAGGGTCAAGAACCCTCATGGAGGACCCCTGTCCCTCAAATTCGTTAACTTTAACCTTCACAAGACTGATTTTGTACAGGTACCCTAATCCTTATCGTTCAAACACCTTCATCTTTTTTTTCAATTCATACTAGAACCTCGATTATCCGAATTAATAAGAGGGACGTGGACTTTCCTATAATAGAACAGTTTATTTAATTTCAATGCTGAATGTTTAAACTGACCTACACGTAGAACGTATTCAAACAATAAAGAAGTCATCTGAGATTCGGATAATGAGGTTACTGTACTTCAATCTGTATAATATAACACTTCGATCGACAGATCTACGATGGTCCAAATACTAACGGACTTAGACTGCATCCTGGGAACGGATTCACGTCCAACACTCGACCAAAAATCACACTCACTGCCGAAAGCGGAGAGATGTTAGTACGTTTCACTTCTGACGCGTTGCACAGCAGCACTGGCTGGCAAGCCGAGTTCTCAGCAGGTACGTACATCATTGACTTGAATGTTTAATAACTTTCACAAGTGTTATCGAATTCGCTCGAAATTGTATATACAGGGCGAGTCACCTAACGTTTGCACCTCAAATATCTTCGTTGTTTCTAAAGATACGTAAAATATGGCAAGGACAAAGTTGAATGGTACAATGGGGCTGACACGATGCCAGAAAAGAATTTTGTTTTTGTCATTTTTTTTTTTAGAGATATCAAGGTCACCTTGACTTTTTTCAATTGAACCACCCTTTTTTAAACACCTACAATGATAGTCCCTTTCATTACGAATTCAGTGAATACAATTACTCAAGGTCATTCAAGGTCGCGGACAGAGATAACATATAAGATTTAACATCGAGACATGCCTGTAAACGTGCTTTGAAGGAATGTTGAACTCTGTCCGTTACCTTGAATGACCTTGAGTAATTATAGTCACCGAACTCGTAATAAAAGGGACTATCATTATAGGATGAGGCACAAACGATTGCCACCTCAAATATCTTCGTTGTCTTTAAAGATACGTCAAATGTCTGATGGACAAAGTTGAATGGTTCAGTGGGGCTCACACGATGCCAAGAAAATTTTTGTTTTTATGTCATTTTTTTTAGAGATTTTCACGGTTACCTTCATTTTTTTAAGTGGAACCACCCTCTTTTAAGCACGTACAATGACAGTCCCTTACATTACGAATTCAGTGACTATAATTACTCGACCGCGACCTTGAATGACCTTGAGTAATTATAGTCACTGAATTAGTAATGAAAAGGACTATCATCGTAGGTGTTTAAAAAAGGGTGGTTCCATTTAAAAAAGTCAAGGTGACCTTGATATCTAATTATAAGATTAATTATAAGATCTACAATAATTACCTGAACATAATCCAGTCTAACCAATACTTCACTGTTCACAGACTGTCCATACCTACAATCAGGCGAAGGAGCACTCGCTTCGAGCAGAGACACTGCCTTCGGCACACCTGTCACGTTCTCGTGTCCCCTGGGCCAGGAATTCGCAACTGGCAAGCCAAAACTCACCACAGAGTGTCTCCCAGGTGGAAACTGGTCTGTCACCTACATCCCCAACTGCCAAGAAGTCTACTGTGGTCCGGTACCACAGATTGACAATGGATTTTCTATTGGATCGTCTAACGTCACCTACAAAGGCTTAGCTACCTATCAGTGCTACGCTGGATTTGCGTTCCCATCTGGGAGACCCACTGAGAAGATCTCTTGCTTGGCTGACGGAAGATGGGAGAAGAAACCTTCTTGCTTAGGTAAGCGTCCAAAAACATGGTAACTTTATAAGGAAAACGTTAGAAAAATTGTTGGAAAAAAGAACCAGTTCGGAAACATTTTGTTCAGACATTCCGTACAGTCCTTTTGAATTTTTCGTAGGTCCCTAAAATATTTTACAAAATTAAACAATTCTACAGAATCCTACAAAATTAGTCACTTACTGTTTCATAATTTGTGCTGACTATGTTCATCTTTAACAAAGCTTATACCTCTCTATGAAGACAACTATGGGTCTCTACAGTTTGTTCCCTAGACGTCTGCTTTTTAGAAAAACTTTTACAGAATTTTAGAAAATTAATCACCTACTCTATTATACTTTGGGCTGACTATATTCACCTTTAGCAACCCACTCCCTTTCTGGGAGTGCAGGTTTACCCCTAGATTTCAGTTTTTTAGAAGCAAGATTAGAAACTCTTACTGTCAATCATGTATCGTGCCAACTATGTTCAGTTTTAGCATAGAAACACCTTTTCTGGGTCCCTGTAGATTTTCCCTTAGCCTCTCTGCTTCCAAAAGGAAGCCAATAGAAAATTCTCTCTAACTAATAATGTTCTCATCGCTTAACAAATTACTACTTGTCTGCAGCGTCTCAGTGTTCGCCACTTCCCGAAGCTCCCCATTCGAACATCACGATCCTAAACGGAGGTGGTCGCAGCTACGGAACCATAGTTAGGTTCGAATGCGAGCCAGGATATGTCAGAAGCGGACATCCTGTTATTCTCTGTATGAGCAACGGCACCTGGTCCGACGAGGTGCCAACGTGTTCCAGTAAGTATTCATTAAAATCCATTCGCAACCGGTTGCAAAACGACAATTGACAATGGTTTGTGTAGGAGCTAAGTGTCCGTTGCTGCCCACGATCAAGAACGGTTTCGTGGTCGACTCGTCCAGGGACTACTTTTATGGAGACGATGCCAGGGTTCAGTGCAACAGAGGCTACAAACTATCCGGGTCTAATATTATACAGTGTGGACCAAATCAGCATTTCGACAATGTTCCTACTTGCGAAGGTAAGATTGGATTATTTGTAATTCTTAGACTACAGATTTCAAGCAACTGGATTGAATAGACTGCGGATTTTATGCGTGTACGGCGACAATCAATAGATTATATACACAGGAGTGAAAATATTCAACAAAATTTAATAATACAGTTCTCGACTTACTAAAATTATTAAAAAGAGAAATCAATGTCTATGTAGTTGCTGTATCTTGCATTTAACGCAGATAATTTTTATTTTGCATAAAAATCCACAGTTTAACGATAACAATAAGTGCAATACAAAACTGTGAAGACATTAGAAGAATTTGAGTATATTACTATATCATTTTCGACTTATTGAAAATATTAGAGGATAAATTCATTTTCGTATGTGTTTTGCAATTTTCAATTGACTAGGAGAATTTTTATTTTGCAGAACGATCCGCAGTCTAGTGATTATTCTGGATTGATAATTTCTTGGTTCATGATATTCCTTTTGCTTCACAGATATCAACGAGTGTGCATCGAGCCAGTGCGATCTGGCTTCCACCGAATGCATAAACAATCCAGGCGCATTCACCTGCAAGTGCAAGTCCGGATTCGCTCCTACGATGGAGTGCAGACCCATTGGAGACCTTGGGCTCATTAATGGAGGCATTCCCGATGAGTCCATCACTGTTTCGAGCTCCGAAAACGGATACACGAAAACGGTGAGTGTTTTTAATCAATATACTACGGATTTTAGAGACAAAAATCAATAGCGCTAAACAAAAATGAAAATACATTAGTGGAATTTAAAAATGTTATATTAATTTTGACTTTTTAAAATGTTTAAAGGAGAGAAAACACATTTTCATTGAACTTCAGTGTCTTAGAATCGACTCGGACAATTTTGATTTTGCATAAAAATCAACAATTTAAAGCAATCAATATTCAGACAGCGCATTTTATGCACTTAAAACAAAAAATTGACAAGAGTGATTTAAAACAGCAAAAACATTAGAAGAATTTAGAAATACTTTTATATTATTATTTTGAACCCATTAAACATATTAATATAACCATTTTGTAGCAATTCGGATAGAAAATTTTGTTTGTATTAAAGGAAATGCGGATGTAGAATATAAATTTAATATAAATTTTCCTTCTCTTTCGGGAAATTCATAAAATCAAAAAAATTCGAATTGCAAATTTATTGAAAATAGAAAATGCATTTTTAGAACATCCCGATCAGAAAAATGCTTCTGTCCCAGTCTTATTACTTTGTACAGAGTCTGAATTGAGATATACTGATTAAACAATCGTGATTTTCAATTTAGGGAATTCGTCTGAACAATGGCGACGGCTGGTGTGGCAACAACATCGAACCAGGCACCAACTGGGTGATGATCGACATGAAAGCTCCCACTATAATTCGGGGATTCCGAACTCAAGTTGTTGCCAGGGTAGACGGCAACATAGCGTACACATCAGCAGTTCGCATTCAGTATACCGACGACCTAACAGACGTCTTCAAGGATTACACGAATCCTGATGGCACTCCAGTAGAGTTCAGAATCCTGGAGCCAACTCTTTCTGTTCTGAACCTCCCAGTGCCAATCGAAGCCAGGTACATAAGGTTCAGAGTGCAGGACTACATCGGCGCGCCTTGCATGAAGCTAGAAATCATGGGATGCACTCGTCTAGAGTGCACTGACATCAATGAATGCGCTGTTAACAACGGAGGCTGCCATCAGAAGTGTATCAACAATCCTGGCAGCTATGCTTGCATGTGTAACACTGGATATGAATTGTACAAAGGAAATGGCACTGCTGGATTTTATATCGAGAAGTATGAGACTGGCGATAGGGATGGAGACTTGTATCAGAAGAACAAGACTTGCGTGCCTGTTATGTGTCCTGCATTAGCTGCACCGGAAAATGGCAAGACCTTGTCGACCAAGGTGAGAACTTGAAGTAGCATATATTACTACAGTAACCCCGCGATCTAAGTCCAACGGCACACTGCGATCTATATCCCTTGGCTTACTCCTTCCACTGCGGGGTATCCCCGGAAGGACCGTGAAGCTCGAGCTGCCTCGGTCGCCGAGCAGTGTGAACATGCCGCGTAATCTGATCCTGGATCGGGTATATCAGTGTGAATCACTACTAATCCAATTACTAAATTTCTTTATTTTTTATTATTTTTTTATGGAACTTTCAGCAACATATTCGTGGCATTTTTCTAATGAAAATGATACCAAATATGATATAATTCCGATGATATTTACTTGTGTAATGAACGATGGAAGTTTTTTTTGGCATTACATTGTACGGACACGCCGGCGGCCGCGACTCTTGTCGTCTCTCTCGTTCCTATACGCTGTCCTTCTTTACGTCCAAAACTTTCATTATTTATTACACAAGTAAATATCATCGGAATTATATCATATTTGGTATCATTTTATGATACCAAATTATGATTCATATTGGTAAAATGTCATTAAAAATAAGTAAAAAATGAAGTTTTATTATTGCACTAGTATTGTCTCACCGATACACTATTTTTTGTTGCGCCTTCGACCGCGTGGTCCGTGTTTGCATGCTGTCCTTTTCTACGTTCGGCGCGGTCGACGCGGTCACAAAAGAATAGTGTCCCTTCACGATCTAAGTCTCGGCAGAGAACCGAAAAAGGACTTAGATCGCGGGGTTTCTGTGGTACATTATAGTGGCTATAATTAATTGTTACTGGATGAAAATGATCTGCCCATAAGGTGTTTAAATTATAGTTGTAGTCTTTCTTTTTTTTTAGAATAATGCCTAGTTATTCCGATTTTTCTTTACAGCAACAACATCACTTTGGCGACCTAGTGAAATTCCAATGCAACTTTGGCTATGTACTATCTGGTTCTTCAGCAGTCATCTGTACATCCAGTGGAGTTTGGAATGGCACTACTCCAGAGTGTCAATGTGAGTACTGAATCATTGTTGTTCAATCAATTAGTATTTCATTGAGAAACTGTAGACGTGGACATTTCATCATACATTCATCTCGAAGTCGATTGTTTCCTGTAGCAATTTGCTGACACTGAAGTATTATTCATTGCACATATGTTTATTAAGAAATGACAAAGTGAAATATCTACCGAGTGCATATACCGTCGGGTGCAAAATTAAGCGGACAACCGTTTAAAACGGTTGATGATTTTTACATTTAACACTAGGTCAACATTTTTAATTTACGATTGTTGAGATTGTGAAGATAAATCCATGAGAAATTATGCATCTAATTTATTTCTTTAGGTATATATTGTATAAGAAATAATCAAATAATTCGAATAGACACATTCGTTCCATTATTAGAAACTAATGTAAAATAGTCACTTTTAGTGCTGCGTAAACCTGTTGTTAAACAACTTTGTTTGAGGTTCAGACGAAGCACTACATTCAAATGGGTAAAATCAGAATATACACACATCGCAACGAGTTCGTGTTACAACCCAGTGAAATTCAACATTGGTCTCAACTCTCAGCAAACTCTAAACAATCACTATCTTTCCACAGACGCAAAGTGTGTATCCTTGCCAGACGATAAGAACGAGGGACTCTCGGTGATCCGCAGCGACGACGCAAGTGTCCTGGTACCATTCAAACAGAACGTGACCCTAAAATGTGGCAGCAACGGTCGCTACCTTCGCAACACAGCGACTTCCGGTTTCCGTCAATGCGCCTACGACCCTAAACCAGGGCTACCAGACTATTGGCTGTCGGGAGCCCAACCAGCCTGTCCTAGAGCAGACTGTGGAAAGCCTCTACCAACACCTGGGGCCGAATATGGTCAATACTTAGACACCAAATACCAATCATCTTTCTTCTTCGGCTGCCAGGACACGTTCAAACTCGCTGGACAAACCAATCGCCATGACAACGTTGTCAGGTGTCAAGCTAATGGCATCTGGGACTTTGGGAACCTCAGATGCGAGGGTCCAGTTTGCGAGGACCCTGGCAGACCCAGTGATGGCTTCCAGATTGCCAGAAGCTACGAACAAGGATCAGAAGTGCAATTCGCTTGCAGCAGACCAGGCTACATCCTCATCAACCCTAGACCCATCGTCTGCGTCAGGGAACCAGAATGTAAAGTGGTGAAGCCTCTGGGATTAGCTTCCGGACGCATCCCTGACTCAGCAATTAATGCTACCACGGAGAAGCCTAACTACGAAGCTAAAAACGTTCGTTTGAACTCCGTGACCGGTTGGTGTGGCAAGCAAGAAGCCTTCACATACGTCAGCGTTGATCTAGGACAGGTGTTTCGCGTGAAGGCGATTTTGGTGAAAGGTGTGGTCACCAATGACATCGTTGGGAGACCTACGGAGATCAGGTTCTTCTACAAGCAAGCCGAGAGCGAGAACTATGTGGTCTACTTCCCCAATTTCAACCTGACCATGAGGGATCCAGGAAATTACGGCGAGCTAGCTATGATCACATTGCCGAAGTATGTCCAGGCGAGGTTCGTTATCTTAGGTATTGTCAGCTACATGGACAACGCGTGCTTGAAGTTTGAGTTGATGGGATGCGAAGAACCTGTTGTTGAACCATTGTTGGGGTACGATTATGGCTTCTCTCCTTGCGTGGATAACGAACCACCGGTGTTCCAGAACTGTCCTCAGCAGCCAATTGTTGTGCAAAAGGGTGCCGATGGTGGACTACTGCCTGTCAACTTCACCGAGCCTACTGCCATTGATAATAGTGGCAGTATAGCAAGGCTTGAGGTCAAACCTCATAGTTTCAGGACACCTTTGAGGGTGTTTGAAGACACTGTGGTTAAATATGTGGCGTTTGACTATGATGGAAATGTTGCAATCTGCGAGATTAATATCACTGTGCCAGGTTGGTATTGATTTCTTGTTTTTTTCAGATTTGCATGATTAATCGATATAATTAATGTTCGCGTAATTATTTACAGATTTGACGCCACCCAGACTCAGCTGTCCGCAAAGCTACGTGATCGAGTTGATCGACAAACAAGAAAGTCATAGCGTTAACTTTAATGAAACTGCAAAGATGATTAATGCTACCGATGCCTCTGGACCTGTGAAGATCACATTCGTCCCTGAGAGAGCAGTGATACCGATTGGCAGCTTTGAGAACGTAACTGTTTACGCGACTGACTCTAGTGGTAATAGGGCGTCTTGTCATTTCCAAGTCTCGGTGCAAGCTACACCTTGTGTGGATTGGGAATTGAAACCACCTGCTCATGGAGGACTGAAATGTGTCCCTGGAGACAAGGGTTTGCAGTGCAGTGCGACATGCAAGAATGGGTACAGGTTCACCGATGGTGCTCCTGCGAAGACATTCACTTGCGGTGTTAATAAACGCTGGTCCCCTGCTTCGGTTGTCCCTGATTGCGTCTCTGAAAGTGAGTTTTTTTTTTTCAATTCTTCGAGCACGTTTAGCCAATCTCATTTAGCTTCAAAATCTCTTCATCGTTCTCCTCTCCAAGTGATTATCTATTAATTACAATGTTTCGTTCTTGCATTTTACAGACACGCAACAAGCTAATTATCACGTGGTAGCAGCTGTGACTTATCGTGCCAACGGTGCAGTTTCGAGATCCTGCCTACCACAATATCAGGACTTAATGTCTCAGTACTACATGAACCTGAACAACATTCTAACTCAACGTTGCTCCGCTGTCAACGTAAATATGAACGTATCATTCGTGAGATCTGTGCCCTATTTACTGGAAGAGAACGTCCTGAAGGTAAGCATAGCAGAGTAACAATAAGAGAATGTTGTTAGTATATTTTACTGATGATTCCACTAACATCGGAATCTTTTGAATTCTAGATGGACTTCATTCTCGTCATCGTTCCCGCCATACGCCAGCCTCAGTTGTACGATCTATGCGGTTCCACGTTGAACCTGATTTTCGATCTTTCTGTTCCTTCTACCAGTGCTGTCATAGAACCATTGTTGAACGTTTCTGCCATTGGAAATCAGTGTCCTCCTCTCAGAGCCTTGAAATCGTCCATTACTAGAGGTTTTACGTGCAGTATCGGAGAAGTGCTGAACATGGATACTAACGACGTACCACGATGCTGTGAGTAGTAATTCCTATAGTATATGCGTTTCCACAGTATAAGCACATTCATAGTATAGACCACTTTCATACTATGGGCACTCAATCAGTATAAATGACGTCGACATCTTTGAAGTACTTTCCTATACCATCAAAGCTAACAGAGACACCTTAGGTGCTAAAGTTATATTGCCCACTCTATGCTAAACTGGTCATTTCATGATTTCAGATTTAGCAAGAACCTAGTTCTGTTCTATATCGTCTGACCTTGAATTACAGTGCACTGTCCCGCTGGCACATTCGCCGGAGAGAAGCAGAAACAATGCACATCCTGTCCCAAAGGCTTCTACCAAAACAGTGATCGCCAAGGTTCATGCTTGCCATGTCCCTTCGGCACATACACAAGAGAGGAAGGTTCCAAGAGCATAGACGACTGCATACCAGTCTGTGGATATGGTACATACTCGCCCACAGGACTAGTTCCCTGTCTAGAATGTCCCAGGAACAGCTACACAGGCGAACCTCCAGTTGGAGGGTACAAGGACTGCCAGACCTGTCCAGCAGGAACCTTCACCTACCAGCCAGCTGCACCAGGTCGAGACAGATGCAGAGCAAAATGCGCACCTGGCATGTACTCTGACACTGGCCTGGCACCGTGTGCTCAATGTCCCAAGGACTTCTTCCAACCTCAACATGGAGCAACGACTTGCGTCGAGTGTCCAACAAATATGTACACTGCTGGTCCAGGTGCACTTGGTAGAGAGGAATGCAAACCAGTGCAATGCGCCGACAGTGTCTGTCAGCATGGAGGTCTATGTGTACCGATGGGACACGGTGTTCAGTGTCTTTGCCCTGCTGGGTTCTCCGGAAGACGATGCGAGATCGATATCGACGAGTGCGCTTCTCAACCTTGTTACAATGGAGCGACTTGTATTGACTTGCCGCAGGGTTATAGATGTCAGTGTGCTAATGGGTACTCTGGTGTTAATTGTCAAGAGGAGAAGTCCGATTGTAGCAATGATACTTGTCCCGAGAGAGCCATGTGCAAAGATGAACCTGGGTTCAATAATTACACGTGCTTGTGCAGGTCTGGGTACACTGGAGTCGACTGCGATATCACGGTGGGTTCCTTTGTTGAAGTATATATGTAGGATCTTAGGAAAAATGAGGAATTCCGCGCCGGGAATCGAACCCGGGACCCTCGCGGTTGTAGCTGATCAACTCTTACACATACCCACGGAACCCTCCTACTTTTCCTAATCTCCATACAGTATTTGGTCTGGGAGGTCCTGATCCCACATATATAAGATGTTCCATTTCGATGTTTAATTGTACCGTTTGAATTACCAATTGTCCGATTTGTATTCTCAATGTTGCTTTTATAGAACACTGAAACAGGTGCTAATTAGAGGTGTGCGAGAACTCACACACTTCTCAATTTCGGATTCTCGCCCACCTCTAGTACTACCACATAGTGCTTCGATCCTCCTTAATCCCCAATTCAATAATTACAGATAAACCCTTGCACAGCAAGTGGCAACCCCTGCAACAACGGCGCCACCTGCGTGGCTCTACAACAAGGTCGCTATAAATGCGACTGTCTAGCAGGCTGGGAAGGTCAGAGCTGCGAGATCAACACGGACGACTGCGCAGAGAAGCCTTGTCTCCTGGGAGCCAACTGTACTGACCTAATCGCGGACTTCAGCTGCGACTGCCCACCCGGATTCACTGGCAAACGGTGCCACGATAAGATTGACTTGTGTTCAGGAAATCCTTGCTTGAATGGCATCTGTGTAGACAACTTGTTCAGCCATGAATGCATCTGTCATCCTGGATGGACAGGCTCAGCTTGCGAGACCAACATCAACGAATGTGCGAATAGGCCTTGTCGCAACAATGGTCAATGCATTGATCAGATAGATGGCTATACTTGTACTTGCGAACCTGGTTACACAGGCAAACAATGTCAACATACGATCGATGATTGTTCCTCTGAACCCTGTCAGAACGGAGGAAGTTGCGTGGACCAGTTAGAAGGGTTCGTGTGCAAGTGCAGACCAGGTTTCGTGGGTCTTCAATGCGAGGCAGAGCTGGACGAGTGCCTAAGCGATCCTTGCAGCCCTGTTGGAACGGATCGTTGCGTTGACCTTGACAACACCTTCATTTGTCATTGTCGCGAAGGCTACACTGGCGCTGCCTGCGAGGTCAACATCGACGACTGTTCCTCTGGACCATGCTTGAACGGCGCTACTTGCAGAGACGAAGTTGGAGGATTCAAGTGCATGTGTCCTGAAGGATGGTCAGGTGTGCATTGCGAGATTGATGTGGGAATGTGCCAGAACCATCCTTGCCAGAACGACGCTGCTTGCGTTGACTTGTTCCTAGATTACTTCTGTGTGTAAGTATTATCGAGCACTTCTGATTGTTGGAATAGTAAGTGTTCTAGAAGATGGTTAGCTTATGATTACACTGTAGGTTATATGCATTCATGAGAAAAACGAGTTGGTGCAATTTAAACCAACAGAGGGATTAAAATAATTCAAAGATACTGATGCACTATTCTCAATTTGTTAGGATTATTATTATAGAACGAGAAAACTTCTAAATGACCACCATGTCTTGTAATTGATGTAGACCATTTTTATTCTTCGTAATGATTCGCAGTCTACTTATGATATTCTGGGTTGCAGGTGTCCATCAGGAACTGATGGCAAACAGTGCGAAACCGCTCCGGAACGCTGCATCGGTAACCCATGCATGCACAATGGACGCTGCCAAGACTTCGGATCTGGACTTAACTGTACATGTCCTGATGACTATACTGGAATCGGTTGTCAGTACGAGTACGACGCTTGTCAGGCTGGTGCCTGCAAGAATGGCGCCACTTGCAT
This sequence comes from Sphecodes monilicornis, assembly GCA_913789915.3. Lineage (NCBI taxonomy): Eukaryota > Metazoa > Arthropoda > Insecta > Hymenoptera > Halictidae > Sphecodes > Sphecodes monilicornis. The sequence goes on from OU565296.1 coordinate 21,541,877, forward strand.
CGACGATGGTCCTGGGTTCACTTGCATTTGCCCACCGGGATACACAGGTAATTGAGTACAATGTATTTGGTGTTCGTAAGATTTTTAGTCGTGGTCAATCATTCCTTCATTCTCTCTATCATTTTTCAGGCAAAACGTGCGAGGATGACATAATAGACTGCAAGGAAAACTCGTGTCCCCCATCAGCCACCTGCATCGATCTCACTGGAAAATTCTTCTGTCAGTGTCCGTTTAATTTAACTGGAGATGATTGCAGAAAATGTAAGTGTCTGCAACGTTTGCACGAGTGGGGAAATCTACTTAATCATAATTGTTAAATCACTATCGCAGAGTCACTGTCACTAAATTGCCATGAATAAATTGCTGTCACTAAATCGTCACCAGTTAATCGTATTACTAGATCACTATCACTAAATACTGTTAACATTTTACAGCAATCCAAGTGGATTACGACTTGTACTTCAGCGATCCAGCCCGAAGCAGCGCAGCTCAAGTAATTCCATTCTTCACCAGCGGAAGTAAGAGCCTAACTGTCGCTATGTGGGTGCAGTATCTCCAAAAGGATGAGGCTGGAATCTTCTTCACACTCTATGGTGTCAGGTCAGTCTTCGCCCAGTTATCTAGTCTGCATACCAATCCTCTAACAAGACACTAATTACGGCATTTCTGCTACAGCTCACCACATGTTCCAATAAACCGAAGACTGATGATCCAAGCACACAGCAATGGTGTCCAGGTGTCATTGTTCCATGATCTCCAAGATGTCTACCTTCCATTCAGAGAGTATGCTACAATTAATGATGGCCAATGGCATCACGTTGCTGTGGTTTGGAATGGCGACAACGGTGGTGAACTAATCTTGATTACGGAGGGACTTATTGCTAGCAAAACTGAGGGCTATGGCAGTGGAAGATCCCTACCAGCATAGTAAGTTCATTTTACTAAATGATAGAACGCTATTGCCACTTTCAAGACACGAGTACTACTTCCTCAAAACTATTTGACTCCTGCTAATCGTCACTGTTAGTTAATATTAACAGTGACTAGAACTAACTTACAGAAACTAAATACAAATTGTCTTCTTCAGCGCCTGGGCAGTCCTCGGAAAGCCTCAAAGTGAAAACGCGAAGGGCTACACAGAATCTGGCTTCCAAGGTCACCTGACCAAGGTCCAGATTTGGAGCAGAGCACTTCACGTGACCAACGAGATCCAGAAACAGGTCCGAGACTGTCGCACCGAACCAGTCCTCTATCAAGGTCTAGTTCTAACCTGGGCTGGCTACGACGAAATAATTGGTGGTGTTGAGAGAGTGGTACCATCTCACTGTGGACAAAGAGTGTGCCCACCTGGATATGGTGGTAGCAAGTGTCAGCAACTGGAGTCTGACAAGATCGCACCCAAGGTTGATCACTGTCCAGGCGATCTCTGGGTGATTGCAAAGAACGGTTCATCCATAGTCACCTGGGACGAGCCGCGATTTATCGATAACGTTGGAATAGTGAGAATTCAAGAGAAGAATGGACACAAATCTGGCCAGACGTTGATGTGGGGAACTTATGATATTAGCTACGTTGCGTACGATCAGGCTGGCAACTCTGCCAGCTGTAACTTCAAAGTCTACGTGCTATGTAGGTTCATCTTTAAACACATTGCGTTTAGATGGATTAGGAATTATTGGAGATTGTTGATCACCATGCGGTTTGTCTTTTAGCTGACTTCTGTCCTGAACTGGCCGACCCGATTGGAGGCGGTCAACAATGCAAAGACTGGGGCTCGGGTGGACAGTTCAAGGTCTGCGAAATCTCCTGCAACACTGGGCTTAGGTTCTCTCAGGAAGTTCCTAAATTCTACACCTGCGGAGCTGAAGGCTTCTGGAGGCCAACGAATGACCCGTCTCTTCCTTTGATCTACCCTGCTTGCACAAGTAACCTTTCTTCTTCACCACCCTAAACTTTTCAATTCATTCTTGAATTTATAAAACCTTGTTCGATGTTCCAGGCGCTACACCAGCCCAGCGTGTATTCAGGATCAAAATGAACTTCCCAACATCCGTTCTTTGCAATGAGGCTGGCCAAGGTGTGCTGAAGAAGAAGGTTAGGGACGCAGTGAACTCCTTGAACAGAGACTGGAACTTCTGCTCGTATTCCTTCGAAGGTAAGTCACTTCTCCTCTTCAATTCTATGTCAACTCTCAAGAACAATCTTTTAACCCCTTCGGTACTACTGCCGCCTCTTGACGTCATCCACTAAACATTCTCTGGGTACTACCGCCGCCTATTGGCTGCATCCACTAAACATTCTCTGGGTACTACAGCCGCCTATTTTTTTAAACACGTTAAATGCCGCATCAGTCACCGATGACTGTCGCGGCCCGAATGAAAAGTTTAGTGTCAATCACGCTCGGAATTTCTATGAATGCCGCAAAACACGTTCTCGCGGCTTACGCTGCCGTAGAGTGCAACCACTCTCGTGGAAAACATCCCCGCCCCACGAATGTATAACCGCGGCCAGCTCCTCCGTACCAAAAGGGTTAATCCTCTAACCTCTGATCCTCCAATCTCCGCGTCTTCCAAGTTATGCTCTTATTCTTTCGAAAGTATTTTTCTAATGATCTAACCTTTCTGTCTTCCAACTTCTGCTCATATTCTCTCGAAAGCATTATACTCTTCTTCGATTCAACGTTACACCATGAAGACCTGAAGAGTCCTCTGATCACCTAATTTTCGATCATTTAATTGTTGTGTCATCTAACAGGAACTCGCGAGTGCAAGGACTTGAACATCGACGTGCAATGCGACCATCGTGCACGCACAACCCGGGAAACCAACGAAGAAGATGGCGGCACCTACATCATTTCCGCTGTAGTTCCAGCAGAGTCGTAAGTGTCACATTTTGAATAAATATTATTGCGATTCTTTTGATTTCCCGATCGCGAACGTTCGAATAGTATTAGCCGCAGACATGCTTCGATCCGCGAATAGGATTGTTGAATCAGTTTACTGAGCAATATGTTACTTGTGTTGCATCGTAGAACGAGACAGGCGCGGCAAGGCAGTGACACCTACGAGGTGGAGATCTCGTTCCCGGCGATAAAGTAAGGACAGCTCGATTTACGCCACGTGCGAAATCCATCATTGTAAATGTGTTCTCGTCATTGAAGGGGCTCGGTGTTACCCGACATCACACCTATCATTCTTATCAATCCATTTGTGATCATCTACCACTCCCTAGATGCATGAGGTGCGCACGGAGAAAAGACCATCTGTTACTATAACAAATTTTCCTGTACCTTGCAACAGAAGATTGTCTTAGGTGCATATGAATTGTTGGAACTTGCTAACAAAGTATTCAGTGATCTCAAGACTGCACATTTTTATACACATAAAAATGATTTGTATCAATCTTAAGCTGCAAGAGCTCTACAGACATTAATTTCTGGTCGGAATAATTTTATAGACTCGAAAACAGGGCGACAGTATTTTGCATTTAATCTACTAATCTTTTTCATAGATGCATAAAATCCGCTGACCAGCGATCATGTTTTTGTCTAATCCGCAATTCCAATAGTTGAGAAGCGGTCCTAGGGAAGTTTTAGGGGACCACGTTTTTTCTAAATTTAATTTTTTCTTAATCCAACAATTGTGCTTAATCGACAATTCATATATAATTGATTCATTGATTAAGCTTTAAGGAACTATGATTCTTCTAAATGTAATTTTTTCTTGGTCAGACCATAATTTATGCAGTTGATTCGCTGAGAAACGAATATTCGCCTGTCCTTTTTTTTCGAAATGTCTCTGTTTTTGGACAGGAGAAATTTTCTCAGTTCTTGCTTAATCTTCTATTCGAATGTGAAGAAGTAACAAGAAATTTTCTCCGTGTGAGCACCGTTGGAAGATGTTGACCATAAAGGTCAATCTTAACGTTACGATATCGCTTCATCGATGGAAAGATGAAGGAAGCCTGGCTACGATTAATTGTACGATTATCTGACAACTGATAAGTCGATTCTAACTGACTGGTATGCACGTTGTTACTAACTGTTCACATATGACTATGTAAATGGGACGCGATCATGAGGGTACTTAACCAGGTACCAACAACGGAATAGTAAAATAACAATATAACGCGGACTGTATAACGCCTGAATAGAAACCGAGCTTTTTGGTGGATAATTACAGATTAGCTACATTCAAAATCCTTTTTAATGGTAGAGTATCAAAGTATCAAACAGCTCTGTTCTTGAGTGTAACAGAATATCAAACCAGGGATCGAACAATAACACTATTTCTGCAAAAGTTGTCAAAAGACACCTTTAAAAATTTTCAATAAAAATTAATTGACACTGCGAAGACGCATTAACGGGAAATTATTCAATAAATGTATTTCTTTGAACTCTGAATATATAGGGTAATCTACTAAAAAAGTAGAAATAGTGTTAAAGAGTTGATACAAATTCATCGGATATTTTCGGAAGATAAAACATGTTCAAAAACTTGTCTCCAAATTCTAAAATATCTGTTCCATGAGAGCATTTTTTAAAGTTTCAAAAAATTTGTACACAATAAAAAAATTCCATAGGAACATTTACTTTTTGAAACAAAACGCACAAGTTCGAACAGAACGTTCTCAAGAATGAAAGTTATTTGTTTGATTCGATCCCCGTGTTAGACAATGATGAAACAACATTTGGTATTAGACATGTTATATATATACGTTAGCATTCCAGGATGTCTTGAACATTGTTACATAAGTTACATGAATTAATAGGTGTCGATAAGGTCTTACTGAGGATCCAATGGATAGCCTGCCTGGTTACCTTCGCCTAAAGATAACGGCTGTACATATTTGCGCATACTCTTCTTCATCTATCGCTGCAATAGATGGCCCAGTAATTACTGCTTTATTAACGATCTTCTATTTTTTATAGCGATCCGATTTTGAACGCGAACTCCAACGAGAGGGCGACAGTTCAGACCTTGTTGGAAAGATTGATCCTCGAAGAAGACCAGTTTGATGTCCACGATATTCTACCGAACACTGTTCCGGACCCAGCATCGTTGACTTTGGAGTCTGATTATGACTGTCCTGTTGGACAGGTGGTTATGGCACCGGATTGTGGTAAGCATTCATTTGTTGCATATTAAATATAAGATTTTCTTAGCAAATTTTGGATTACAACTTCACATTATAAATTGATCCTTGACGTCCACCTTGATCTTCTGATTGGACCTAGTATAAAAACATCTAATGACTAAACGACTGCGGATTTTTATGTAAAATAACAATTTTCTGAACTGAGTGAGAGCAATCGATACAAATACAGAACATAATGTTATTTTGCTCTGCTGATTGCCTCACTTTTGTGAATTTTTTTGGTTCGTGGTTCAAGGTCACGTGAAGGTCATGGTATTATAGGTAGCTGGATTTGTTTTGACCTCAGCTAACCACAAGGACCACAATATAGAGACCCCATTAAAAAATCTTCGATGACCTTTATATATCGAAAGACTTGATTAAGAAAATATTTTGTCTACTACAATATTTGCCCCGTTGAATCAAACACTTCTGGACATTTTTTTCAATCACCAAAAATAAGCAAGAAATTCAAAGTGCTGAACTTAGGTGGAAGACAATGTATAAAGTCTAAGCATTCAAAGGTTAAGAAACCTTTTCATTGAAAAGGCAGAAGGCTATCTAGAGGAGGCCATCTTCAAGGCCATCATCAAGAGTCTATCCACAGTCTTCATCATCTCAAATTCCTCTTCATCCTCAATTTCAGTGCCCTGCGCCGTGGGAACCTTCTACGACGAGGACTCCAAGCAGTGTCTATCCTGTCCAGTGGGTAGCTACCAAAGCGAGTCAGGCCAATTAAAATGCAGTTCCTGTCCAGTAATCGCAGGACGTCCTAGTGTGACGGTTGGTCCAGGTGCTCGAAGTGCAGCAGACTGCAAGGAACGTTGTCCAGCTGGAAAGTACTATGACGACGTCGCCGGTTTATGTCGAAACTGCGGCCACGGATTCTATCAGCCGAATGAGGGTAGCTTCTCCTGCTTGCTCTGTGGACTAGGCAAGACCACCAGGACAGCGGAAGCTGTATCTCGCGAGGAATGCAGAGACGAGTGCGGATCTGGTCAGCAATTGGCTGTCGAAGGCAAATGCGAGCCCTGCCCTCGTGGAAGTTATCGCACTCAAGGTGTCCAGGCTGCTTGCCAGGCTTGTCCCTTGGGAAGGACGACGCCTAACATGGGATCAGCGTCCATAGAGGAGTGCTCTCTTCCTGTCTGTGATCCTGGCACTTACTTGAATGGAACACTGAACGAGTGCATGCAGTGCAAGAAGGGAATGTACCAGTCTGAACCACAGCAGACCTTCTGCATACCTTGTCCGCCGAACACTAGCACCAAGGGAACAGCTGCGGTAAGTTTTAATATGAAATGTCTGCGGAATCAGTCGCGTAGAGAGAAATCATGAAACGTAACGAAAACGGAACTAGTGTTGCCAGACCGGGGAGTTTGATAGAAATACCCTCTAGGTGTCGTTACTTAAACGGGGGAATAGCCTTGTAGAAGGGGAAGGGTACAGTGGGAGACAGGTCTTAATCTGGCAACACTGCACGGAACGTCGGACCGACCGGTGCGCAGCAGAATTTATCAACTAATACGCCAACACTATTGCTAATTAACGCGTAATCCACTTAACCCATTTGGCTACTGTTGGAGCCTACAGGCGCTTAACTTACTTCGGCCCGCTCAAACGATAGGGCGCCTTTAGATATTCACTTGACAATGACACGCATCAACTTGGCACACATCAAAAGTCTGCCGAAACGGTTAAAAGAATAGATGAAGTCGGTATGAATTTTAAATTTAACTTTTGAAGGGTACACGGCTCACGTTAGGTTCGCTTTGGGCACATCCAATGGATGAAGCCATCGAGTTGTGAATTTTTCTTGATGATGGCGTCGTTTGATAGGTGTTAATTTTGCCCGCGATTTTTGATTTTCGACGATGCTAACGATGCTAAGTTAGGAGACTATGACTTGGCTGGTGCTAATTCTTCTCTTTATCTTGCTTCCACCAGACCAGCAAAGCAGACTGCACGAATCCCTGCGAAACCAGCGACGCAGAGATGCACTGCGACGCAAATGCGTACTGTCTGCTGATTCCTGAGACCAGTGACTTCAAATGCGAGTGCAAGCCAGGGTACAATGGTACCGGCACTGAGTGCACTGACGTCTGCATGGGCTACTGTGACAACGAAGGGGTCTGCTTGAAGGATTCGAGAGGACAGCCGTCTTGCAGATGCAGTGGCAGTTTCACTGGGAAACGGTGTACCGAAAAGTCCGAATTCTTCTATATTACTGGTGGCATCGCTGGGGGTGTTATCCTGATCATTTTCGTCGTACTTCTTGTATGGATGATCTGTGTCAGGTTGGTGTACTTTCTTCTTTTCTTTTTGACTCGGATGATTAGATTGTTGTCATGGAGATAGTTTTGTATTGTTGATGTTTTTCTTGCAGAGCTTCGCGTAAGAAGGAGCCTAAGAAAATGCTGACTCCAGCTACTGATCAGAACGGTTCGCAGGTGAACTTCTATTATGGCGCGCCCACGCCGTACGCGGAATCTATTGCACCGTCACATCATAGCACTTACGCTCATTACTATGATGATGAGGAGGACGGTTGGGAAATGCCCAACTTCTATAACGAGACTTACATGAAAGGTGAGACACCGAACATGGTTGCTCAAGACTGTCTGTACAAAATGTAGGTGTACAAAGAGATTGACCCTTTGAGCTCGATGATTTTTTGAGATGTTAAACGTACATGAAAATCTTAACCATAGGGAACGGAGAAAGAAATGAACTGGTCTTAAGAAACGATTAAGTTGTTCGATTACTACTTGAGTATTTAGATAAGTTTACCGGACGTCGCCGATGTGGTGACATTCGTTCTCAAAGGGTCAAAGGCTACAGAATGTGACGAGGCTCTGCACAAACATTTTTCCAGTTTCATTTCTACTGCATATTTCTTAACGAAAAAATTCGTACATGGTCCTTGAATATGAGAGAAATAATCCTAAAAATTTCAAAAAGAAACGTTTCATAGTTCATTAAAAAAAAAATTGCAAAATTGACCTTATTACTCGCTTTCACATTGAAACACGTTTGGTAGCCTTCATCACGAGGTTCTGCATAAATATTTATATTAACATTTCTACTGCATATTTCTTAGTGAAAAAATTAGTATACGTTACTTAAACACGATAGAAACTATTGTAAAAATTTCAAAAAGAAACGGTACGTAATTTCTTAAAGAAAAAATCGCGAAATTGACGTTATTTTTAGCGTTCTAAATCTACCTCACCTGTTAAGTAACTCTCATTACAATACGTTCGGACATTTGAGCAAATATTGACGGATGCTATGCAAATGCCCATATAGACAACTAAAAAGTTCACAGCATACAAGTCAAAGTCCGAGCGTGCAATGCCGACTTTTTGTACAGCCAACAAAAAGTAATACAATTTAACGCATGACTTTTCTTTTTCTCTTTCCAGAGAGTTTACACAATGGTAAAATGAACAGTCTCGCTCGTTCGAACGCCAGTATTTATGGCACGAAAGACGATCTGTACGACAGACTGAAGCGTCACGCGTACCCTGGCAAAAAAGGTGGGGACGTGACCTTGAGCGACTAAAGATGATCCGACTAATTACCGTTCGAAGGGTACAGAAGTGTGACATCAATAAACATTCTGTTTCAGACAAAAACGACAGTGATAGCGAGGGTCAGTGACGGCGACGAGCGACGACGTTCTACCAGCGTAGAATATGAAACAAAAAAAAAAAGAAATTGATACAAATTAAAACGTGTCCCCTAATGTACCAACCGCGGTAGGGGAGGGGAGGGAGGGATGGTTGCTAGTTGCTCCATCGTCGAATCATAATTATTTATTGTTTCTCCCAGGGAACGAGGACGCACGGTTGTTCTACTGGTTGCGTGTTTTCAGGGAATCGCGACGGTTTCGCGATAAACGAACATCGAGACCGTCGATATATGTATGTATAATATACATATATATATATATATATATATATATATATATATATATATATATATATATATATATGTATCTCGAAAGCTTGCGACTTCGAGGTTGTACAACGGGTGAATCGACGGTTAACCAACCGAGTCCTGGAACGACGATCAAATGGATCGTCGATTCGGCATCCGTCGGTCGATTAATCGCGAGAATTCGAATGGGGAACGCGTCACACGATCCCACCACACTCACACATGATCACACTCATACACAAACGAATACATACAGAGAGAAAAAACAAGAAGAAAGAAAGACTATGTGCGAGATTGTAATTTTTTGTAATTTAATACCGTGTCTAGCCGTTAAGGACTTTATTATATTAATTAACTCCTACGATTAACGGTGCGAACGAGAGAGACGTGTGTGCATGTATGTTAATACACCTATGCATATAAGTGAATTTATATTTTGTTACGTATAGAAGATTGCTCGTATCACACACTGTAAAATAATATGTTTCACGCGCGCACGCTCGCCCGCGGAAAAAAACAAACAGTAATCGCATAGTTATGCGAACGTGGGCGGGACACGTTCGATTATTGGATTATTTCGAGTGTACAAAACGTTGTACGAGACTGCCCCTAAAAAAAACTCTATCCGAACTGGTCCCGGGTCATAGTTAATCGGCGATCGTCTTTAATTTAACACGAGTGAGTGGCAGTCGGCCGTGGAGGAAGCGACCTCAAGCGGCCAATTAACTTTGACTCGACTATAGTTAGAACTTCGGGGAAAATCAAAATCGACGACCGTTCGAGAACAACGCGAACATATTGTACATTCGACGGACCGAGCCTACAATACTGTTTCTCACCATTTTACTGTAAAAACTTTAACAAACGGTTGTTTTCATTTTTTTTTTATTAATAAAATGTATTTCGATAATACTTTGCCTGGCGATCAACCGGCACTCGGCTTGTTATTTCTGTTAATTGGGGTTGTTCATTTTAGTGTTTCGTCCAGTTTAATTGGAATGACTTTGCAGATCTTCTTCGAGAATTGAGTATCATTTTTTTATGTTTAACGGTAAGTATTTCTTTGTTTAGTTTAGTATTTCGTTTGACGATGCGCCCGACCGGAACTCTGCTTATGATTTCTGTTACTCAGGTTTGTTAATTTAGATATTTCGTTTAGTTTTATCGGGATAACTCTGTACATCTTATTTTCGAATTGAATATCGTTTTTGCTATCGTTTACGATGTTTGATGTTAAGCATTTTCTTTTTTCATCGATCTCTTCGAAGAATTGGTTTAAATGAAAGCTGGGGTTAAAATTGTCTTCGGTTTCTGTTTTTTTTGTATCTGGATAAGCATCGTCCTCCTTATCTTGTTCGGTCTCTGTGTCTGATTGGTCACTGCTATCGAGGAATTCGGAGTCCTCAGAGCTGTTATCATCTACTATCGAGAATTTGTATTAACTTTTAATAGCAAACGATTTTAAAGTAACATACACAGTACCTTCTGCACAATCTTTTGACATCATTTTCAGCAGCAACTACAAAAATTCCGTAATTCATTATGCATCGGCATCCGCAGTAATTACAATCACGATTACGTTACCTCAATCCGATCCTGCAAGTCCATCGTTTTTATCCATCGGCAGCTATTGTGTGCGATTATGTCCGGTCTCTGTTTGATCAGCCTGTCATGTTTAATTGGCCATTTTATTTATGTAACCGCGTTCCCAGTCATTTTGTACTTTTCCAAGGAAACTCAGATTCCCGGTGACATTTTTGGTGAAAGTTCACAAACGATTATTTCGATTTGAAACTCTCGATGCGAACTTCACGCGCAAAATTCCGAAATACAATCGTTATTTCCCCTCTACTACTAATACGTTTGCAATAAATGAAGTTTCGACGTGGATCTACAAGTACGTGCATAATAAATATATTTTCAGCATCAATCTATAAGTGCGTGCACAATAATCGAATTTTCAACTTCAACGTAGAAATGCATTCGCAATAAACGAATTTTCAACGTGGACCTACGAACGCGAGCATAATAAACGAAGTTTTACAATCAATCTATAAGTACGTGGACAATAAAAGAATTTTCAAAATTGATTTATAAAAGAAATTACAATAAGCGGATTTTCGAAATTGATCTACGAGTACATTTAGAATAGGATAGAAACTTTTGATCAATCGTCACATACGTTTATAGTAAACTTTTAGCATCAACCTACATATAAGTACATGTACAAAAACGAATTTTCAAAATTGATTTATAAAAAAAAATTACAATAAACGGATTTTTGAAAATGATCTACGAACACGTGTACAACAAACGAGTATCATCATCAATCTATGTGTAAATGTACAATAAACGAATTTTCAAGCAAAATCCAAAAATACATTCGGAATAAATGAATCTTCAACATGGATCTAGAAACACGTGCATAATAAACGAACTTTCGAGATCAATCTATAAATACGTGGACGATAAATAAATGTTTAAAATTGAGCTATAAACGATATTAGAATACATGAATTTGGAACATCAATATCTGCAGATAAGTGTAAAGTAAACGAACTTGTAACGTCAATTTATAAGTACACGCATAATAAACGAATGTTCAAAATCGATCTATAAAAGAAATTATAGTAAACGAATTTTTGATATTGATCTACGTCTACGTGTACCATAAACGAATTGTGAACGTCAGTCTGCAGATACGTTTACAGTGAACGATTTTCTAAAATCAATCTAAAGTACACGTAGAAAAAAAAACGAAATTTCAAAATTGATCCACTAACACAAGTAAGTACATCTTGATCTCTCGAAGCGCACTTCACGCTTCAAATTCTGAAATATCATCTTCCCCAATGTCGCAATCAGAATTAAATACAGTTGAATTCCTCTTATGTAATTCTCGAAGCAAATTACGCTCTCGATTATAAAATGGTCGCCGAAAGTGACTTATCAGCGGAATCACCATTACGCATCCGAAAAGTCTGACGCAAGAATTTGCGGCATTAGAATCGTGCGTGATCCGAACAACACATGCAGCACGGTCACACGGTGGCGCCACCTGGGCTGCGAGAAAACACCCCGCAGAAATCGATGCGGCGAACAAACGTGCAAAACATTCTTGCAAAATTACGCGTCGCATATCCGGCTAATCGTTTGGCAGTCACGTAACCCACCATTGTGCGATGTCCTTGCGCAGTGGATCAATTCGCCAATTCTCGAGCCTGCGAATCTTTAGTGACTTTTCGCGTCGGTGGGGTACAAGCTTGATAGTACCTATTTTATATTTTATATCTTTCGCGGGAACGAATGAAAAATGTGAAAATGAAACTACTACGATTGAAATGTGGGCGGGTTCTAGGATGTGATCCAAAAAGAGTAGAAAGTCCCCAAAGATGAAACGAAATAAGAAAACGCCTATCGACTGCGATGTGCGCTGTGTGACGAGTCCGGATTTCCCTACGCATTGCAGCGATTGGCCGCCAATGAGCTCACTGCTCGCTGATTCGCTGAACGTGACGTGCTCGTGAAGTTACCGTGGATCTGCGACGAGCATGTCCCGTGACCCGTCGACGCTCCAGATCGCATTCCGCGCAGAAGATTCGTTGAGGCACGACAGTGCGGATCGTCGGCTATCTCACGAGTGACGCGAGCTATACATCGAGAACAGTTAGCCTAACCGTCGAGCGCATAGTGGATCGATCGTGCGCGCCAGAAAACTTGTCTCTCGCAACCCAGGTGGAACCTACAACCACAGTGATTGTTTCGTGGAGGGTGAGTAAAGGGGTTTAGGCTACCGCAGTTCGGTTTCCGTGGGTTTCAATCTTTCCGTCCAACTGGTGATTATATAACGACGAAAACGGAATTCCATTCTACCTCTGGGAATCGTTCTGAAATCATACTGCGCATCGTAGCCCGCCGCGCCAAGATCGATCGAACGTGGCCGAGAAAACAGAACGTCAGAAACGTAAATATAGTATTCCAGAACGTTCGCAGTCCGTATAGCACGAGACTCGACGCGACGGTGCGTCGTCGTTTTTTTCCGACGAACCGACAGTATCTCCTGCGCAAATTCGCCGATCGATCGGTGAAACAAGTTACCGAACCCGGCGAGTTCTCATCGGCGAACGTAAGCGTTATGTAACGAGGGTAGATAGCGTCGTAAAAATAACGTTCCTTTTTCAATGGGGCGTGTTATGACGATAAGAAATACAGCGCCGGGAAACAGAACGCTATATCTATTAGTATATCGATGTGAAATTGTGGGCAGTTGACGAAACGTTCAGCCACGTTCGATTAGAGTATCTAGCATGCCAGGTTCTGTACACATGACTGCCGAATCGGTTACAATTTAAATCTTGCAAATTCGAAGCACGGACTTTCTCGACGATACGGAAACTGATAAGGATAGGCTTATCGGGGCGATTACGTTTTTAACCTTGCTCGAAATCATCGGGTAGCGGCTCGATATGTCCGAATAAGGGATTCTGTCATTTGCGAGCGATACGGCAGTCAGTGGTGGCCCGCGAGTCCAGGAATCATCGTTTTACAGGGATTCTCCGAACTCGGTAGAAAATATACGTACTTTCGAAAAGTTGGAACGGCGAAAGTTTGAACGAGAAACGCTTCTGGTTATTCTGGCACTGATACAAGGTATAACAAACAGATTTCTGACGTCTGTTTGTGCATACAGATACGGCGAACAAATTTCTGGTATCGGTCCGCAAATACGCGCAGGATAAAAAGATTTTCAACATCGATTTAGCAAAATATATTCACGGAAAATGAATGTTTAGAATTGATCTACAAATACGTTCATGATAAATGAATGTTCAACGTTAGTCTGATAGTTTCAATCTCAATCTAGAAATATATGCACAATTAACGAATTTATAATCTCAATCTATAAATACATTCACGGTAAACAAATTTTTAACGTGTTCCGTTCGGAACTGGACGGATGACACATTATAGCACACACACACACACACACACACACACAAATAAGCTGATGTGTCTCGATAGGTTTTGGAGAGAGTACTTGTAGAGTATTGGTGTTTCTGTGTTTATTTGAATTCTGGAAGCAATTCAGCGTCGCACGACAGTACTACGAAGGCTCCGCGAGTCGTACAAAAGTCGGCCGTCCTTCATACACAAATTGTGCCCTGTCAATCAATGAGTCTGACGTAACCTTTTGCTCTTGAAGCACTTTTAATTGCAAAATCAAAATATTTCTTTCAATCTAGAACATGTTGATGCTGTTTCTATCTTTTACCTGGTGCACTTGAAAGTAAGCTTGCTTTCTCATACAACCAGTTGAATTTTAACCAATTTATAGAACAGAGACGAATTTAATATGAAAACTGTTTTGAACAATGCTATGGTAATTTTTGCTGGTGAATCAGAGTCACCATTCGAGTGCAAAGGGTTAACCTAGTGCTCTACATTCGCAAACATCGGAGTTTTCCGACATGCCTACGTGCAAGTGACGTCGGACTGCATGGTCTAGCCTGAGTCGCACTACCTGGAGGTCAGAGTGCGATAAGGTGATTGGTGCAATAAAATTATTTGCTCTTTGGCTCTATTCAGGAGAAAATTAAAGTAACGGGGTCTTCGGCTGTTTACGCGACGGAATGATTTGCAATTCAAGACAGAACAACGTCGATCTAGAAACTGTATATTCACGAAATACGACTTTTCAATACTGATCTACAAGTACGTTCACAATAAACGAATTTCCATCAGTCTATAAATACGTGTACAATAAACAAATTTCCATCATCAGTCTATAAATATGTGCACAATAAACAGATTTCCATCATCAGTCTATAAATACGTGCAAAATAAACAAATTTCCATTATCAGTCTATAAAGGCATTCCCAATAAATGAATTTGCAACATCGGTTTAGAAATGTGTTCGCAGCCAACGAATTTTCAAAATTGATCTGCAAATTACGTCCACAATAAACGAATGTTCACCATGAATTTACACGTACATGCGCAATGAACGAGTTTTGCACATCAATTTATAAGTACATGAGTGAAAACCGTATTTTCAACATCAATTTGCAAGTACATAATACAAACAAACCGGTGAAGTTCCTCTCGATCGAAAAGATTAATATGATCGAACCTTGCGCCGAAATCATAAAGTTTATTAATGTACAAACAAACTATCGGCATGTATCCGTTTAAAAATGTAGTCCATTCCTTTATCAAGTATCACGAGTTCGGACACACCCTGTAGAAATATTAATTTTCGTAGAATAAGTTTATTTCCAGCAAATGTGTTCTAAGTTTAGAATAACATTTACGAATAACAAATAATAAGAACAATGAACTAAACACGCTTGCTTGCTTTTTTTTCTGTTTCAGACTAATATGTCTTCTCAGACATTATTTCCTAACTACTCGCTAATGGTAGTGCATTTGTCGAGGAGACTTAAATTATGAGATTTATCTATATCTTGTTTTCCTAGCGAATATATTATCTATTAATTAAATCCTGTATCTCCGTTAATACGATAAAAGTTTCACAATCTGTTAGTACCAGTAGTAGCATCGTCGTACAATAACTACGATGTTATCAGCTCGAAGAAGTATTAATCTTATTATCATGATAAATTAACACGTTGTTACTTTATATCAAATTTGAGAGGGCTAAATACTGATACTGGTTATCTGTCCGCGTTTTATTGCCGGTGTATATAAGAAAGTAAACAAAATCCATACCAACATATAACAATAAGGATCAATTGTTATCGCATTTCTGAGAACACCGGTTGCTAATTGAATGTTCGCGAATCCCTGCTCGGTAGACGGTAGACAAATTGTATGCTGTATGTGTGTCATGATTTTTCTTATAGGTATCCAAAATCCCTCCTATTAACGAACGCCCAACGGCCAGCAACATTTCATTTGAGAAGGGAGGCGTGAATAACGTTTGTATCGTTCTAGATCTCGAACTGAACTATCGTATGGCGATCGCGTTGGTGATCGCGAATAATGTTTTTAAGGGGAAACATTCTTTTAGGTATCCAAGCCATGCAACCATCAGCTGCGACTGTCATCTGCTTCTCGTGGCGTGAGATTAGAGCCACAGATAGAAGATTCTTCAAAAATGGACACAGTCCCTTTGTTAACCCCAACTATGGAGACAGAGTTATTACAAGAGCCATGGACGTTTCCACAGTCCAAGATGAATCAAATAAAAGAGGAGGAGAAAACAGCGTCCTCTATATGGGAGGAAAACTTTCAGGATTTAAGCGGCTGGTGCATGGAGACGTTCCAGGCTCATTGCGAATTTCCTGCAGGTGAATCACCTGCCTTTAAACTTTCAGGTAAGGACAAGTCTCTTTTACACTAAAACTGCCAACCCCTAAACGAAACTGATGTATATCCCTTTAACCAGATAGCACTCGGACGTTCAATGTACGTCCGTATTATTCATTTCATTTTTCAACTATTTCTGTGAAATGTTCAAGTTTATCAGTGTCCAATAGACTTACAGAATAAATAAAATCTAACAACTTGAAGATTAGCTCATTTTTTCACGGAAGAAACGTCGAAAAATTAGTTTTTTTTTCAAACAACGGCGCCGCGAACTTAAAAATCTGAAAAAATTCATAAACTATATTTTGAGTATAATAATAGAAACACAATATAGCATCCGAAAACGTACGAAATAATCTAAGTCCCACGTCCCTGACAAGTACGAAATAATCTAAGTCCCACGTCCATGGTACGTCCGAAATTTATGTCCGAGGGATGTCCCGCGGACGTAAAAAACGGATGTCCATGGGACGTCCGAAATTTATGTCCGAGGGATGTCCCACGGACGTAAAAACGGATGTCCATGGGACTTCCGAAATTTTTATCCAAGGGACGTACCACGGACGTACACGACGGAGATTCGACGTATCGGACGTAAAACGGACGTCCCATGGACGTACGGTGCTATCTGGGTATAATCATAACTAAGATTAACACATTGACTGCCAGACGCATAAAAAACGGATGTCCATGGGACGTCCGAAATTTTTATCCAAGGGACGTCCCGCGGACGTACACGACGGAGATTCGACGTATCGGACGTAAAACGGACGTCCCATGGGCGTACGGTGCTATCTGGGTATAATCATAACTAAGATTAACACGTTGACTGCCAGGCGCATTTTCCATGGTTTGCCCAAGGCGCCAACGTGAATTTTTCATTATGCGATGCATATTATGTTGAAATATTATTTGCAGCAAATAAAGCGAGTTATAAAATCATGCTTGAAACATTTCTCGTGCATTAATTTCTTCAAACCATTATAGTAACAATGGTATTATTGAAAAATTGATCAGTATCCATATTTACTCGAATTATGTACTTTTATTATTTGCTGCGTCGCCGGTCACCGGTGGCCCCCACGGCGCCGTAGCCAAGTCGAGTGCCGATCACCGGTGACCCCCATGGCAGTCAACGTGTTAATAAGATTTTTATGCTAACATGTACTTGAGTAAACAAGTAGACTAAAACATTTCCACAAATTCATTCTAAAAAAGAAAAAAGAATCTGCAATCCGCCATTTTGACGGGCTCGATAGTTCTAGCGTCGATTAACATCCCACACTTCCCAAGGACGATTTCGATATGTTTTCTGGGATTGTATTTCAGGTACGAAATACGAGGGTCGCAGTGCTTTGACTTCAGAAGAGGGGGTATTGAAAGATTTGATAAGTGTAGCGGATGAGGAGAGATGGAACGTAAAAATGAATAGTCCTGAGACAGCCAATTATTTCACCAGCGGCTCTCAGAGCTTGCAAACCACACCAAAACTAACAGCTAACAAATCCGCTGTGGATGATAGTACCACAGACTCAACAACATCATCCAACTGGCTGAAGCTACCGAGAGGAGCAACAGCGGCCAGTACAAGTCCATGGAACAAACAGAATACTACGACCGTCGGTAAACCGCCATCATTCCAAACCAGATACGAAGTGGAAGAGATCGATCTGGACGAAGCTTGTCCGACATCGATAGACTCGGAGAATCAAAGCGAAACGTGGGACGTGCTGCGCACAGTCGAAACCACTGGGTCTGACGCGTTCGACTTGTTATCATATCTCTGTGATGTGAGTCGGTCACGTAATGGATTAAAGATGCCTTTCGAACACAGACCAGGTGGAAGATGGCTGAACTGATTCTGAGAACCGCCGCAGATTGTTGTAGATGGCGTGTACTATAGAGTTCAAATTGGACGAATTCCCGCCAGCGGGAGCAGCCCGCATCTTGTCTGTATGGCGAAAGCATCTATTTTTGAACTGGTTTTAAGTAGTATCATCTATAGGGTGGTCACTTTAATTCGTTGAAATTTGTCCACAGAGGACGGGAAATATTAGGAAAATATTTTTACGAAAGTTGGTATATCTTTTTATAGGTGAAGTAGTGGGGCGGGTTTCAAGGTCAAGCTATTCTTTTTCTTATGGAAGATTATATATCTTTGTTTATAATTAGACTGCGGATTTTATATATTTATGACAAGAACGAGTAACTCAAATTGAAAACAGTGAACAGATTAAAAGTTTTTAAGAATACTATCTTAAGAATATTATCTTCAACTGATTAAAACTGTTAAGGAAGGAAAGACATTTCTATTTTGGATGTGGACAATTTTTATTTTGTATGAAGGTCCGCAGTCTATTTATGATGTAGTTTCAGACGAACTCAGTGAGGTGTTGCATGATGGTGTTTCATTTTATGGAAGGTTGAAAAATATTTTAGACTGGTACGAACAGAATTAGTTAATTTTTTCTCTTATTATGATGGAGCTAATAGCAATGCGTAAAAGAAAAAGGGATTTCGTTGAAAAAATAGTGCATCTTCAAAATGCATATCTCTGCATTTACGAAAAAAGTATTATAGACATTTTCTTCTAACTTTTACCAAAAAAAAAGATATGGTTTGTTACAGTTACAGTCAATTATCCTGTCTACATCCTAAGAAATAAATTCATTGAATAATACCGTATAGACACACTTTTACAAACTCAATAATCATAAATAAAAAATTTTGGAACCCATTATGTTGACACAGAAAGAAAGCACCACAAACATATTTAAAAACGATATGAAAATGAACTTACGAAATGACCTAATATTTCCAGCCCTTTTAACCCTTTGTAGTACTACGTAAATACTTGACATGAAATTTCGTTCTAGCTAGTATTAGTATTATTCCTTAATTACCGTCGATGACTCGAAGAATATTGTTCATACAGCAATAATAAACATGTTATATTTACTTGTTAGAATTATTTAGATGCATTGAAACTGTTATACCGTCCGAAAATAATCGAATAAATACGGACTAGCTGGAACGAAACAGCACATGTTGCTGAGACTACGAAGGACTGAACTTTACAATTGCCCCACCAAGCTTCTGCTACCTACTATACTTCATTCTATTCGTTTCGACGTGATTTATTTAAATCGTATTTTCTCACAATTTTTGACATTTTTAATCATTTATAGCTCGTAGTAATTTTGTATAATTATATATAATTTACTTAGATCCACAAAGGGCAAATTATAAATTTTCATTGCAAGCATCGATAAAAAAGCTAAAAATCATGACCTATTCATTTTTCTTTGCAATTGTTAGAAGTAGCTAACAAGAATGTAATTAATAGAGCCGAAATATGTAGTCATGCACAAGGAAGTTATATTGAACATTTGCTATAGTCTCGTCAGTGAAGTATACTTGTAAACGCATTTAGTACGAAATGTTCAAAATGTTTCTTCCATTTCTGACCTTGTATGATCTTGAAGGTCATTGTGTCGTATACGAATGAATTTATCTTGACACACGCTTTCATATAGCATGAAAAAAACATACATAGGATTTCATTTACAAAAATTAAAGGTCAACAACATTTTTATGAAAATAGTGCAAATACAAAAAAATGACATACGCCATTACGTTGCTTGGAAAAACTAGTATTACCTTTCCTCTTTTATTTTTTTCTAATATTTATTATTTGCTAGAAAAACGCTGGCTAGTAATAGCGTGAACACCCTGTATATAATCACCACTAAGTTTGGTCTGGGTTAGGTCCTAAATATTCAAGAATTCATCACATTTACCAATTCTTTACCTAACCCAGACCAAAAATTATGCATAATCACCGATTAATCACATTTACCGTAACATATACAAGGTGGCCCACATAACTCTTAATAGCTCAATATCTCGAAAACTATGCCATCGATTTTAAAGTTCTTGGTCTTAAATTGCATGGATCTGAAGGGCCTTTCTAACTACATAAATGTGAAGTGACCCCCCCCCCCCTTTCCATTTAAGGGAGGGCGGGGGTACCTTTATAATTTTAAATGGAACCCCCTATAAAACGTTACATATTTAGATTCTACAGGAAACAACAAGTAAATTTTGTCTGAAACATTTTTTTGTCAGATATTTCCATGATGAGATATAACAGTTTGAAGTTTCGACTTGTAGGTACTTACTTGATGCGCGTATACAAATAACGCTATTTCCGAACGCTTCAAGTAAGTACATACAAGTGGAAACTTCAAACTGTTATATCTCATCATGGAAATATCTGACAACAAATTGTTTCAGACAAAATTTACTTGTTGTTTCCTGTAGAATCTAAATATGTAACGTTTTATAGGGGGACCCTTAAATGGAAAGGGGGGGGGGGGTCACTTCACATTTATGTAGTTAGAAAGGCCCTTCAGATTCATGCAATTTAAGACCAAGAACTTTAAAATCAATGGCATAGTTTTCGAGATATTGAGCTATTAAGAGTTATGTGTGCCACCCTGTATAACAGGTGCGAAAAGCTTGAGGGGGCAATTCGAAAGTCTTATCCTACGAAGGATAAAGATCATCGACTCAAATCAATACTGGATTTAACGAAAGACATGGCTTCTTTAGGACGAAATGCGTTCGCCGGAGGGTAGCGTATCCAGGGACTCGTCGGTGGTGTCGAAACCATGGTCGACCGCGGACTCTTCGCAAAGTATTCCTCAGTCTTACGGCCGCGGAGAAGCAGAAAATACAAAACCAGTGGCCGAGGAGAGCATCAGGAGTCGCGCAACATCCACAGCAACGTCGTCGTCGTCGTCGTCGTCGTCGACGTCGTCTATGGAAACAACTATCGTATCGTCTCGAAAGTCGGAGAGACTAAGGTCATCGGCGGAGAAGACGTACCACAAAGTAGAGAAGAGCTACATCCGAAAAGCGAGGCGGGAGAAGCCTCCAAGGAGGCGTTGCACCGATGCATCGGAGGATCGAACGTTCACGGTGCACTATCGCGAGTCCAGGGAGAAGAACAACGAGGCTTCGAGGAAGTCGCGGATGAACAAGAAGGCGAAAGAGTCCGAGATGTCGACGAAAGCGACCCAACTCGAACGGGACAACAGGATATTGAAGATGAAGGTCGAGGAGCTTGAGAAACTCGTCACGTCTATGCGCAGTGCGTTGCTAAAATCTGCTATGAACAAGGAATTCTGAACAGTTTTCTGTGTTTGTTTCCTTCAAATTCGTCCGAACAACTCTTCTACTTTTGTTATTGTATATTCTGTTTTCTTTTCGTTTGTTCCGAAGTGTTTTGCTTTTGCGGTATCGAAACAGAACGAACTCGAAGACGACGGTCTACGTGATCATTATCCGACGATTATATGAATGCCAGATTGGTTTACTTAATCGTTTATTGCTTAATTAATCGCTCGTATCATTTATTCAAGATTATTTTCTCATTTATTTTGTCTAATCACGCGTAGAGCATTATTCTCGAGGGAATATTATGGAGTATACATTATATATTATTTGCATTGATTCTTGCAAAATGTTTTAACTTTTTATCTCCATCAGACACGACGAATGTTTGTATCGTTTTCTTTTCTTTTTTTTTTTTTGTTGTAACGCTACGACGGAGCATCGTATTTTTATTGTACGCTGTAAACTCGAACACTATGTTAAGCTATCAAAAGGCAAAAAAAAAAATAATACTTGATAATGGGTAATGTTAAAGTTATATCACTCAGAGGTTTATCGAAAGAGAACAAGAGATTACATAATCATACATTGTTCGGCCTTGTATTGTACCTGATATAATGAGAAAAACAAATCGTATATAGAGGTTGATACAAGATAAACTATGATTGGTTAACAAAAATATTTTTTACTGGCGTGGGCACAACAAGTGGCATGATGTACAACAATATTCAAATAAAGAAATTGCTTCAAAATTTACTTTATACTAGAGGAGATTATTTTTGTAGTGCACTCGTGGTGTGTGCGTAACCTTTAAACACCATACGATATATACACTATGTATAATTCAAACATACGCATTTATCTAAATTTAATGATTCTTGCCTGTGCACTTTTATTTCTTAACTATTGTCAACGCTATCACTATCTCTGGATAGGCATAATTGAACAATTGTAACAGAACACAACATAGCAATTCTAAACTCAAAGAACAGTAAATCACAGTAAATCTTGCATATTCAGTATATCATTTCAATAAACTCTAATTATACATGGTACCAAATAATGGAACAAATTTCTATCATTATTATCTTGAACATAATAAATACTTTTGCTTTAAAACAATTACAGTCATGAAGCCGATGGTAAGTTCCTTAATAATAATTAGGTATCAATCTGGACTAATCATCAAGTAATCAATGTCCATATTTTATGTGAAAGTTGAATGCTAACTATTAGCGTGATGTATGTAAAATAATGTCACGTTTTATTTCTTTACATACATATATTTTTATACTTTATTTGCTTATTAAGCTGTGAGAAGTATGCGTTTCGTGTGTATTAAATATTGATAGTTCATTAAACGTGTACTATAGATTCTATAAATGTAATGAAAGGATTAATAAATCTAATTGTATCCTTTAGAAACAACAAGTGAACATAATTATTCGTACACCTTTCAGTGGAATGTGTTCAAATAGTTATAGTTATGTAGTTTTGAATTGTCAAATATCCCACCATTGAGAAGTGCACACTGCACACCATATTCAGACAATATAACAATGAACATTTGATAACGGTAATGTATTTATAATGTATATGTACTGATATGTATATGAGTTTATTATTGACTTTGTCATCGATAAATTAATTAAGCATGTCGAAGTTACAGTAGATTTATAAATGGATTTCTAAACTCCGTACGTTCAGTATTCAAATTGACCCGCCGTTTTACCTTAACCTTTCTCCACGTTCATGTCGTACTTTTAACCATTCATACTTTTCGTAATCACTCGTACACAATATTTCACACAAAATAAACAGACCAAGGTTAAGAACTAAAGAGGTAATTCTACTTACAGTTATTCCATTCTTGAAATGATCGATGTTCATTCGAAAGAAAGCCATTCTCCCACTCTCTCAACGAATAACAAGTCACCTATGCACGTGTACACACATAAACATCCACTCCGACGTTTATATTACCCTCAAGAAACCCCTACACTATCATGTATTACTAATTACAGAAAGATAAAAAAAAAATACTTTACCAAACCCTCATAACAGACACATACAAAATTTGACAGCCGGAAAGAAACGCCGGCAACCCAACATCTCTCAGCTGTCAAATCACGCAACCACAAGCTTTAATCACTGTCGCCCACTGCTACCATAATTATTCAATCATACAATTAATCACACACCACTCATACGTCCCATAACCTGTCAAATCCCGAAAAACACTAGATAGAAAGAACACGAGCTCACGATTTCAAACCTGAGGCAGCCATGTTGTATCGCGCAGCGAAGAAGTGCGCGCACATCTTTCGCCACCGCGCATGCGCCAGCTTAGTTCACTGGTAACAGGTGGTCTCCGCTGATTGGTCGAGGAATTGGAGTAACATAGGTCCGCTTGTGCACAGTGTCGCCAGACAGGGGCAATTGAGGGGAATACAGTTACCCTCTCTCTGTCATTACTGGATTAGTCACGTGACATTCTGATACATGTGCGACAGAGACGAAACGCGTCACGTGACCGCGCCGTCGCGGAAGCGCGAGAATGCTCGCCGTCGGTGAATGGGGTGTATAGCGTCGCAGAAGGGGAAGGGTAGAGTGGGAGACGAGTTTCAATATGGTGGCACTGCTTGTGCAGCACGTGCCGGCGCGTCGTTCGCGCATTTACGCGTAGGACGCGAACGCGCGCGTATCGTTCCGTTTGTTGCTTTGCGGGAAGTCGACTTTACCGATCGAAGGTCACTTCAGCATCGAAGCTGCTAAGAGACAGAGCTCGTATAGAAGCTCTAGGTTCCCTATTAGTGGCCCGATACGTTCGTAGGTGCACGGGTGTTGGCTTATCGATCCCGCTGCTCCTATTCCCTGCATGTTCATTGGCGCCTCGGTTGCTAACAGTGCGTCGTATGGTAGATACAGTGCGGGCTCCGGTTCGACCAGTGCTGTTGTGGCCTTACGCTCAAGATATTTGTGCAACAGTTTTCTTCTCTCTCCCTCCCCACCCCCCTCCCCCGGCTTATTCGGGGTGATTGTTCCTTGCGTCAGTTCGATCCGGAACCGTGCACCGTGAACCCTCGCTGGTAAGCATTGCAATAATCTACCCTTTTCGGTCTTGTTCTTTTTCCGGTGTACCATTTTTGAATTTCGTTGATGCGGTACCGTAGCGTGCCGCGATAGAGTGCACGTGCACGCGACTGCAGTTATCAAAGCGGTCACATTGAGCCGGCGCTCCGTTCCATCTGGTGCGTTTCCATTGCACATGATGGATTTATTATTGCCATCAGGACAGACTCGCTCTGTGGTCCACCGAAAAATAAAACACGCCGATAGCGATCGATGCTTTTTCCGGCTGTTTGATTATGCGTAACGGCATACGCCTGGCGCGACCACTTGTCGCGTCTCCTGCCGGGACCGTCTGCTAGCGTCTGCTCAGGGGGTGACGAGTATACTCGTCGGCTTTAGTCAATTTCATCTTCCGTTGGTTCTCGATTTGTTTTTTTTTTTTGTTTAGCTGGGCATTTTTATGTTACATCAAATCGTAATTCCTGCGGTGATTTCAATGTATTATATCCAACTTACTAGAATTATTAAAGAAGGAAAGAACATTTTACTTGGCTCTTGTTTCTTACAATCGACGCGTTAAATTTTTATTTTGCATGAAGATCCACAGGCTAATTATCACCAATTGAACAGCTTGCGGCTGTAATGAGGCACTCTTTTAACAGTTGTCGTTACATATTCGATTTGACTAATAGAATTTGAAGTATAGGGGTTTCGTAGCATTGTATATTGAGCCCTCATACGTCCCCCCAGTGAAAATTAAGCTACTTCTAAATGGTTTAAAATATTTCTGTCTGAATGAAATGCAGTTTGATGCACTTATTCAAAGCAATATATTTAATGAAACAAAAACTAAGAAATTTAGTTTTGTGATATTAATTACTGTTTCAAACCTCTTCTATACTTCAGATCGTAAGGAAATTTTCAATCTACCAACGTAAAAATTAATTTTCAATTTTGTATAAATAATTCCGTCACCCAGATATGGGTAACATGGCCCTGAACTTGTTAAAGTACACTTTAAAGTACTTTTAGAAATCGTTGCCTCGAAAGGATCGAACATCCTACGGCTTATATCGTGGCAAGGTTTCTTCTCGGACGATTCGTAGTCGTGCTCACAGTCACCGTTTCTGTTGTGAAAGTTCGATGGGTATTATTGTAGTCGGGATGGGAATGCTTTCTGCGTTGAGTCACGCTGTATATCGCGTAGGCTTTTAACGCGAATGTGAAACCGGCGTTGATGACGATACCGGCTGTGTGTTATTGTAGAGAGCCGAATGCGGGTAGAGAAACGTGCTGCATATGTGTTTCGTATTTAAGGGCGGTTCACGCGACCGGAATCAGGGCAGATAAACGCTCTACGATAGCGGCCGATGTTTGAATTATCTTAACCAGCACACACGTTTCCCAGCCGTTCATTTTTTTCTCCCCCTTGAACACTCTGCTAGGTGTTTTGTGCATGCTGCCTAATGGTGGATAAATATTGGAGCAACGATAATCGCTTTTGAGCACTTGGGCAAATAGAACCATGCGATCAACTTCCGAAGTTTCGATTCTGTTAGGTGGATAAATTTAGAAAAATTTTAATTCAATGTTCTGCAATACATACTGGCTGTGGAGTTATTCAAATTAGCAATTTCTTGCTCTGATTTTAGGGAAAATTTTTTAGCGCGATCAACAATGAGGCACGCGCGAAAGTAAAATTGTCTAGAGACTGTTTATTTACACTTTACCCATTAGAAATTTATTAATAAGATTTTTTATGATTTTATAGCATAGACATGAAGTTTAAAAACTTTACAAGATATTATTACGTTATGTTGATGAGTAAACTGTGAATTTTTATGCAAAATAAAATTTGTTTGCATGAATTACAAGAATGGTGATTTTTTGTTTTAATAATTTTAATACCTATTAATTTCTGTCATAACATTCTGTCGTGTCATTGATTTATTAGAATTTCTGTTCCTAATAAAAGTTTGATTAAAAAATCCACAATTTTGGATCATTGATTTTTAGAAACTTACTGTTACTTTTACAGAGTGCCTCCTGATAAAATGTCTGTAATCTAATAATACTAGAAATAAAAGCAGCTCCTTTCACATACATCAATGCAGATTTTAACGCTTTCACACTTTCCATCCAGACAGGTTCGTCAAAAGTATAATAAAATAAAGAACATGAACTAAAGTTCTCACTAAAAAACAGACTAAAAACTTAATGAAGTTTTTAACTTAACATCCGTAGTCTATTGATGTTATGCATTTATAGCAAAACTGTGTAAGTACATTTTAATCAATGAATTAATCTTTATTATTAGTATTCATTATTAGTCTACATTATTTAGTCTTCATTATTTAGTCTTTCGGACTGATTAAATGGGGAACGAGATTTTTATTCTCTTCTGTTTCTTAAAATTGATGTATACAATTTTTATTGTGCATCATGATCTATAGTATACTTATTCAAATTATTTTTGAAAGAAAAATCCAATCTATGACTACTTTGAGATTTATTTTCGTGCTTAGATTATGAGTGTATCTCGAGAGAATAAAATTATTTTCGGAGCCGAAAAAATCGTTTCAAAAATAATATTCGGGGAAGTATGAGGGGGAAAGGGGTTAGGCAGTTCACTGTCCAATATTTGCACGGTCGTTTTGCGCAATTTGGTCGACTTATCAGCAGCTGCGGGTATCATCCTCGTCTGTTTCCCGTGCTTAGAGTACGTGCGCCGAAATGTCGTTCGCTTCGAACGGTCCTCGGCCGGATTATTCATCGCCTGTCGCTTTCATGCAAATTAATGGCTCGTCCGACCTTTTGCTCGGCTGAAGATTCCGTTGGATACCGATCGAAACCGGTATCTCAAGGAAAATCAGCCGCGGGAAATTCAAAATCCCCAGACGCTTCACGAAGCGAAACGAATGAAGAAAATAAATAAACCCGCCAATTGTCCCTGTTGTTTTCGATTTTATGGAAAGATTGTTTCCGTCAAGGTTACATTATTTTAATCCTCGTACAGTGGAACATTTTTACAACTTTCTAATTGATGACGTTTAGGAGTATTCACTGCTTTATTTATCAATTTTTTAAAATATATTTTTGGTGGTGCTTCTTCTAAACACGGTAGTATTCTATTGTGCCTAATGAAATTCATTCTCTCGAAGCTATTCATTCTCCGGGTCAAAATAGACCCGAACTCTGCCGTCGGAGGGTTAAAAAGTGCATCCGTCGAGGATGGAGAATTTTCTGCCATATTATTTTTCCCGAGATTTCCAAATTATCTGTATTTTTTAAAATATTAGAAGTATTTTCCTTAGGAGGTTACATTCTATAATGAAGTCTTCAGTTTTGTGAAGAAATAAAAATACGTACTGATATTTTCCTTCTGCAATAATTAAATTAGTTCTTTGCAACTTGAAGAATTAAATACATGGACCTGATGTCCACGAACTAATTTGTTTCACACTGAGTTTACTCCTTTAAGTTGGTAACCTTAAAATTACAAAAAAAAATAATAATAATAAATGCTCACGTAGTTGTTATATCTTGTACCCGACGCAAACAATTTTTATTTCATCCAAAAGATCCGGTTTGTCAATCAAAATCATTTAAGGTCACCGCGATGCACACAAGAGACTGTAAACGTTAACTGTCGCTCGGTGAAGGCATTTCACAAATAGCCGTCCGAAAGTCGGCATTAGCTCGCAGCAGATAACGGGGAACGCGTCACGTGATCGCGATAAAATAAATGGGTAATATTTTTGAAATTAATCTGACCAAGGTGGTAAACACGTTGCGATTACGCAAAGGCTGCGCGACTGCAGCGAAAGAATGCAGCGGGCCTTCTCACCTAACGGAACGATTACTTTCTCGAACCCGGTGCAGAATCGTTTCGCTAATGATTCGATCGCTTAGCAATTGTGCTAAGCGAAGAAGATATTAACCTCGGGATACGTGTGCTGCTAAATTACAATTGCTGGCCGTGCTAGAGCCGGTCGCCAAAAAATAGCAAGATGGCGGCGGTGGAACGACTAGCCGGAAACCGTCGATATGGCTGTCAGATTACGTTCGTAAAAATCTGGTCCTTTCAGTTCATTTCTAACCTTCAAACCGCGTTTACAATCAATTTGACGATATTGGATGTAGACCGTAAAAAATTAAATTAACCTTAAAGATCTTCATTCTCTAAAGAAAAATAATCATGTTCATTCCTTGCTTTACAATTTAATTTTAAGATTTCTGATTAAAATGTATCTATTTCATTTTGTCAAGATCAGTGTATAAAATGGTTATATAATGGTATATAATAGTTGCATGATGGATTATGTTTATTTTCATGGTAATATAAAGACAACCTTTGTTGTGCATTAACAATAAACCGACCGAGAACTAAACGTAGCTGATATATATTGCCTAATAAAAATGTGATGATTGAATTTATTTAATGTTTATGCGATTTCTATTGTAATACGTGCTTGAATCAAGAAATTTATTTAATTATTTCCAATGAAAGTATCTTTATAATTTCAAGAATTGTAAAATAAAAAATTTCAAACCGATTATTATGACCGGCGCTGTTAGGGTTAGTGTTAAATTAGTGTTTCAAGTTGTTACGTCTTTTGGAGTTGGTTTATTGATGTCGGAAGATTGACAATAAGGATAATGCACGAGAAAATAGGTTAGTTGTATAGAAAGCTACAAAAAATTATCTTATGTCTTGTAAGATTATTTAACTAAATACAAATAGAACATTCGTAGACAAAGGAGCAGATTATTTGAATAAAAAAGCAAACTTCAAAGAATATACATGAATTAATATAAGCTTGTAACATATAAAATGTCCGATTTTTAGGATTAATCTTAACGTTTACCGCAATTTTAACAGCATCTCTCGTCCTCTCTCCATAATCTTTTTTTTTTACTACTTATACGTTATAATTTTAAGAAAACCGCTGTCGGCCCTTATTTCAGAATGTCTAAAGAATATTTAGTAGTTTTTGGAACCCAAGATAACAAATAGTTTGAATGTGACAGCCGTTTCAAATTATTGGAGTGTGTCACACTCCATGTGCACCGTATGCAATTTTTATGCGGTGTGTACAGTAAAGTTTAGATGCATTCTAACTTCATTATATTTCCTTTTAGCATCGTGCATGCGATGCGTGCATTTTCGCCACCCGGTACGTGACCGATAGCGTACTTAACCCGTAGAGACAGGTCCATTGATCTCGTTAGAGTGCGCGGCGGCCTGCAATGCAGTCGTGCATCGTGTTGCAATGTGGAACAACAGAAGGTATTAAATGCCAAACCGTGCCCGTTCATAACGCGACGCAATTTACATTCGTCCATTTGTCGGCCAGCCGTACACCACCGGCGGAACCCGTATCTGTCGGCATATCCGTCGATCATCAAACAGTGTTTGATGAAACACATTGAACGGAAACGCATTCTTCCGTTCTCGTCTCGTCTAATTAAAATCACCAGAAACTCTTCAAATTTTTCATTCCCAGCCAGCTGGAGACGGTGTGTATCTCCAGCGAGACTAATTATCGCATTTGCTCAAGATTTGCTTATTTAATCACGCAATCTGCTTCTCAAAACACCCTCTCAACTTCAGAGAAATTAGCGGGTCGTTAAATTTATTTTTAAACCGAGTCGCTCTCGGTGCGTTGGTACCGAAAGAAATTTTCGTAGATACCGTATCTCGTATGTTGCGTTTTGTGAAATTTACAAGAAGAAGTAAAAATAATTGCTCCGTGTTGCAATGAGAGAATCAGCAAATGCAACATGGTAGTTAGACTATATACAGAACTTTTAGTGCCATTTTGGAATTTTGAGATATAGAAATAAAGAAAGACGAAGAGAGGGGAGAAGACAAAATGGTGGCGGAACGCTTTTGTGAATAGAATCGATTTTAGTATATTGTTACCAAAGGGAATTTTCCTAGAAATTGGAAAATACAAGAATAGATTGTGAGATGTAGAATGAAAGACAAAGAGAGGGGAGAAGACAAAATGGTGGCGGAACGCTTTTGTGAAAATATTTTGTGAATAGAATCGTTCTTAGTTTATTGTTGCCAAAGGAAATTTTCCGAGAAATTGGAAAATGCTCGTCTAAATTTTGAGATATAGAAATAAAGAAAGACGAAGAGAGGGGAGAAGACAAAATGGTGGCGGAACGCTTTTGTGAATAGAATCGATTTTAGTATATTACCAAAGGGAATTTTCCTAGAAATTGGAAATGCAAGAATAGATTGTGAGATGTAGAATGAAAGACAAAGAGAGAGAGGAGACGACAAAATGGTGGCGAAATGCTTAGAGTAACAGTTGCAGACTATATTTTTTAAATATTTTGTGAATAGAATCGTTCTTAGTGAATTGTTAGCAATGAAAATTTTCCTAGAAATTGGAAAATCCGCGGATAAATTGCGAGATGTAGAAAGAAAGACAGAGAGAGTGGGGAAAAGACAAAATGGTGGCGAAACGTTTAGAGTAAAAGTTGGAGACTGCTTTTTCCTGAAGTTGCATTCCATTTTCAGAACGTATCCGCGATCGACAATGGATACTCGAGGAGAGATCGTACCCGTGCTCCTCTGATGATTTCTATCCTCCATGGGCAGATACTACGATTCAACGACTGGCAGCAGAACCATTAGGAACGAACGAGCTAACTTAGGATCATGGAATTCTACGACGTGGGAACCAGCGACCTTAGAGAACTGTGGGAGTCTTACCTCGTCGAGCCGGTGAGTTCAAACTTTCAGACCCTTGTATTCTCCGAATCCACCTGATCTTTCGGCATATCCTATGTGTGCAGACGTGTCGGTGTCTAGACACACCTGTTTAAACCATTCATATCTACTTTAATGGACTCTATTAGTTTTTCGAAATTTGCTTGGAGCCAGACGTCAACCAGGGTTCACTAACGAATATTAGTTCATTATAGCAGCGTGTTTTAACGAATTATGAAATGCTTGACTCTATACATATATAATTGCGATGAATACGATTTTAACCCTTTGCACTCGAGTGGTGATTCTCAGTCACCATTAAAAACTACTATACACTATCCAATATATTTTTCACATTACGAGAATAACATAAGTGGTTATATTTTTAAGTATCAATTTTAATAATCTAGAATCAATTCTAACAAGGACTGTGTTTGTCTTCTGGATATGCAAACTATTTTTTAAGAACAATGTATTATACCTAAACGAATCTCAGAGTAATTCAAATAAAAAAATCGAACATTTGTGGATAGCTTAGACCTTAAACTCTACGTCATAGAGTTAATTTTAACAATGGCTGGATTTATATCTTGCATACAATTATTTTTTAAGGACAGTGGCGTGCAAAAGTATCCGGACACCCTTTGAAAACGAATAACTTTTTCAAAATTGGTTCAAACGGCTTGAGTTTTTTTGAGATGTTAGAAAGATTAGTTTACTCGGTTGCGTGTGAATAATTATTTATACAAATTGCTAATGGTCGAAATTATGACGAAAAAAGTACGTCATGATTTTTAACTTTTTTATCAGTGCCTGTAATGAAAATTTAAAATATACCTTTTGTAGATCTCCATAGGTTATATATATATATGCGC
This sequence comes from Sphecodes monilicornis, assembly GCA_913789915.3. Classification (NCBI taxonomy): domain Eukaryota; kingdom Metazoa; phylum Arthropoda; class Insecta; order Hymenoptera; family Halictidae; genus Sphecodes; species Sphecodes monilicornis. The sequence goes on from OU565296.1 coordinate 21,574,137, forward strand.
ACTGTTTCATCGAAGTCGGTTAATGGTGTTATGAGCTACGAACATTGCAAGATGGGAGCTTAAGGGTGAAAGTCGCAGATTTTCGGTCTTTCCAGGGAATTTTGTCCTTATGTAATCACCTTTAAGTGTTTGTAACTCATAACGACGTTAACCGATTTCGATGAAACTTTGTACATGTACATAACTTACTTAGACCTATAAAACGCGTCTTTTAAATTTTTGTTACAGTCACAGATTAGAAAGTTAAAAATCGTGACCTTTACTATTTTAATCGCAATTCCGACCAATTGCAATTTTTAGAAAAAATTATTTACACGCTACCTGGTAAACTAATACGTCTAACATCTCAAAAAAAACTCAAGCCGTTTGAACTAATTTTGAAAAAGTTATTCGTTTTTAAACGGTGTCCGGATACTTTTTCACGTCACTGTATATATATAATTATTTATTGTCGCATTGCCTTTCAGCTTTGGCGAGAACTCTCCTCTTTGCTCTTATACAATTTTGTATACCGTCATACAGCATAATCCTGTACAACCTTACACAATAGTACACAATATACCCTAATATAATGAACCATAATATAGCTCGTCTTAATATAATATATCACAATATAACCTAACATAATTAATATACTATAACACTGCACAATACAATATCATATAATTTCACACAATACGATACAGTGCAATATAACATAGTACAATGCATATGTAATCTTGTACTTTTTGGAAAATGGACAGTGTAAACAAACTTGTTTAGAATGGGCATGTGTTGCCCTAGTTAGTGGTTCTTTACGAAATAGAACTACTTACCTGTGAATCCACCTGTAGCACACAATAGCCACTCCTTTTCTCTCACGTGTTCTATTCTTGCCGAGAAAGTGCTCGTTTTCGATCACGAACGAAAGGAAATTAGGTGCAAGAAAATGGATATTTCGTGTAGCTCCTACCCTTTCCTGTTTCCAAGAGAAACAAGAGGCGTTTGCATTGTCAAAGGTCGTTAACATATAATTAGTTATGCCTTGCGGAGGTCGGTTTCCCGATTGCTATCGGCTATTCCTGTTCTTCGATCATAGAAACCTGCAAAGTCTGGAAGAGCCTACATCCTGTACATGGAGAAGCGTTACATCTAAATTCTAATTTTCTAACAGCCAGTTAAAATCATTAACCACGCATATTAAGTTCCAATGAGAAGATCAATGTTGATCCGAAGGTAGTAGATTAAAAATTGTGTAGATCGACGTATACAAATTGGAATAAATTTAATACAGACGTTCATGCAAAATAAAGGTTGCTGAACCTGATAACATTGATGTTCTTAAATTCTTATAATTTATCCATTTCTTTAAATTGTATCTATTCATTTTTGTCTTAATAAATCGTCAACAACCTTGCCAGGTTTAAACACTGAAAACCACAATTAAAATTAATCATCAATTTTTTAACAATCCAGAAATGTTTTTTCGGATCATCAATTGGTCAGTAACTTTTCTTTCTGTAATAGCTATTTTTCGAATTAAATTTACAGTAGAATTTTACTTCAAGATAAAACAGAGTCTAGGATTTCTAATTAGAACCATTAATATCTTCTTCTATTTTTCGAACTGTAAGCTACTTGTTTCACATACTGATAACGAAGCAATCACAGTACTTTTCAAAGGCTTCTTTATTCCCAATTAATTTATAAACGTAGACAGAAGGATCAAGATTGGTGTGTTGAATGCTGTCTAGAAGATAACGAGCAAATCTTCTTTTTAACATTGTGTGTACGGCATCTCTCAAAACGAGGAGACAAAATTATTTGTCGACGTTTATAAACGAATTTTGGTGTTATTAAAGATCCGCAGTCTAATAATCACATTTCTAAATTCGCTCAATGTCTTCACAGTATTGTTGTCTCACATATTCATGTCTGTCACAAATGCATAAAATCCTGTCAGTCGAATTATGAGATCAAGAAACCAATTAAAAATTTATTTCTCTTTTTGCTGAATTTACTAAGTTGTAAACAATATATTGTTTTGACTAAACTCTTTCAATCTTTCTACGTAAAATTACGCTCATCCATCTTCTCATAAATGTGTTACGAGCCTGGGCAATTGTTTCGTCCGGGACTTGCCCGAGTTCACTGCAGCTTTTATCTGTCAGATAAAGCTCGGGTATTTCGTAATTCCCTTAATTAAATAACAGAGCATTTTCCTGGTCGATCGGTGACGCAATTTTAGCGGATCGCGCGTTATTTCGCGAATCAAGTTTACGCTCGGTCATGTGACTATACATGTGTAGTCTCTCTGTTCCATTACGGTTCAGTTACGGCTCGCAAGCATAATGAAAGGAATATTCTTGAAGTGTATATGCTACGATATACCGTTGTACGTGTTCCAGGAGAAGTTGAGCGTTTCGAGCGTGTTTCAGGTGCGCACGGTATTAATGTCAGTTTATTCACCTGTATAAATAAATTGTCGTCTACGAAGAGCCTGCCTCTATACATATACTAGCACCTGTTCTTCGCGATTATGTGTGTTGCAGCACGTGGTTTACACGCGATCACAACTCCTTGAGCCGTTAACACACGCGCGCAAACAGCGACTTGAAATATTGGGTGATACAATATTTAATATTCAACAATTTTGACGCGACTAGCACCTCGTCGAGGGGATTACGATCTCTTTCAAAGCTTTATTGGCTGATAGACCCTGCTTCTTCGTGAAATAACGTTTGATATGATCGCAGGGAACGTTTGTTTCATCGTTGTCGTGATGTACAGGCGTGAATTAATTTTAAATTTGCAGATAATCTGCGGTTAGTGGCGAAAGTTGAGAAACAATGCAATTGCAGATTGTTATAAGGTGTATTTACCTTTTTAAACCTCGACTGCCGAAGCAGCAGCCCCAAAAATGCTGTAAAATCAAAGTAATTTATTGAATGAAATGTTGAATGAAATGTTTAATTTAATACGACAAAGTTGGAGCCATTTATGATAAATAATCTATGAAGGGGCCAAAATTATAATGTTTATTAAAACATTTTGACTGCCATGTTGATCCCACATGGGTAACATTAGAAATAAATTTTGATTGTGATGCATTCGAATAAAATACATATTATTCGGCTTTTTAGGATATGAAAGAATTAAGATAGCAAAGATATGATAAATTTTAACTTTCCAGTTTCAATGAAATTAATTAAATTATTTTCATTCTATAGGAAGTGTTCACATTCAGCAGTCAACGTATTAAACTAGTTAAATGAAATACAGTTCTTATTAATAAGATATAATATATTGCTACGTAAAATATACAAATATGATCACACGCTGTTAATAATTCTTTTAAAATCAATAGAATCATTTTTTAGTTTATTTCTTTATCATTACATAGCAGTTAGGTCGTTAAAATTATCGTATTTAAAGGTTTGGATAATATTTGTACAGGACCGAAAGAGCATAATAGGTCGATACAATGTCCGAAATAAACGGCTAGCCCCCGTTATATTTATTAGTCACAAGCCGCTTTTACTGTGCCCCTTTAAGTCGATAATCGCATTAACGTTTACTAATTATTATTTAGCGACCGTGACGGAATTCTCTTATCGAATATTCAACGTATAATTTCCTTGCCTCCTGACCTGTCGCCCCGTTTTACGGTCATTCTTAACGACCATGTTTTTACGAATACGAAATTACCACACGCCCGAACAGTTATCTCTATTCATAGCTTCCAAGCTTAAGTCATAGGATACCTAAATTGGCAGTTCAGAGGAGATTGCTACACCGCTTGAAAACAAAAATACACACTGATGCATTTCTAAGAAAAATGAGCCCTGGAAATTAAAAACTGATATTAAGAAAGAATGATCGCTAGAAATTTGGAAAAATGCATCCTTTTATTTCACTCTCAATTAACGAAAGTAAAAATACACTCTTTCATTTCATTCTTAACAGATAAAGATAATAGTAGACAGTGGCAACAATTAATTTTTCTATTAAATTCTACATACACTTCGGCAGAAACTCGCCTTTTTATATTATTCGTAACAAATCAATAGAAAATTCATCCTTTTATTTCACTATCGATAAACGAAAGTGAATATACACTCTTTCATTTCATTCTTAACAGATAAAGATAAAAATGCATCCTTCTACTTTATTTTAAATAAATGAAAGGACAGGTGCGTTGCCAGGACATAATCATTCTTAATGAGTGAATGGAAAAATGCATTTTTTCATTTTATCTGTAGTAGACCGTTGCAATAATGCATTTTTCTATTTCATTTTGAATAAATTAATATCGTTTTATTTCACTGTTAATAAACGGATGAAAAGATGTATCACTTTATTTGATTCTTAATGACTGAAAAACATAACTGATAATTGTTTTCAGTAATTTTCATTGAACGCGTAGAAGAAATAAGACGAAAAGTCTATTACAAAAAATGATTAAGAGGTTAGGCTCTTCCCCCGCGACTTCGCTATTATTCGTAATAACGGCTTGATCGTTCGAGCCGCGTAATCTTCCGCAGACATCAGCAATTGCATGTGTGGCTGCAGAAACAAAGACGCCCTCATCTTCCACGGAATTGCAAAATTGCGCAACTCGAAACAGAAAAAACAGAAAAAAAAGAAATACTAACAGGAAGCTCGAAAAATGGGAACGCGACTATTGCTTATCTAGACAGGAAATTGTGACTGTTGGAAAATTGTTGACAAGCGAATTTTCCACTGAAATATACTAAACACAATTGCATTTGGACTGTATATAATTTAAAATATTGTATGTCTGTTTAAATAACTGTTTTCTTAACTTTTCTGGAGCAAGGACGATTTATTCATTTTTCCTTCGTACTTAAGTTAACCAAAGATATAAACAAATCCTTTATTAAGACTTTTTTGCGGTTCCCTGATTTATCATTAAAATTCGAATATGTTTTCTTCATGAAAACATGAAAATAAAACAGAATCATTAAATTAGCGTCATATTTTTCTTCCTTATAGTTATAATAGTATTTGATAGTAAATAAATGAATATTCGAGTAACTCGAGCAATTCGAATTTTTACGAGTAACTCGAAAGTTAAAGATCTGTTCGAATATATACGAGTAATTCGAAAAATTTCGAGCTGAAAATTCATTTTCGAGTAAATCAAAGTTTTACGAGGACTCGAATATTCGAGCCGGTTGATTTTTTCAAGTAGCTCGCATTCTTTTCAAGCAGTTCGTCGATTTCATGTAGCTCGGAAAATTCAAACGCTCGACTCGGCTCGAGCAATCGAATCGAGTTCACCTCGGCTCGTAAATTACGGGTACTCGCACATCCCTACTTTTTAGGACTAAAAAAATATTCTTAGTGAATTGTAAAAAATTAAAAGTTTTCATGTGTCTTTCAGGATTAAAAGAGTGCTCTTTAACAACTAATCCTACCACCGCCGGTCAAATGACCGCTTTCAGATTTTTTATTTCACAACAATTGAAATTATAAACATGCTTCCGCTGGAAATGATTATGCATACTATTTTATTCAGGTATACATTATCATAAAAATTGCACAACTTCTTCGTATTTTATTTCGATTTATTTCTGTGTTTTAACACTAAACCTACCAACCATTAAAAGTGACTAGCATGTGCTCCCTTATAAAAATGGCACGACTGAATTAATTTAGATGTTGTGCAATAGTCATCTGGACGTCTAAAGAAGTCATGCAATATTCACAGGTGTAAAACACCATTTCAACAGCACGTTTATCTGTAAATATTTATAATAAATAAAATACTGATTCAATGTCATTAATTTCGTTGTTGCTGTGGTCCATGGGTTAGGAAGTGGTAAAAATGATAATAAGTGTTCGGGAAAGTTGACATTTTGAGAAAATATTGCTGAATTCTTCGATCGGGACTAGTGATTTGCAGCGCAAGAATGCAATGAGGATCGCATTGTGAATTCCGGGAACGCGGTTGCAAATCTATTCGTGATAGAAACTGAAAGGCAATCTGCTGTGCAGATCTGTCCGGATGGCTCCATCATATTTGGGGGAGGGGGTCAATCCCCTTTTACTCGGTTACGTCATCTCTCAGACGTGTAGAGGCGAGTATACATAGTTACTTTCCAGCGAGCAGAGTCGTTAAACTTAACGGTGGTTGCGGCTAGAAAAGGCCTGCTGGGGATCGTTGTTCTGCGAACACGTGGGCCCTGCGAATGGGTCTAGTCACTGTAATGGCGGACGTTAGCCCCGAGGAATTGCTGAGACTCCGTTCTGTCCGCATTCTGTCCTACCTGCTCGGTTATGATCGCAGAACTCCTTCGACTGCGATTTTGTTTTGCTTCGGAAACGATCCTGTATCACAGTCGGTGATCAAGTTATTATAACCACATTTGCATAAGTTGACAGTCCTAATAGACGTTCCCAAAAATACATCGTTCTATTCTATCCTGAATGAATGAATGGGAAAATGCATTTTTCTATTTTGTTCTGATGGATGAATGGAAAAATGTAATTTTCCATTTTATTCTGATGGATGAATGGAAGAATGCATTTTCCATTTTATTCTGACGGATGAATGGAAAAATGCAATTTTCCATTTTATTCTGACGGATGAATGGAAAAATGCAATTTTCCATTTTATTCTGACGGATGAATGGAAAAATGCAATTTTCCATCTTTTTCTGAATGGATGAATAAAAGAATGCATTTCTCTGTATCATCCTGTATGGCTGAATGGAAAACTGTTTTTTTTTCCATTTTATTCTGAATGTCTGAGTGGAAAAATGCAATTTTCCATTCCATTCTGAATGGATGAATGAAAGAATGCATTTCTCTGTATCATCCTGTATGGTTGAATGGAAAACTGCATTTTTCCATTTTATTCTGAATAAATGATTGGAAAATGCATTTTTCCATTTTATTCTGAATAAATGATTGGAAAATGCATTTTTCCATTTTATTCTGAATAAATGATTGGAAAATGCATTTTTCCATTTTATTCTGAATAAATGATTGGAAAATGCATTTTTCCATTTTATTCTTAATAAACGAATGGAAAACTGTACTTTTTTATTTTATTTTTATTACACGAATGGAAAGATACATGCCTTTATTTTATTCTTGATAAGTGAATAGAAAAATGCATACTTTTATTCTGAATCTCAAGATCTTTCAACAAAATGGTGAATGGTACGTGTTTAAAAATCCTGAATAATTCAACGATTGTTACCTCCGAGGTATTTCAATGTACTCGGAAGCAGAAAAAGAGAACAAGCAATTTCAATTCTATTCTCCATTACAGTCAGCACCATTTTTGGTAGCAATTAATCGCGAATAGTCACGCAGAAACTAAGCGTATGTAAACTGGTCTACATAAAGGTTCACCGAGATCTACCAAGTACTCAAGAATGAACGCAGCTACCGAGAACTAGAGAATCGTGCTGGAAATAATGTACATTCTAGTCATCTGCGAATTCTGTGTGAAATAAACTCACCGAGAAGTTATTCGATCTGATACGTTAATTACTTTTCCTTCCTACAATTTGGCTCGGAACGAATGCTTCAAATGCTACCGGTTTAAAATTCTATCTGGACTGTCATGTGAAATCTTTCTAGTGAAATTGCAATTTTGCATGGTCCCTGCGCTAGAAAAAAAATTAACACGTTTCATCATGTTTTTTAACTTTAAAACATGAAAAAGAATTCTTTTTGTATAGATTTTAGTGTTAGTGGTTCCTGAAGTTGTTATCTTTTGCAGGTCTGTGTAAAAGATGGTTTATAATTTTTAAAAATGAAAAGAAGAATTGTGTAGAAAATTTTTTTTTCAATTTTTAAAAATGAAAAGGGAGAATTTTGCTTTACACAAAAGTTGGTATTGGTTGTTGCTGAATTTGTGAAGAAAATATTTTATAATTTTTAAAAATGCAAATGGAAGAATTCTCTTTATACAGATTTGGTATTTGATGGTTGCTGAGCTTGTGAAGAAAATGTTGTAAAATTTTAAAAATGGAATAGGAACAATTCTTTTTATAATTTGGTGGTTTCTGAACTTGCTATTTATATCAGGGTTGTGTAAGCGATTTCTCGTGCGATTTAAAACGATGTGGGACGTATCATACGTACCAAATTGCAGTAAAACTGGGGTACGAGTCACCAAGGACTTAGGTTACGGAGATTAAGCTAGTGGAGCAACAAAATCACATGGCTTTGACGACCTCGAGTGAACTTGCTTCGCTACGCAGTAAAGTGGTACAGTTATTAAAATAAGAAATAGAAATAAAAATAAAACCGGAAACTTCTCTCATCACATCGAAAATTTACTATCATCTCTATTTTCTACTTTTACTCTTATCTGAACGCCATAGTAAAGGAGGATGCGCTATCACGAGCAGGAAATGAAGTATCCACTTTCAATGACTTATCTGATAAAATTCTATTCTTCGCGGAGCTTCAACAGCAGCGTTTTTACAATTTTATGTAATGTTTTCCCAGTAAATGTCCATCTATTTTATTCTTAATAAGTGAATGCAAAAATGCATCTTTCTACTTAATTTTTAATAAACAGATTGAAAAGTACATGATTTTATCATATTCTTAAGAGGTAAATACAAATATACATCTTTCTGCTTTATTTTCAATACATGGATGGACAGATACATTTCCATTTTATTTTTAGTACATATGTGTTAAACTTTATACGCGTATAACTTTTGAACCAACGAATTCCTCACAATAAGATTTTCATTTTCGGTGTTTTCTCGCCGAAATCTATAGGATTGTATAAAAAAAACTTAAAAAAAAAGAGTTCTCCAAAACGAAATTCAACCAACATTGCATTGCAGAAATGCATTTTCCCATATAGTGCATATTAGCTTACAATTTGAACACTGTTTATAAAATTAAAATGTGTAAAATACAACCATTTTTTAGGGTCCGATGGCGAGGATCACAAACGATTAACTATTCTACATATTCAAGTTTTAATTATTGATTGTGGCGTGTGAGTAAATCGAACAGGACGCGTTTCAATTTACCCGAAACGAAAACACGAAGCGAATCGTTTACGATTCATTTATTCGCATCGCGCTCGAGAGCGTGGTGTCACATAAATTTAGTAATTGTCGATTAAGTATCTAATCTAATTAGGCTAGGCGATAACGCCGTTCCCTGTTGTCGTGCACCGACGGCTACATCTTGCTCTAGCAGGAATGTCGTGGTTGGCTGGTTTTCGGTGCAAAAGCCGGAAGTGCCCGTATATACCGGGTTCACGACCGGAAACGTAGACCAGGATGAACCGAACCTGCGAACTCGCGCTTGCGCGATACCACTAAACTATCCTTCTTTCCCTGTACCGTTCGAAAAAGAAAAAAAAACGCTACAAATTATCTTGGCCCATTAATAGCGACGCTATCGAACTGATAAAGCCAAGTTGCAGAAACTGATAAGAAGTTCCTGTGTATTGACAACGCTTACGTAACAACGACGACCGAGTCTACTCAACTCGTTCGTTCACTGCGCTTATGCGGTCCGAGAAAAACTGCGGAAGTGCTTCATAATAAAAAAAATACGCTCACGGTTCGTGTAGGATCACTGCAAAATATCGTGCACGATTTTCCAGAGAGCAGATCTTTTTTGCAGGACCAGAGTTTTATATTTATTGAACCTAATAACTGTGTCGGACTACAATAATTAGACTACGGGAACTTTATGTAACAAAAATATTGTCTGTATGAATTGTACAAAACAGGAACAGTATAAATAGAAATTTTATTCCTTTTTTAATGTTTTTGATCAGCAGAAACTAATATATTGATATTTTTAAATTCTCTTTTAATACTTAAGACTGAGCTATACGCAACAGAAGCTCAATCATTTTCTTTTAAACTATAATTTCCGAAACATTTGTTAAACTATATTGATTTCAAAAATATGTTGTTTTATGAATGGAATTGTTATTTTTAAATTGGATAAGGACTTTTACGATCGTCTAATATTAATTAGCAGACTTTACGCATTTATGGTACGTGCATATGAAATGTGAGAAAGCATTTATGTTACTGGAATCTATTAACATTTTTAGATTAATATTCCCACACTGAGACTTCCAATCGGCGAAAGAAACGTCTTGCAATTCAATTTTTAGAAAATGGCCTATGAAAACTTGAAATTACATAAAAATCCGCAGACTGAGTATTATTATTTTTCAAAATTAATTAAATTTTCACTGAAAAAGATTAATCAACTATAAGTTATGCAAACCGATTAGTTTCTTTTCACGTATTATTATTTAAACGTGCACACAAGTAGAATTTAGCAAATCCATTTTAATTAGAATAATTTAAGGAGCCTTTTTTAAGAAGCAATTTTAAATGTTTTGGAAAAGTTTAGTGTCTTTTTTAGTTGTTTATATATTTCATATACTCTCTTGGAACTCCCATTTGAATTACAGCAATTTTTCAACACTTTTTTTTAAAAGTTCTCGTCAAAAACGATCTCGAGCAATTTGGAATTATTTCTTTTCTGATCTAAATTAGCTATCAGCATTTTTTTTGCAAATTGACTATGGCCTTCAAGACTTTTTTCAAAAATTTCCATCAAAAACGATCTCGAGCAATTTGGAATTGTTTGAAACGGTTCAGTTTCTTTTCTGATCGAAATTAGCTATCAGCATTTTTTTGCAAATTTGCTATGGCCTTCTTCAAGCTATTGGGAGCTGTTGAGTAAGAATTTGACATGGTGTCCCATGAATTCCTCAAGTGAGAAATTGACTGAGATTCCGATGAATGGGAAAAAGGTATCCCACGTGTCCGCTCATTGCTACCGGGTTCATTCAAGCCACATTGTTATTGTCGTTCACCCGCGTTCTTTTTCACGCTGGTCTCGCTTCCGTGATCGCTGTCATGCATCAGTACAGCCCGTGGCAACAAATTGGGAAGTATGAAGGTTGCTCGCAAGGAGTTCACTGTACCGTGGCCCATAATACTGGCTGCCAGGATCTAGAATCGATGGGGGATCTAGATTCTACATGCGGGGACTGACTTTTCCCTGTGCGCGAAAGTCGAACGTTCGTTGTATGCATACAACATAACTGTTTTATCTAGCTTGCGGATCTTTATGTAAAATAAAAATTGTTTGCGTCAGTTCCACGAACAGTAGCCACGGTCAAGTTTCTTCCTTTCTTTAATTATTTGAACAAGTTTAAAATACTATATCGATATTCTCAAATTCTTTTAATCTTTTTACTACTTTAAATTGCATCAAATCATTTTTGTCATGAATGCATCAAATTTACGAATATTATTATATCATTTTCTCTCTCAATGAGCTTCTGTTCCTTACAATCGACTTGAAACTTGAAACATTTTTATTTTGCGTAAATATCTAGTTTTTATTTTCGAATAAAATTGATGTGATACTTCAATGTCAATGAATTGCAACTTGTTTCTGAGGATTGAAGAAATTTTTTTGTGAAAGCTAGTACATATAGAAATATTAGTTTATTTCCAATTTATTCCAGAATGTGATATGAAACGTTACGCACTGCTAATCGTGAAATACGGATAAAAATTTACTGATCTTATTTCACGGACTTGTAAACTTTTTTCGCAGTTTTCTGTAACCTTGGAGACACGCCTTGAGATGTTTGTCATAAAACAACACAACAAGAGTGTTGAGAATATTATCTTACCGCGTCACCTAATGATTAATGATAGACGCTCATCCATTTTTAAAATTCAATGATGCTCAACTAACAAGAACTCAATTGATTATTATTCGATAATAATAGCAATTTTACACTCCTAGTAATACTCTAGCACTATAATATGACACTATTACAATATAAAACTTATTTACAGTATAACGTTAATATCCCCGATTAATACTTTAATTTCTGATAGGTAAAGTGTCAACATTGTGTGAACAATAAAAACAGTTTTCAAGGCATATTTTGTTAGGTTCATATATAATTAAAATCCTGAAGTGTCCGATTGTTTCATAGTTAATGCGAATTTCATTTCGAATCTTTAAAAAAACCTAAATAATCCCAACTATTATTGTTTTACAATATTCTCCCTAATTTTCTATAACTTGTGCAATGATACCTGCATACATAAAAAAAATAATTGCTATGATCATGACTGTGTATTTCACCATCCTAAAATATCCATAGAATGAATTTTACAGAATCGCTATTATTTATATTCATTTATGGAATGCTAAATTTTAAAAATACGAACGGTACATGTATTCTTTCTCACAGTATTCTACTTAAATATATTCTATGTTAATAATATTCACATATTTTCTAAAACTTTGTAATGCAATGAAACTAGAACTCAACATTGTAGTTTGTCATTTTACCAAGTGGTACACATGCGGGCCAAATGTTAATTAACTAACAAAGGCAGAAGATGAAGTTCCAAGTCCATTGTTCTATTGCGCACAGTAGAAACGGTTGCAACACTGTTGTTCACAATAGTTTTGCGAAGCACAAAACTGCGAAGACATTGCAGAAACTTAGGTGCTAGGTCGAACTGTTGTTCGTATACCACTAATGGTACATTACGTTATTTCTGGTGGTACAATTTTTACAATTTCACGAATTTCTTAAAAATCTAGAAAATGAAAATTGGATACGAGATCCATTTTCTTTTTCGGATACTGTGCTGGATAATTAGACAGCGGATTTTAATGCAAAATATAAATCTTCTACCTGAATTCCATGAAACTAGAATAATGTAGAAATTTATTTTCATTCTTAATATGTTTAATAGGTTTAGAACAATATGACAGGTCTTTTAAATTCTTCTAATGTTTTTACTGTTTCAAATCACACCATTTGTGTCATAAATGCATAAAGTCCGCTGTCTATAGATAATTTTGCAATGTAGAAAGATATCAACTGATAGATATTTCATGTGGCAGATTTCTCACGAATGAGTTCAAACAAGATAACTTACGCACTTTCTGGTTAAAAAGAAGAGATGAATATAAGTATATTTCCGACGAATCGATAACATTTTTGATGCCCTTCAACATATCATATCTTCGCAAAACTGGGTTTTCAGTCATGCTATTGATTAAAAACAAATGTAGCACACGGTTGCAACTCGAACTTGACTTACGTTTGAAATTAATGAAGATAAAGATTGGCATATCGCAATTGATTACAATGAAACGAGCTCATCCTTCGTATTAATCCTCACCAATAATAAATCTTTTTAATATTTTTTCATGTATTATTACCCATCGTTTACTATATTTTATTATAAAAGCTACATTTAGAAATTAAATAATGTAAATTTAAAATATTTTGTGCTTTGATTATAAACACTTCATTTGGAATGTATTTATTTTTTAATCAGGAAATGATTTTACGGTGGTACATATATTTATTGATTTTTATTTATCTGGTGCAAAATTTAAAATGTTTGAGAATCCCTGTTTTAGACTGATTGAAATGATTAAAACAAAGAACTTAATTTTATTTAATTTCTACTTTCTACAATATATCGATGTCAAACAATTTTTCGAGGATTCGCAGTCTGGTCATTAGTATAGACAGTATAGATCAGGCAGTTCCAACCAGTAGCTCCTGGTATTCCCCTCTAGAGTTATTCGCGGCACCTTCCCCGCTTAGGTTCTTCCCCCACTCTTAGACTTCATCGTTATAATTTATAGTAGTGGGAAGCTCCCATCATAGAATTAATTAACCCTTAGCGGACGGGGATTATTTTTAGCATACTTTTTGATGGATCGAATAAATTTTCTTTGTGAAACAAAATTGTTTGCTGGGGAATTTGGTGTATGAATTAAATGAAGGGAAACGTGTTGTGTTCAGTAAAAATTTGTTTCATATTTTTTCGGGAGTATTAATTGCTTTAAAAATTATTCACACTCGCAGAACAGTAAAATTGTTTGGGCGACTGTCAGCAGTCCGCAAAGGGTTAATACAGACTTTCTCAAATTTTGTTTGACGTAAAATTCGCTGTCTAATTATTTTAATGGAAGGCTGTGAATTGAAAGAATTAATGAACAAACAAACTGTTTCCATATTAAAATATTGAATGAAATTTTAAGTAAAAATATTTGAATAAATTTCAGGGTAAGTCTAGTGTTAAAGTAGTAGTGAAAATAATTGCAAGGATCATTTTTCGTGTGCAAAAACGCTGCAACTTGAGAATCGCCAGAATCTCACGGTTCTTTTTGAAACTCTCAGGAAAAATATCATCATCAATTCATCATAGTAAATTCGCGCAAGTGAAAACCGAGAAAGTGGAGTTTATCACTCGATTTAGTGCACTATTCGTTTCACTCTGTAAACGTCTCGGGACCGTTTTCACGCTTCTACGTTGCAACTTGCAACAACCAGTGAACCGTTGATTAGGCTTCTCCGTGAAAACAGAAAAAAAAATTGGTAATATTGCCGGTAATTTTTACGAAGCGTAACCGTGATTGGCCCTCGTCGCATGGTCAATGAAAATTGATCTACGAGCTCTCTAGAGGACCGGTGATTGCTTTATCTGTTTCCTCCGATAGTGGGTGCACAATAACTGATAAAAAAAAGTTAATGACGAACTCGTTTGATTCGATTGTCGTCCACGAATTTCGAGAAAAACGAACTATAAATAGAAAATTTTACCACTGTGAACGGCTCGATGATTAAATGTGAAATAATTTTACTAGAACATCAGGAGAAAACATTCCGATGCTTGTGAGACAATAAATTTTATTCGATTTTTTAATACTTTTATAGTTCAGCTGAAAGGGTTCGTTGATTTTCAGTTAATCAAATGTAATTTTATTTTTAATTCGAATCTTTGACCCGCTATGTTAATTGCTTTTAAAATAGATTAGGTGCATGGACAGTTGTGAAGATTGTTTCTGAGAGTAGAATGTACTCAAATTGTTTGCAAATAATCAAAAAATTCAAGAATGGAGGGTTACGAATTTATTTGGACACCTATAATACAACAAGGTTTTTGTCATTTTGTATTTGACCAAGCTATTTTTATTATAAATGCATAAGATCCACGGTCTATCTGAAATACGATAATTCGAGCACCAAATCGAATATGTTCGACGGATGATGCAAAGTTGAAAGCATGTGACCGATAACGCACAGAGGATCATTGTTCTGGCGTAGCGTGAACGAACACGCGTGCACACCTGTCGACAATGAAACTTAACAGCGTGTTAATTAAAACATTCGTCGCGGAAGTTGTTCGTTGATTGAAGAATCGTACGGCTCGTGGAACCATTGCGATTTCACTCGATTTCGCGCGCCTTCTTGCTGAAACTCGACCGTTCCTTCCGCTGTTTACGAAATAATAGTAAACGGAGTCGTTACAGTCGACTAATTCCCTTTGATTTCCAAAACAGTGTAGCGTTTAGTTCGTTTATATACAACGTTCGGTAAATTGCTGATATTTAGTGCGAGATAGTTTACGATCTGAACAGCGTGGCGTGTGAGTCATGCGAATGCAGCCTACAGCATTGTTCATTAATATTTTATTAACTGTTTCGACCTATTTTTGCTTTCTAAGGATCCGTGACATTTTCAAGAGTTGTACGTGAATTTTACGATATTATATTTGTGGATTTTTTTAGGGGGTTCGATTTTGTAACATGAGTACAGTATTGTTTCGCTATTAGTTCACCTCCCTTATAAGTGTGAGTACTACTATGAGTGCACATACACATAGCTGAAAGAACGTTTTTTAACGCTGTATAGTTGGTTTTGCTGAAATTATTACCAATAAGAAAGTATAAGGAGGCAAACAATGTTAATTTCAGGAAAAAATCTGATCATTTTGAAACTTGAATTTTCGCTTGTTTTCAAACTTTTTTCTGAAAATAATGTGTGACTTATAGCAATTTATTTTTATACTAAAACTTCGTTTGTTCATTTAAGAAGCAATTGGCATAAATTTTCGCCCATTTTTGGCGATTCTGAACCACTGTACGACACAGTGATGCCAGAAACAACCAGAACTGGTTGTTTTTTTCCTCTCCTACTTTTCCCCTTTCACTATCCCATTCCACTAGCTGAGCACACTCCAACGCCCCCCACTAAGACCGTAGACTGGTCACGTGACGTGCCGCGCAACGTATCACATATTACTCTGGTCATCAGAGTGGTGGTAAACTATATTCCCCTCGATTTAACCAGTTAACCGTGTAGCTCGACTTTGTATGTGACTACTATATATTTTTGCATATTGCCCTCTCGTCAATTTCTTTGTTTCGTTTCTTTACTTCGTCGATAAATTAATAATGCGTTTTAATTTTTTATCGTATTATAATTCAGTGGGGAACGAAAGTGATAAATTATTATATCGTTCGACTAATCCACTACGGTGACATTTAGTGGGCGATATTTCTGGACTTTTGCCTAACTTTGGGCTATAGTATTGCCTCACGGTGATGAGATACTTTTCCGTAATCACAGATACGGATGATAGACTATCAGATATCGATGGAGAAAGAGGCCGAGACAGGATAACGCGATAAAATTTCATAAATAACATTTTTCCAATTTTTTGTATCAATAAATTTTCTGTAACAATAAAAATCCTCCCTGTGCAATAAAATAAGGAATTTTCTCTGAACAGTGTAAATCTTCAGCCTTAGATGCCAATAGATCGATACTTGCGGAAACTCTCGAAAGTTTTACGAGCTATTGATTCATAAAATAAAATGTCAACTACCCACACGCAGAAAATCACATATTTATATTTAACGAACGTATTTATTCTGTCATTGTAAAATAAATAATTGTAACAACGAATCAGGCTTAACAACGATTAAGCAACACAAAATATTTTCTAATCTTCTCCACAAGAAATTGTTTCTCTTTTTCATAGTTTAGTGAAGTAATTCACAAAAAATGAGAATGCGCATGAAAATTCGCAGACTAAGAGTGTTAAACTTTGCAAAAAGGTCTAGTGCGTCGGCCCACCAAACAGCCGGCCATTTTACACGCAAGGAGGCTCCGAATCGCGCGCAAAATGGCGCGTTATGTTTAGTGGCCCATTTATTTTCTGCTTCGAGAAGGGACATTCGTATTTATCGGTCGCATAAAACTGTGCGCGAGCAATGAACAGCACAGGTACACGATAAAACGCGGGTACGCGATAAAATGGAGGCCGTGAACGGACCAACCTGAAATTACGTACTCGTGTATGTGTGCACGCATGCTGATAACGGCTTATCCACCCGTGGTCTCCATCGAGCTGCGCAAGTTTTCCGTTTTCCTTTCCATTAACTCTTATTCGACCACCACAAGTCATTCGTTCTCTGTCGATAACGAGGCACACATTTCTGACAGAACATGTCGTTGTTTTCACGGCAAAAATTTTGTTAAACGACTATCGCATTATCGAAACAGTTTTTCAAACCAACTAAATTTTTCTCCCTTTTTCGAACATTTTTAGACAGATAGTAATTAGCAGTTGGACACAGTGACTTCAAAAAGTGTTCATTCTTTTTATGGATTTATGACAAAAGTGAGTGGATGTAATTTAAACGATTAAGAGATATTAGGAAAATTTGAAAATACTGTTATATTATTTTAAACCTATTAAACATATTAAGGAGAAAAATACATTTCTATTTCGGTCCAGTTTTGTTGCGGTTTAGGCAGAAAATGTTGAGCGGACGTAATTTAAGCCACTAAAAATATTAGGAGAATTTGAAAATACTGTTGTATTATTTTCAACCTATTAAACATATTAACACCAAAACCTACCAACCACAAAACATATAAAGATAAAACGCCTCACAGAATTGAGAAGATTGAATTTATTTAAACTTTGTACCGTTTCCATAAGAATATGTGATTAAATAAAGAAGTCAATTCAGTCATTTCCTATGAAATCGTTTTCTCATTTTAATAATTGTAAAATAAAAAACCGGTCATTTTGACCGTGGTAGGTTAAGTGTTAAGGTTTGTTGGGGTTCAGGCAGAAAATGTTGAGCGGGTGTAATTTAAATCAGTAAAAATATAAGGAGAATTTGAAAATACTTTTATATAATTTTCAACCTACTAAACATATTAAGGAAAAAAATACATTTCTATTTCAGTCCAGTTTGTTGCAGTTCAAGCAGAAAATGTTTATTTTGCATATAAAGATCTACCGTCTAATAATAAATCTTGAGTCATTTTGATGCTTGAAGCCTCTAGTTTTGCAATCCATAATTAATTTTCTTCTAAGAACAAAAAGTTTTCGCCATTTTTCTAATATTCTCCCAACAAACACTAAAAATACAATTAAACACAGTGGCTTTAGAAAATATTTATAATTACATAAGAAAGGAATAAACCTGGACTCATTTTAAAGCTTGAAGCTTCTAGTTTCGCAATCCATCGTTCATTTTCTTTTAAAATATTTATTACACGATGTAACAAATAGTAAAACTGAAGGCACGGTTTCCTCTAGAGAATGTTAAAAACAGAAACGCGTGCTAAAAACGTTAAGCAATTTCTTTCCTGACTAAATTTACAATCGATTTGTAGACTCAAGCATCTTTTTTACATCGACCTCGTAAAAATATAGTTAAGAACTAATTTTTTACATTTATTTCTTGCTTTCTCGTTTCTACGTATTTTCTGATTGAACTATTCTTATCTGAATGATTTATTAATTCGTTTGTGTGTAACGCACTCGGTTGTTTATAAGTTCGGACACATGTGCCAAACGATCGAAGATAGAAAAAATCACAAATTGATATCACGCATGGAAAAATGGATAATGTGTCAAGGATAGGTCGATTACAAACGCAGAAATCAGCTCTCGGCCATTTCTATCCTACATTTTCTCAGCTCTGTGCACGACAAACTTTGTTCACAGGTTCGACTAATATGCGACGGGAACGGAAACACGACACGGTTTTGTAAATCCGTTTCACGATGAATAGATTAATACAACGGCGTTCCGTCAACTTCCGCTTCCACGGAATTTGTTGATCCGTTATTTCGCGTATCTGGTTTTTCTAATCGTCCTCGCGGCTAGAAAATAATTTTACCAATTATAGAGTAGGACGTATAGATAAAAATAACTCACACCTTGAATTCTATGAACTATGGACGTACGTGTTTTTCTCACCGTGACGTTTGCAGTCGACGCTTCTAGCAAAGCGAATATCTACATCGTTAAAAAGATTAAGCAACAATATTCACCGAGGAATACATACTAATTCCGTTGAAGTATTATAGCGCGAAAACGCGCGTCTGAATTTGGTAACGTGGGTAACGGAGGGAATTATTTATGCTCGAACATGCCGGTCGATAATTCGCGAACTGAAAAATTATCTGAAACCACGCGCGTGTGTTCACTGGCAGTGAGATAAGGCAAAATGAAGCCTTTCGAAACGCCAAATGATGCACTATTCGACGCTAAATTCCGTGCTACACATTGCTTTTTCGTAGAGTTAGACTCGTGTACAAGGCTTCTATTTCTTCATCCACTATGTTTGAAGAGAGAAAGACCATTCTTAGAATTATTCTTGAGTTTTTCGATTTTTATCTCATTCAGTGAACACTTTGCCTTGTAATATCTAATTAGAGTCGTGATCAAGATTTCTATCTCTTCGTATACTATGCTAGAAGGGTGAAACAGTATTCTTAGAATTATTCTTTAACTTTTCGAGTTTTATCTCATTCCATAAATTCCTTTGATTATGTAGAACTCTTTTCAGACGTCAATTTCCATGAATCGTTCTATAAAGATTGAAATACATACAAATTTTCCTCCAATATGCACTTTTAGTTTTTTAACGTGACTCTTCAATTTTTATCTCATTCAATAAATTGCTTTGATTATGTAGAATTTTTTTGAAACGCCGATTTTCATGAATCGTTCTACAAAAATTCAAATGTATGAAATTCCTCCTCCAATATGCACTTCTAGATTTTTAACGTGAATTTAACGTAACTGTCTGATTTTTATCTCATTCAATAAATTCTTTTGATTATATGGAATTCTTTTCGATTCCTCCTTCAATATGCAATTTTAGATTTTTTAAACATGACTCTGATTTACAATAGGAAACGCCTCTTTCCGTGTAATTTATTATCTCAGAAAGTAGTTTTATAAATCACAGTAGGATAGAATGGAATAGGATTATGTGGTCCGACGATGGTTATACATTCTGAGCACCCTATTCCCATAGAAGGGTCTAATAGCTCTCGTAAGGCAGGTATAGGCTTCCCACCAAAAAATTCTCGAGTCATGGGACGAACAGGTTGATCGACTCTGGAATTCAGTGGATTTCTCACGTACACCTTTGGGAAATGTTCACGCGTCGATTTCCTCCAAACAACACCTTTTCCGGCACAAGTTCAACAAACGTAGACTGATTCAACAGGTAGTCGACATGTTCTCAGACTCGTCGATGCATTCCAACTCTGCGAACTCGCGGAAAATTTTTTTTCGTGAATGAATCCACCATTTATTCGCAGATTAAATCTTCCTCTTTACAACCAGAGCCTATAAATTAATGTACGATTTGATTCAGTCGTTTTATTGACCTTTGAATGAGATGAGATTTCAAAATCATAAGGAAAATAAGGGACTTAATAATTTTGAACACATAATAATATTAGACAATTTTTACCATGACTCAATCTACTATTATAGATTTTGAAGATTGAAGTTTCTCTTTACATTGGCTTCCTAATAATTGATCCACGATTTTTCTTAGTCGTTTTATTGAACTTTGAAAGCGCATTCTGAAATCGTACCGACAATAAGGAATTTAATTGTTTCGAGCACATAAAAACATTACAAAATTTTTTCCATAATATACTAATTTCCGAAATATACATTATTTTTAATTGAATCTTTTCTTAGAGATCTTCAAGAATTATATATAATTGAAATATCCTTGTTATTCATGTTTAAAACTCACTCACAAATTTAAAGGTAATCCCCTCGGATTAGTATGTACATATCAACAACGATTAGAACTTCTTCGTCGTTACTAGTTTCCCAGAAGGAAAAGAAAATTGAATGCAAACCTGTATTTATTGTAATAGCTGAATAATGAGAACAAACTACTAGAATTCTGTTTTAGGTTTCAACTCTACACACTCGCGTAAAATATCGCGGTTTTGACGCACGCGCACTATAACTTTAAGTCGATAAACTTCTTAATGGCAATTCACACGCCTCGAGACAAACTCGAGGCTGATCAAACAGCGCATCTCTACCTCTGTTTCCACTTCTCTGCGACCCGATAATTCACTGTGATCTCTTCTTCTTGTTAGACGGCACTTTGTTTGTTTATCGAATTGCCGTTCATTCATGTTTTCTCAGTCTGTTATCCTCAGATTGAATCTATGATTTATTTATTCTGTTTTTAAAGCGTAACAGAACGACGATTGTTCGATGTTGTTTAAAAATCTGCGAGTCATAGAAAATTGATCTTCTTAAACTTTTGTTTTCTAGCTTAATGACTTAGGCGTTCTCTTATGTGATATTCGCATAACGTCGCATATGGTTAGTCGCTGTCCTTAAATTATTTATAATTTAATTATTGCTGCAGCGAAAGCAAGAATCGCATTTCTAGGTACACGAAAGCTTTGAAACATTTCTAAATCTTTTTTAATTCAGTCATTTTAGTTTCTCGAAGGAGTATGTTTGATCACTGATTAAAAATTCTTGAGCGTATACTATATGTGTACTATAATTTTAAAATTCGATGAAATTCGGGACCCGTCGAAATGACGGGTTCTAATATTTTTAATTTGCGAATATTGAGATTGTAAAAAAGGTATTTATGTACAACTATTTATTCAACAATATTTCTTTGTGTGTATATTATTTCTGAATCTTTTTTAATTCAGTCATTTTAGTTTATCGAAGGAGTTGGTTTGATCACTGATTAAAAATTATTGAGCGTATAATATATGTGTACTATAATTTTAAAATTCGATGAAATTCGGGACCCGTCGAAATGACGGATTTTAATATTTTTATCTTGTGAATATTGAGATTGTAAAAAAGGTATTTATGTACAACTATTTATTCAACAAATTTATTTCTTTGTGTGTACATTACGTAAACAATAGGCTGCGAATTAGAATAGACAGATTCTTGTCATTTTTATAAAGAAAATGTAGGGTAGTCGCTTTTAGTGTTCCGTAAGCCTAGTTTTAAAGAAAATATCTCTTTGTTGTCCAAGAAAATTGGCGTTTCATTACACTGTGCTGGGCGTCTACGACCGCGCGCAGTTCCGGTAGCAATAGCAGGCTGCGGAGTAGATATTTTCCACGGTTTCAAGGTTTCCAGAGTTTCTCGACTTTCCTGGGACGACCGGCGGGAACGAGCCAGTGGTACCTGTTGCGAAGGGATCAGGTTTTGAAACGAGTCGCGGCTGGAAGGACCTGTCGTCGTCTTCATCGTCGTCGCAGTCCGTTTGATCGTGTAGAGAGGGGGAGCAGAAGTGACGGGGAGTCTCTTTCGACGAGAGTCGAGGACGTTCACCTTTTTTCGTGACTTCGTCGAGCCTGGTACACGCTGGTAAAAGTGTCTTCTGACGGCTAGAATACTATAGGTCAACTACTCCTCGCTCCCCAATCGCCTCGAATCTCGAGGAATAAAGTCATCGGGAATTTCCGGTCGCATCATTCACGGCGCTTGCATCGCTAGCTTTGCTAACATAACCTTACATTACGATAGTTTACTGTGAGTATAACGATATACTCGTATTTTCTACGATGCCTTTGCAATATTTTCTAAACTAACAAAGAGAAGACGCGGTCGTGGAGTCTCAGATTTTCTCGAAACTTTGCATATTGGTAGATTTCGTTCTTCTGTTTATGAAAATGTAGCATTATAGATGTCGATACTCAACAACTTTTGAGATACGTTAAGATTGATGAAGTTAGTGTTTCTTTCATATTATGTTCCTTTTCAATAAAATTTTTATATTTTGTTTCCTATAGATATTATGAGTGTATTTTTCATATGCAAAGTACAATTAATTGAAATAGATAAACTGATCAGAAAAAAAACTTCCTTCTTTTATGGTATGGCGGCTGGAAAGTGTGTGAGAGGAGGAAGAAGGAGAAGGAAGCGTTTCGTCCTAGGCCCGCTAGAGGACTCATCGGTAAGGCTATCTAGCGGACCCGTGCCTTAGACGCGGGATGTCGTAAGGACAGTTTAGGACGGTATATATACAAACAGAGGAAGATTCAGGTAGTAGCGGGAAAGGTGTTGTCGTAATGTCCCTCTGTTGACGAGCATAGGAAATAGCCGCCACATTACCCCCTTGCCAGTGGTCAACGATATCTGGGCAACTTTCCCCCTCTAATTACGCTGATCTACGCCGGAATCCAAGGAGGCCGCTGGAATGTGTGCTGTCAGTGTGCCCGCCAGTGATGCTGCCGAATCGACAAAGTTGAGTAGCTCCCTAAGCCGCTTGTAGGACTCGTATAGTCGCACAAACAAGGGATGAACGTCGCACAAATGTAGATACGAAAACGTCGCACAAATTTAGGTGCGGAAACGTTAAACCATATAATGCTGCGAAGATGACGTCAGAAGCGCATAGTAGGGAGAAGTCCTCGCTGTTGGTCGGGCAGTAGTTCAGGCAAGGCAGTGACAGAGTAGTCACCTTCCAGTCCTCCTGATGTTGTCCGTGGTTTGTTGATGTTGTCGTCTCCTCTCCTCAGAAGGTAGTGTTGTTGTTCGTTTGTCGGGGTCACCAATTATGGCGGCTGAAAAGTGTGTGAGAGGAGGAAAAAGGAGAAGAAAGCGTTTCGTCCTAGGCCCGCTAGAGGACTCATCGGTAAGGCTATCTAGCGGACCCGCGCCTTAGACGCGGGATGTCGTAAGGACAGTTTAGGACGGTATATATACAAACAGAGGAAGATTCAGGTAGTAGCGGGAAAGGTGTTGTCGTAATGTCCCTCTGTTGACGAGCATAGGAAGTAGCCGCCATAATGGTAACGACGGATGCTGGTGGGGGACAGTGGGCGCTATGGTGGGGGCTGTTTGGTCTGAATTGAGACAAAAATGCCCATCCCCGGTCTATTGTATATTCCACTAACGTACAATGTATTGTCAACGTGTTTCCGATTAAGTTCCGTTGTATCTTACGAATAAAATACTAATTAACGGAATACAACAATTAGCACGTTGGCTGCGTGTGGCACATATTCATATAGTTGACAGAATTATTCATTCAGATTTCGAAATAAATTTTTACATTAATATATTCGTTGTACCAATTAATAGACTGCGGATCTTTATGCAAAGTAAAAATTGGTTGGATCAATTGCAAGAAGCAGAAAACAGAATAGAATTAATGTTTTTCTTTATTGATCTTAATTAATTGAAAATAATATATCCACGTTCTTAGATTGTTTTAAACTGCACCAACTTGTATTTGACATAAATGCATAAAATTCGCAGTCTATTGATTAATATTCCGAAAATGCAAGGAGGTCGAAGGACAACGCAATATCGTAATTTAATAAAAAAAATTAATGGAACAGTCCAACAACTTTCCCGAAAATCCTAAATCAGTCACGCCAGAAAATCGATCGTTATCGAACAGCTTTCCTGCATATCGCGAGCCTAATTCCCCGTCAGCGAATAGTTTATTCCGGTTTAGTCGGAATGCGAATGCCAAGGTGTCAAAGAATTTATGTAACACTGAATATATTAGTTCGTGAGCCGCCTAACAAGGTGTATTTCTCGGGTATGGTCGTCGGGCATAGCCTGGCGACGATACGGCGAACATGATCGGCAACGAACAATCCGAACACTCCTAATCGATACATTTAGCCACACAAGAACGCGCGATCCTGCTGATCCCGTCGTCCCTCGGCAAGAGCTGGGTGAAATACTGTTTCAAATAGTAAATAGTCTACTTTATTTTAAACCATACGTGCACTTTCAAAAACAAAATAGTATTAGTCAATAAAATCAAATATTAGTAAAAGTTTTTAAGATAGAATTTTATTTGGAATATTCTCAAAATAATGTGAATTTTATTTAAATAGGTGAATCTGCTTGACAAAATAAGTCAAAAATATGGAATAATTTTATTTTTTATTCGACGCCTCGTTTACGAGAAAATCAAGTTCGAAAGTATTATGGCTTCTTGCATTTTAATATTACCCGTTAAATACTATTTAACATTAAACTTACCACTGCTGGTCAAATGACCCGTTTCAGATTTTTTATTTCACAATTATTGAAATTATATCCACCGGTAATTATTATACAGAAATTCAAGCGTTCCATTTTTATAAGGCAACACATAAAAAGTAAAATAGAAAATACATATGATTGTACAAAATTCAAATATTTTATCGTATGTTTTAGATTACCAAGATAAAAATATTTTATTTTACGTTTTAGATTATCAATAAAAAATATTTTATTTGCCGAAATTTGCCAAATTTCATTTTAAAATAGTATTTGAAATATTTCTTCTCCAAAATTTTAGCCAGCTCTGTTCTTGGCACGATGGGACGGGGTCAGTGTTCCGTCGAACGTGTTAAAATAACATCGAACAACAAGAAAAAAGAGCCCGATGAATTATTAATTTCGCACGATGACCGTGAGACGGCGTTTCCTCGATGAATCTTTTCGCAGCTGTTACGTTTATTGGCCGTGACTTTGTTTCTTTGCGTATACGGTTGCGCAGTCATTGCACCGGTGCGTTTCGTGTTTATCGTCCGATTTGCGAGAGGTCAGTACTCATGAATTTCAATTTGCAATTCTGTTTTCGCAAGAAGACTGTCAATTTGTAGTTTACAGTCGTCCTTCGGGTGTTTCTGTTACATATATCAAAGAGTGTGAATTTTTTGCGTTTAAAACGAATTGTTGGACATGTTCGTTTTCACTACACTGCGGTACGAAACACTGGAACCAAATAAAAACTTTTGTTTTTTCCTTTAACACTAAAATTACCATTGCCGGTCAAATGACCAGTTTGAAATTTTACATTTAACAATTATTGTAATTATCATGTTGCTTACACTGGAAATGATTATGCACGCTGCTTTATTAAAGTATACATTATAATATAAATCACACAAAATCTAAATATATTCAATCGTGCCATTTTTATAAGGCAATACATACTAGTCAGATTTAGTTGTTCGTAGGTTTAGTGTTAATAATTTTAATAAGTTGGTGGTGATTTCTCGATATTCTTAATACCCATTTTTCTTTCTACTGTTCCACGTTTCACCTGCACACTTTTGTCATAAATTGTATTAAAGTTAGTTGACAATGTACCTGTTATTTCAATAATTTTAATAAATTGAAGATAAGGACTAGATTGCGGATTCGATGGATTTATAGCAACAATGTGTATAGGTAAACTGCTAAATAAATTCTTTCTGAAAGTGGACAAAAATCGTAGAACAGTAACTTGAATTTGTCTGTTACGATGTTTAAAATGCAATTAGTATAAGCAGTACGTTATTTATTAATTTTATATACTATCTTGTAGCAATTTGTTTGGGGCGTAATCAGTGTTGCCAGATCGCTGAAATCGAGGGGAATACAATTTACCACCTCTCGGATGACCAGAGTAATATGGAACACGTTGCGCGGTACGTCACGTGACCAGTCTACGGTCTTAGTGGGGGACGTTGGAGTGTGCTCAGGAGTGGGATGGGATAGTGGAAGGGGAAAAGGAGGAGAGGAAAATCAACCCAGTTTTGGGTTGATCTAGCGACACTGGGCGTAATAATCTGTAATGCACTTTCTAATTCATTTAATTCTGAGTGTTTGAATATTTTTATGATTCATAGATGGTTCATGTGCTTAAAGTTGTACATGTAAATATTGTATATGTATACGTTGTTGAGTTACTCTGCAAGTTTGCTGACATAATTTTAAGACCTCCGTTGAACTATAAATTCCATACTATTTTAAATACTTCGGATTTAACCCATTCACTGTCAAACAAGTACTTTGAAAAATTATGCAAGATCAAAGA
Source organism: Sphecodes monilicornis (assembly GCA_913789915.3). Taxonomy (NCBI): domain Eukaryota; kingdom Metazoa; phylum Arthropoda; class Insecta; order Hymenoptera; family Halictidae; genus Sphecodes; species Sphecodes monilicornis. Next base: position 21,601,086 of record OU565296.1, read on the forward strand.
AATTGAATGAGTGCAGAATTAAAGCTGATCACATTGATTACTCCTTCGTTCTATTTTCGATTCTACGAAATCTAATCTAATTAATTGAAAATTGAATATATGCAAATGTATTGTGGCGGAGATGAATTTTTAAAAATGAACGGATTAAAATACATATTATTAAACGGATTAAAATACTATTTTAATATTATGTTTAATATGTTTAATATGGTACACTTTAGTGTACAGTGTGGGTAGCGTTCGTCTTCTTAGCGTCTCGTATTTTTATTTATGACGATAATCATTTTCCAAGAATACAGTTTTCCTCGGAATTCCCAACAACATCCTGTCTTCAATCGAATCTGTTTGATTCGTGTCTGTTTCTTTTACGTCTCGCATATGACCTCATACTGTGATTAATTTACGAGATGTAGGGAGTATATTGATTATTTCATAGTTGAACCGAACTTGAACGTACGTATAACTTTCGAAGGACGTTCTAAACGATTGCCCGAAGACCCTGAAATAAAATAAGAACTCGAAATTATTAAACGAGAACATCTGTATTTCCGGAAATAATTAAAAGTTTGTAAAACAAATACTAAGTTAGTTGATCTTGATTCTAGACAACAAAAATGAAACAGATGTATGTACATACATAACAGTCCGAAGAAGAACGATAAATGAGATAGATATTGTAAAGTATGGAAAATATCGCGAGATAATTGTTCGCATATATCAATTGAGGAAACCTGCCAGACATTTTTTTTTTCGATCTATTCGTAGTAAGAATATTCAAGGAGAAACTCCTTCTCTGTGAAGTGTGTTCTTGCTCGAAGAGTATAAACACCTACTTCAATCATCCACGTTAAGTAGCTTCCGCCGGGATCAACGATACGATGGGTGTACAGTGGGTGTCATTAAGTGTACTTTCATTCTAATTAATCTTTGGTACTTTTCTCGGCCATTCTCGTCTGGGGAATTAATGGCGGGTAATTTTGTCCGACCTTAGAAACGGGTTTTACTCATTTCTGGTAGAAGAAAATAGTGTGCCACATTCACTTCTACTTCCATGAAGGATATTTAATAGGGGTGCGCCGAGTACTCGATTTATTCGAGTATTCGAATTTCGAGTCGAGTAATGATCGGTCTGTCGAGCTCTCGAGTCGAGCGTTTGAATTTTCCGAGCTACTTGAAATCGACGAACCGCTTGAAAAGAATGCAAGCTACTTGAAAAAATCAACCTACTAGTTTCCGGGATCACACGGAGAATACATTCACAGCATCAGGGTTATTCAGAAATTGAGTTATGGGTATCAGAATTACTCAGAAATCAAATTCTGGGCTTTCAGAATATACCCAGAAGATAAATTTGGGGCATCAGGATCACTCAGAAATTAATTTCCAAGTCTCAGAATCACTCAGGAATTAAATTTCGGACATCAGGTCACTCAGAAATTAAATTTGTGGTACCAGGATCACTCGGAAAGTAATAGCCAAGTCTCAGAATCACACGGAAGATAAATTTAGGTCATCAGGATCACTCAGAAATGAATTGCCAAGTCTCAGAATCACTCGGAAGTTTTTGGGGCATCAGGATCCACTCAGAAATTAATTTCCTGAAGGTTCAGGATCGCTGAGAAGGTTCAATGTGGGGAATCGGAATCATTTACAATTTAGACGTTAAGTTCAAAGCATCAGAATCAGTTAGAAGTTACGTTCGAATGATTATTAAGTAAAAATTGTTAATTAATTCAATTTCAGAGATCAGACTACTCATAAATTGATTTCCACATTCCCGATCGCCCATAAAGCATACTAAACCAACTCAGAACTCCAGCTTAACCGTGTGCCCGAGTCATACAATTACTCACTTTCTAGCGATTAAATGAAAAACGAATAGCTGTTACATTAGAAACAACAGAGAGTCTAATGGGACTGCAAGAGAAGTATCTTCAAAGATATACTTAACAAATTGCTGAGTAGATCTGTACGTCATAAGCATCATCAATTCTACAATTATAAAAATGGTCCGCCTTTTCTAAGGTTTAAGGACACTCAAGTTCACAAGATCGAAAATCATACAAAATTTCGATGTTACAACTTCAACCTCATTGCTGAAAGTCTTTCTTCCAGCAAATAACATTCCAAAGACTTCAAAAACGAATTCTCCACACGCAGAAATTGTAAGTAATGCGCAGTAGTTTTCTGTCGACCACGTTTCGCTAATTTGTCGGCGATATGCGACGCTGAATGCTGGGTCAGGAAATACATATATTCCACTGTGTGGCGTGTTTGCATAGCTTCTCGCTGCAAATAATTTAATATAATGCGCCGCCATGTACGAATCAATGCAGCGTCACCGTTTCCATCTATCTGGCCAGCCCTACAGTATTGTTTACCGGGAGGCTTCTTTTCCAATTAAAACTGGTGTTTCGATTTCAGCCTAGCTCTGTCGCTGACTTCTAGCCTGTCTGCTATGTATAGAGTATACAGAACCGGTTCGGAACTTTTTGACTATCCGACGAATACCGACGACTATCGAATGTCCACATACCTTAGCGATTATGGCCGCGCTCGGTCTAACTTCAGTAAAACCGTGCATTCAGTAAATTAACCAGTTAGCTATTTTTGAAAAGTATACTCGTCATGGAATAAAATTAATTACTTGCTATTTATGATAAAAATGTTGTTAAAATTAAAACACAGTAATTTTTCGAGACAAAGACGAATAAGTAGAGAAACGAAACAAAGAAGTCGAAGAGACCACAATGTGATAAAGTATTTAAAAATTCTTAGCACCCACATATAAAATCGAGCTACACAGCTAACTGGTTAACTACCTACTAAAATTTTAATATTTTACGTATGGGAAATTTACTAATAAGTATTTTAGTGGTGGGTCTAACAGAAGTTTAATTATTCTTTTACAAATTATAATCCTAGAAGAAATCTTGTATTCTATCATGTTATTCTATAATTCTCTATGTATACTAATATAATTAAAAATAGTAGACCAAATCAATTCGTTCGTAAATTTCAAACTATTTTATCTCGTTATTTTGTAATCTAAACAAATTCGATAAATTACTGCGACAATTATACAAAGCAATAAAACATTTCACATTCTCAAATATAGAGATAGGGTAAATTTGTAATAATTGTTAAGTTTATGAAGTTTAACTATTTAATTATTTAGTTTTAAAATGCTCCGATTAGGTAGTGAAGGTGCGAATATGAACAAAAAATTATGTATTTTCTGTTGATTATTATTTATGGAGGCAGTATTCGCGCACTTTTTTTTATGTTGCGTCAACCTTATAAGGGTTATTAGCGACTACAAGCTTGGTGGTCATTTATAATTTAGATTTGGTTGAATAACTTTGGGTGCTTCAAGAATTTGATTAGTTTTTCGCAAGATTCCTTTGATTCGTCAATTAAATTCGCGCACTTTGTTCTGTTGGTTCGACTAAACAGTTTTTGTCGGATGCTTTGTCCAAGGAGAAATCAATTTTCACAAAGGTAAAAGGTTTCGTTGCACTTTCAATGCTCGACGATACTGTTCCGTTGCGAAAGAATGAGTTCTGCCGAGAAACAGTGTTTGTAGCAACACCGAAACGGAAATTGCCAGTTACCAACCGTAGAGATCTATGGTTTTGCTAAGGCATTGACATGGACGAGCTGAGCCAGCGAAATAACTGTCGGAGAAAATTGCTGAGCCGGGAGACCGTCGGCTCTTGCACTTCCTGTATGGCTTCGCAGCAAATTAATATCGATGGTGAAATTGCCGATTACTTTCTAGAAATGAATCCCGCAAATAGCTTCCCCGCCCCTCAAACGACCTGACATTTTTATCCTTGAATGAAAAAGTTGAAGCAAAAATTCGCGATACAAAATTTGCGTCCATTCATGTGCGCAATCACAAACTTCATTCTGAGAGGACTATAAATCAATTTCTGTCATTCTGTCCAATCACGCAGGGTTTTCGCATCAACAATTAATGTCAGTGTAAATTAATGTCCACCACTGATGAACAACCAAAGCCCAAATTAATTTTCAAACCGTATGTTAATGCCCTAAAGCAAAAATTTCTGAAAAGCTTCATTGCAGCTTGTCGCAGAATGATTGGTATACTTTAAGAATTTATTACTGGAAAATTAGAGGATGTAGGACTAAAATATTTTTTGTAATGTATTCAGACATGATTCAATACTATACACAAATTTTTGTTGTGCGCTATATTTCATGGTTTTCATTGTAGACGACGGTGATTGATTCATTGACGAAGAAACCAGAGGAACACATAACCTCTTTTAGAATTGTCTGTGACAAAGAAAGATAATAAACATTTTGTATTTTTGGCGAAAATTTGAAATTTCAATATTTCGTTTTCTGAAGTCACTAAAGACAATGTTGATAAATAATGTATTGTCGAATTAAAATTGTTAACAATCTCATACACATCAAGAATCGTGTTCTTATTTCAATTTTAGACAATTTCAAGCACTCGGTCAATGCCGCATATAATTTATTAATTACAACAATATCACTGAAAGTAGGAAGCTACAAAAATTCATGAACGATATTGAATTCCGTTCCAACAAATTCCAATAATTTTTTCGCCGCTGTATCATTTAGTTTTCCAGTAACAAATTGTTTACTTTCCCGGCTGGAAAGGATAAGAAAATTGTTCCTCGAGGCATGACAGTCATCGAGCAACGCGGAAGTGAGAAATTGTAAGAGAAATATTGGTATATCCTTATCTCGGGGTGTTATGGAAAAAGACGATCCGCTGTCCGCCATTTCCGGCGGAAGTTGAAGGTGGAAGGCTCGAGATAAGTGGCGATGCTGGGACCGGAGCGTAACGGAAAATCAGAAGCGAAGGGAAACACCGAGGAGAAAGAGGAAGCGACCGGTGGAAGAGATAGGCGAAAAAGAGGAGTAAGACTCTTGTGTCCGCGACCTTGGCTACGAGTTCCGCATTGCTGATCCCTCGGATCCGGTTGTTTCTGGACGGTTGCGAGTCCACCGGTTTTACTTGAACTTTTTCAACTAATAACCCGACGCGACGGTTTCCTCATTTCCCAACCGATGATTCCCTGCCTGTACGTTCCCAGTAGATCACCGTTAGCTACTGCATTTCTCGGTGGCCTGTAGACGTCCAGAAACAGCAGCAGTAGTAAGTTCGAATCTAACCTGATAGCATTGAAGTTTTCGCGATCACCTGATTCTAATATCTACAGTAGGGGTTCGAGCACCTAAAGACATTGGAAAATTTTTTCCATGAATGAATGTATTATAAAAAGCTCCGCACTAATCATATGGAAAATCTATCCCGGTAAAATCAGTTGGATTTTTCATATGTTGTAGCATATGATCTACTGAACAAAAGATGTAATGGGCACAAAGCTCAATAATGGACAGTTATCGAGTTATAATCAGTCAAACATGACAAATTCGAACTGCCGAATACTCAAATCTCGGGAAGTATTTAGTTTTTGGAAAAATGTTTGAAACAAAAATAGTAGGGTTTCACAAAATCTGTTAGGTGGTGTCATTATTTTTGAATTTTGAATGACCTTGAAAAGGTCTGTGAACAGAAATTTTTCACAAAAATCATTGCGTGTCACAGCAGAGATGAGGACACCACGGTTCGTCACTCACGTAGTATTTTTTGACTCCAAACCCTCTCTGCTGTGTGTGTGTTTGTGTGTGTAATAAAAAAATGATCTTATTATGTATTACCAAACAGTATGGAGACCAAAATGTATGGAATACACTGATATCAATAATATAAATATCGGACGTAGCAATGCCAGAAAGTAATAGCATTCGGCAGCAATAACGCTAGTATGTTGCCAACTTCATTTAGGTCGCGCAACTTAAAAATCGAAGGAGTGGGGTGGCGGGAGTGGGGGTGCGGCAAGCGTATAAAGTAAACATACTTCCCGAGATTTGAGTATTCGGCAGCTCGAATTTGTGATGTTTGACTAACTATAACTCGATAACTGTCCATTATTGAGCTTTGTGCCCATTACACCTTTTGTTCAGTAGATCATAAGCTACAACATTTGAAAAATCCTTAGTGCGGCGTTCTTTAAAGATTAAAGTTTTCCCTTTACAATGATTTCTTAAAAATTGATGTACGATTTTTTGTTGAGTTTTGATTGAGAAGAACCTTTGCAGTGATAATGAGGATTTTACGCCATCGAACTTGCTCTTCACTTTTGTTCCATAAAACAGCTAAAAAAAAAACGTATATCACTTTTTAAGTGGTTATTTTAAAAGAGAAACTGCAATCTTTAAATCTATAACAGATTCAGTCAGGAAAAAAATTGTTTAAGATTGTTTGTGTCAAGATATCTTATTGTTAGAAGAAAATGAACGACAAATTGCAGAGACTTAGTGCTATACAATTTATTTCTGACGAATTGATAAATATTTTTTGAAGCCACTGTATTTACTGTTACGGTTGTAAAATATGGGAAAAAATAAGAAAAAACTTCGGGATTAGAGAAGGATGGATTGCAAAACTAGATGATTGAATCTTTAAAATGAGTCGAAATTTATTTTCATACGACTATTTGTTACAAAATGATAAATACTTTCTGGAGCCACTGTATGTATTTCATTGTTATGGCTACCACCGAGTTTGAAACAGGGAACACACTACACCATAATGTTCGCGGCACGGTCCCAGTTTGTTGGCAGCTAATTGTCTAGAGAAACGTAATTGCTTGTTTCTAAAAAATTACCAAGTCTCTCTGGCGAAACGCAACCGTGACGAAGAGGTACGGCGACAGAAGTAACTTTGTAGAACTACAAATATGGAATTCTCATACTGTTCTCGGTTCTGCGACATTCGGGTGCAAATCACGTTCTTTCTGAAAAATTTATTCACAATTTATTCTGAACCTTCAGTCGAGATCGTGGGCTGCTTCGTTTAGTATTAAAATAATTCTTAATAAATTGTTTTTGAAAGCTTAATGGACAACCTTCTAGTTTTATAAATGCAGCTGACATTTAATCGATATTTTGCAACTTTTTCCAATCTTTTATACTTGCATTAAAAGTTCGAAAGACATGGTGAACTTTTATGGCATTTACATACTGTTTTGAATATATTAGAATTCTTTATTAAAAGGTTTCCGTTGCAACCTGGATATTGCTTAAGCATGAAACAAAAGCTTATGGTTTCCTCGAATCTTACGTGTTACGTATAATTTTGAAAAGTGCACGGTTTATGGCTAAGTATTTTTTAATAGATCTTTCATCAGCAATAGCAATTTTAATCGTGTACCAACAAGTCAGCCAGAGTAACTTAATTATTTTTTTTAAGATTATTGCGTAAAAGATGATTTTTAAACTACGTTTTAGTACAGCACAGTAAATGAAAAGCCCATGAAAATTGATAATTCTAAAATCTGTAAAATCTCTTAAAATCTAATAAATCACTTTTTTCCTAAAATTCTGAAGAGGTAGATAAAATTTGACGCCAGATTTGAATTCGGCATCACAAAATCTATAGGAAATGATATATAACATGTTACGAATAAAATGTGACATCAGAGTGTCGCTTCAACATAATTTTTCAAGACCAAAAAAAAATTATGTTGCTTTCTCTATAATATTCCCTTATTTATAATTTATAATTTTTCAAGACCAAAAAATATTCATGTTGCTTTCTCTGTAATATTCCCTTATTTATAATTTATAATTTTTCAAGACCAAAAAATATTTATGTTGTCTCGTTTCTATCAAAAGCTCTACGATTTTGACAGAATGTTCATCGGTTTAGTGTTAAAAATGTTTATTCTTGTGCAAGGATACTAGCAATAAAATCAGATCACACAAACACGAAATAACTTAAAGGCGAACGAGCGTCTCCCATCATCAGCTTGGGGAAAGAAAAGACGTCAATTGGCGTCTCTACATGAGCGACGATGACACCTTTCGAGGTGTCCCGGTGATCCGAAGATCATCTTCGTCCTTGGAGGATCTCGTCGACCGAGATCCATGGTAAAAATGATCCTCCGTTCGACGATTAGAAAGGTTCCAGCTAGCTCGGTAGCCGGCCAGTTGCCAAGCACCTACTCGCTTGGCAAATCAATGGACGACGTTGGGGGAGCAACGTTCGAGGCTGTCAATGGCGGCTGCCAGTTGTCTCGGGCGAAGGTGTCAAGGACCCCGCTTCTAAAATTGTACGAGAACGAGCGAGCGCGTCGAGAGAGCGGTCACGGCGCGTTGCCTCGGACGAGGCAGAAGGAGAAGGGCGAGCAGCTCGTCGAGCGGTCAAGTTGAAGGCCGAGCAGTGCGGGAAAGTCACTGGCCAGCCTGCAACGGGCCTCATCTCGCCCTTATTCCACCTGGGGGCCCGACGAGCCCCCTTCTTCTTCTTCTTCTTCTTAGGTCCTCCTCCTCTTCTTCTTCTCGAGGCCCTTGAGAACCTCCGCTCGCGCGCAATGCGGAACTACGAGCCAAGGTCAAGCTGAAAGGCTTCTTCCACTTTTTCTGACTCCCCGACCGAGTCCAAGTGTGCTGCTTGTTGGGACAGCGCCTTTTCCTTCTTTCCTGCTCGTCACGCCACCCTGGACACCTTTTGTCCTCAACGGATACACTTCTGATCAAAAGCGGCGCCATTTTTGTACCTCGGATAGTTGTCTTTGTCTCCTTTTCTTGTTTTTCCGTTTCTGTGGGTCATGTAAGGAGCACAGGAGATATGTTGCGTCAATGATCCAAACACTATTAGAATATTACTAAATACTTGTTAAATTGATTTTCTTGTAATTAATTTGCAATTCTCCGGTATTATTATTAATCAATACTATACAAAATAATCGGCGAAGAAAGAAACGTTTCAAATAAATGTTATTTATTTCAAGTCGTAGATTAAGAATCTGTAATGAAAAATATATGTTTCCATTTGAAAAAATAAAGTTGACCTTGGAATGACTTTGAAAACATGATTAAAATTACAAATGGATATGACTGCTGCATCAGCCCCTCCTTGATTTAATTTTTTTATATGAAATATTTTTTTCTCCGAAATTTAGTTTTTCAGTTATTCCGGGTGGCCAGGATAAATGCCTCACCCTGTATAAACACTCCTATTCTGCTTTATCGACATTGGCTATTTAGTTTCACGGTGTGGTCCTCATATGTTGGAAGATGTCGCGTATTCCAACAAGATAGAATTAAGGTCAATTAAGAAATTAGGGAAGCGCAGATTTTCGAAGTTCGACATGTTTTTATAAATTGTTTGGTCTAGTTGGATAACAGAATAGACGCTTTTAGTGGTTAATAGGTACCAGTAGACCCCAGTTAGGTTACAATCAGCGTAGCTTATTCACGTGTGTCTCGCCAGTCTGTATAGGGTGATTCACTTTACTCGGCGACCTTGAGTCACTCGGGAATTGTCGGACGTATGGCAAAATTGTTTGCACAATAGTTGCCTGGTGTCAACGAGCACACGGTAATCAGTCGTCCATGAGTTCGTCGTTCTTCGAACGATGAGCGTTGAGCCAGAAACTCTCGGTAGCATAACTCGCAGCGACTGTGTACAGTATAATTTCGAATTCAAGCCTCGAATCCCCCTCATTGGGATTCTTCGACGTTCACCAAGCTGGTACCAGTGCGGCATTGTCCTTCGGAACGAGGGTTACGTAACTGAAATTTGTCACAGAAACTATTTGTTCGAAAAAGCTGTTCAACAGGTGCTGTTTGTCATGCCACTAAACAGTGAAGAGAATAACTAACATTATGGAAATTATTTTCGTAAAAATTTTTTAACAAAATTTTCTTTCATTGAAGCGTTACAAAAATGTCCACTAAAATGTACTATTGAGATTGTGCGAGAACCGGAATTTTATTAAAACGTTACCGAAATTTGTATTTCATTACAACATTACCAAAAATGTTTATTCTATCAAAACCTTATATGAGATTCAGTGTAATTTCTTTCGATCGAAATGAATTATATTGATAAATCTGATGTCGGCGGAAGGTTCGATCCTATTGAAAATCAGAAAATTTGCAGTTAGATTATTCTCTCAACGTTTCGATCCTTTGTGTGGATCATTTTCAAGAGATTTTAATGCGTTTGCCGTGCAACGGGTATAATAAAGGAAAAACAAAATATTTTTATGAATAAGATATTAGGAGTTACGGCGGAAAGTGGTTAAACCCATGGTGGCAGATACGTAATATAGATACCTCAATATTCATTAAACTTCCTTCGGAATTTTCACCACGAGTCTGTCTCTATAGCAGAAGGGGTTAACCAGAAAAAACATTTTCTTTATCCCAACAACCGAAATTCTTATTTAATTTCTGTTCTTGTAGCCGGCTGCATAAAAATGTCATCTCTCGTGCATGTCTGGCCACTGATCAATATTCCGAGTAGAATTCGTGGACCGTACGATGAACGTGTTATATTTTCTTTTGCAGGGCCTCGGCCAGGACGTTTTGCTGGGAAGCAAAGAGGAGGAATGGGGCAACGTGCTCAGCGTCCGAGACAAATCCTCGCTGGGAGTGGTGTTGAGGGACCGTTTGATGACGGACGCGGCCCTCGGTGGTCCAAGACTGATCAAATCGGAGCACAGTTACAGCCTGTTGGCTTCGAGCCCACCTCCAAGTCCAGCTACCCCAGGTGCAAACCCCCACACCCCGAATTCCGGATCGTCCGCCGACACGGTCGCCGCATCCCTCTCGAACACCAGTTCCTCCATAGATCACAGCAATCTGGATCACCATAAATCGCTGGATATTCGCAGTAGAATGGACGGTAAGCCATCGGAAGCCAAACAATAACGAAACGCATGAAAATGATCATATATTCTAGGCTAGTAATGGCAAACCCTTTTAAGCTCGGTGTATGAAATGTATATAAAATATATAAAAATGTAGTGAGTTTGTAAAACTTCATCTATATCCACAAATAGATATATTATTAATACGTTAAATAATTATTAGCATAAATTTGAGTGAGTTCAATACTTATCAATTAAGGGTCAAGGGGTTTCCTAATTTAATCATTTTGTAGGACTTGTTTGGAAATTTTTGTAGTGAGATCAGGCGGCTGTTTTATACTGAGGTTTTGCTAGGCGTGTGAAAAGAATGCGAGCTACTTCAAAAAATCAACCGGCTCAAATATTTGAGCCCTCGTAAAATTTTTTAGTTCCTTAAAGAGGAGTATGTGAAAAACAGTGTCTTATAGGCTGATACGATCCTAGTCGTTCTATTAATCTGAAATAAAAACATGAAGTGGCATTTTAATTATTATGAATGTACCTACGGCAGCATTCTGAATTTCAAGGGTTTCAAAGCTTGAAAACCGTTGCACTCGTCTCACGAGCAACAATTTCAGTCTCATTTAATCCTCGTTGTGCAATTATGTTTTCTGTATTGTTCGGTGATCTTGATTGGCTATAAAACGTTAACGGGCAAGCAATTTGATTCTCATTCTCAAAAGACTGCAACGTCAGAATCTTGAATAAAGTCGGCTTATAGTATTACAGAATACAGGAGAAAGATAATGTACTAACGGGGACCGTATTTTTACTATAAATGCCGGCTAATTTATTGCAGCCAGACGTCGTTGATCCATTAAGCACTGAAAACGACACCGTACCGTCTGGATCGCGACGTATCAGAAGCACATAATGATTGGATCTGATTACCGTCGTCTTGTGATTTCCTTGACGAGAGTTCTAAATGACGTTCGAATAAAAAGACTGCTGCTAGGCTAATCAAAAATATTTGATAGCTGTATTATAAACATTCCCAAGAGTGTAAACACTTCTTCAGATAATTTGAAAATATTTCTGGAGTTATCAGACCGTTTAAATCCGTCAAAACTAACGTAGTACGTAAAACATTACTAATAGAAAATTGACACAATGGTTAAATAATAATGTAATGGAAAGATCAGTAATTAAAATTGTAAAGTCATTTTTTTGAAGCTGAAACGCCAAGTTAAAATCAAAATAAAATATTGTTTGTGTCGTTCGCAAGGACACCCTCAGTGAAGACAAATAAAAATACTTCATTGCTCTCTGAACACCTTGCCTTATGATTTACTTTACCTCTTGCAATAACTATAATGCCTTGGTCCTTCGAAATCTTGTAGAAAGGAAATAAAATGTATACAGGGTGGACCACGAAGCGTGACCTTTTCCAGAGTTATCAAGGTCACCTTCAGTTTTTTATAAGTAAACCTACACGCAGCATTTAGGAGATACTGAGACATAAAAGGGGCAAGCACCATAAACAGTATTTTGCTTATAGGTTTGCTTATGAAAAACTGAAGGTGACCTTGATAACTCTGGAAAAAGAAAGGTTGACAGAAAATTTGGTGAAGATTTGATCCGCTAACAGCAGAATAATCTAAGCTGATCACGCTTCGTGATCCACCCTGTATTTATTTTATTCCTATTATATTCTCCAATGGCTAAATTTCGACTATAACAAAATCGAATTTTATTTTGTTTTAAAGGAAATTGATTGCGTACAAATTTCGTATATTCTGTTCAAATTCCTCATCACGGGTCTGACACCGATATTATAGTGCAAAAGGTTAACGGAAACAAGAATTTTCGTTAATGTATGTAAATACTCTTCTGTATTTAAAAAAAAACGTGCACATGCCGTGGATAAATAAAACTCCGTAATCTTGTTGTAAATATTATAAAAAGAAATTACGAGAATGGAGATAACCAGAGAATAATTTAATTGCAGACATGGAGGAGGAGTGTTTCCCGGTAATCACGATGAACACCAGTACAGGACGCGGCGAGCTGTCGTCGTCGTCGTCATCGTCGTCGACGCTGCCAGCGTCGTCTACCTCAACGATAATCCTAACGAGAACCAGCAACCTAGTACCTGAAGATGTGGAATGCATTGATATCAAAGAGGAACCGCTCAGCGTACCCAGCAGTCCCTCGGAATCCTGTCAGACGACGATAGTCGACGACAAGAGCACGATTACCATGGTGTTTCCCCCTAGTCTTCATTTCTCCAAGAACCATATGTCGCAGACCAGCGACAGCGAGGAGGACGATGAAGAATATTATCAGGTAACCATCACATTTTCCTCTTATCTCAATCTATAATATTTTCTGCGGATCGCCATATATTTTATCCACAGGTATCACCTTCGATCCATTATACAATTTGATTACTATTAACGGGTCTATAGTTTTGCTCTTAGTTACGAGTGGGGGAGACGTTGATGCGCTTGCGCGTGAGGTCACGTGATCGAGATAACTCCGCCTCTGCTACGTTGCCACCTGCTATTGGCTGCGATAGTCACAACTATAAGAAAGAGGCGTTTCTTCTTGTAATAAGAGCAAAATGTTTGAAATTTAATGCGATATTTTGTACTAGGAAATTTTATTGAAGTCTATTGAGAGATATTCGTCATCAGAAACATCATCATATTGAAGATATAGTCATTAGAAAACTCTTTCAATATTACTAGGATAAAATAGTCACAATTATTTTAAAAACTTTCCGCTCGCAATAAGAATACAATATTTTAAACTGTATTCGGGAATTTTATGAAAGACTATTGAGAAATAGTCGAAAACTAGCTACAGCGAAGTTATTGTCATCAGACAATTCTAACAGTTAAGAAGCGCTCGAGCAACACTGGAATCTCAACATCCCAAGATTCTACGAACGACTATTCTTAGCGCTCTAGTAGCTAGCTGGAATATACAAACTACAACCACGTGAACTCTGTACAGTCAACAAGCAGCGCTGTAAAAAGATGGAATAGGGACTGTTTAGATTCGCTGTTTAAACATGACCCAACTTTTGATCTTTCATTAGCATGCTCGTGCGAAGTTTGAACAGTACAAACAAATTTTCTTGGAATATCTAGATTGCGGATGTTTATGCGAATCACTGAAATAGATTGGATTTTTACATAGACATAAGACCATAAAGTATGAACGTCTCTCAATTTTCCCAAATAAAAACCCGCGGTCTCAGATTGATTACGCTCTGAGGAATAAACATAGGGATGAAGTATGTAGTACAGAACCAACAATTTCTGCTACCACAAAGTATTGCCTTTTTTTTGTTAAAGTATATGGTCAATGTCTTTCGCAATTTCGAAATAGATTGAGTTTTTATTGAGACACAGCGAGGTTCAATATCTCACAATTTTCCCAAATAATAATGTATGCTGAAAGTCTCCTTAACACTAGATTTACGGGGCCCGTCAAAATGACGGATTCAAAAATTTTTAATTTACGATTAATAAGAGTGTGAGGAGGCATTCGTGAGGAATTATTAAGTAGATTTATTTTTTTGTGTACATATTACAATAAAAATCGCTGAAGATCTAAGTAAATACAATTTTATTATTTTTATAAAGTAATGTAAAATTTCAGTGCTTCGTAAACCTAGTGTTAAAGAAATCGGACTACACTTTTTCAGATAAATGATGGTTCAGGGGTGAATAAGGGGATGAAGTATGTAGTACAGAGAACACGCTTAGGACAATTTCAGCTACAACAAAATATTGCTTTTTTTTCTGTAATAGTATATGACCAGTGTCTTTCGCAATTTTAAGATAGACTGAGTTTTTACTGAGACATAGAACCGTAATAGATGAAAATCTCTCAATTTTTCCAAAGAAATACCAGTAAATTTAATCTTGACCATTTCTCCCGTTAATTTTTCCAGAGCATGGAGGTGGAGGACTACAACACCGAGGCATGCGACGGTAAAGAGGTGAATTCCCGCTCGTCGAGGCAAGGCTTGCCGCCCACACCGCCCAGCAGCGCAAGCTCTGACAGCGAGGGCACTGCTTCCGCTTCCTGCTCGCCGGAACGCCGAGATTCCCAGAGCTCCACGCACGCACAGAATCTCAGGGGCTTGCTAACGCCCAGGCTGTACGTGACGAACGCTACGCACCCCACCAGACAGCCGATCCATACACCCCTGATTTCCTCTCAGCCGGTGAGCAAAACAACACAACTATGCGTACATCATCGGCCAAAACCAATCTTTCCTTCTTTCTACTAACGTAACGCGAAATCAATCTTGCAGAAAGGCTCGACGGGAATTCTCACGTTGACCGAGGAGGAGAAGAGGACCCTAATCGCCGAGGGATATCCTGTGCCTACGAAATTGCCCCTGACCAAGCAGGAGGAGAAGTCGCTGAAGAAAGTGCGGAGGAAAATCAAGAATAAGGTACGCGTTGATACCATTTTCTTCTAAACTGCTCTCTATCAAATTGTTTCCAACTGTAATCCTTTGCAGACGATGTTACCCCTACGGTAGTAAAACAATTATTACACACCAACTACGTCAAACAAATTTTTTGAAATATTGGTGGACCATCGGACGTCACAAGATTCAAATGTTTCAATCGTTATTTTTACCGAAGCTGATTGTTAATGATCTAGGATTAGAAAACATAAAATAGTGTCTCAAACAAACTGTAACCTCAAATACCCTCAAACTTATGGTCCAGTGTCTCTACACAAACAAAAGAAGATATAATCGTCATTTTCACCAAAGCTGATTGTTAATGATCTAGGATTGGAAAACATAAAATAGTGTCTCAAACAAACTGTAACCTCAAATACTCTCAAACTTATGGTCCAGTGACTCTCCACAAGCAAATGAAGATTTACAAACTCCTGACACTCATTCCAAACAAACCTAACCAGTTGCTGGAGCACCAAGCTCCCACAAAACTGCGACGAGTAGACTGCAGATATTATGAATTTATAGTAAAAATAGTGCAATTTGGAAACGTACATGAATTGAAAGAATTTGAGAATACCGATGTATTATTTTCAGCTTTTTTGAAATGATTAAAGAAGAGAACAAAATTCTACTCGGTTTCAATCTCTGACAGTTGATTTAAACAATTTCTATTTTACATGAATATCCAGTCTGTCTAGTCATGAGCTTGTCGAAGATAATGCATCATTCTAAACCATTTTCTCTTGTTCCTTCTTTCAGATATCCGCGCAAGAGTCTCGTCGGAAGAAGAAAGAGTACATGGACGGTCTAGAACGACGAGTGACAATGCTAACAAACGAGAACTCATCGTACAGGGATCGTTTGAACGTGTTGGAGGACACGAATCGCGAGCTGCTGAAGGAGCTGCAGCGCCTGCAGTCTCTGCTGCAGATGCAGAACTCCTAAACACCGTTCCCGCGTGCAGTCGAGAAAAATGATCGTGTACCACGAAGACTTCGGGGCTCGTCAGGGGTCCCGTAACTTGAAGACTGGCGACCAAGTAGTCCCCCCAGCAGTGTTCCTGATCGACCGTCGAGTTAGGTGATCGTCGATCCTTGTCGGTGCAATTTTCTTTAGACGGTACCTCGAGGAAAAGGAAATAAAAGCCAGTCGGATTGTCTGATCGACAGATTGGTGGCCTGGTTCATTTAGCTTCTAAGTCAATGAGAAGGTTGGGAGCCTGTTTCCAGGGAGCTCGTGCAATCCCTTTACATTCCTGTGAGAAGTCTTCCTTGCGAAGAGATGAGGCGGGTCGAGTATTTCGGATCGATGTTCGACGACCAGTTTTTAATTAACCTAAGATTTGAGTCTTCCCGGTTCCATCGCGGGGAATTGAAAAGTCCATTGACCGGGAGTGCCTTCTTGTAGATGGTTTCGGCGGTTCTTTGTATTATGGGAACGCATGAGAATTTTAACTGCGATTTGCTGTGCTGAGTATGTTAGGGTATCGTGCGGGTGCTCACACTTTGACGACCATTTTAAATTATAATACAAGGTCTGGTCATCTAAAAAGATTATCTAAATGTCTCTTTGAATTGTTATGATGCTAAAACATTTTTTAAAGGTCTTTAGCCCCTTTCTTTAGGGAGGCTGCTCCGGTGACCTTGACCTTGATTCTACGTTGACAAGGATACTCTTCTCCAAAAGGTCTTAACTCTGTATTTGGTACAAGTCTCAAGATACAAGTACCATTCGCATGTCTTTTCAAATATCAAGATGCTGTTTACATCTATAAAAAATAATAAGGAAAAATTGATATTTGATGTAGTCGACTAGAACCAACATTTCCGGGATATTAGAACAGAAATATATAAAAATGAGACTTGATTAATGTTGCCTGGGAACTACAAAATTATATACAAGGTTAATAGGCTGTGAATCTTTAAAATAGTAACTTTCCAAGTTGATTGTAAGAAGCAAATGTTCGTTGAAAATGTACGTATAAATATAGAAAACTTTTTTTTATGTAATGTGCAGTACATAATAATATAATATATATTATTTTGAATATTTAGTTTCAAGGTTCACACATATATGTACATTGACGTGACCTTGAAATGACCTTGACCTCTAAAAATTATAGTTTTGCATAAAATTGATGTCTATCAATCAACTATACGTAGCTGAACGATGTAATTAGAAAATATACATAGGACTGCATGCACAAAAAATCGATGACATTAGAAGCAAAGAAGAAATGACCTTGAAAAGAGACATTCTTGGTAGACTATACAAGAATGAACATTCTGCATCATTTTATTTAATTTAGGTGACCTTATTTAAGCAGACTACCCTGAATGTTTATTAACAAACGCGTTGAGAACATTGAAATTATAATTACACAAGTAAAATATATTTATATACAACGTTCAAGAACGAGGAACGATGAAACACTAAAAATTGTATTAAATTCTATAAAATATTGTATTCATTTATTCCTAGACAATTTTGTTTATCTATATAAATGACCGGCAAGAAAAATGGTCCGACCCTAATTTTGCCAACAAAATAAAGTCACGCGTGCGTGATAACGGTCGTCAAAGCCCCAAAACGCAGCCCCGCCCGAATCGCCTATGTATTCGCATAACTTTCTAACGAACATAACTGTTCGAGCAAAGACCGCACCCAAGAAACATTTCTTCTAGCGAACGTGTTTTCGCACGCGATGCTCGGCAGGCGGGATAGATAAATGAAAAAAAGAAAAAAATAAAAAAAAACCATGGGACACGTTCGACTGCTTCGAATCAAATAACGAGGATGTTAAATAAATAAAGCGTGGAGAGAGTTTATGCTATATATTAATTGTCGAAGTATTTATGACCGTTGAATTTCGTCCAGAAGTCTTGCGTGGTTTCTTCGGACGGCTCGTGCAAAATCCGGGAACATGTTCGAATTCCGGAGAAGTCGCGTGTCTGCGCAAACATAACGTTATTTTAGGTTATAACTCGCACCAACCACCGCAAATTTGTACATTGTATTTTTTTGGAAGACGACCGTTGTTTGTTTTCCGCGTCTCCGAACTATTTCCATTAAGGTTTTAACGATAGCGTGCAATCAACTATATATCACCGGACTGTGGATGTTTATGCAATTCTGAATTTTTGTAGACAATTTTTAAGATTTTACCAATCGGAAATCTATTAATCAGCTTCCAAATGACATCAAGAAGAAGCTTTGTAATCTTTATGTAAATAATAATTACAAGAAAAATTGTTAGTTTATATTATTTGGGGTGATTCATTAATTCGCGATTGAAATTGTTACTACTATTAAATTAATATGAAATTCTTACGAATCGTAGATTTCTGAAATATTGTGAAATAATCACTGGCGAGTAATGCGTTAAGAAAATGGAATTAAATGAAATTTAATTTTCAATGATTATGTCCTCTGTAAAACCAAAATAAATAAAAACCGTACTGAATTCTATACAATTATATGTTCCAGAATTTTTTAAACATTTTCTTAAGCCATAATGCATAAAGATCCGCAGTCTATCACCTCAGCGGCCCCCAGGCTGCTTCGATCTTTCTTTCTTTTCTTATTTTAATAGGATTACTCCTTTTTTAATTCGCGATTTTCCAAAACGGAGTATGAAGCGTAATTCACCGCGAAAACTTAGGTTCACTGTGTGCAGTGTCCTCACGATAATTTTCGTTTTTCGAAAAACGATATTGAAGTTGAACGCTCCTAATTTTTAGAGTCGAATTTTTCGTGAACGACGCACGTTGCGGAAAAATATTGTTCCACGAAGTCGACTCAGTTTTTGCCGAAGAATCAGCCTCCAATCTCGAATTACGCTTCGTCTTGTTCCGTGAATGAACTTTTTGGCGATCCATGGATCGATAGACGGCAAATCTGAAAGTCGTGGATCGCGTTCACGATCCATTCGAGTTCGAGTTTAAGAAGCATCGACGAAAGATTTGAGGGAGAGGCTGTCTCGAATAGACGCTTATTAGGCGCTAAGCGTCGGAAACGAATCATGGTAAGAATTATTTTTATGAAACGAAGAATTTCCGGGAGCCTGAGCTTATTTGAGTAACTCTCTAATAAGCTGAACTGACCAACAGTGCTATGTTACTGCTACGGTAATGTCTCGATATATGTATGTGAGAACTTTCGGACCGAAATGTCGCTTATATCGTGTACAGACATTATTTTTGACGCTTGCATTGATTACAGAAATTTATGAAATTCTTACCGGCGTATTCGTAACACTTTCCTTATTGAAACGGCACCAAACATGGCATAATTTGAACCATATTTACTTGTTTAGTCCACGATAAAGTAGAACCTCGGTTATTCGAACTGAACACTGTAACGCGATTATCTTGATAATAGAACAGTGTCTTGTGGAATTACGTTGTATATGGATTTAAATTTCTTTAGATCGAACCGTTTACGCGTGAAACACATATTTGCACAATGGAGAATATCAGATATCGGTTCGGATACTCGAGGTTCCACTAAATTGTACATTAAACGAACAAATTTGATTTGAATGTTATCGTGTTGGTTCTCATTTTAATAAAAAAAAATATCACAAATTCACTGGTAAAAATCTCATGAATAAATAATTAATTATATCGAGCTTCCGGGCTCTTCAAGGGGTACAATAAATTTGTCCCAAATATGGTACACGTCTCAGTGCACATATATCGAGGGATTACTGTGTTCGGTATCAGGGAATCACGACGATTCGGTGTCGAAACATCGCAACGAGAATTCTTTTCCGGGACACCGCAGGGACCAGTTAGCGGAATCGCGTGTCCGCGCCTCCCATTCCGTCATTAATCCTCGAAACGTGCGGCGATCGCCGGTTCGACGATGTCGGACAGCCCGATGATGTCCCGGGACGGATATCACGAGCGAAGCTCTTCGTACTACTCGTGTCACGTGTTCGGTCGCTGTCGTGGTGTGATTCCCGGCGGGGAATTTTCCTTCTGGCTTCTCGCTGATCGCTCGATCACGGTTGCCATTGCAATTGGATTGAGATGGTTTGTATTGGACAGTTCAATCGAGTTATCGAGCTTGTTGGACGTTAACGATAGCAGAGCGGCGAAACTTGTGGACCAATTGTGGTCGCGGCTGATCTAATTAAAAATTCATTACTCGAAAATTGATGGAATCGCGACGATAAAGGATAACAAACAGAGGAGAATGACGTTTGCCCTGAACCTGTACGATACCCCTCGTTTTTGGAGATAGGTGAGTTGTTCCGTGAATGGGCACTTAAGCTGAACATCTGTCGAAATTAGCATTCGAAAATCGTTATTTAATTTCGTAACAGTTATTTTGATTATAAGCATGGTTGTTGAGATCTTGCATTTCTGAACACAATTCTAACAATGCAATCTGCCTTAGGGAATATTTAACACTAAACCTACCACGGTCAAAATGACCGGTTTTCTATTTTACAATTATTGAAATGAGAAAACGATTTCATAGGAAATCGCTGAATCGACTTCTTTATTTAAGCACATATTTTTATGGAAACGGTACAAAGTTTAAATAAATTCAATCTTCTCAATTCTGTAAGGCGTTTTATCTTTAAATGTTTTGTGGCTGGTAGGCTTAGTGTTAAACAATTTAGCAGGAGAATGTCGAGGATTCTGAATATCCGTGTACTATGTTTAATACGAGTTGTGTTTATTCATTGGGGGTAGTTCATTCACAGTTTATTTTATTCAGTTTCGATGAGATGTAGACTGCACAGACTGTGTCTCAATATGTCGTTTACAGTGCACGCGCGCGCGCAGAGTGTACCCACAATCCAGTTAGGGCAACATGAGCGGGATAGAAAATTCTGAATCAGTATTTGGTTGTATAATCGTGATTGTACACGAGAACCGACACTTCCTCAAATTCTATGCTCCAAATACCATTAAAGCGGAGATGACAGAGTACGTATTGTTACGCAGACGAGCTTAAAGGGAATGGATTCGGCTGGCATAATCGGTGGTCAACCCTTCCGGTTGCTATGAATAGCACGATTTAAGTGGGTGAGCATTAGTGGTGTCGGCAATATATATTTTCGGGATTTTAGAATTCATTTTTAAGGCAAATCTATGGAAATTGCATTGTTAGAAAATAAGAAATCCACATTACGATACTATTTTGACAAAATCAACCGAAAATGTGTCTAATCGAGTCAAGGGGTGGACGAGGACTCAAAAACCCAGACATGACAAAAATGAGTGTGTCCAATTCAAAACAGTGCAAACATTAGGAAAATTTGACGATACTGTTGCATTATTTTCAATCTATTAAACATATTAAGAAAATCAATTTCTATTTCAATCCAGTTCGTTGCAATACAGGCAGACAATTTTTATTTTGCATAAAGATCCGCTGTCTAATGATGATTGATCAGACCATATGATGATTGGTATATTTTCATTATAAAATTATTCATCATTTGATCAATATATCTTGAAAAAATCGTCAATTCCTCTATTAAATCTAATAGACGCTTAAATAATTCTTCCAACAACCACATTTACAATTTGAATCGTGTACAGTCCGTTAGGGGTAGTAGCAGAGGATAAAATACAAATTGGACAACCTGTGATTATAATCATCAGATCTGTCTTCAACGAACTATTACAATATATCTGAATCGAGGCTTTCATTTCCCAAAGTCTTTGCATTTTTCATTCCACTTCCGGTTGGAGAATTCGTACGAAGACGCTTCGCTCGTCCATGATCGCCTAACATAATCAGAGGATTGTGTTTCTGTACAAAAATGCCAATTTACGCAATTTCACCGAGAACAGTGTAAACGTACGAGAGAGAGAGAGCGAGAGAGCGAGAGAGAGAGCGAGAGAGAGAGAGAGAGTTTAATATATTCTATTAATAAAGCTTTATATAAATGGTTATATATATAAAGAGAGAAAGAGAGATAAATATATATACATATACCTATATGTATACATAAGATGTTTCTATATAACAGATAATATATGTATACACCGAAGGAGAACAGTACACCATAGGAATTTTCCTGTGTATGTGTGTGTGAGACTTCGTTTTAATCGCGGCGAAAGGAAGACAGGACAAAAATGATCATTCGAAACCCATTCTTTCTTATGTTCGTCCCCGCAACAGTCTTTTCTGTGTATTCAGTATACGTGTTTGTAGTTGTGCGACGATTTATCCTATTATCTCCTACGAGTAAGTGTCTACGCGATGGCAGAGGCCACGTGGCCGGCCTCGCACGTGGTTCGAACGTTGTATGTCGACGAATAAACACATGTGACTTGAATTGTCCTCTCACATTTATTACATTTTTTTCTTATTTCTCACGACGCCCCCGATGCTCCCTGACACTAGTTTACGTAACATTTGTTCTCCAGCAATCCTCTAAAACATTTTTCTACCAACTTTTCTGCACAAGTTTCTCTACGATTTTTCAACTAATATTTCTATTTCATCAAAATCACTCGTTTCTTAACACTAAATCTACCATCGCCGGTCATATAACAGTTTTCGAATTTTTTATTTTACAATTATTGAAGTTACAAAAATGCTTCCACTGGAAGTGATTGTGCATAGATTTTTATTTCAGTATACATCACAGTAAAAATGGCACAAAATCTAAATAAATTCAATCGTGCCATTTTTATAAGGGAGCACATACTAGTCGCGTTTAATGGTCGGTAGGTTTAGTGTTAAGTTGGAGTCATGAGGACATAATTTTTTAAAAATTATTTTCCCTTGCGTAGTACACTGGAGACTCCCTTTCTGAAAAGGCAACTCACTTGCAACCAAGTTTAACATTTGTTTTAAGCTAAAGTAAACATTAGAAGAAGCAATATTTGAAAATATAGAACCGCATTTGATAATAACATTTTATTTCACACGATACAAAAGATAATGTGTTCAGGAAGATCGAAACAGTATTTTTTTTCGAAAATCGACATATTTCATTCATCAAGAATTGCGTCAAAATGAATAGAATGTGGTAACAACTCGCTGACCCGTGGCTATTTAACAATTTTGTAAACTTTTATGATTTACAAATTATTTAGTCTTAACAAATTATTTAGCAACAGTGTAGCCTAATATTCAATCATTTCTTGCGATATTATATTTTAAATGAATATTTTTAAGTTCCTTCTTAATATAGCATAGTCATAAAAAAATCATATTAACCCTAAGCGGACGGGGCACATTTTTAGCATAGTGTTGTGTTCAGCAAAAATTTGTTTCATATTTTTCGGGAGTATTCATTTCTTTAACAATTATTCGCAATCGTAGAACGGTAAAATTGTTTAGGCGACTGTCAGCAGACACGCGTCCGCAAATGGTTAACAGACTTCCGGTAAGGAGTGTAATCCAAACAATCCATATAAAAATAAATAGAACGTGTTAAAATAAAAATATATAAAAGTGAATCGTGTAAAAAATGTGTGTACAAAAAAATGTTCTACAACATGCTTGAATAATACAGTAAAAAAATAGAAGATTTTTAGATTTTTCCTGATTTAATTGGCTTCGTTGTAGATCAATTTCCTGTTGGATTATTCTGTTCCTTGGACGGAGTAGCGATTAATTATTTGACGACTGGAAGTTATTTTCGAGCGCCAATGGAATTACCGCGGAAAATTGCCCATTGTTTAAACCAATACTTGTCAAGCTATCTGTGTTCGTATCGAATTTCCTGGCCGCCCGGCTCGATCTGATAGCCCACGCAGATGGAATCGATGTCGACGGAGAGAAGATTCACGGTTTAATTACTCGGAGAACCTATTAAAGAGCCAGTGAGCCTCCTGAACGACGTCCTTCTAACCCCTTGTTATTTTCCAAGCCTCGTTTGATACTTTAGGACCTATCAATTTCAGTTCTCGCAATGCCATCGTCTTATGGTAGCGTGTTCCACGAGCAATGTGCTTTCCGAAGATCTGATAAATAGCTTGTTCCACTCGAAATTTATATTCTTCCGCCAGAGTTAGCTTCAAAACGATTTTAAAGTGCTACAGGACAATTATCTAAAGGTAAAAGCTCTAATATCTATTGATACGTTTGCATCTTTTGTTTCAGGCTTCGTGTTCTTCCTGAGAGGTAAGTTCAACCATTTTGTATTCGTCGATACTACGAAATGACAGATTCTCCTTCTTGTTTCTGTTCTGAGATAGATTTCTTTAGAGCATGAAACTGTTAAGGAAATACAAGTTATTGTTTTTTAACCAGTTAACTGTGGCGATCTTTTTGCAAAGCGCGCACCAGTGTCTGTCGCGATAATCAAGCGATGACGGATATAGTCGTCAAACGCAGAGTATTTTTTTTTATTTGCTTGTTTCATTTCGTCTTGACCACTAAACATTTTAAACATATTAAAATTTACGATTATAATTTAGTTTTCGCCAAAATTACAATTTAAATATCAAATTGTAATGAAATTTTACGCATGACGGATATAGTCGTCATGACACAAAATTCTGCCACATCTCCATGACGGATATAGTCGTCAACACACACTTAACTGGTTAAGTGTTATATGTCCGAATTATTTTTGGTTTATGTCTTGTGAGTAATTTTTGTAATAAATCTTGTTGCTTGTACAACGTTGGAAAAATTGTTTCAAAGAAGATACATGAAAGGATAAAGAAGCTTTAAGAAGAAATATCTTTAGATTATAATTTCTGCAAGTTTCATTGATTTATTAGGAACATATTTATTAATAATATTACTTTCTGATGTTGATATATGTGCTACAAACATTTGATAATACTGCTTACAACGAGGGATGAACAACATTTAATTATTTTAATGTTGATAATTAATGTAAAAATTAATGTATTTCATTTTCTGTGTGAAAAGTTTAATACTAAGGTTCTGATGTGGAATGTTGGGTTGCAATATTGAAAGTTATGGTTAACATCGTATTTGTCACTGGTCGATGTCAAGATCCACTTCCTCGATACCGTCCTCCACTTTGTCCTTCAGGCTAGACATGCTGAGAGGCGAGTTCATGTCCAGCACTTCCGCCTCCTCTTTCCGTTTTCTCTTCGACCGGTACAAAGGATTTTCGAATCGTCCGCCGGAACTTTCCTTGGCCCCCTCCGCTTCATTTCCGACTGTTTGCACGCTGCCACTGGCCACATCCGCAATTTGTACGTTGCCCTCGGAAGTATTCTCGAAACGAGCGAAACTGAACGGTTTCCTACCCTTGACGGACTTGTCTACTCGAACTCCGTCACGGATCGTGGAGAAAATTTCGGCGCAGCTCACAATTATACTGGAAAAGTCAAAAATTTATAGTAAAGTCCCGCACAGTCACGTTAATTCAACAAATTAATTATTTCTGATCGAATTAAAAATTAATCCAAGGTTCTGTTAATTCTGGAGAAAAAATATTTCCAATACTATTTCAAATTGTCGGTGTTTCACAATCCAAATAAAATACTTTTCCAAATAAACAGTAAAATTTCTGCAAATAATGGAAATCAAATATTTTTATTCTGATCTATTTAAAACATAAAGTAGAATATTTGTATTTGGGCAATTTGAAACATAAAATAGAATATTTGTATTTGGGCAATTTGAAACATAAAATAGAATATTTTTATTAGGGCAATTTGAAACATAAAATAAAATATTTGAATTTTGCGTTTTATAGTGTTCAAAATATTTCTCGAGGATGAAAATAGATTGAGGAAACGGGTAATATTAAAATACAGAAACCATAATACGTTGGAACTCAATTTTCTCGAAAAGGAGGCGCCAATTAAATGAAAGAAAATTTGTTCCATATCTTCAATTTTTTTTTCTCATGCAAAATCGACCCTTTAAATAAAATACTCACTATTTTGACAGTCTTTCGAATGAAATCTTTTTCTAGCAAATAAAATATCTAATTTTTAAAAGTGCACATGTGATTTAAAATAAAATAGACTATTTACTATTTGAAATAGTCCTTTGGAATTAAAAGCTGGAGCAAAGAATTATTCATTCAGGAATTTTCGTAGCTTCTACGTCACTGAATTTCTTTCAAATTTCCTGCGGAGAATCGCGAATTTCGCGAGCGAGATAATAAACTGCACGAGTTGATTGGGCAGGTCAGGTCAATTAAACGCAGCGAACGAAAGGGTTGCTGGGTAACGCAATGTCGAAGAAACTGCCGCGTGTAAACTGGCGAATTGTATATAGGTCCACGTTCACTGGATATCAGGCCATTGCCACCGGTGTTTCGCAAATTGAATCATTGAAACTTGTTAATTAGGACGCTCATATTTTCAGCTTGTGGGGAACACTCGTATCTCATTGGAAAATC
Organism: Sphecodes monilicornis; assembly: GCA_913789915.3. Classification (NCBI taxonomy): domain Eukaryota; kingdom Metazoa; phylum Arthropoda; class Insecta; order Hymenoptera; family Halictidae; genus Sphecodes; species Sphecodes monilicornis. The sequence goes on from OU565296.1 coordinate 21,627,601, forward strand.
AAATTTTATCGTCTACGTTTGTCAAAACATATTCTATAGAGAAATCTATAATTCGTGCAATTTTTACGACTTTTACTTTTAAAAAATTACTTATGTATTTAAAATACCAGTTACTATACATAAAAAATCTCAATGCAAAAGGTTAAATAGTTTTTCTAAAAATAATTTTTAAACATTCCTGCAGAAACAGCCTCGAAAATCAGAATACTTAAATTGTTTCAACATTTTCACTGTTTTTATATCTTGCAAGCTAGTTTTTATCATAGATGCATAAAATTGACAGTTTAATAATAACTAGACAGCGGACTTTATGCATTTATGACAAAAATGGGTAGGTGCAATTTAAAACAGTAAAAACATTAGATGAATTTAAAAATACTGTCACATTATTTTCGACGTCTTAAACATATTAAACAAGAAAATAAATTTCTATTTCACCTCAGTTTGTTGCAATTCAGGTAGAAAGTGTTTATTTTGCATAAAGATCCGCTATCTAATAATAACTGTTGAATCTAAATGGTAACTATTCAAAATAAAAGTGACCATGTACTCTGATACTGTATTTTTATTGCTGTCCCATTGGATTCGAACCTGTTGCTTCAAAGTTTATTCTTGCCCGCGTTCGATGGGAGTGTTTTTTATTTTGTTTTTCATTTTCCCGGATTTGATGTGTGTATCGGTATTCAACTTTGCACTTTCAACCCTTTATCCCCGACACTTACATCCTCCGTGTCAGAGGCAAATGGCCAGAAAAAGGAACTTTCTGCAGTTTCACGTTCCGCAGTTCGCCCCTCGCCCAATATCAGTGCATTTCAGTGCAGCTGTAATGCCGTTTACCGTGCGCAAGTACCGACCAACTTTACGAAATTCAGAACAACCATATCGCTCGCGGAACCCAGTACCACGTGTGTTCTTTCACTATTCGAATTCGGGAAAGCTTGTGCTCGAACAAATTTAATCATTACATCGAACTGTACTAGAACAGAGCTGGGTGAAATTTTGTAGAAAAAATATTTCGAATAATATTTGAAATAGTCGTTGTTCCATGATTCCAATGAAATACTATATGTATTAAATAAACAGTTTAAATTCTGCAAATAAAATATATTTATTTTGGTAATCTATAACGTAAAAGAAAATATTTTTATTTTGATAATCTAAAACGTAAATTAAAATATTTGAATTTTGCGTTGAATAATATCTAAAATATTTCATGACCATGAAAATAGCTTGAGAATAATAATAAATGTTAACATTTATATATGATAATAAAGTAATATTTAAGCGTCAAATGAAAAGAATTTATTCCATATTTTCGATTTATTTTCTCGTGCAGAATTACCACGTCAGAGATGGAATTAATTTCGACGCTCAGGAAGAATCGCAATTTTCGCACAAGTTCAGGAACTGCTATCGTAATATTCAATTGCAATATGGTTGTCGATGGACATCCGGCGTGGACGGAAATAGATAGAGTTGGGAAAATGAGGCTACGATGAGAAAAAAAGTAATCACACGGAATATGAAACATGGCGCGCAGTTTGCAAACAGTTTTCTCGTGTTTCTCTCTCTCTCTCTCTCTCTCTCTCTCTCTCTCTCTCTCTCTTTTTCTCCTTTCTCCGTTTGGATACCCGTATATCTAACAGGCCGGAAGTCTGCGAAATTAACTTCTCTCCCAAGGATTCTGAGCGTTATATTAGCCGTTCCTAGCCAAATCGACTAACAATCTTTCGAATTACTACAAAGCTTTTATTTCTCTTTCTTCCATTCTCTTCGCCCACAATTCTCAAAAAGAATATTCGTCTTCGTGCAAATTTTTATAATTTTATGAAGACTACAATAAAGGAAATGGAAACGTCATTAATACACTATCAATTTATACGTTCTCGTGTATCCTGCAAAATTGCAGGTTACATTAATGCACAAAATAATTTTTGATCACACAATCAATAATAAATTATTTAACTATTGATTAATTGTACTTACTATCTGTAAGAATATCCAACATAAACGGAGGCAGCGAAGAACAGTATCAAAACGATCAATGGCGTCACAAAAATCGGTATAAGCGTCGCAGCGACTCGATGATCTCGCAAAGAAACGCCCGAAATTTCAGTCGTGAGCACTTCAATGTTCATACCTGTAACAAACAAATAACTACGTTGAACCAACTAATTTTTAAATAAATTCTCGTTTTTCATTCCAGCGAAAGCCGTTAGGAAATTTCTAAAATCGAGTTCTCCCAAGAAATTGTTCGGGTTTACAAGAACAGATTCAAATAATGCCTTCGAATTTGAATCATCCCTCGGAATGAAACGTCCATATCGATTTTCGCCTACTCTATGTCGAGATGATTGACCTTAAAGAACAGAATTATTATAAATCCCATACAGAGTGTGTTCTCTTTGATTTTACTCGTGAATCGACTTTTTGAGATGTTGAAAAATAATACCATTACGTGTGTGTACAGTTTATTATTTCTTGAAAGAAGGTAAGTTGGAAGGGCTGATCAAAGATGCCAGAAAAGTTTGCGGGGCTCGCAATCTTGTTTCAAAGAAATTATTTATATAAGAGGAATTTTACTTAGCAAAGTCTTCTCCATGTTGTTCACCGCTACCAAAGTATCGATTCTGGAATAATCGCCCTTTTCCTTTATCAGAATGTCGATAGCACCGCCCGAACCACGTCTGATATGCCATGCCACCCTTTCAGAGTATCCTTCGAGAGCTTCGCTCGCAGCTGCACGTACCGATGGCAAAGAGGTTTTGCCAGGCAACGACAAACGTCCGCCACAGTATCGACAACAGTGTCCTTCTATCTGAAATGATTTAAAAAACCAATCTCATTTTTAATAGGTCTCGTGAAAAACTTTTAAATGCGTTTTCAATAGCCTCCTCTTTCAAAAATAATTTTTTTCTACCCTTTACGAGTGGTGGAAAATTTTGAAAAAAAAATTGGTCGAAGTAGAACTAATGTGCAGTTACCATATGCATTTTGATTCGTTCGAATATCTCGAATAGGAGTCGAGGAAAAAGGTTTTAAAATTACGGGGCTTTCGTCTTACTGAGACTTTGACCACCATCAAAAATAAAATATTTTTTACTATTCTTAATAACTGACCTAAAATTTTGTAAATAATATATGAGATGTCGTTAATGTACAGTTTCTATACGCTTTTTACTTCGTTCGAATATCTCAAATAATAGCCGAGAAAACAGTTTTGAAAATTAAGGGGTTTCATCTAACTGAAAATTTAACCACCCCTAAAAGATAAATTATTTTTTATTGACCTTAATGAACGATTTAAAATTTCGTAAAAAATATATGAGACAGTGCTAACAGGCACTTAATATTTGCTGTTTGATTTATTCAAGTATCATAAGCTTATCTTATACATTCTTTTATCTCTTACATTCATCTTGCAAGACAAGATAGAAATTCGAAACCCTCCTCCGTTTAATAATTTTCTAATCTTTCAACCATTGAATTTTCCAATTCGATTAGCTTCAAACAAGAACTGAAATGATGTTTCAATCCTTCTTATTCTTATTGTATAATACAGTAATATTAACATTTAAAAATAAACTTACTCTTAGTGGAAATTCACATTGGGTAAACCCACACTTTGGACGTTCGATCGCGCAAATCTCTTCCAAATAATATCCATACGGATCATCCTGGCATGGACACTTCTCACAACTATACTCCGCATATCTGCGTACAATAAATTAATTTTTGTTTCAGTGTACATGAAGAGCACAATCAAACATTTCCAATTTTAAGGGTAGTAATTACGCCACAGTGAATATTCCTTTAGCAAACTCCCTCCTGTTCTCCATCTGCAGCCACTTCCATGCGCCCAATGAATAATTCTCGCCAGCCAATTTGATAGATCTCACCTGGATCTTCTTCATTGGCAAAAGAATGCTGAGGGTACGCTGTTTGCTTGGCAAAATTATGTCATCCTGACGACAAGGGACTTGGTCAAGATGAGGAGCAGCTTCTGAACTGCCCTTCCAGTTTGTAGGGTCTGCCCAGAAGAAGTTGCCTTCTTTCGACCATTGACTGATCTTTTCGGGAGATGAACCTGCATCGTTTAACTGCAACCATAAAAGATTCATTACTAAACTGCCGATTTTATGAAAAACTTCTATAGTATTTGAAAATACTAGTGTATTATTTACGATTCATAATATTCCAGAAAGTAATGAATGCCTATGTAGTTTCTATATCGTGCAACTAACGATTTTTGTTTTACATAAAAATCTGCAGTGAATTCCGTTAGCTTTTGAATGTTCTTTGTAACAAAATTGTAATTTTATTTCTGTTATTCTTATCGCGGTTAGTAATTTTATATTAGGAACATAACCTAACAACATTCAGGTGTAAATATATCATTAGGTCTTAACAGATTCATTTTCAACCTTGCCTTCAACAATTTTTTAAAATAATCCTCATTATTTTCTATACATTGATATCATCTTACAGGTAACTGATGAGTTCTGTAAAGAATTGCACTATAAAACAAAGTTCATTGATTAATTGTGTAGGGCACGAATTAATTTGCACACTAATAAATTTGTACTAATACTACACTGTCTAGAAGTTTGTAAAGTCATCTATACGGACTACTGAAATTTTTAGTGCAAGAATGTATTTTTATATTTTTGCTACGAACAAATGGCAATCTTGTTATATCTGTTTAAAATTTCATCATGATTCTGCTTTATTAAATTCCGAGTTTATATATTTGTATTACCAAACACGAATTTTTCACGTTTTTGTTACGAGCAATTGGTACTTTTGTTTGCATTTCAATAGTATTCTGCTTATAAGAGTATTCTGCTATTATTTAATATCAAATTTGTTTTATCTCCACATCTTATCTACAATTATTATTATTATTATAAAATCGTGGTACTTCATGGAACATAATTTCACGTTTTCGGATATGGTGGGCAGAAGAAAATGACGTCCTCGCATTCGCGTCATGGCGCATTGACGTCAGTAGTTTTGAACGCAATTGTACCTACTGTAGACACAACACTATGGATCAATAACGTTATTTCATAACAATATCTTTTATAGCTTTTAAAAAAATTACTATTTCAATGTTCATGACGTCTAAAGACTTGAAATGATCACTTTTTCATACATTCATCAAGATAATTGCGAGATTGAGTCTGCTGTATATAGGGTCTTCCAGGTTTCGTTTTGAATTAATAAGTGATATTTTTATTCTAATTCGAAGTACAGATTGTGCGAATATATGTGAAACACAATATCCGTGAAATACCTCGAATTTTCTTGCAAATGGTAAGTCTTTTCAGAAAAAATCACTTTTTCGTGTAATTCCAGCTCAATTTAACTAACATTTCGAATATTGTCTTTGAGCGTTTGAATCGTTTCGGGAGTATTGAAGTGAACCCCCCATCTTTCAAATACCCCCATGTAAAAAAATCCAATGGCGTCAAATCGCATGATCTAGGCCAGGCATGTCCAGAAGTAGCTCACTTGGAGGCAAATTCGAGGGAGACGCCTACTTCTCCCGCCTGCGCGTCTCGCTCCCCGTGGCGGCCGTAGTCCTCCGAGCTCCTCAGACCCGTGCCTACCGTGGGTCCAAGAGTCGCCCCAGCGCGTCACACGCGGTACATATTGCAAGTAGTAGGCACGGGTCTGAAGTCCTTGGAGGACTAGAGACTTTATAATTTTCACCCTGTACAGCTGCAAAATGTTAATTCAATCTTCGGAGTAATCTGTTGCGAGTTGCAAAAGTATCGCGATAACTCCATGTTTTCTCTTTTTGCCGCGAACGAAAATGAAAAACTAATCCTCCTTGAAGCTAATCGAGGACGATTTACAATGGAGACTGAGATTTCGCATTTTTAGCGTCACAAAAAAAAAATGCTGTCGAATGAATCAAAATGTCATTCTAATTTAGAAAATGGAAAAACAATTTTCAAGAAAGCGTTGTCATAGATTAAATATGTGAATGCTTTTTCACGAGACGTTTCGTCAACACGATTTTGCATAAAATGCGCCGCCAAAAAATTACATATTCTAACTTAGAAAAATCATGCGAGTATGATGAAAAAATATCGTGTGAGCAGATTGCATTAAACATTGTATTTAATTTCTGGTTTCATTTCACTATAATTGAAATAGTTACGATAAAAGATATATAATTCAAAATTAAAATCAAACTAAATAAATGTTAATAGAATGTTATTAATAAATAGAATATTATTAATATAATTCCTATGATATGTACTATTATACAATAAAATGTAATATAAATGTATTAGTATATGTCGCATAACATAATTCAAATATTAATTCCTGTGTTAACGATAAAATATACCTCAATATATCAAAGACTAGTAATATTAAATCAATAAAAAATTAGATCATTTAAAAATATGTATAATAATAAGATTTGAGATCCAGATTAATAACTAGCTTTAAAGTTCGAAATAATAAAAATGATAATACTGTTTAGTGAGCTCTGTTTATGCTTTAAACATTCTGTGTTAAAGTAAAAATACTCAATTCGTTAATTACAATGCAATTCAATGAAATAATGGTTGCATACATGCAGTTTGCCATCCCTAGGCAGAACCAAAGATCCAGATCTAGCCAAATCGACCCCCGTTAGGGTTATATCGCCAGATTTTTTCGCCATTCCAACAGCATGTCTGGTCTCCAACGGGAATATCACGTGACTACCAACTTCCGGTATCTTATTTTCCATCCAGTTCTTCGCAGTTTGCCATTCCAAGTCCGGTAACCATATTTTTTCCACCGCAAGACTTACTTTTATCACATATAGGAGCACTATCAATATTCCTCGATCAATTTTGGTTCTCATTTTGAATGAAAATTTCTTGCAGCTGAGCAATTAAAATTTCTTCACAGGAAAACAGCTCCCTCCATCTTAAAAGTTGAACTTTTTACTGGTAAGTCTGTTCGAGTGATTATTAATCGTTCACTGAAAATTTTATAAATTTCTTCTTCAACTTTAGACACGCAAGTTTCTCTTAACAATCTTTTCGCTAGCTTTCTTTACAAAGAGAAATTTTTTGTTACAGTTTTATACGTTTTAGTTTAATGAATCCATTTACCTTTAAACTGCAAACTTCAAGATGTTCGTTCAATAAATGTTACAATTCAGTATTGACCGTTATTATTCACTTGAATTTTATAAGTTGTTTCAAGAATGATAGCTCCAATTTTAAACAATTTCTTTAACTCAGAAAAGTTAAATTCTCCTAATTGAGAATGAAAAAAATAACTCTCCGCATTGAGGATGAAAAATCTTGTTATTAAACCAAATATTTCTGAACTTAAATCTGAGAATTTACATATAATAAAAGCGAAAATTGTTCGCTTGAATTATTTAAGATTTTTCCTAACCGATGGCACAAATTTTAAACAATTTATTAATTTAAAACATTTCGTATTCATATTAATTTAAAACATTTAAAACATTTTGTGAAATAGAAAGTATGGACAAATTGACGTACACGAGAGAGTGTCAATGCAGTTTCACTGAAACGAGCAGTTCGAGAATAGATTGGGAACTAAACAGTAATCAAAATCGAAAGGGGGCGTATCTGATTGAGGATGTTCTGCTCTCGTGTCATTTATCGTCTCACTTTCAGTGATTCTCACCATCGCCGAACCAATTACCAAACTTACTTTCTCAAATCAAACACCTCCAAGCAAAATTCCAGAATCTCCACAGGTTCAAATGAATTCTCTCTCCAATTTGTCAGTTTTCTTTTTTGTGAAGAACATTTATTTGATAAAATGTCAAACATAAGTTCCACATGGTTCTATAAAGAGACTTATAAGACAGAAACGCAGAGAAAATTCTGCACTCGCTCGCAGTTAGACGTAACGCTTAACGAATCTTAAACAATCAACAGAGACGAAATGCTTGTTGAATCTCCGAACGACGATTCGATCATTTTCATTAGGGATCGAGTAAGATGATTCTCGATTGCACATTGACATTGCACGTTTATCCTTAGTTTTAGCTACATCGTAAATAAAGATAGCTCTGGAGGGTTTCTTTGGGATGCTGCGATATTTTTGCAGAACTGGACACTTTCGGCATAAATTTTTACATTCATTCAGTGACTTTTTAACGATTATGCGCTCTTAGGGTTAATATAATTTTTGTTCATTTTGTCCAGATCTGCGAGAACAGCGCACGAGAATGCAGGGAAATTCTACACCGAAGGTATCTTGACCGAAGCACACTTTCAATGTTTCAAACAGAAGCGTCCAGTAATTATTTAACCCTGAAATGGTACCCTGGGTCTCCCACGACCCACGTAAATTTTTAGCACACCAATTTTAGGTTCTACATTGGAGGATTATTGCAAGTATTATATTTCTTTAACCTCTTTTGGAGATTTTTATTGAATTATATATAGTCAATAGTGTTCTAGGTTATTATTTATGGGATTTTTTAAAGGATCCAAGTGTGATGTTTATGTTTTCAGAAAATAGGGTACCATGTTGCAAGATTAGGCTCTTCTGTAACCCCCCAAACGTACCTTAAAAATTAGAAAAGGTATAACATTCTCATCTACATTTATTTCATTCATTAAGAACATCAATCATTGAGAAATTAAAGAAATTCTTCAACGTTTCAAAGTTAAAATGAGCAAATTTTCACCTGAGGAGTGCGAGAGAAAAGAGTTCAATCCTACCTAGGATCTTCAGGGATCATTATAAAACACAATGCATTTCAACCATTCGAAACTGTTCAACCATTTCTGTACCATAACTTACTTATTTTAGTGATTTACAATTTCTGGCTAATAAATTAGGACCACCTTTTCAAATATTCAGTATTCTTTGTGTTTCTAAAATAAATTTGAAGTTTCGAATAATATTAACCCTTTGTGCCCGCGAGGCGACTCACGGTCGCCATATTGAACCGCTTTCGAAAACTCTCGAGTGCAAAGGGTTAAAACGTGATGTTCGTTACTTTATTTAGTTACTTTGTACTAAATTTAGTACAATAATTTTTAGACATTTCATTACATTAGTACATGATTTAGTACAGACATTTTTGTTACTTCAAAGAAACGTACTTTATAAAAGAACCATAATCAGACTACCGATTTTATGAATTTTTAAGACGAAAATGGACGAAAATAGATCAACTGTCAAACAGTGAACATATTAACACTTTAAATGCCGAACATTAAACGTAGAAATGTCCATAAACTCAAAGTAATATACTCAATGAGATAACTAAAAAAATGTAAACCCAAAAATATCTTTAATTCAAAAATATGGATTAAAATGAATTAAATAATATTTTCTATCTGTTCCTATGTGGGTAATTAGACCCTGAAATATGTAATTAAATTTATGATAGTGGGTAGAATTCTCCAAACGTTCTTCATTTAAAAAATTTTGAATAATATTCAATTTATTTGAAAATACCACAATAAAAATGAATTTCTAAACGTCAATGTGTTAATGAATTGAAAAACAGTGTTTCACTTTTAACTAATCAAAGATTATTGAGAAGAGAAATAAATATTCATATGGTTCTTATATCTTGCAAGGAATACAGACAATTTTTATTTTTCACAAAAATATTGCACAGCTAATACTTTACAGGTTAATAGTTAAAATTTTAAATTGAATTGTAAGTCTAAAGAATCCCCTAAAATTACGAATAGCATTACAACTGTTACTCATAACTGTTGTAAGTAGGTTAATAAAGTGGGTAATATTTTACATGCGATATAAACGAGCAAATATTAAAATAGAATAAAGAACACACTTCGGAAACCACAAGCATAAATCCACAAAAATGAGGAGATGATATTTGACTCGCTCAAAATGTAAAGAATTCCCTAAAAACGTTGAAAATCGCGGAATGGTCCTAATTTTGGACAAGTGCTGAACAATTATCAATACTGTCAACAACAATTGTATTTGCTCTCAACTGTTCTAAATTAATAATATAATATATGGGAAATATAAATGAGTAAATATTAAAAGAAAAGAAAGAACAACACTTTGGGCGACACCATCGCAACCACAAACAAAAATCCGCAAAAATGAGATGAAATTTGACTCGCTCAAAATATATATAAAGTATTCCGTTCTAAATTGGTAATAATATAATATATGGGAAATATAAATGACCAAAAATTAAAAGAAAAGAAAGAACAACCCTTTGGATGACACAATCACAAACCACAAACAAAAATCCACAAAAAATGAGGGGATGAAATGTGACTCGCTCGAGGCAATTAAATCGCGCGATCGATCGTTTGATCGAGTCCTCGTGCGAGAAAGGACAGAACAGATCGGGAGGAGGCGTTTCGAACTTCAAAACGTGTCTTTATTGTTGCGTGATCGTTATATTTCGTGTAAGAACAAAAACTCTGCGACATCGAAATAGAGCTACATCGTGTGAGCGGGCTACTTCGCCGGGTTCCCGCTCAAATGATCCTGTTCCCCGGCAAAGCCAGCTCAACGAGGTCCTATTCCATCGAGTCCTCGTCGTCCTCGGACATCCTCTTTCCAAGCCCGAAGTGGTATCTCTGGCTGAAGAAGTCTCCAGGCCTGGTACCCTTGCCGGAAGTCTCGCCGGACGCGTGTACCGCCCTCTTTCCTAAACCGAAACTGTATGGTTGAACGGCTCGTTTGCCCTCGAACACGTCGTCCAGGTTCTCCTGCGAGTGGAACACCGTGTCGACAGGTATGTAGTCCAAGTTCATCCTGAGAGGATAATCCGAGTTCTCGTTGCGTTTGCCCAAACCGAAGCTGTACTGTCTCGTGCGTTTTCCCAGGCCGAACGAGTACTGGCGACCTCTCTGCAAGATGGAAGACAGTTCACAGTGAAGATTAGACTGTGGGCCATTATGCGAAATAAAAATATTGTGCATCCATTATAAGCAGGGCTTCGGGGTCGGAGTTTGGGAGTAATTGCTATCACTGGAGTCGGAGCCGGAATAGTCCGTTTCATTACGAATTCAGTGACTATAATTACTCAAGGTTATTCAAGGTCACGGACAGAGTTCAACATTCCTTCAAAGCCCGTTTACAGGGCATGTACCGATGTTAAATCTGTTCAGGCAGTGAATGGAATTATGTATCTCAACAAATAACTATATATTTATATAACATATTGTTACGAATATGGAAAAATAGGTACTCCCGTTATATCGTTGTTGCCTAAAATTCCGATGATACTAAGCGGAGATTTCAACTCGAACTTTGCATCGGAACAATCAAAATTATTAATAGAATTTTTTAGAAGTAAATTAAGATTGGAAATGCTAAATAATCCTAATGAAGCGACAACAAGATCAGGAACAACTCTCGTTGCAGTATTTGCAAGACATTTAGACAAAATTGAATCAAGAATATTTATATCATTTTTTAGCTATCACAAGCCAATTGTTTCAATAATAGAATCATAGAAAATGAAATGTCATAAAGTGTTAATAAAAATTCGAAAAAAATTAAAGAAAGAAGTTTCACTTCAGCCATGTGGTCTAAGCGCACACCAATTTTTTCTAAAAATTGCTATTGGTTAGAATTGCGATGAAAATGGTAATGATCACAATTTTTAACTTCTGTATCTCTGTGGCTGTAATAACAATTTAAAAGACGCATTTTATAGGTCTAAGTAATCATGAATATTGAACTCTATAGGACCGAATAAGAGGATTGCATCGTTACTGCAATTATTAATTCCCTGAAAGGAAACGCAAACACCTAACATTGACACGATTCAGGGTGGAGTTGAAAAAATCGATTTCGAATGACCGTAGCTCACCTTATCGTCGTTGATATCACTCCAACGTTTCCCGATGCCGAAGTTATACACCGGCAGCCTCTTGTATTCGGAGACGTAAGTGTACGCTCTCTTCGCTGGCGGAGAATCGTCGTAGCCGAGGGAGTCCAGTGAATTATAGTGTTGTAAATTCAACGAGGATGCTGGCGTCTCGTCCATCGCTGAAGCTGATTTGCTGACGACACTGACGACGCAAACGAAAGCGACGCTGGAAGTCAACAGGCCAGTTCTCGATTTCATCTTGAACATTCACGCTTGATCTAAACAGAAAAATTATTTTCTTTAACATCACTCCAAACATAATTACTAGACTGCGGATTTTTGTGTAAAATTGTTGGAAATTAGCCATGCGCTTCTGTACAAGGAAAATGCCGCGCTCTAGATGTAAATTTGATTTCCGTAAATTACACACTATACAGAACATTTATGCTACATGTATATACTATGCAAATTTGATATGGTTCCCGTACATTTATATTTTTGTTTCTAATTTTTCTTCTTTATAAATATTATACTTTCTTTCATCTTCTTTTCTTTCTTAGAATTTTTGCGAACGTTTCCCTATATTGCGATGTTTACTATCATTGGACTGATATTTGAAGCGACAGAAAGTTCTGACGGGACGTTATCAAAATGGCGGCGATCTTTTCTCCCACCTGCGAATACAGTTCCGAAGTTCGGGACGAAATAATGAACAGATACCGACGCCTGCTGGAAAATTGCTTTCCCTTCTGTAACGAAAGCGACGGAACTTTGTTTTGTGCCTCTCCCTCCGTCTTTTTCTCATTCTCTTTGCCAGTTCCCATCGACTTCGAGAATCGTCATAGTCGCGAGAAACTGAATGGTAAAAAATGCTGTATCGCAACGCCGGGATTTAATATAAAAGTTCCTGCGCTCGCGTAATCCTGGACTTTGGAAAAGCCATGGCCTCGTAAACTGGTCCTCTCTGTTTCATCCGTGGGAAAGCGTTTGGTGCCTTTTAATCAAACATGCTTCCTAACGATTCATAAAAAGAACTGTAGCTATGTTGCACGAATTTCATTGCAATCAAAATTTCATTGCTATTCAATATTTCCTTCAATTTTGACGATGTCAACAATATTTCGCAAGTAATTTGTACTGTAGCATTGAATGAACAATACTGCAAAGAATATGTTTTTGTTAATCGTTTGCAACATTCTGACTGTGCTCATTTTAATGGATGAAATCTCTACTATCATACTTCGAAATTTAGGATTTAAAAAAATACTTTTTCATCATGAGACAGAGCGACAATTTCAACGTATTATTGTACGTCTCAAATGTTAAAAATTCAAACGACTCAAAAAAACTTTTTTCCATATTCATTGCAATGTGATCTTTTAAAAGGAAGTCTCCGCTTTACAGTGACGTTTAAGAAATTAATCTGCGAATTTTTGTCGCGGGTTTATTGTAAATGAAAATTGCATCGTCGGAAAATTAATATAAAATGACTTCAGCTTCTCATCTTTTTTTATAACATTAAAAAGGTTCTTTGGAAATAAAATTAGCTCAACAATGCGAAAAGAGAGACTTCACTCTTTACAATGGGCACAGGCACTATAATGTTGTAAGATGTTTTTACGAGAAATTATACGACTTCAAAGATGGACGATTTTACTACTACAATTTAGTCATTCATTAATTCCCTGGAGTAGTATAGTAGTACAAGGAAGCAGCCAGCGCCCGCTCTAGCGGTTACGTCGCCCCGGACAAAAAGACAAATTGCCGCCCCTTAAGCTTATACATATATATTTTTTAAATAAAGCCAAAATGGCGCCCCTAAATTTTGGCGCCCGGGCAAATGTCCGAGTCGCCTGCCCCTAAAGCGGGCCCTGAAGCAGCATACATAGTATAATAGCATATCCTCGAATAACACAGTTAATTACTTCCAAAAACAACTATTGTAGTTAACTGTAGAAAAGTATAGTTAAATGTGACAAATAGTTCTTTGCAAAATGATTGAAAAGCAAAATTTAGAAATCGTGCAACATTTTCCGAGTTATTTGTGGGTCTGTGCAATATTTGGCCGGGTTATGCGAATTTTTGGTGTAACTTGATATCGAATGATTGCCTGTATTTAATTTCAAGTTGAAAGGAGTGTAATAATGCAAATTAAATTCAGTATAAAATCTCAGCGAGCCTGATTCACTGTTGCAAGGTTAATGCAGGCCGCATTAAATGCACAGCAGTTTAAATAATAATTAACTCGTGGGAGACGATCGTAATTAGGAATTACACGGCCCTCGAATTGATGCGGATCACACACTATTCTATGTAGATACGAGACACAGGATCGATTGTAGAAAGAGGAGCGTTGTTATACGATTAAACGCTGATCTGTAGAGGTATCATTGAAAACCGCGGTCGCTTGCTGTTGAATATTTTATGGGAACCACGATCCTCGTTCGTTCTCAGTTCGGTTTCATCGATTTACAGGGATTCGGTCTGTGAATCAGGTGTTGCGTGGGTACGGCCCATTGAACGGTTTAGTTTAATAGATTAAGTTTTAAAAAAAATTGGTGTGTGATTAGACCACATGGCTGAAGTGAAACTTCTTTCTTTAATTCTTTTCGAATTTTTATTAACACTTTATGACATTTAATTTTCTATGCTTCTATTATTGAAACAATTGGCTTGTGATAACTAAAATACGATATAAATATTCTTGAATCAATTTGGTCTAAATGTCTTGTAAATACTGCATCGAGAGTTGTTCCTGATCTTGTTGTCGCTTCATTAGGATTATTTACCATTTCCAATCTTAATTTACTTCTAAAAAATTCTATTAATAATTTTGATTATTCCGATGCAAAGTTCACGTTGAAATATCTCCACTTAGCATCATCGGAATTTTATCATAATCTTTATTACGGAATGCTGAACCCTCAACCGTATATGCTAATAGAATAGAATTACGTTTCATTGTTTCATCGTTTCATCGTTTCATCGTTTCATCGTTTCATCGCCAGGTTTTACGCCTACCGCGTCGAGGTTTTGCGCCTAACGCGCCTAAAGAAGTTTCACTTCAAAATGTTTAAAAATTTAAATTGTCACCGAGCGAAGAATTTGCAACTAGAACGTCCACTACCAGCAATTGTTTCAGCAACAGCATCCATAGTTGTACACTATTCTATTAGATGCAACGTATTCTTCTACAAAATATAAGAAAAGCGTGTTGTCGGAGAAATATTACAAATTTCTCATGCTATTTTTACCCCGAAAATGAAAATATTATTCGACTGGGAATATATTGTAAATAAGTAAAGATTAAAGTGGCAACATTCTCACGACCGTTTCATTTCTCGGTAGATGCCTGCCAGATTAAATCATTCCAGATTTAAAGTGGTAATTCCGACGGAGAGGGACGGCCAAAACATGGAACACACTTTCTCGTTTCGTTTCATTTTCGGAAGTTGCGATCGCACGGTTAAATTCCGAAACATCGTGAGACATACCCCATCCGCTTTTACAATATGTTGCTCTTGTAATGTTTGAGGTTATCATTTTTAACAAAACATCATTATTTCAAGAATATTATGAAGCAGACGTGCTCCTACAATTTTTAAAATAATTTCTTCTATTTCATCTTCTGAATTAAAAAATTTAAAATAATCATGGACATTCTGATGTCTCGTCCGTCAAGAATAAAAGTGATTGTAAACAATCAATTTTAATAGAAATCAATTTTCGTAAGAATATTTTAAAGCAGATGTGCTTCAGCAATTTTTATAATAATTTCTTCTATTCCACCTTCTCAATAAAAAATTTTAAAAAATCATGTACATTCTAATGTCTCGTCCGTCAACAATAAAAGTGATTGGGACTATCAATTTTAATAGAATACAAATTTTGTAAGAATATTAAAAAGCAGACAAGCTACTTCAATTTTTAAAACGATTTCTTTTATAGCACCTTCTCAATTAACGAAAAAAAAACTGAAAATAATCAAATACATTCTGTTGTTTCCTTCTCCAAAATTAAAAATGATTGACAAACTTTATTAATTTTAATAGAAAACAATTTTTGTACTAATCTTAGAAAGCAAACGAGCTTCTGCAATTTTTAAAATAATTTCTTCTATTCCACCTTCTCAATTATCAAAAAGAATTGAAAATAATCAAGTAAATTTTATTGTTTTCTCCTCGAAAAATTCAAATGATTGACAAACCCTATAACATTAGCAGAAAACAATTTTCATAAGAAATTTTCCCAGTATACAAGTTCTTTTCTTCAAAACCGTTTCCTTTGCACATTCACCCACACAAAGAGCAAGTAAAAAATAAAACAGACAACACAACAAAGGTGAAAACGATTTCTGTGGTGAAATGACGATAAAAGAGGTTCTTTCAAAGGAAGTCCCTGAAATTCGCAAACATAGCGTTCCGCAAAAAGAGGAAAAACGCTTCGAAGGGAATCGAGTATCGCAACAGGTGCCCGGGACGCCGAGCGTCGCGTCGTCGCGTCGGTGTCGGTAATTTATTTTTTAATTCCACGAGTAACCTCGTATTTTTATTTGGAAGCCAATATCAATCCGCGGTAACTTCGTTCCCGTTAATCTGCGTAAATTCAAGTTTGCGACCGGTTCTATCCCCGGTCTCACACCATTTGCCATCTCGTGTATGCGCTTTCTAATAAATCTGGAGCAACGCGGGAACGAGAAGAACAATGAAAAATGTTTTCGAAAAATTCATGAAATTTCAAGACGCTGGATGTCAAGCCAGTTCTCGATTTCATCTTGAACATTCACGCTTGATCTAGACAGAAAAATGATTTTCATTAACATCACTACAAATATAATTACTAGACTGCGGATCTAACCCCGGTCTCACACATTTGCCATCTCGTGTATGCGCTTTCTAATAAATCTGGAGCAACGCGGGAACGAGAAGAACAATGAAAAATGTTTTCGAAAAATTCATGAAATTTCAAGTTTGCGTTATCGATCACCGCCCAATGCTGCTATCAAACGTTTCACTGTGCTTTTTAGAGCTTCGCTGTCGATTCGGAGCCAGTGAACCGAACAATGTCGCGCTCTTTTCAAATATTGAAAAGAGCTTCCGCAAGAGAAAAAAAATACTGGAATGATCGACGGAATCAATCGAGCTTGCCTTCTGTGTTTTGGGCGCATCAATCACTGCGAATTTCAATAAATCATCGGCACAATAAATCATCTGTTCTTTTTGCGTGGGTAGTATTAACAAAGTAACTATCGATTGAATGCTATTAATAATTCATAGTACGCATTTATAGTGTTCAGATATTTTTAAAATAAAATAAATGTGTATATTGATGGGATTTCTTGATATTCTTGTTTATTAAAGCATTGGTACAGTTCTTTATGTGCTTTAATAATTTGACGCACGTTAATTCCGGTTTAAGCATTTATGAAATATAAAAATTTTAAAAATACAACATACGTAGATTAATGAAAATTAATAATACTCTTGTTTATGAAACGTGTGTACAGTTCTTTATGTGCGGCGATCTTTAACAAAGTGACTATCGATTAACTGCGGCGTTGTTGCAATAATAATTGGTCTGTGGAACTTCAAGCATTTAATTAAAATACACACTGATGTGGATATTAATAAAAATGAATGTATGTTAATTTTATACCTTCTGTTACAATTGTAACATTGCTTTTACAAATTAATGTACTTAAATTTTCGTTGTTTATTCAGATTTTGAAATATTCACAGTTTATAATGCACATGCTATACTTTATAAATTAGGAAAAGTCGTTAATTGACATTACAATAGAACCCAGAAATTGAAACATTCTTGCACAAAATAAAAATAACAATAAATATATAGTTAAATAAAATAGTAATCACTGAGCCTAATAATAATTGAGAATACGTGTCCAAGGAATATTAATTATTAAATATTCTACCCTGGGATAAATTCAAGAAATGGAAATGGGAATTATTCTTGTTTCAATCTAGTGTGCAGAATACAAACTAAAAATAAAAATCGTTAAATAAAATAGCAATTACTGAGCCTAACAATAATTGAGAATTCGAGTCCAAGGAATATTAATTATTAAATATTCTAATAATTTAATAAACGAAGAAAAGAATTGTTCTTCTTTCAGTTCAGTATACAGTATTGTTTTTAACGCATTATCCACCAATTAATTCAGTGAGTCTACAAGCAGGGAAAAAATGTAAAAATTTATTTGCAGCACCCAGGACGTTATCATTTAATGAGAAAATAGCCACGATCCCGTTAGCATGTATTATAAGATGAGAAGGAAGGCATTTGCTTGACGGCGTCATCCGCTTAAGAGAAGGCCTCTCTCTCTCAGTGCTTTAAAAGTCGCGAAGGATTAAATAACTTTCTTCCGTGGGTGTTTTTCACGCAACATTACATCCTTCACGAGGAATCTGAGACTAAAATGGTTGCCTTTGGACGGTATTAAAACGACAAGGAGGAGACTGATGGAATTTTAGGATCAGCGAAGAATCGGCTGAAGGACATGCGCCATCAAGGGTATCGGAAATTCTTTAAACCGAGAAGCATACTGTCCGAGGTAGATTTACAATATTCTATTCCGGACGGTGAACTAATTCCACGTTTCATGTTTGATCACGCGTTTACATAATCCGTGCTATAGTTAATCAATCATTCGCGGCTAGAGGTTTCGAGAGCTTGTAGGGCATCCGGAGGACTGTTTCGAAACAACTTCCGGTCGCGTAAATAGGACTATAGTTGAACTACTATTCTTTTGCCGATCACGTGGTCTTCAGTCGTTCTTCCTAAATGGAGCATGACACCAAGTTTCAGAGTACAAGCACAGTCACAATTATTTAGTTTTCTTTTTTGTCATATTTGTTTCTTCAATAATCATCTATTATAAAAGACGACAGATCTACTGCAACAAAATGTTGCAGAATTAATGAATTATGGAAAAAGGTAAATTACGAAACTGCAGGTTCAACAGATACAAAATTAGGTAGGCTGAAGATTCACGGGGGAAAGATTTCGTTCCATCTGATACGCAGGGCCACAGTTAAAAATAGTTATTTGTAGAGTACAAACGAAAAAACTGCAGACATTTGCAGGGACACAAATGGAAAAAGAACTGCAGATTTACAGGCAACAAACGAAAACAAACTGCAGGTTCACACAAAAAGAAAATTGGAAATTGCAGATCCTCAAACAGAAAAACGATAAAATACTGCAAAATACGGAGAAGACCTTAAAAAACTACAGAAAAAAAAATGTAACAGATGGCTGGTCGAAAAAGAAATTTAAACGCATGCAAATGCAAAATTTAAAAATTTTATTTAATATTCATTTCTCCTCTCGGCAATTTTGTTAAATGAAATGCAATTGCATAATTCGTTAAAATGTATGCTTCATGAGCACGTTCGGCGTCCATTACTGACCCGAATAATTCAAGATGCATTGCAAATAATAATTCAGCGATCAACCACAAAATTAATTCAAGCCATTTTCACATGTGCAACGTGTTATATAATTCGACCTCTGGAAATTCTTTTCGATCCGACGGATTCCTTTGAACAATTTCCACGTCCAATCGCGACAAATGGCCGCAGTTCTGACAGAGACATCCACGATATCCACCGTAACGAAGTGGATTATTACCGGTGTATGCAGACGTATGCAAACAAGCGACAACGAGGGGCGGAACAGCGGATCGATACTGAAGAATTACAAAATATCGAAGCTAGTGACGAGGCTAATTCAATTATAGCTCGAAAATATTTGACCGCAGACGGAAATCTGGATCCCGTTCCACGAGTTCACGATTCCCGTTCTTAAATTAATTCGACAGGGACTTCTGGTTCCTTGTTACAAATACGAACGATTTTAACAGTATTAGAAATAAATTTAGACTAGAAACATTCTATTTTAAAACGTTCCATTTTAATTTTATACATTTTTCATACTAATTTATTGTCATGGGATATGTTGGAACAGGGGCCGCTCTAAGGGCGGGCAACTCGGACATTTGTCCGGTGCGCCAAAATTTAGGGGCGCCATTTTGACAGTATTTAAAAAATATATATATTCTTAAGGTACGGCAATTTGTCTTTTTGCCCGGGGCGACGTAACCGCTAGAGCGGGGGCTGGTTGGAATCATTTCGGAGCTGGATGTTGCACGTAAGAAACAAAGATAATTATAAGAAAATGAAGAGTGAACAAAATTGAATAATCAGTTGGATAGTTCCTAGAAGATTTATACTTCGAAGACATTTTTGGAAATTAGCGAGTTTTTGAAGGATGGAAATTACAAAATATAAAATAAAATAAATTTGACCAGAGACTGTGATAATAAAATCGATCAAACAGTAAATTACGTTTCAACGATGGTTTAAAAATTATTACTTTGTTGAATTATTACTAGACCACGGATCTTTACACAAAATAAAAATTGTCTGCATCAATTGCAAGATGCAGGAGGTACGTAGATATTGATTTCATAATTTTTTAATAAATTATACTTTCTTTAATGATTTTATTGCGTTGAGAATAACACAATAATATTTTCAAATTCTTTAAATGTTTTTATTGTTCTCTACATTTGATCTACTCGCTTACGCGATAAATACATAAAATTCACAGCTTCAACTGTTACAATCTATCAACATTTAATTGTTACAGTGAAATAGTGTCTGGACTGAGATAATTCTTAAATAAATTTATATAAATATCTACTTTCTAAACAATTGATCTAACAGCGGTTTTCATAAACCAAGAAATCGTTCAATTAATAAATTAATCCTTTCAAGGGTAATGTTATCATTATTACTAACACAAGGCTAATATTTCCAGTCTCTAAAATTATGAATAAAAAATGAAATTATTTCCGTACCAACAAACGAGTGAAAACTTTTATCCTTGTTCCAGATAAATAAGTCTTTCATGCATAATTTAATTCTGCAAGGAAATACAATAGCATGGAGCACTTTAAAAAATTCTTTTCCATCGGAGGATAATGTCAGGAGTTGTATTTCGCGGCCAAGGCAAATAAAATTGCAGCTTTTATTCAAGCAAGAAATCAAGTTTATTCGATCGACGGCTTCGCACCATAAAACTGAGGGTTTGTTTAACGCGTTCCGCCTACAATTCTCCGTTGGCTCGCGTTCCCGTTTTATTCAACCGTGCAAATGTCTGCCACGCGCCGATTCCGTTCCGAATTATTGGCCCGTGCCTCTGAATGAGAAGTTCCGTGGTAAGAGAAAAATCGAATAATCAATTCATCACCTCTGCCCGGCCCGTTAATTAAATGACGCAACCGGCTACGATATGAACTTCATGATCGACCTCCGCGTCGTCGCAGCATCTCCACGTGGTTCTGCGAAATAGAGAAACGAGCTGCGCATTCAAACATTTCGCAATTCTAGTCCAGACTCTATAACCGGAATAAATTGAGTTTGATTCAGTTCGAAAATCTAGCGATCGAGTTGCTTGTACGGTCAATTGTTCTATGGAAATTATCATTTGTTCGATGGAGAATGAATATCTGGAATATCTGAATAATATTTAAATGCTTCGCTCTTAATACATCGTTTTCGAGTTTAAGCTACGCTGGAGGAGAAAATTAGTGACATGAAATTATTCTCTGCACAGAAACGAATCGAACATGTGGAATAATATTTTTTCAAATAATTTCTCGTTCCCGAGATAATCGAATTTGGACAGCGTCAAACGCGAACTGTGT
The DNA here is from genome assembly GCA_913789915.3 of Sphecodes monilicornis. NCBI lineage: Eukaryota > Metazoa > Arthropoda > Insecta > Hymenoptera > Halictidae > Sphecodes > Sphecodes monilicornis. Next base: position 21,649,152 of record OU565296.1, read on the forward strand.
TGCACGCGGAGATAAACTTTGATCTCGATTATCATCGAAATGAAGAATGAGTTGACAAAATGTTATTCTACATTTTCGATTTGGTTCAACCCCGTGGAAAATAATGATTTTGTCACCGGTCCTTGGAAAAGTATATTTTTGGAATGGTAGCGACGAATTTTTACAAATTTCAAACGATGAATGAACTATAGATCGTTCGAAAGAGCAAAGGACGATAAAATTTATAAGTACAATGCTATTTAGGTGATTATGAGGTCACTCAACCTGTGAGTACATTATCGGAGAAGGTTTTTAACATATCTTTCTTATCTAGGAGTACTCTTTTACGTTCGCTTTTAATATACTCCAGCGAACGATATCACATTGAGAAATAAAAGCATTATTATCGTGGCTGAGGACACTTTCAAAATTGCCGGGCCAGTTTATTGGACAAGCAAAATATTAATCTTGGAAGAAGATGGTTGATAAAAGATCGCGAATGTGAGTGTTGGGCAGAATTAGGCAGGTGTATATAAAAAATGAGAAATAATATTGTTCGTCTGTTAAACTGTCAACAATGTTTAAAAGGATATATTAACCATCGTATGTTCCTCAGACAAAGTCGTAAGAAAATGCATAGTACTTCTAAATTTAGATTTTCACTATAAATGAACAAATTGTGTTTCATTCATAAAATCACAGATTCAAGAAATATACAGGGTATACGCGTTAAGTTATGTCACCATTTTTTAGGCATTTCTGATAGTGCAATTAAAAAATGTTTTAGACAAAAGTTCATCAGTACTTGGTGAGCTACATGCTCGCATATTCTTAAATCTGGAGAAATGCTTTTTACGTAAAAATGTAAAGGTCACCTTGACTTTTTTAAACGGAACCACATGTTTTGGATGTCATAGGATTGTTGCTGACGCCGAGACGAATTCAACAGTGTATTATACTATGACCTTGAAATGACCGCAAACTCGAAAATTTTGTGCAAACGTAATTTTAATGAAAAATTATTTCTTACAAAATAAATCAGGTTATATCAGATGTTCGAACTGCGATCCATCTTCTATGATACAGAACTCCGCTCTTTGTAATTAGATTTCTCGTTGTCGCTAAGCGTGGAGAGGAATTTCTACTCTGGAAAACGATTGAGGTTTAACAAATTGGTAGATGCTCTTGTCCTTTTAACAAATATCAACCCGTACACTGTCGTTTGTGAAAATTATAAAAATATTAAAACACGCAAATAATAAAGGTGATGATGATAGATATTGCCAAAAAATATTCGCTTTGACAGCAAAATGTCAAAAAACTAGGAAGCTGGTTAATTGGATAGTGAACGGCTCGATTACAAAATAAACGTTGAATTGCTGTTATTGTACAATTGTTTAAAGGTGTGTAACTCGTTATTGTAGAGACGACGAAGAAGCGTGTTAAATTAGACGCGTTGAAGGGACTTCACGAAGTTCGCAGGAACTGCGCCGAGCCATCGGAGAAAAAGGATGAAAAGGATTAAAAGGACAAGTCCTACCAACGGCAGGATGTCGAGTTTCTCGAGTATCGCCGCCACTTGTGTATGATTCACTGCGTGGCCGGAAATGAGATTAACGCACCTCTCGAACCCAGCACGCGGCTTGCTCGAGGCTAAGCCATCGGCTATTCCCTAATTAAATTTTCAGCTGTCTCTTACTTTCCTCGATCACCCTTGTTAACAGTCTCCTGCTTGTCTTCTTTCTCCAACTAATGAGATCGGAGCTTCTTTTCTAGGAAACGTGAAGACCTCGTGTGTTTTCGGAAGATAGTGGAAGCTTATACCATCAGTATCGAGTACTGTGATCTATTATAAGACATTGGTTAAAACAGCAACAATTAACATTCTTCCGTGTTGTGTTGAAATTTATATCAGGTACTGTTTATGTTTCTTTCAAGATGCATTAGAGATATTCTTTTCATATTTTTTTTTATAAAACTCTATTTTTGATAAAACTATGGCTGCTTTAAATGGTTTCTTAACGATTTTTAAAATGTTTTAGTGGAGGCTAGGGCTAAACTTCCGAAGATGTCCATGCTTAGAATTGAATAAAATTTTATTAGATAAATGTCAGAAAGACCAGAAAGATGAACAGTGGAAAAATGTCGATCAGATAATGTGTTAAGAGGATTTCGGCTTTCCTAAGGCGACAAACGGAACAATACTAAAAGGGCTGGTTTGATAAACTATGCTCGGTCACGACTCTGCCGAAAGGTTGCATGGTATGGCGTTACCGTTATTACCATCGATTTTATCGGCACGCCGCGGTAGTCAGTATGTCAGTGAACAGGTAGACGCACTCCGTGGCCCGGAAATGAGATTAACGTCACTTCTCGATATTCCTCCCCGGGGAGAATGGAAACCTGCCCCCCGGTGTGAAATTAAACCTCGTTAGGCCACCGTAGCCATGACACGGTAGAGCTACGTACGAAGTTCTCGTAAGTTTCGTCGCAACTTGTTTCTTCACTCAATTGGCTTTTCCTCTCGCCGATTTTTCGAAAACTTTCAGTCATTTTTCCCGACAAATCCTAGTACCACAAATTAGGTCACAATTAGTTAAACTGTGGGTAATTATTTACATTAGGGGCTTCTTCACCGATTTTGATGACATTGAAATATGTTTGTCAAGGTCGTCGTTCTGAACAACTTTTTCCTATACATGTTACCGCCGCTCAACTTTAGTTTTCGAGATATTCGCAAAAAAGTTTCAACACCTTGTGGCGGCTACTTCCTATGCTCGTCAACAGAGGGACATTACGACAACACCTTTCCCGCTACTACCTGAATCTTCCTATGTTTGTATATATACCGTCCTAAACTGTCCTTACGACATCCCGCGTCTAAGGCACGGGTCCGCTGGATAGCCTTACTGTGACGAGTCCTCTAGCGAGCCTAGGACGAAACGCTTCCTTCTCCTTTTTCCTCCTCTCACACACCTTTCCAGCCTCCATAACCTCAAAAAGTGATCGGAGTAGGTCTGGGTTAGGTCTCGGTTAGATCTGGGTTATTTATATATTATGCAGACATCCAAGAATTCGTATAGTTTCATGCTTAACACTAGGTCTACGGAGCACTAAAATTGATTATTTTACATTGCTTTATAAAAATAATAAAATTGTATTTACTTAGATCTTAGAAATTTCAAAGATTAGAAAACTTTAGGAAAAAATAATTGTGTGTATAAATTCTTTGGATGAAGTGATTAATTTACGATACAAAATGGTTCAAATTAATGCTATGGTTTCTGGGGTATTTCATTTCAAAATTTGAAATCCGTCAAATTGACGGGTCCCGTAAACCTAGTGTTAAAGTGTAAGTTTGATCGTGAAGAAGGTTTGATATTTCTTCGTGAATATTTACGGATTCCACTGTAAATACAATAGAATTTCGGGAATCGTTTTCGAAATAGAAGGGGACATCGAACAATAACGAGATTGGCATCGTTCTCGCGAAGGATGGTTCTCGACCGAGGATATAAGACGACTCGATTATTGGAAATCTCCCATAGCGCGTGAAATTCGTCCATTGACGTCCCATGCGCGGGGCAACCGACGATGCAGCACCGGGACATTGCCATTTTTATGAGTCATCACGGTCCAAGTATTGTCGTTCGCCGACGCGATGTCTCCATCTTATATTATCGGCGTAAAATTTAATACCGATATCTTAAATCATCGACCCGTCGCCTATCGTCGTCTTTAAACGCAAACTTTTCATTTACGTTGAACCTTCAAGGTACTGCGAAACATTGCGATTTTATTCGAACCAATCGCCTACGAAAAATTTAGTCAATTTTGCGAGAATTCAAATTTTTTAATACACCAGAACACATGGTAAATTATTAGTATGCAAACATTTCAGTCGAATCCATTGTATACGAAAAATGTGGTCGATTTGGTAAAAAATTTAAAATCAATTTTTTGAATATTCAAAATTTGAATATACTGAAACACGATAAATTATTAGGTGTAGGCCAGGGAGTTCCAACGTATTCCCCTCCGAGAACTGCAAGGTCCCCACCATCTCCCCACCTCTCCCCACTACTAGGTACAGCCGTAGAGTTAGTGAGTGCTGCGAGCGCCGCTATCCCACGGCGCCCATTACTATACATCTCATTCCTCTACTACACATTATAACGATGAAGTCTAAGAGAGGGGGAAGGTCCCTCTAATAGCTCCGAAGCTAATGGTTGGAACTACCTGGTGTAGGCAAACATTTTAGTTTTTTAAATCGTTCATACATAATAATTAGACTGTGGATCTTCCTGCAATAATTACAAAAGCGAATAGATCAAATTTTGAAAGTCGAGTATTTTACTAGATCTTGAGTGGCAAAAATTTCCAAGTCCAGTTGATCGTCAAATTCAAACCTGAATTTCTAGAATCAGAATTGGGCACTCAGAAATAACCCATTCATTTTTGTTAAACAAGAAAGAAAACACGATCTGCGATATATGTAACGTACCAGTTAACATAAATCATTTAATAATAGAATGCAAAAAATATGAGAATGAAAGGAAAAACGCTAAGTTTCCTGGATCCTTACCCATTCTGTTAAGTTCTAAGGAATATATCGCCGGTCTTGCCCAATATATCAAGGATACAAATATCTATAAAATATTGTAAGAAAATGTACCGTGTTGCTAATGACCTTTGATGTTGAAGCAACATTAAATAAATAAATAAAATAAATATTTCCAACTCGTTGAAATGATTAAAATACGAAATAAACTTCTGATACGAAAGAACTACATTCTTGTAATGCCGACAATTTTCGTGTATAAAAACCCACAGTTTAATGGTGACTAAACTGTGGATCTTTATGCAAAATAAAAATTGTGTGCGTCGGTTGCAAAAATATTAACTGTATAGACCAGTACTGGGCACGGTTGGGGCTCCTCAAACGCTTGCTTCCCCCACCAACCTCTTTTTCATACAGTTCCCCGCGTTCACTGAAATCTCGTGTCTTTGTCGCTCTACCATACGGCGCTTGCTGGAAGGGAACAGTTAGCGCTACGGTGGGGACGGTTTTGCCTCAATTGAGACAATAGATATTTATTCCTACTTTTAAACATTTTAATAAGTTAGCAATAATACAATCGCCTGTGACATTTTGTTTTTTAGCTAATAAAATCCAGAATTTAATATTGACTAAACTACGGATCTTTACGTAGAATAAACATTTCCTACATGGTGCTATCCTTTAATCGTTTCAAAAAGTTGAAAACAGTACATTCTCAAATTCTTTTAATCTCTTCATTACTTTAAAATTGCACGAATTCATTTTTGTTTCATGAACGCATAAAACCCGCAGTTTAATAACAACGGACAAAGAAATAACATTTCGCATTAGATTGCCAGGAAACCAGGTATCTCTATGGACAGAGTACAAAAGCAAACAGCGGCAGCATCAGATGGAAAAATGTACGAATTTCTCGCGCACACATTGCGATCCAGGGATCAGATTATTTAGATCGCAGCTGCAGCTGGCTGATTAGCCGGGGTTCAGATTTCATTCGCGTGAAATAACGCGGTGGACGCGCGATAATGGGCTGTGTTATGGTATGCGATTCCGGGCTTACGACCGCAACAAGTGCGGTAATAACAGCGCCGTAATAACCTCGCCTGATCCACGCTGTTCTTCTCTCTTCTTCCCACTTTCTTTTCTCCCTATTTTCCTCTGTATCTCCCCTCTTTGTTTCGACGACGCCCCCGCGTCATCGGTCTTTTCGTCCCCGATGCGAAACGGGCCGGGCACACGCGTCGCCCTAGCCATTACACGCTCCTCGTCGCCTCTTCCCTGGCAATTTCGCAACCTCAATTTGCTCTACACGTGACTCGAATCGCACGGTGACACCTCCGGTCATGGATCCTCGCGAAATTTATCGCCGGCGTTTAGGCGAGAGGCTTACTATCGCGTCGGGACATAAGTAATTAGGATGCCGCTTCGTTCCGTGGATAACTGACATCAACACGAGTGTTTCAGTGATGCCTAGCGCTGTGTTTTCGGATACTTGTGGGAATTGAATTTTAACGATTTTGCAAATATGATAGAATCTTCGTGGATAACTTAAAAGATAAGATCTTATTATAAGGAACAAGACTTACTTGAATATATTCAGGAAACCATAAATCAGATAATATTAGCCATTATTTCCATGAAAATAGTGCAAATACAACAAATTTACATACGCCATTGCGTTGCTTGCAAAAAAAATATTATTTTTTCCTTTTTCATTTTTTTCAAATATTTATTATTTACAAGAAAAACGCTGGCTAATAATATCGTGCACTATTTAAGATGCCATACGTCGTTCTAGATCAATTTAATCATTTCGTAAGAATAAGATGGCAATGGTTTATTTGCTGGCAGGAAATGTCTTGTGATAAAAATAAAAGACAAGTACTATTGATTGCACCATCATTTGATGGTGACGTTTCGCATCAGTCCTAATCAATAATCACAGTTTGGTATTTCCAACCCAGCATAACAACCTGTTGTATCGCTTAAGTCTGATTTAAGGATTTCGCACGGCACGTTAGTCACACATATTAATTTGCTCGGAGAATCTCGTGTTTGGATTCCTGCGAGCTGTTTGAATAGGTTGATAGTCGGATTCGGCGTCTTAATCGTTATTTGTGTTACGTGATCTTGTAGATCGGGGTTTATGGAGGTGAAAGGAAAACAGAGGAATTGTACTAGATCAATTCCAAACAAGTTTACTTCTTTAGACTGCCTCGAACAATCCTTTTATTTTTATATTTCGTTTAAATAGATCTTCAAAATTCTGTTAATTTCAATAAAATCATTTCTTGTAACGTAGAAAAGAAGACATGATTTGTATGTGCTGAAAATGTTCAATGTCATTGCCTTACAATTTATAATATTATCTATAACAATATTTTATAATAAAACTGTAAACGGTTTGTACTATTACTTCGAATATGATATATTATCTGGAAATACTCTATTTTATTTCAAATAAACTATTCAAATAATATTGTGGTCTATGGCTGGTCCCATTTGACCTATTTCACTTGCTTCAAACATTGACTCGTACTACTGCGATCTACACTAATTTTACGTTTGACCTGCAATATAATATGTATATTACCTATTTTCTATTATGCTCGAATTGAGAAGTTAAAGTATTACATATAACGAAGCTAGTATAAATATATTGATCAATTTCACTGTCTTTAATTATTGACTCGTACTACTAGGTAGTCCATTACTCTCACGCGTACTTTTCAGATGTGACAATGTAGACTTACACAATTTTATTTTGTAACAATTGAAACAATGAATTAAACGAAGCAATTGATAAAGTGAATCAAATATTGCAAAACCATAGCATATTGATCAATTTCATTTTCTTCTGTCTCCATGTCGTACTACTGTTACTTTCACTTGCTTGAATTGTTTCTACCTACTATTATGCTTGTAAGCATTGAGCTTAACAATCGCAGTATAAACAGTAAAATGTAATAAGAATTAAAATTATTTCTTTTGAAATAATATCAAAATAAAATTTTCTTTATATCGAAGGGATTTATTTACGATTTTATACATAACAACAAAGAAATCTGCAAAAGAGGAAGAAGTTATCACCCAATCTTCTTTCTTTGAAGTAATACTGACAGTAAAAAGTAACCAGAGGAAGCTGTCCATGTTGCATCGTAACGATCGGACTTCGAATGTCGTGAATCTGACTTCTCCGCGAGCGGCGGGAAATTTGAATTGCATCAAGGAAACACCGTCCACGGTCGTATATTTTCCACTCACGTAGACCGAACTTTGAACTAATATTCCAAGAGACCTGACAAGCTACACGAGCCGACAAAAGTTTCGCGTTTCACTGTCGAGTTGCTCGACTATTTCCTCCTGCAACGAGAGCGGAGGAATGCTGAACAAAAAATATGGCTCACAAAGCAAAGATTGCTGACGACTTGTTCGAGGAAACAGAGATTCCGATGTCAATTCTCGATGGTATTTACAGAAATTCAAATACTATGCTAGAATACTCTCACGTACAATTTTTAACGCATTACGAGTTTTCATTATTTTATAGTTCTGAAAAATCTGCAGCTCATAACTAACACCGCAGCAACTACAAAAATTAAATAAAATCATGGCAATTTATTTAATAAAACGAAAACTGAAAAGTCACTTCTCGATGGCTTTTATGGAAACTCGAATTTTCTGCTAGAGTTATCCATAATCTCATACAATTTTTAAAAGATTTTCAGCTGAAATTATTACACAGTTCTGAAAAATCTACAATCCATAGCTAACACTAACTATTAATTTTAAAATAAATTCGCATTAACAAAGACAGCTACTTGGCAAAATCTTCGTCTATTCAATAAAAAATTCATATCTTATAAAACGTTATGATCTTGAAATGCTATTACAGTTTACAGATTTATTATATAAAACTATAAACTATCTTTAATTCCAATCTAAATGTCTGGTTCTATTTTTAAATAAATTTTATTTTAACGTCAATCCATACGACTGTCGTCTATCCTTTTATATTTGTTTAAAAATAATATATTGACATTATAGCATTGTGCAATTTTTGTAAAAAAAAATAGTCTCGTAAATGAAGAACATTACTGTTAAAAAAAATAAATGTTTAATAACACATTACTTTGATCAATAAGTTCGTTTAGAAAATAAAAGCTGCGTTCGTTTAATGTCGCTGTTACAAATCGGACATTTCGTATGCAACAACCTAATACGTCTCCGGGCAGCTTGCAAACGTGAACAAATAAAAAACTGCAAATTGAGAATCAGCTTAAGGAGATGCAACGATCGAACGGGGCTAGATGCTGCGTTCACCAAAGGCCAAGGGCAATTGTACTAATGAACGATTAGGGTGGTTCGGAGCAACCCGGTAATACAACTTTATAATTCAGTTTCCAAGGTGTTGCGAGTCTCCGGCGCTTTTGAACGTCCAAGAAGATTTCGTTGTATAATTTGCGACTATGTTGCAGAGGCCCTCAAAGCCCTTCATTAATTCGTCGGATAAGAAGCAAATCTCCCACTATTAATTAACCAGATTAATCCCTTGAACAGAGAAACCCGGCTTGTAGTCGGACAGAATTTATTCAGAGCTACGGGAATTTCAAATTACAGGGACCAGAGGCTTTCATAATATGAAAGTATACCGTGCAAGGGTGGTATCACAATCAGACTGAATAACGATTGAGTTAGTTGAAATTACGTCCGCTGGCTGTAAATTTGCTTTCATACAATCTCTGTTATTGACATGTCGAAATTTTCAAATTACTGAATTTCTTCTTCATTTATTATAATGAGATTGTTTGATGATAAAAGAGTTTTTCGCCAATGCGTTGTGTCAAAAAGGAGCTTAATCATTTTCTTTGTATCAAAGAGGAGTTTGATCATATTCATAATGTCGTAATTCCAAGAGAAATTATTAATTAATGACTAGACTGCAAATTTTGTGTTTTTGGCAAAAATCACTGAGCGAAACACTAAGAAGTGAACACTACAAAAGAATTAGAGCACACAGTTATTTTATTTCAAACTTATGAAAATTTTTAGGAGGAGAAATTCTTAGTCAACCTTTGTTTCATGTATCTGTTGCAAAGAATTTTCATTTTGCAGATAATTTTATTATATAGATTACGTTCAACATGGTTTATTAATTTATAAGAAAATTACTGTCGCTATTGGACGATGTAAAACAGCCAATACATTAAAAAAGGTAATTAATACTGCCATATTAAAGTTGTTAGAGAAATGACGATGTTTAAAAATAATATTGGAATTCATGCAGCCATGTCGTTTTTTAATAAATTTTAATGGTACTTTAAAAAAAGCCGTAGAATCGTTAAAATATTTGGCGAAAACTTTTTAGGGAAGCAAAGTTTGATGAGAGTACTCGAAGTAAGTGGAATTAATGCTAATTAATTCGCGACGCTGGCTGGCGGTATTTTCTTCGCGAGAATCTGAATGCAATCACCTGTTGCGTGAAGAAGTAAAAGGCGAACGATGAGTAAAGCAAAAGTATCGCGAGAAATTACCAATTTTACAAATTCGTAACAATGTTACATTTCAATCGTCCAGGAATATCAAATTTCACAACTGAATTGGCCAAAAATATTTGCAAAATCCAGAAAAACAGGATCCAAATATTTGTCCAACCATTTCCACTAGTTATTAATTAAGGTATAGTGTATTTCTTTACTAATTATCTAAGGATATCAAATTTCATCACAAATGGACAAAATAATTACAAAATTCTAGAAAATAAAATCTAAAAATTATTCCATCCACCTTCGCGGCGTTTTAATTTAATTTAATCGTTTACTTTTGACTAACCGTCTAAGGATATCACATTATGCAGATCAAATAAACAAAAATAATTCCAAAATCCAAGAAGATAAAATCCAAAAATTATGCCATCCAACTTCGAGTCTTTTTAATTGAGTTAATCGTTTATTTGTGAGCAATCTTCTAAATTTTCTAATTTTCTAAAATTTTCAACAATAATTAGAAAATCCAAAAATGTTTCTACCTATTTTCCTTGCCAATTATTAACCGCTTGCCGTGTTTAAACAAGCCAGACTCGATATGAAGATTACAAACAAAGTCTAAGAAAAATGAATGTAGCGCCAACCTTTTAAGACGAAATAATATTTAATTCTTTCGTTATCAATATTTAAGCATTGAAGTAAATGTTGCCATACAAAAAATATAAATTTTCTTTTCTGTTCTGCAACATTTTTTGGGACAAAGACGCTCTAATCACAAACCGGAAATGATACTGCAAGAGGTTAATTGAGTTAGCCGTTTCCTTGTGACCAATTTTGTAAACATTAAATTTTTCAGCACAAATTGACAAGAAAAATTACAGAATCCAAAAGAAATGAAATTCAAAAATTTATCCAACCACATTTGTTAGTTAATAATTTAGATAATCGTTTTTGGTGGTTGTTGAAATTTTAAACAACCGTTTACAAGTTTGACAAAGTAGAATTATCTATTACGTCCATACATATACAAGTTCCTGAAGTTTCGTTGGGAACCGGTCGAACTTGCCGGCGCAATTGAACAATTATTCGCCGTTGTCAAATATCAAACATTCGAGAAACCTCGGTGTTGAATAAACAAAGCATCCGCTAGCAGCCGTGCACGTGTTCCGTTTTCCAGGGTTATTCAGAAATGAGATTCCCCGATTGTTTCACGCTGTACGAAGATATTACCATTCAACCGCAAACTTAACGCCCGAAACAATGGCGTTGCTCTATTAAAATCTTCCAACGTTCCTGGAATCGAATCGTGCGTATCGAACTTCGCCGCAGACAATCGACATCAAAGTAATATCGAATCAAATGCTCGCAACCAATATACTATTCAACGGACGAATATATTTCACTAGCCGAGAAAATTCGATTGATAGTTAGATAGCGGATTTTTATGGAAAATAAAAATTTTCTGCAGTTTTTACAAGCTACCGGGAATAAATCAAAATTGATTTCTTCCAGTAACACTTTCAATAAGCTAATTATGATATATCGAAATTCCAAAAATTCCGTTTATCTACTGTTTTTTGTTTCACCTACTCGTTTTTGTTATAAATGCGTTAAATCTTCAGTATTAACCAACTAATATACTTTTATCAATTTTCTGAACCTGCACAGTTCGACTTCAATCAGTTTAGCAAGATTAACTCGAAAATAACTAAGTTTTTTTCATTGTGACGTTATGTAAAATTGTAAAATTGTAAAATTGTCAAGATTCATATAGTTCACGATAATTAATACCTTTATTTTCGTATCGTTCGATGAAAATATTAATAATCTGATTTCACTATTATATTTAATGGAAATATAGTAGTGCACAAGGAACTGGAAGATCGGAAGATTTAGAACCGGAAGTGACACTGTTTAGACATTTTCCTAATCCTCATTGTGACTAGTAACAGATGGAACACTCGTTTCGTTTGCTAATTCGACTCCTATAAAATCAAATAAAAATGTGGAAATTACTAGAATACATTGTTTAGGAACGGTGTCGTTATACTAATTTTTTTAACGATTAAAATCCTACAGATCTTGTAATATTTAAAAAAGTGAAACCTTTCGGCTCCATATGTTTCATACGAGTACACGTTCCTCACGTTGCAAGCAACCTTCCCTTGAAAGTTCCCACGGTTTTGCAAACCGATCATTAATTTAACACATTCGCTACCACTGCCGCAGTCATGTGACGTCGACAATCTCCTCGCAGTTTGCTCAAAGATAGTCACATTAATTTTATACACTTTGTTATCTACAGTAATAATACACGGTATCGTTTTGCTCCATGGTTTCGATACTTCGTGAAGGAGCTACGTGGCATTTAACACATTGATCACTCGCTCGACAATCACAAAAATTTCACAAAAACTACACAAAATCGAAAAAATTTATTTAACAAACAAAAATTGAGAACTTTAGTTTCTTTATATTAATTACTGTATCAAACCTCTTCCATTTCGCAGATCGCAATCAAATTTTTTACCATCAATCTACCAGTGTGAAAAATTAATTTTGAATTCTGTATAAATAATTTCGTCATCCACATATGGGTGACATGGCGATGAAAGTGTTAATACACCATTTTAACAATGAATGGCAGTGATGAAACACTTAGAATCCAGCTATTATAAAAATCTTTAAACCAAAATGAACAAATACTTCCGACTCACCAAAAGTCTTACGAAAAATGTTTGCCATTAACCAAAAGCACCATTATCAAAAATTCTAAAAATTATTAGAAAACGTCTAATACAACGCAGAGAATATATATATCATAAAATCGCATATTTTCTCGTCGTACAATTGTTCTAATAAAAATCGTTCGACCATCCATCAAACCCAAAATGAACAAATCCTTTTGACTCACTAAAGGTCTTATGAGAAACGTTTACCACAAACTGGTAAAATTGTATAAAAATTCTAGAAATTACTAGAAAACGTCAAATACAATGTAGAGAATCTATCTACTATAAAATCGGACATTTCCTTGTCGTACGATCTCTTCTAATATAAATTGTTCTTAAAAATTCGAACTCGTCGATGGTCTTACGAAAAAAAAACATGTTCCAGAAACAAATAAAACCGTTCAAAAATTCTAAAAATTACCAGAATCCCCCAAAAAAGATCCCCACAGTACATCTGTAAAAAAATCGCACATTTCCATATCCGAAAACCCTCGCAAAATCTAAGCACAATCACTTCTCACTGTGAACACCCTCTAAAATCGCTGGGGAAGCTACAATTCCTTGCGGACGAGGAATCGCGCGACGAAATCCGTGCTGTTGAACATACAGCCGGTCGTTCAATCGCAGAAACACGATTCACGACGAATTGAGATCGAATTGTTTGCGGAAACCGGCGGAAACCGGCGTATGCTGAACGGTTCAGTGAGCAGATCCGGCGTTTTTCGCGAACGGAATCGGCTCACCTGTTGCTGAGGATGCGACGGGTCGCGTTTCGGTGCTCCCTGGGGGAATCGAAATACAGAAGTTGTCCTGCGAGTCTCCAAAAGGTTCCCAAACGGTCCAAAAAGGCTCCCAGAAGGTTCCCGGAAGGCTCCCTTTTCGAGGTCCTCTTGCTCTCACGTGGCTCTGGACGAGTTAGGGTTGACTGCTCGACGACGCCGGGCACCACGACTTTCCGTCTACGCGGGAATGGCGATCAGGGCATCGCGACGCCACCCTTTATACGTGTGTGACCCGCTGGTGTTTGTGGACAGGGCCCCTGTGTGAGTGCGTACCACGCACCCCCTCTCTCTACAAGTTTCTATGGTCCTCTCCCTTGCACCAACCGGCTTGGCCACCCTCTTTTGCCGGGTATACGTCGGTCTCTTTTCCTCTTGACAGGCTAGCTTGCCTCCCTTTTGCGCATACGCGCGATCCACGATGGGCATTCAATTCTCTTTCTCGCCCGAGAGCCGTCACGGTGTGACCAGAGTTGGACAATGCCAGTACATGGTCGTGAAAATCACAGTAATCTTTAATTTAGAATTTTTATAATTTTAAACTCAAATTATACATTCGCTCAAATAACGTCAATACCATGTCACTCATTTCTGTACACGCTAGTGGTGTGTTTGGTATTTCTTTTTATCGAGCAGACGGTTTTTCATTATTGGAAGCGATTTTTTTTAATCAATTGCACTACTAGTGGCTTGTCAATCTTGTTTCCTTTGTTTTTAGAACATTTTACTAATTTCTTGCCGAAGAAATCCTGACACATATTTCAATTATTAAAAGAGACTTTTCCAGTACAAAGACTACTACAAGTGGTTTATTAATCTTGTTTTCTTTTCGTAAATATTGAACTAATTTCTTTCTGTAGAAATTGTGACGAACATAGAGGTGGAAAAAGACAGAGGTACCTCTGTGCTTCGGCTTCAATTTGGCGTTGATCACAATGTTTCTTATAATCATCCTATTTCTATCATGCTATGTTGTGCAAAATAAGACATGTCCTTTTTCTATAGTTGTAGGGGGGTGCAAAATGAGGTACATCCTTTTTCTATCATCCTATGTGGTGCAAAATAAAGTATATCCTCTTCTTGTGATTCTGTGTGATGAAAAATGAAATACTTCCTTATTTTATCGTTCTATGTGCTGCAAAATAAGCTACGTCCTTTTTCTATCATCCTATGTCCTGCAAAATGAGGCACGTCCATTTTCTATCATCCTATTCCCTGCAAAATGAGGCACGTCCATTTTCTATCATTCTATGTGGTGCAAAACAAGGTTCACATATGATGCAAAATGAAGTACGTCATTTTTCTATAGTTCTATGTGTAGCAAACTGAGGTACATTCTTTTTCCATCATTCTGTATGGTGCAAAATGAGGGCACGTCCATTTTCTATCATTCTATGTGGTGCAAAATGAGGTACATCCTTTTTTTATGACTCTGTGTGGTGCAAAATGAGGTACACCTTTTTTCCATCGTTCTATATAGGGAAAAATAAAATGCGTACTTTTTATATCATTGTACATAGTGCAAAATACGGTACGATATGAATTTTATCTCTGAACGCCCATATACGTACTTGTCACACTATGCAACCCCGGACTGAGTTACTTTTGAGACTCGACACGGGTCAAGCTAACTTTTTCAAGCGTTCACGGGCTGTGATCTTCGACGCTGAGGAGCTGTGAATAGTGTTTGACCTCGTTGAATAGGGTTCGTCGGTTTTGAACATCTTCGCTTCGGATGATGGAGCGGAATATCTCGCTACAGTGTTTGGAGATGATCATCTGAAAAATTTAACAGTTTGAGCATTATTGATTACGTGATTTTGGGTTTTTTAAGATTCTGAGACTCTAAACGAGAGTTCGGTCGATTAATATACAGGGAGTACAAATTTGTTCTGTCATACTTTAGTAACATATTATATTGCGAAGAAAAAGAATCATTTATTTCTTTCATTTTTGTCTATCTTTCTTTTTTGTACAATTTGCAATAAAGTATGTGTCTTGGATTTTGTAGAGGTAAATGCACACTTGGCTTTTGATATAGACACAAAATATATTATTGTACTATGCAGTCTTAAATTGAAACTTGAATCATCCTATAATATCTGCAAACGATCTATGCAATTTTAAATTGAAACCTCCCCTACTGTTTGCAAACGATCTATGCAATTTTAAGTTGAAACATCCTATAATATTTGCAGTTAACGTACTACTTCAGAAATTTCCAATCTCCCGCGACATACGAAACACTTGCAAGAGGCAAGCGCCATATAGATTTTCAAGGACCAGCGTACACGCACATATACATTTTTGTGGATTCTCCATCTTCACTTGTTTCGCTTCTTTTTCCATGATAACACACCGACGCATGACCCACTTTTTTTCCTGTAGATATCATGGCCTCTTCATCTCCCAGCATTTCGCCGGAGCAGGCAACAGGTCGATTCGTTTCGCCAACCTACTCCATTTTGTCCTTCGTGCAACGGAACTCCGTAATATACTCAAAATGACCCTGAATATTGCTGTTTATAGTCGAGACTCGGTAAAACCTTTTTCGAGAACGTTGTTTTTGATGTGAACGATTTTAAATGTTAGGTTCTCCATCTCTGCACCACAGTGTTCAGACACGAATCTAAAATGCATCTAAAATGCGTGTCAAAATTATTATATGACTATAATACACTTTATTGCCAAATTACAAGCTACAAAAAAATCTGACAAAATTCAAGCAATTTAATTGATAAAACCAATACTCAAAAGATAATCACGGGTACTATTCCTGCAATCCTTCTGTATCCTTCAATTCTGATAAAAAATCATTTCTGTCAATACATTACAGTAAAAATTGTATTCTAAACTTTGTAAAAAGAAATAGTATCACCCATATAAAATCTCCAACGTTGCGGTCAACGTTTCAACAAAAGACATTAACACTAAACCCACCGAGCCTTAAAAGTAACTGGTACATATTGCCTTGTAAAAATGACGAGATTGAATTTATTTAGACTTTATGCGGTTCTTATTCCAACATGTAATCTACTAAATATAGTTATTCAATCATTTCGTATGAAAGCATGTTAATAATTTCAATGATTATAAATAAAAAAAATCTAGTCATGATGACCGGTGATAGTAGGTTTAGTATTAAAGAAAACCTTCACATCTGCATGAACCTAATTTCGAGATAAAACTAAACGGAAATTCTCTAAAAAAAAAAAGTAATCGTCCGTTGATTCAACGTGGAAACAAAAAATTCCATTTGCTCAGTCCTTACTTATTACTTTTCCTTGAACCAAGGATTGCATCTCGCAGCCGGAAGTGCAAGCAAAAGTGCAGGAACGCAAAGAGAGTCGCTTCCAATTTCCGATGCACATATGACGCAGAGTTTTCCCAGCCCGTAAGGGGAAGAAGATTGGAAAAAGACGGGAAAACAACGTTGTACCCGTGGTCGTTTTGCGAATGCACGTCCACGTCTCCACTTCCGGTGAATTGCAGCTGCAGCTGCATAAGCACGCAAATCGTTGATCGCACGGATTTTCCCTCGACACGAGGTGGCCGGGCCTCTTTTCCGGGGCTTTCCGTGGCTAGGGCATTTACGACTTTCCCCGTTTACGAGCGGCCGGGAAAATCTCGTGGCCCCGGAACACGTGGTTGATGGCACGCGGCATTTTCCGGAATGGATGATCCGCGAACGATCGATTCCGTTGCAAGCTTTTGAACTCTGACCGTTCTGGATATTAGACGGTACATTTTTCTTGTAACCAGGACTTCAAACGGGTCCGGAAATAACTGGTTAACATTGTTGCATAAAGGTTTTGATTGAAGCGATTATCAAGAATCTTTGTTAGTATTAGGAACAGAATTATGTTAGTATTATGAAGAACCTTTGTTGCGAGAAACAGTTCCACAGAACATTTGTTACGTTTAAAACAGAAGAACATTTGATCTGGATAACCCTTGCGAAGACTCGCAATGTTTAACTACAGTAATGTCTCGATATATGCGAAAACTTTTGAATCGAAATGTCGCTTATATCGTGTACAGACAGTATCCTTTGGTCGCTTATTGTTAGCATTAAATGTTTGACTACAGTAATGTCTCGATATATGCGAAAACTTTTGAACCGAAATGTCGCTTATATCGTGTACAGACAGTATCCTTTGGTCGCTTATTGTTAGCATTAAATGTAGAAAAGGATAGCGAGTAAACTGAGCGTAGCAGTGAGACAATACTTATTTAGTGATAGAATTGTTATAAATTTAATTATTTCTGGGGGGGGGGGGGGGAATCTTTTATCGACATGATTGTGACAGTTTCCTGATGAAAATGATACCATACGCGACACAGTTTGGATCATGTTTACGGGTTTAAATTCACGATGTAATGGAACCTCGATTATCCGAACTAATTAGAGGAACGTGAGTGTTTAGGTAATAGAACAGTTAGCTACATTATTTCCAAAGTCTTATTAGAAGTCAATAATTGATGTGTTCTATTCTTCTATGTTAATTTTGTAAAAACATGTGCATATAATATGCAGTAATCCGCAATAATTTTCAAATTTTGAATTTCAATAGTTTTGTTATTGGATATAAACAAAATTATATTGAGTTAGTTGTAATAAATTAACATGATTTATATTGAGTCCAACACTCCACCATGTCTCTATTAAATAATGAAACAATTTTAGTCTATATCCATATATAATTTACACGTCATTATTTATTCATAGCATTATTATAATACTGCTGTCTATTAATTTATGCGAAAACACATTAACATACAATGACGTATGCAATGATAATCTACAAAATCGAGATATTGTTAAACATACTCGATCTAAGAAAATATTGCAATGGACTGATAATATTGATTATTGAATTAATAATAGCATATGAATGATAAGTATGAATGACATATGATAATAAATATAGATGAATAGTAACAGTGATAACTTCCCTTCTTTTATCTTTATCTTTTTATCGTTTCATAACAACGAACACTGTATAAAATTGACGTATTGTTTAAAACGTATATAAATAAATTTTATATAATTTTTGTCTTAATTCTGCAATTTATATCGTTTATTTTGTATCAAAATTTTCCTGTTTATATATTAACTAGATAATGTGGGTGGCAAGTTTATTCTAAAGCGTGGTTCAGCAACGTAGAACCTCCAAATACATGTACATATTTCACGACACGCGTAAGCGAACGTGATACTAGACACTAATTAGTTGCGTTTAACATAGTCTACTTTCGTACACCTGCGGATTTGTGCGATATATACACTTTACGTTTAACTTCCTCAACACTGAAATAATTTCAAATGTTTTTTTCTCACTTTCGTGAACGAACGAAATTCTATATACAATAATTGAAATTGTATGTATTCATTTATATTAATGTACACATTTTCATACAGTGTAAAGATAGTACTTTTAAAGATCCTATGAGCCGCCATCTTGATCTTACGAGAGATAATGAAAAGGTTAAGCAGTTGATTGTAATGGAAAGAAAATGTCACAAAATGTATCGAATAGAGTAAGTCTCGAAACAATTCAACTTAAAATCATTTCAAGAAGCCAACTTCTCCAGCGAGATAATCTTCATAACCCTTCCGACGGTAATTCCAGCAACAACACCGGAAGCTTAACACCAGCAATCTCAGTTAGAAGACTTTTAATTGTCCTCGAACTGCCCGTTTCCGGATAACAGTTGTGAAATGCTCGATGGCAATTAACGATAACAACTTTACCATCTCTTACAAATTAATAAATATTCATATCGAACATCCCGCGATATTCTCCACAATCAGAATGATTGTGCGACGTGACGATGACTTTTTGCTCACGTATCGCATGGAATATGGCGTACCGGAAGACTTCTAATCTGCCGACTCGGCATCCTCGACTAGCCAGCCGGCTTATCGAAAAAGTTTTCCTTTCCGCGGCCCGATGTAAGGATACACTTCGAAGTACATTAATGTGTACGAGGTTTTAATGCATGAGGCGGCCGGCCATTATGCGGTTTCCCACTTGGAATTCAAAATCGATAGCGCCCACTTTCCGCGAGCGGAAAGCGTCACCATCTTCTTCTAGAATAAATCAACTTCCGGAGTGCGGAATAAATCTATGTTGAAGTTGCGAGCTTGTAATATCATCGGATGCAAAGATCAGACTCGACAGTGTCAGTATAGAAGACAAACGATCGAGAAGTGGCAAGAGAAAATATCTTTATTTTTTCAAATTTTCCTGACACATGGCGCAGTATTTTGAAGACATCGTCTAGCTGATGGTTAATTTCAAAATTATATTCGATGTTGGTGTAATTGGGTGAAATAAAATCTATAGATCTAGATAAAGCACAACTAAACAATATGTTTACAACAATTGCCTAAATGAAGCTTGCAATTCATACAATTATCAATATCGTTAGTCCCTTACGAGTACACTGAAGATTTTATGCATTTCCGGAAAAAATAAGTAAAATTTAAAACAGTTGAGAGAATAAAACAGCTTAAGGGTGCCGATATATTGGCTTTAACATTAAACAATTCTTAAAGAAAAGAAGAAATTAAATTTTCAATTAACGAAACAAAATTTTATTTTGCATAAAGATTTGCAGTCTATGAGTGTTAATACGATTTTTCGAAAATATTATATATTTATCCACACTATTCTGCGAAATTAGGGATTTTTCTGACCGCAAGACTTCTATTATTTATTGCAGAATTGTTTGACTACAATTATTAATTTAGCCCCTTTTTAGAGTATGCATCAATCGTTGTGTACCGAATACTTGTAATTTATAACTGTACGTTAAATAAATATGTAACGTAGTGTTCTAGTATTTGATTGCATTAACCCGAATTATTTCAAGTTTCTATTTATTTCATATTTTCTTCCTATACAGGGTTTTTTACGCAATTGTTTCAGGCTACAACCCGTGATGGGCACGGTAGGGGCCCCTCAAACGCCTGCTTCTCCCACCTTTCTTTCACGCGCGAGGCCTGTGCACTGTTCGCGACGGGCGAAACACATCCTTCCACTACGGTACCGGCGGACGCTGGTGGGGGACAGTGGGCGCTATAGTGGGGACGGTTTTGTCTCACTTGAGACAAAAATGCCCATCCCTGGGCTACAACTTCGTTATCAGTATAGTTACAGAAAAACATTAAAGGAAAAGAATGAATGGTTCGAAGTTTGAAGAGCTCTACATGCAGTCAACAATTGCATTATTTTTTTAAATAGAAATACATACTATTTTTGCACAGACAGATTCCTCCTGTCATTCTACGTAAGAAATATGTCGTTGTAGAATGACGAAAACAATTATTAGTTATCGAGATATTTTTAGAAAATATCTGTATTGCAGAAGACGCTGAATGGCTGCATTACATTGAACACACTTCAGACAACTTCTTGAATGTTTTTTCTGTAACTATTAGTTGTAACGGAGTTATAGCGTGTAACAATGGCGTGGAACACCCTGACAGTGTCAGCTAGGATATAAAATTAATGCTCAAAAGTGAAAAAATTAGTTTGGATAAAAACTGGGGTAGATAGTGAGAAATTGTGCTTAATAAAATTATTGATCCCGAGCCATAAACATGTGCGCATTATCGATAATTTTGACGAAATCCTCGCTCGTGTCAGAACGAAACCCGCTGTACAACTACTCATGTTCCATTATACTCCTTTTCCTTCTAAAATGTTCGAGCGAATCGCAACGCGAGTTTCATGCACGCATTCTGACATCCCAGACGTGTACAGTCAACGCAGAAAATAACCTAAAATCGAAAAGCTACTTCATACTAACTCCAAAACAATCATCTGGTCCATCTAATAACTTCATACTCAAACCGCGGATTATTAATTAATCTCTAAAATCGCGAATTCCACAATAACCGAACTTTTATTCTTCTTCTCGTAACGATGAAAACTGAAAACAATTGTCTATAAATAAAAAATGCTTAATCGATGCTCAATTGTCGCGTTGATCGTGCAATTGCTTCTGGGAAACTATCACACGCAATTACCTTTAGAGTTTATTACTTCTTTATCGAGATTTTACGATGTCCCATATTACGCACTGTTTCATATCATAGTAATTGCGTGTGAGATAGCCTTGCAGACAGTAAAATAGTTATAGACAAATTATAATAAGTGTTCGTATAATGGAGTACACGCTGTATATTATTTTTCAAAGCGACTGTAGTTGCTGTCTCCAGAATGAAAAACGAACGTGCCCCATGTTAGCCGCTATAGTTCCGCGAGTGCCATCTTCAAATTGTGTTTCCGTAGCCGGTCAATTAAGTCGGAAAAATCGCGACGCGCATTCCCTCTTCTGTTTTCCCACGTTGTCCCGCCTGGAAAAGTACGCGTCACGGCTCGTGTAACGCTGCGTCCGTCTAACGAAAGTAAAAACCGATAACTCGACGGTCCTTCCTCTTGCTGGCTCGCCTGTCGCGAATAATTCTCGGAGAACAACGCCGAAAATTCACCGGGAAATCGATCTGTCCATGCTCTTTTCCACGAGGAACGTGGCTCTTTATCACGGAAAATTGAAAGTATCGGATCATCTTCGCTGCAACGAGCCCTTTGTCCCTTTGCCGCAGATTCTTTCGCTAGTCGCAAAAGAACGAACGATATTAGAATAGTTATCGTGAGCGGCCAGCGATTATTTACACGTGTTTTCAAGTTCTGAAATAAATTACAAAAAGCTTATTTTTGATCAAGATTTTGAATAGCTAAAGAACAATTTTGAATGAAACTTTAATGGAATCTTTCATTTTTCTGGACTTTGTTTATAGGGCAATTTATATTTTTAAAGTTATCTTTATTTACGCATGAAGTTTCGTAATATTTAACCCTTTTCGCGACAAGGATTTTTTTAAATATTCGAACAATTTTTCTCAGGAAGATAAATTGTATACATATATCAAAGCCTCTGAGAAAAGTAGAACTCTATACAGTATTTCATCGTTAATTGTCGCCACCACGAGTCCGGCCGGCGTCAATTATCGTGTAGAAGATACTATTTTTCACAACGTTAACAGTTAAATACGTGAGTCTGATGCCAGTATGATTAAGACACGGTCTATTGTTATGTGAAATAAAATTGTTTGAAATTATACGCGGAAAACAGAAGTTTTCTTGGCCCTCGTAATCAATCAGTAGTAACTTTATTTTATATTTTGTTAAAGTGATGGACACTATTTTTGAAAGCAGAATGTATTTTTTTGAGTTCGTAAATAACCAATAAATTCAACGAGAAAGGGCTACGAATTCATTTGGGCTACGAATTTAATCTAATACTTCTTCTTTTACTAATTTCAATGATTTGGACAAGTTGTTGTTCCGAATTCACTGCTATCCGAAGAATGCAACAATATTAAATTGTTCTAATGTCTTCATAGTTTGTTGTTTTAATCGGTAACTTTTTTTGTTCGTAAATGTATAATATCCTAAGTAAACAAAATGGTATTTGTAGTCGAGATAACTCGCTGCCCATGCACAGAAAAAGTTGCGAGAGTTTTTGAACGGGACACGCTATCGTCGGATTTTGCAGGGAAAGGGTTAGATCTGTGGTTAGGGTAGCGAAAGGTGAATTCCATCACACTGGAAGTACGTGGGGACGGGGTGAGAAATTTCGCAAATCCGGCGAGCGAAAATGTACGCACGTCCCGCGATCATCGCGTAACAATATTTGCAGCGGCACGCAAAGGGGCCATTTGGTCATTTTTCGGACAAAATTGTAGAATTTTTGATAGAATTAAGATACAGCGACGACAATTTTGTGGAACACAATTGAACCATTACAGAATAAGAGAAAAATAAGAAAAAATACTGACGAATAAGTATTGTCCTCGAAAATATTTATCAAAGTTGATTTTTCTTACGAACGTTGCTGTTTGTCCAGCAATCAACTTCTATAAATATTTCCGAGCTGAAAACCTACTCCTCATTATTTTCCCGTATTTTTAACATATTCTGTGATACTTTAGTTTTCATTTAACACGTTGACTGCCATGGGGGTCACCGGTGACCGGCACTCGACTTGGCTACAGCGTCGTGGGGGCCACCGGTGACCGGCGACGCAGCAAATAACAAAAGTACATAATTAGAGTAAATATGGATACTGATAAATTTTTCAATAATACCATTGTTACCTAAATGGTTTGAAGAAATTAATGCAGGAAAAATGCTTCAAGCATGATTTTATAACTCACTTTATTTGCTGCAAATAATATTTCAACATAATATGCATCGCATAATGAAAAATTCACGTTGGCGCCTTGGGAAAACCATGGAAAATGCGCCTGGCAGTCAACGTGTTAAAAAAATATATTACTGCGCTACCTTAATTCTATCAACAGTTCTACGATTTCGTCAGAAAAGTGTCCGAATACTGCCATTGTGAGGCGTTGTCAGTCAATGATGAAGCAGCATTCTTTTTCTCTCTCGATATTGTCCCACCGTTTCATGTCTATGCAATATAAGTTGCACGACATGTATTTGACGCGAAATTGAGTTCCCTTCCTGTTGGTCTTCCCCGCGATGCACTTTCTCGCGGTGCTTCCAACGACATTGCGTTTCTGATTGAACCCCTGCATCAAGATAAGCGTTTGCAACAATATGCCTGTATTGTTTTCACGAGCTACCATTCTTTTTTTTTTTTATTGAAGCGTAAAAAGTTTAATTGATTGTATTAGTTGTGATTTCTTGTGTTAAATTATATACATTTTCATATTTATCGTCTTTGATCCTACATTTTACTCCCTACAAATATTAGAAAAAAATAAAAGAGAAAAAAATAGTACTATTTTTCCCAAGCAACGTAATGGCGTGTGTAATTTTTTTGTATTTGCACTATTTTCATGAAAATGTCGGTGACCTCTCCGAAATATTAATGCATGTGGCGTTGTGTATCGTGAATTATATCTTTACGAAATATTCAAAATATTGCTGCCGTTTCTGACCTTGCATGACCTTGGAGGTCATTGTGTTGTATTCGAATAAATTTGTCTTGATACACGCTTTCATATGATATAAAAAAATATATAGCATTTTATTTAAAAAATTTCTATGATAATAGTGCAAACACAAGAAAATTACATATGCCATTATGTTACTTACCAAAAACAGTATCACCCTTCCTTCTATCATTTTTTTTCTAATATTTATTATTTAGAAGACAACCGTTGGCTAGTGATAGCGTGAACACCCTGTATAATATATTTTTACTTGGTGCATCTAGCACAATCAATCACGTGATTAGAAATGCAATAGACAGGAAAGGAAACGAAGAAGACGTTGCAGTTCTTCGCAGTAAGTAGATTCAGTCGTCAAGAGCCAGACACGAGAATCAAACGCACATTCCGTGTTCAAATTGAATTTTCATTTGATAAATTTGCACAGCTAATAATTAGACTGCGGATTTTATGCATTTATAAGAAAAATGATTGTATGCAATACAAAACTTATAATTATAAAAAGAATTATAATTAACGTAGAACATTGTTATTTTGCATAAAATTCCGCACTGACCAACCGTTGCTAACAATATAACATTTCCAATCTGTCTTTCTAAAGAAAAACAGTTCCCTTTTATTGCATAATAGTCTCTCGATAACTCTGCACAAATTCATACTAGAATAATGTGTATTGTTCATGGGAAAACAGAAGGACAATCTCGATATGAAAATGTCTATCAATTTATTTAATGCCATAATTTTTATTGAATGTACTGCACAATACCGATAAACGTTCCAACGTGTTTTAATTCAATGTAACGTTGACACGCGTTTACAGCAGCACTCTGTGAATTGTAAATGGAATATGTTCACCGGTGATTAACATACAATGGGATCCAAGTTGTCGATATTGATAATGATGCTTCATCGGTCGCGGTAATAACTTTCCGCTAAGCGTAATCAATGCAACAAAATTAGCAGAACAAAAAAGAAATTACAGTCTTTTAAAACGCCTAAATTTCGAGGAAAAATACTTGAGTGTTGCCAAGAATTTAATAAAACTCCAGCCTCGATGTAGTTTGCGATATCATGATCAAACACACGATCCCTAAAACTTATCGTTATCAAACTGACGATGAACGGAGTTACATGGGTTTTCAATCTAGTCGACGTCACTGGACCGAGCAAACCAAATATCGAAATCATATTAAGTAGATGACGACGATGTGATATCATAGATATTATAATTTGATCACAGATCCACTGAAACTAGACTCGTTTGTTTAGTAAATCACAGTGGTATCGGGCTATCGAATCTTTTATTGATTTTACCTCGATTTAGATCCACTACTCACTTCACTACGTTATTGCCTACTCAAATTGCTGTTGAATGGAAAAACACACTCCCCGGACTAGTGTCCCCAAAGGACTCCTCTCTGTCTGACAAAAATTTCGATATATATTTACGTAAAATATAATTTACATCTCGTTATTCGAGCATTTTTCTTTTTAAAACTTTTATAAAAACACAAATAACATTTATTTACGCTATTTATTCGATGACCTTTATCTTCAGAACTCTCACAAAAATACAAATAATACAAATCAGAATATCAACACCACACTTACAATTTAACGAAACTATTAAAAAGAGAAATGTATTTGGTTCCTGTGTCCTACACTTAAAGCAGACCATTTTTATTTTACATAAAATTCCGCAGTCATGAATGCATAAAATCCGCTGTCTAATAATGATCAACAATCCCAAAAATTATACCATCCAGTTCCAAACAAAAATTTTTTCAGACATTTTCAAAATCTATACTCTTCCTTACACTTTTTACCTTCACCAAAACCTAAAAACCCCAAAGAGAGGAAATACACACCTCGGATTAGCGTTCCGAGAACCCCAACACTTCGACCGTAATCCGAGGCACCTGGAATCGCAAAATAAATTGTTCCAACCAATGATCCAGCAAGTTTATCCTGTCTTTAAGCATTAGATCTGTTGACCGTAGCGACTAAACGTTCGAAATCCCGTCGCATGTTCCCGTTCCACCTCCGAGTTCGCCCACGCGACACGCGTCACGCTTGTGCCCGGTTACAATCGTTTCAGATAATCGAGGCGTGCGAATCGGCGCGGCGAGATATCGATAGAAAGTTATCGACTGAAGGGGTTTCGTCGGCTGTTATCGTTGTTGCTTTATTATTGACCATGTGGGTCATCAGGAAGGCACGCGTCCCGCGGCGCGATACGTGATCAGAGATCGAACGGTGCGACGATGAGGCCGGTGGTGATGTTCGCACGGGGCTCGTCAGAACGCGATCTCGGAAAAGCAACTAATGGCCAGCAATATCCGCGCGTCATTAGCTCCGCTCTGCCGGTGGCGTAAATCATCCGGATCCGCCCGCGACTTTTATCTTTAGTACGAAGAAGGCACCGATTGTAAATCACCTGTCGCCGACACCCGCGACACTGTAATCGTTCACGTGATTCCGAACGGATTCCCTAATAACTAGACAGCGGATCTTTATGCAAAATAAAAATTTTCCATCTGAATTGCAACAAACTGGAGTGAAATTGTAATATATTTTCAATTTATGAGTGCTTTGTCTTCAATCTGTAAAGGGGTGATGATACCTAAAAGATTATGATGCTAAAAATGCACAAAGGATGTTGGTGACGGTTGCATTAAGGATGCGAAAAACAAAATTAAGATTAGGTCCTCGTTACTCAAGAGTCTGCGTTAATAAATAAAATTGCTATCACTATTAAGCAATTTATTACAACATCCTGAGCGATTTATCTTGCATTTGTAAAGGATTGATTGTAAGTAGAAGATCAAGGATGCTGAAAATACAGAAAGGATGTTGACGTTTGTTGCATTAAAGACACGAAAAACAAAATTAAGATTAGGTCCTCGTTACTCAAGAATCTTCGTTAATAAATAAAATTGCTATCGCTATTAAGCAATTTATTACAACATCCTGAGTGATTTATCTTGAATTTGTAAAGGATTGATTGTAAGTAGAAGATCAAGGATGCTGAAAGGTAATGTTGATGACGGTTGTATTAAAGACACGAAAACAAAATGAAGATTAGGGTTTGGTCTCCCCAAACACAGTTCCTGCATCAATTTGACGTAAGCATGCTGACGCAAACGCTATCTTCCGTTCCGTCGCGTCGTTGTCGTCGTTGCGGATCTTCCTGGGTGCAGTTCTTTGCAGACGGCCATTTTTTACAAGCCCACGCGTTCGTTCTCATAAAGGAAACGACGCAAACAAGCAGGTGGCCGGGCCTTTGGAACTTAACAAATGAATTTTACCTGAATCGCAGCGTTTGTCTGTCAGCCAGGGTTAATGAAATTGGGTTTCGCAGAGGAGACACGCGTCGTTTCTCACCGCAAGCGGAAAACTGGTGCTGCTTACGGTTCAGGTGTTCTGTTTATTATAACAAAAAACAATGTTCCTACGTTTTTCACGGCGCGACGATAAAGTACAACAAAACTATATCCGTGAATACATTCACGCAACTGAATTCAAAAGCTGACGGTCCAGCGAGCTGTTGCTGAACTGCATACGAAGTGCAACTCTTGCATTAATTGATGAAAATCGTCGAAATCCTAGCCGAAACGAGTATTTTTTAATTTTGATATAAATTATGAAGGTATGCTATAGTAAAATAAATTAGCTAATGAGACATAGTATTGTTTTCTGTTAACTCTTTGGCTACAATCTTATTTTTACTGACACCGTCTATACACTGCTTTGTTTGAGTTCGTACTATTTTTTTGAATTTCTTGGGTTTCGAAAAATCCCCAAAAATTCCTGAACACTCTTTCGTGTTTCTGAAATATCCTCCAGTAATTTTTATTGCTGCATAGTATTGCTGCATAATTAATAGTTGTTACCAGAGAAGAATTTGAGTCCATTCTTTTGAACTCGTACACGCGTAAGTGTGATCTTCAAAGAATATTACTATTTTAAACTATTGTTTATATATATATATATATCTTTGTATATACGTGATATGTAACATATCTTTTCAATTCTTTCATTGTCTTACACACGTTAAGGAAACCAACATTAATGTAATTCGAGAACATTGCATAAAAACACATTATCGAAAAATTCATTTTATAAAATCGTAAACTTTCCACTGCCATATTCATCAAATAGCTGCAGCATAGATCTTAAAATTCTCAAAATATTCTACATAAATGTCTCGTAAAGCAACTACAATAAATAAATTTTGCAGAATTCAATCTTCTTCGACTCTGATTTTTCTAAAGCCAAGATTTCCACGTTTTCCGCTATTGTACGTCAGATTTCACGTTTAAAATAAATCAATGAATCAAGTTGCTTTTCCACAAGTATGAGTTTTAACTCTTGCAAGGCGTTTCGTGTTGTTTCTGTAAAAATATTTCTCCTTATCCTCTTGTCGATAGTTTCTAGTGATTTCTTCCAAGCCAATTTCACTTTTACAACTCCGTTTCGAAGAATAAAAGTGGATAGAAGCTTCGCAACACCGTAGACGGCCATTTTGTATCCAATCTGCCATCTTAGATACAATCCAATTTACAGAGACGCCAGAACTTTTTCGACGCAGTTAACTGTTCTGACGAGAGCGTCAGTGTTTAACAAACTGTTAAATATTTATTATAAAGAATATTAACAACTGTAACTTTGGTACAACAATCGTAAATGTAATGATCAACAACGTTCACTGTGAGTCAATATTTGGGTTTTGAAAAATTACAAAATTATTTTCCTAATTATTAACTAGCTAGAATTTGCAACGGGCATAGACAAGTCTCTTAAAAATTACAAAATTATTTATCCTAATTATTAACTAGCTAGAATTTGCAACAGGCATAGACAATACTCCTCATAAATAATAAAAAAAGTGGATAATTGTTCCATGGTGAAAATATAGGGTAATACGTAACAAGATTAACGAGATTTATGATCACCTTTACTATTTCCACCATCACCACTGCTGTATGCCCTATTTTTCTTGGCTTCATGACTGACCTTTTCCCCATAGGCGGCTTCATGATTGCGATAATCATCCTGGCCTTCTTCATTCTTGTGCCTTTTTCTCAGTTCGAAGTCCTTACCTTTCTCGTACATCGTTTCCTTGCCGTGCTTCTCTTCCTTATCGTCGAAATCGTGATGTTTCTTCTTATAGCTTCCTCCCTTCTTCATTTCATAATCGTGACGGAACTCACCGTCCTCTTCTGTTTCTCCATCTTCGTGGAAATCATCGAAGAACTCGGTGTGCTTCTCAAATTCATCCTGTGGGATTCAAGCACTCGAGTGTCATTTCTTACAAAATCTTCGCCAATCTTCAGAAAACTTTTTTCGAACAAGCTGATAGACTTAATCGAACGGGACTAATTGGTCCATCAAAAACCAACCTTCTTGTGTACAGTGTGTTGTCCCTTCGTGTTGTATCCCTTCTGGTGTTCACCCTTCTCGTCGTGTTCGAACTCCTTTTGTCCCTGCTCGCCCTGTTGATGCTCTTCGTGGTATCCGCCCTCGTCATCGTGTTTCTTTTTCTTACCGTACTTTTCGTCGAAATAATTAGTTTGCTTCTCCTTGTCGTGGTGTCCCTTATTGGCTTTCTCGTGCTCGTGTCGGCTCTTGTAACCCTTTCGAAAACATACGGGAACAATTTGTTAATTCGACATCGCTAATTATCACTTTATTGCCACCAAGCAGTAAAACAATTCGTAAAACCTTCAAAAATACTAAATTCACCAACGAAAACTGTAGTACAATTTCATAAGTTCCAAATAAATTATTTGAGAAATAATAGTTAAGATAATATGTACATTATCTTATTTGGCTACACGTTATTCGAAGTAAACACATATTATTTTATTTCAAAAGACGAATATAACTTTTGTTCGCATTATTTCATTCTTTGGAATTTATTTGAAATAATGTTTCATCTTATTTTTCATTTCATCGAATAGTTTATAAACGAAATCTGCATGTACAGTGACCCACAAAAGTGTTCGTACGCCCTTTAAATCGGAATAACTTTCTTAAAATCTGACCAAACCATTTGACTGGTTTTTAGCAATTAGAAGCATTGATTTAGTAAAGCACGTGCAAAAAAGAATTTGAAACAATTGCCATTAGCAGGAATTACATGAAGAAATAAAAATGGCACTTTTTAAAACTTCTTTATTTTAGCCCGTAATGAAAATTCAATTTCATCGAAATCGGTTGACGCAGAAAAAAAAACGACGCGCATCGAAAGATGTAAGAAACTATGAATTTTAAGCAGAAACTGACCAAAAGTCGTGAAAAACCTGCGATTATCACCACTTTTAATCGCTTGTAGCTCATGTGTTTGTTAACTGATTTCGATGAAATTTTCAGCATACGTTTAAATAACATAGATCTACAAACCGCTTATTTTGAATTTTTATCACGTGCTGAAATAATAAACTTTTAAAAAGTGCCATTTTTATTTTTTCATCTAATTCCTACTAATTGCAATTTCTTCAAAATCTTTTTTGCACATTTTAATAGTAAATCAATGCTTCCAATTGCTCAAAAATGCCAAGTGGTCTCACGCATGTACCTCGCAACAACCAAAGTAGCAATTATCAACTCAATTGATTAATCAATTTAGTTCATCAGTTAATGTAAAATTATTTCGTGTCTCATTTGAGAGAAAATATTCTGAAATGGAAAATTATTTGAAAATAATTCATTTCAGTGCAAATAAAAATACTTTCTGTTGATGTTATTTATCAAATAAAAATACTGAAATATTTGAAATAATTATTTGTTATTTTATTTCAAATAAAACGTGCCCAACCCTGATCTGTTACTCCCCAACTCACTTTCCAATGATCACACAACCCCAATGAGCCCATCGCAATTAACAAAACTACGTAATTTTGTTTTCAACCGAATCAAACGAGGGTTCTACCTTCTCCCCCTTTTCGCCCTCCTGTTCCGCATGTTCCTGCACCCGTTCCTCATCCCCGCCCATCTCAAACTTGCCACTTGCTCCACTTCCGGTGGCACCTGCGTCATTATCGTGTCCTGCACCCCCATTCTCATCCCGATGACGTTCATCCTTGTGCAAAGACACATGGGTGTCTGCGCCGTGAATATCGGCCTTCTCCCCATCACTATGCCTATCTCCTTCACTGCCATCTGAACTCACTTCTTCACTATACCCCTTACTTCCACTGCCATCCGAACTTTGTTCTTGACTGTACTCTCCGCTCCCACTGCCATCTAACTTTTGTTCTACACTATACCCTTTTCTCCCACCATCGTCTGAACTTTGTTCTTCGCTATACCTTTTTCTACCATCATCGTCTGAATTTTGTTCTTCGTCATACCCTTTCCTTCCACCATCCTCTGACTGTCTCTGATAACGATCCTCTTTCTGATCCTTGCTCTCCACTTCCCCTGATTCCGTCTTTGCGATTGCAAAATTGGGACCATCAGCGACTTCTTCCTTATACCCTTTCCTACCACCATCATCTGACTGTCTCTGATAACGATCCTCTTTCTGATCCTTACTCTCCACTTCCCCTGATTCCGTCTTTGTGATTGCAAAATTGGGATCATCAGCGACTCTATCAACCTGTTCTACAATCACTCGAACACCATCAACATCTTCTTGCTCGGCACTCCAAGGACTAGGAGAGCTAACTATATATTCCCTAACCGGAGCAGCTGTCGAGGCCTCCACAGAATAGAGCACAGAATTGGTAGAATAAGCAGCTGGAGAAGTAAAAGGTGCAAAAGTAGAGGATAAACCGCTAGAATACACAGTGACAACCGGAGACTGAATATTCTGATACCCTTCAAGTCCAGATGGAGTCACTGACAATGTCCCCACAGATTCCACAGGACCATGATCAACCTGGACAGGTCTAACGCTCGACTCTTCTCGAGCAACAGGCCTGGGAGTTGTGTAAGTAACAGGTGCGTCAACCTTGAATCTCTGAAACTCAACAGGTCTCGTTCTTCCAGTAACAACTAGAGGATCGTTCCTGCTCACCTGAAAGCTAGGACGCTGTTTCTTGTTCTTCCTCTCGTACAGTCTCCTGTTCAAGCCGGTTATGCGACTCTTGGCAGGGTCAGTTACTTCCGAGAGTCTATTTGACTCTCCTCCGGTGCCTTTTAAACCACTCCAATGGTTTCTATTGTTAGCCCTCCTTGTCAATGCCGCACCCTCTTCCGCGGACTTTTCAAACCCGCTTTCCTGGCTTGCTGCAACTGTCGTTGGCTTGGATAACTGCCTCTGTGCAGCGTCAGGCTTGGCTACCAGTCGTCTAGCTTTGCGTCTGCTTTCGTTCCTGATAGCATTGATCGCCTTCGACGTGTCGATGACTGGGTAATTGTTGCTGTCGTCAGTCTGGGTCGTCGTGTCCGGTCGACTCGTGGCTTTGACGACTGGTTGTCTAATCCTTGACCGGCTTTTTGCTCGTCTTGATGTTATGGTGGATGATTGAACATTGGGTGTAAGAGTTGTGCTAAGGTGAGGCATCGAGAAAGGTCGTGGTCTCGGTGACTCTGTTGGAAAGAATGGTCTACGTTGACTTCGGACCTTTGGGATAACTGGAGTTTCGGATCTTGGTTCTTCTGGTGGCGTGGGGTTTAGAGGTTGGAGCTTGGAGAACCTTTGTTTGGTCTGTCTGATGGGCGGTATTGCGTAGACGTACTCGAGGTCGCTGGTGTTCAGTTTTTTCACACTTTCGAAGCTGTGTTTTGCAGGATATTGCGGGGTTATTATGGTTTTCTTCGCTTTTGGCACTTCGTAGTAGAGGAGGTCGACTTCCGGGGGTGTTGTGATTGTTGCACGACTGTTGGAGACTTGGGAGTCTGGAACAGGTGAGTGGTGATGGTGAGAAGCAGAATATGGAGATTAGGTTGACCGTTGCACAAACATGCAAATAAATCTGATATAATTAAATCAATTTAATTAATGGAACTGAGACTGTAGAGTTAAAGTTTATTATAGCGAGTGCTTGTTCAATTCTTATTAGATGTTACGGGGAGAGTAAAATTTCCGTGGCCCCTCGTTTTGAGGTTATATTTGTGTTCTTGGAGTTATTTCAAGAAAAAAATGTATGTGTATATAACATGCTGTCAAATTGGCCTGGTTTAGCCGGTAAAGTAGATTTCCTGTTTTTTATAAATTTGCAAATATCTCGGTAGCTATGCGAAATATTTCAAAATATCAAGAGACTGTCATCCAGAATTTGAAGCGATAGTAATGGAAAGATCACGTGAATAGAATGAGTTGTGGTTAGGTCGTGGAGGGGGCGGATCAAAACGAGGGGCCACGAAAATCGTACTCGTGCCGATGTTACAAATAACAGTATACCTACGCAGCAGTAGAAGTGACTATTTTACAACTACTTTAAAAAATAATAAGAAGGTATTTAAACACATTGTTAGTGCTTTTTATCACAATATACACAAATCCGAAGAAATAAATTTATTGAATAAATTCCACATAAATGCATCTGACAATCCTAATAATAATAATTTTAAAAATATGTAACCCGTCATTTTGACAGGTTCTGTAGTTCCAGTATTAAAGATGGACAGAAATTGTGTCACTCATTGACGATTTAGCAGCCAACGCGTTAATGTATTGAAAATGGTACTTAAAAGATCGTTAACCATCACAAGAAATATATACTATAAAATCATTGGTTCTTCATTATGTTTTCTGAATATACTCACCAGAGAAAACCTCAGATGTTCTCTTCTTCTTCGTGTTCACCTTCTGCGGCTCGTATCCAATCGCAGAAATGGCGTCCTCGATGTCCTCCACGCCTTTTAAGTCATCCATATTTACCACCGTCAATTCTGATTGATCTACCTGTAGATCAAGGACCACTGGAACGATGTTCCTCCTTCGGAGGTCTCTCTGATTGTCTATCATCAGTGAAATTTCATTATACAATTTTCCAATTCGTTGAAAATTTGTTAAATCTGTTGGTGTTACCATTTTTCTCTATCGGGGCAGTCTTCTGCGACAATAATGGCACTGATCTCCTCCATTTAACGATTCTGCCGTTCACTCTATCTAACTCTGTTGTCTGCAATGGTAATTTAAAAGTGAAATGGTAATTTACAGCGATATTGATCATGCTAAGGTTCACTCTAACTGATTTTGTTGTCAGCAATATTAGTTTAAAAATGAGATAGCAATTTACATCGATATTGATCATTCCAAGGTTCGCTCTATCTGATTCTGTTCTGTGTAACGGTAATTTAAAAATAAAGTGACAATTTACATCAGTATTGATCATTTTGACTAGCAAAATAAATTTCTAATTATTTATACATTAAGGTACTAGACGGTTTTAATGGAAATGATTTTGATTAACCAAAAAGAAACACTTCACACTGTTTCCGAAGGATTATATCTCACTTCAGAAACCACACTTACAATTTAAAATTTTCTAGAATGACAATTTAAGATTTTCTTTCTAATCTTTACAACAGCTTTACTCGTATCACTGCAACACCAAAAATTGGAGAAAAATAAAAACACTTCTTTCTCAGATAATAATTGAACGATCTTCCACAGCTTTCAATCAATTACAATTTTAATCAACGAATTTACTTCTTACGATTTCAATGTTGACTAAATGCTGTCCAAAAATTAAGTTTCGATATCACGCAAAAGAGAATTGAAATAAACCTTAACACTTTGATTGTGGAATTGCAATCCCCCAAAAATCCAACAAAATCGGAATAATGTAGTCAATGAATACAAAACTTCACAATTCAATAATGAAATTAAAAAATTTCCCTGAATCCTTCTGCATTCTTCAATCGCAATAATATTTACATTCCTCCAATGTGTACATATTACAATAAAAATTAATTTCCAAACCCAGTAAAAAATGGCGTCACTCGACTCGACAGAGACTAGCGACGAATTGACAGATATTTGCAAGGGAATTAGGTGAATAAACAATATTGTTTGACAGTTGACATTACCAGATAAATAACGAGAAGCAACAGGGTTGCCACCGATGATTCACGGGTTCGCATGACTCGTGGAGGACACGCCGAAGACTGGACTATGCCGATCGGTGCAGGCAATTATATCGGATGGTTTCGCGTCTGGGACAACCACTCGCGAATGATATGACAATTTCACAGCGATTAGGAGCCGTTCGATCACCGACTCGATCTCGATCCACGTTGATCCAGCGTCGATCGGTGTGATCCAGGACCCTGCTTCCTCCTTTCTCCATTGGTTGCACAAGATCGCCGCTCGGCCAAATCGATCGCCGAATCGCAAACCATCCCGAAATCGCCTCGCAATGGCGATCATTGCGCAAATACATTTTTTCAAGATCGGTTTCGCAAAAAACAGTGACTCGCTTAAATTAATTAACGGATTCATTCGTTGATCATATTTTGGTTTTTTTTATTATAGCACCTTGAATCTCAATTTAATTACATTTATTTACTCACCTTCGTAAGGGAGACGCTTTTGCCGATTGTATGACAGCCATAGTTAAACGACAATTTAATAGTAATAATAGTTGGATCTATGGAAAACCTTCAGCATTAATTTTTATTTTAATTATTTTTGAATTTACATTTTTTGGGGAATCAGATTCTGGGTCAAACTGGACCCAAACCAATGGTTGACGATCACATTTTCAGTGTCTTATCGTACGATTTGAATTAAAACCGTGGAAACATTAACTCGAAGAGAACAATCAATATAGAATTAAATTTTAATGTAATTCACAGGGTGAAGTTCGGTCACTTAAAAATTTATTGGCAACTTGAATTTTTTGCAGAAATGTTCGATTTTCTTGATGGAAAACAGAAAGTAGAACTTGATACGGAGAATGAGTGAATTTTTCTACTGAGAATCAAATCAATCATAAATTCAAGATAAACACAATATATAACGAACTATGTCAATTTTATTAATGAACCAACTATGTAATTGCATTCAGTAATTATTAGACTGCAGATCTTGATGAAAATTCGAAATTTCATGGCTTATTATGTAAAAACCAGGACGATAAGTTCAATTTATTAACTAGAAAGTTCCTTGTAGTAAGCATAAAGTAGAGACGCCATTAATGTTTCCTACTATACATGTTTCCTGCTATTTTAAACATGTGCACATTCTATAAATGCATAAAGATCGGCAGTCTAGTAATTACACTCCTACAATTTCTGTTGTAATTATTACTGAAAAAGAAATTATTACAATAATTTCTGTTGTAATTATTACTGAAAAAGAAATGAATACAACAATTTCTCTTGTAATTATTACTGAAAGAAATGATTCGGTTCCTTTCTGGCAGCTACAGAGTCAAATCTCTCTAACAAATTCTCATTTTACGAGTTTGAACACCACCACCGCATCTCTGTGATCACTAAAAACAAACATTATCATTACCACCACATTTTAATTCATTTTATTTGTTATTCTACCTTCCGTTAACATTTTCATGAGATTGCTTTACAGCAAGGCAATTATTATTACGACTGCATTCCCAATCGATCGTCGACATTATTCGAGATTAATCACCGACTTTAAAAATACGTCGGATACATGGGGTGTACCTTGTTAGCGATATCGCCATTTTTGTTGTCGACGAATAAACTTTTTAATGGGATCGTCCGCGGCCGCGGCAGCTTTCATTAGTTATCTTTATTCCTTGCTCGCTCTGTCGCTTCCCGGAAATTTTTTCAACGGGAAAAAAACTTTCTCAGTTTTGTAACACGCTGCGAAAAAAAAAAAAACAAATACAGAGCGTGCATTTGTGTCGTGCAATCCGTCTGGTGCATAATCCGGCGTGGAACACGGGAAATCTCATTTTACGATTGTCGATCTTGCGCAACACCGTTCTCGTCTTTTCGCGCGTGAAATCATGAAACGAGGAACGACATATCGGATCGATCATTTTACCGATCGTAACGTGCGGTTTCAACGGAAAAAGAGCTCGTCGCGTCTCTGCAACGAGATTCCGACGGCTCTCGAAAAAATCGGATTGGCGAAAAAAGTTGAATAACCGTGCGACCAGTGCCACCGTCGCACCGGGACTTTCTACCCTGTTAGAATAAGCGAATTCTAATTAAAACAGCATTAAAACCTCACCACAAGATACAGACAAGAACCGTCGATCAGGTATTTAGTTCTTGTCCGAAATTCAATGTATCACAACGTTTTCGACGGTTTTAAGAACTAACGGTTAGGTAACATATTTCACGAACAAGAAAATATTAGGATTTTGTTGGCGAAGGAAATTTTTACAACATTGGAATATGTAGCGTTGATCGCGATTATTTATCCACTCTATTTGTGTTTTATGGAGGGTACAAGAATATTCTTTCAAAGTAGTTTTTCTTCCAATGAAAGTAATCTATCATAATTTTCTGTTTATATGCTGAGAAATTGAGATGGTAAAATTTAAAAAATGGAGGATGCATCTGAAACGAAGTCCTTATAATAAAGACAATAAAATGGAATATCCTAAGTTTCCTAACAAGTCCTCATAATAAAATAATAATTTAAACTAGTTATTAAATAGTATACATATAATTTATGCATTATAGTTGTACATACAAATTGCAATTATTGTATATCTGTAACGGACTACACACAACATATTAAATAGATTAATTCAATAATATTATACCAACAAGTTATAAACTCCGTAATTAGAAGCTAGTTAATATAATTAGACTGCGGGTTGTATGCACTTATGACAAAAACGGGCTTATACAATTTATAATGCTAGAAGGACAAAAAGAATTTAATAATGCCAACACATTATTTTCAATCTTTTTATTCGCAACTGTATTATTTCCAACTTATTGAAACGATTAAATAAACAAACCAATTTTTATTTAGCCCTTATTCTTTTTGTAGAATAATTTGATTTCGCAAAAAGACCCGCTGGTTGGTAATTATGTTGCACGATGCAATTTTGACTTATAGCAAATTTTTTCACCTGGATCGCCGCAGTGTTATTAGTAAAGGAAGCTTTTGCAACCGGAGCAGGGTGATTGTCTGGTTGCAGTCAGCTCGCTGCACTTTGGTCTTTTTCCCTTCCCCCGGTCTCTCTGTTGGAGTTTTACAATGTTAACGTGACAATATTAATTCCGAGTAACACTGTGGCTCTCTCGTCCACGTGGCGCACACGGCACGACAAATAATCTCGCCTGATTCCAAATTATTAATGAATTCCATCCGCGATTGTAATCACACGATCGCCGTTACGGTCGTGTCGTTGTTTTTGTTTGCGCGGGTACATGATTACAGGCGTCAATTATTTGCAAATTGGATTGGAACATTGATACACCGCGTGGAGAATCGTATACTGTAAAAGCAATCCGCCCGAGCGACAAAATGAAATAAATTACTGGGATTCCGTTAGGTGATCGCGTGTTATTGGCAGTAATCATTACAAAGGACTTGATTGGACTTTTACCGTTGGACTCGTTAGTTCAGAACAATTGATTTTATTTTGCCCCCAAATTGATCCTGATTTATTAAATGCATTATTTTGTTATTTGACAATGTGAGCGTTGTTTAAAAACTGTTAACCCCTCGAGTGAGACTCGTCACGAAGCTTTTATATAAAGTCTAACGAAAATGAAAGTTATACCTTTATTATCGGACGAAATAAAATTTTACTTTTGTGTAATCAATATTTAAGCATTGAAGTAAATGTAGTCTTGCAAAAATATAAATTTTCTTCTCTTTTCTGTGACATATTTGGGGATGAAGACGTTATAATTATTGTAGCCGTAAAGAAAATAGTATGGCAAGAGGTTAATGTTGGAATTGCCTAAGTCAGGCATGTCCAGAAGTAGCTCACTTGGAGGCAAATTCAATGGAGACGCCTACTAAAACATCAAACAACGATCAAATCATAAAACATCTCGTTACTTCAGTAATAACGACAGAACACAACAAATCTAGCTGTTTCAGTAACAAAAAGTAATAACAACGAGAAAACAAAAAATTTAGCTGTTCCAAAAGAGCAATAAACATTGCTAAATAACGCTCTAAACTGAACAGGAATATGTAGTGAACCGATTTCAACGGACCAACAAGTTTTAAACCACCTGTAGCGTGTCAAGACCCGAGATCAAAAGGCTTGAAACGTTCAAACGCCGGGGATGGACGAGTACATGGCTGTAGTTTGTGACCGGTTAGCGAACCGAAATCGATTCGAAATTGTCAAACGCGAGATTCGTAGCGCGTGGGCGTTTCCGATGAACGCGTGGGCGGTTGAACGTAAGAGTAAGAAAGTACGCGTACTCGGATTAGTTGAACCGATTAATTTGTTGGCGCAGGGAAGTAGATTCGCCACGGCTCGCGTCACTAAAAACCCTTCGGACATTTTTCCTCCTACGAGGAACGCTATTACCTTGCGAACAGGCTACCGTAACCCATAACTATGTATATCCCGGCGCAATCTTCAGCTCACCCTAGAAATTTTATTCGATTCGTAGCTGCACAGCAGCTTGTACTCGAGGTCTCCTTGAACGTATCCTTAAACTCTCCAGGGATGAATTTTTTAGAAAGAAATTGGGCAATTTAATTTAATTTTAACAATTTACTATTATTTCTGACAATTATACAATTTTTATTATTATGACAATGTATTTTAATCTCTCTGTAATTATCAACGACCTCTTTGATAAGTGTGTACCTAAAGTGTGTCTCAAAAAGTAAGCGAACTACTTTGTGCACACTGTATACAGTCTTTTCATAATAATAATTTATATTTTCGTATTTGTGTGTTTTATTTCGTCTTGGCCTCCAAATATTCAAAATATCTGGAAATTTAAGAATATATTTTAGTTTTCACTAAAATTGCAATGTAAACAGCAAATTGTAGCTACTTTTTACGCATGACGAGTATATTCGTCATAACAAAAAACTGTGCCATTTCTTCATGACGAGTATACTCGTCAAAAACAGCTAACTAGTTAAGTAAGATAAAAATTGTTTTATACTTGAGAAACAGGAGCCAACTTGAAATCTCATTATTTCTTTTATGATATTTCAATTTATGATATGATAAAAAATTCGTTGGATATTTTCACCGTTGGACATTGTGCCTACTCATTTTTATTGCAAATGCATACATCCACGGTACAGTAACGAGTAGACAGGTGATTTTATGAATGAGGTGAAATTTAAAACAGTAAAAATAACAGATGATTTATAATAGTAGAAGAATTTAAAAATACAGTAAATGTTCGATTCTTGCAAACGAGAGCTGTACGATCGTTGCAAAGCGCTTATCCCCCACTGGGGGTATACCCCGCGAGGAGCCATAAAGCTCGAGCTTCGTGGAAATAATTCGAAAGTTTCAATATTGATCGAGATTCCTCCCACGTTTTAAGGACAAAGGAAGTCAGCGAGCAACTTAGAGAAGTTTGGCAATGTCGTGGTATATTACCTTGCGAAATGAGTCGCGATCGGACCGGGTGATCAAGCGAGAAGTCGTTTTCGTCGCGCTGTCGCTTCGGAAGGCTGTCTATGCGCCGTGAAAAGTGAAAATGTTGGCGTAAAATTGGCTACGGTCCGCTAGCCGTTCCATTGTCGCGATCTCTCGATGCTCCGCGAATAGCGCGAATATCGACTCGCGGAATTGCGAGTCTTCGCGCGAAAGGAAGCCAGACGTCGTCGTATCGAACTTCATGGCTTGCACAGAGCTTAATGGAGCAGAGAGAGAGAGAGAGAGAGAGAGAGAGAGGGAGTGCCGGTTAATTACTTTCACCGAACGGAGTCTTTCCGCCATATTTATTTCGAATTATTTTTGTCCTCGAGCCGTTGTCGGAACGGTTCGCATTGTTCTAGAAAAATTAAACCATCCCGGCCCAGTTAATTAAAAATTGTAGTTATCAAAAATCGGTATTTTCACTACCTTGTTGTAGATATTAAGAATGATTTTCTAAAGTGTCTTTAATGTTACGATCGTTAAGAAGCGATCGCGTTGTAAAAATAAATTGATATTTCTGTTTTGCAGGGCGATTATGAGCATAAGAGATCGTGCACAGGAACTTGAAGAACTCCGAGATCACCGGAAGTTCACAGAAGACGCGAAAGTTGGCACTGAACGCTGCGTGAGATCGCGTCGGAGATTTATTGGCTTCGTAGTTCCTTTTATTTCCGCTCCGTGTCCGATGATCACGTTTTTCCTTTGTGCCAAAGAAAGTTTCCGTTTCCGACCGATCAGAAGAAGAACGGAATTAATTAAAAATTGGAGTTATCAAAAAATCGGTATTTTCACTACCTAGTTGTAGATATTAAGAATGATTTTCTAAAGTGTCTTTAATGTTACGATCGTTAAGAAGTGATCGCGTTGTAAAAATAAATTGATATTTCTGTTTTGCAGGGCGCAGCACTTTCAATTTAATTGTCCGTGACGTCGGGCGAGATTGATCGACGTTCTTGCGAGGATCTGTAAATGTTTTTCGCGTTAACAGTGGCACAATTTAACTCAATAGCAAGCTAATTTGAACAGTAGATTAACGGTGTCCGAAACACCTCGATGCAATTATGCTCTGGAAGATTATAGAGAACGTAGGCTTGATAAACATACACTTGATCCGACCCGTTTAATTGAAGACCTAAACGCCGACATCTGTAATTAAAGGTTACGGCCACTTTCGCACTTCAAAAAGTGTTTTAATA
Organism: Sphecodes monilicornis; assembly: GCA_913789915.3. NCBI lineage: Eukaryota > Metazoa > Arthropoda > Insecta > Hymenoptera > Halictidae > Sphecodes > Sphecodes monilicornis. Next base: position 21,691,362 of record OU565296.1, read on the forward strand.
CTCGAATGGCTATGATTAATGACAAATACAACATTTAATCTATAAAAGTCGCAACCACGGGTCCAGCCAGCGACACTTCGCGTACAAATATACTATTCTTTGACTTGTGCCGAACGGAGAAAAGGACAGCGAAGCTCGAGCTTCACGGCTCCTCACGGGATATACCCCGCGGAAGTGGGGATTGTCTTGCGACACTTCTTGTTCAGAATTTGGCGACACTTATCGATTAAATACTGTAATGATAAATGACCAAACCAAAAATGAACGTATTCGCTCAACACCGCAATATCAAGTCACATGTATTTAAATTATTCCAATTAGCCAATGACGATATTAAAACTATAACAATTTTGCTCCCAGTTCATACAGTCCAAATTACACCTATTTATTACATTGAATAACTGCGGATTTCATCTATTCATGATACCATTGAATCGGTAAAATATAAAACAGCGAAAACACCAGAAATAATTAAAAAACTATTTTATTTTATTCAACTCATTAAAATTATTGAGAAAAGAAATGTATTTCTATTGAATTTTCTTGCAATTGATGTAGGACATTTTTATTTTGCACTAAGATCCGCAGTCTAAATATAATTAACAAATCCTCTGTCTTAGAATTACATTCTCATAGGTGTGACACGCGTTCTTGGTGACATGATTGTTAATCATAATTGATTCTAGAAGTTATAATATAAAATTCGTTCTTTTTAAAGTTCCAAAGGCACATAAGTAATATATTACGAACAGCGAGTATATTAATATGTGCATTATTAATTTTCACAATTTTCGCCACGTCGGAAATACAAAATGGCTACATTCGCAGTATCCCAGAGTGACTTATCGGCACAATGTCGTCATTAATTCCAGAAATCGTCGTCAGCCGCGGTTCGAACGTTCTTTTCGCGCTTTGTAACGCGATTCCCTTGACGGGATCAGAGTGTTGTAATTACATCGGTGTAACATTCAACGCGAACATTTTAAATAATGATAGAACCGACTGCAAAGGACCCTGCCTCTCCTTTCGGTCCATGAAATTACACGTGACGGACGGGAAAGTAACTTTTTGTTTCGTTTCGACGACGAAACGCGATACATTTCGAATGCCGGCGGTTAAATGGAACATTGGTTGTTTAACCGGAAGACCGAGTCACTGGAAAGCGTAGAACTTCATTTAAATGGAATTTTAAACGTTCGCGGAGCGTGAGTGCTCACACGGTTTTCACAATTTGATTATGAAGAGTATAAATCATTCAATGTTATCACGAAATACTTGGAAATTAATTTCCTAAATTTCCAGCAACGATCGAAGACGGTATGTATGATAAAAAAATAGGTTTAGAAGTCACAGAAGATTCGTGAAACGTTAATGAGTTAAATCATAAATTTATTAATGAATAGTGAATTAATAAGTAAGAAGAAACTTCTCTTGTCAAGAAGGATAATGATTTTAAACCGATTATGATTTCAGTTGACTAAATTTAGGATGAGAATTATTTAAAAATATGTTCAATGGCCATTACTAGCAAACCATTTTTTGCCTGATTCGTGTCCTCCTTTTTTGCCATACTTCTTCTCATGGCGATGATGACTGTCATGGCCTTCGGCGAGCTTGCGACCTTTCTGTTTCCGATGATGACGACCCTCCTCGTGCTTTTTCTTCTTGCCGTGATGATGCTGGAAGATTTGCTCCATTACAGTAATTATTTTGTTATTCTTTGTACCCTGAGGTGGCTAAATATTTATTCGAATTATTTTAATTTTAAGATATCGTGGGAGACTAAATCTTGAATGAAGTGAACGTTAATCATTTTACTCGATTATATTAACTCTTTTAGTGCCGCACAACGATATATCGTCGTTAGCTTCATTTGCGAAATGTGATTGTTCTATTCCAATTTATAGATTTCTAATATTATTCAAATCCTATCTTATTTTAATATACATATTAACATATTAGAATATTAGAATCTTATTCTAGAATTAGAATTGATATCTTATTCTCGTTTCTGAAATCCTCTTTGATATAATAAATTTGGCTTAGTAATTTTCGTTCTATTTTAATTTTTCGGTCGGCACTAAAAGGGTTAAAGGTTCTCCTCCTTGATATAATAAAGTGAATATTAATCTTTGTACTCAACTATGTTTAAGATTTTCTTCCTCTTTGCTTGAAAAATTAACTTTTAACAGAACGAAATGTTAATCTTAAGCAAACGGATTAATTATTTCACTCAATTATAATACAGATTGTCTCTTCTTCTGTTCTTAGAAAATTAATTCTCAACTGAACGGTGAATCTCAAATAAAGAAACGAAACTTCATCGAAAAAATGAAACTTAGAAAAGGTACGTTAACAGTTTCTAATAAAGATTCATTTATTCAGGTGAAATTATGGTTTCCCTTGACAAACCTCATCATGCCCAGAATCCACATGTCCCATTTTCTGATGACCACCCTTCTTCCCCTCGTGTTCAAGATGGTAGCCGCCATGCTTCTCGTTCTCGCCGTCCTCGTGGTACTCGTCGTAAAAATCATGCTTCTTCTCGTACTCGTCCTGCGAGAGCGGATAAACGGTTTCGATTAGCCGGATAATTCTTAATTAGAGCATTAATTACCGGCGTCTCTGGCCGTCCGATACTCAGAAAATTAACTCGCCGGGTTCCCGTAAGTTTTATGCGAGCTTGAAACTCTTGTTCTGTTGACAGACTCGATAAGGTCGCGGGCGAAACGCAGCGAGCAGTGTCCGCGATAATTGAACGACGTCGTAATTAATTAGTTCGTCGATTAATCCGATCGTTTGTGCGCGAGATGCATCGTAACTTTCGCAAGCTGCAGAACAATTATCGACTGCAGTGTTTAATTCTGTTACGAAATCAATTCTTTCAAAGTAGGTACAAACGATTAATCAAAAATGATTTTATAGTAAGAAAATATAAAAAACAAGGATTAACGAGGAAACAAAATTTTGTTCTTTGATAAAAAGTAAGCAACATCTACATTATAAATGACCACCAAATTGTAATCTTTAGTTGCTAATTTATAAATGACCACCTAATTGTATGCTTGTAGTTGCAAATAACTATAGTTGTTATAGTTGCTATAATTAATAATAGTTAATAATAATGTAGTTGTTAATAGCTATAGTTGCTATAGCTAATAATAATAATTGCCAATAAACCTTGTGAGGTTGATGCAACTTAAAAAAAAAACTTGTGAGGTTGATGCAACTTAAAAAAAAACGTGCAACTTGAAACAATAAACAGATTAAGAGAATTTTAGAATACCGATAAATTGTTGTCAATTTATTAAAATTAAAATATAACAATTTCTACTTGGACCATGTCTTTTTTTTTGCATTTGACTGAAACAATTTTTATTTTACTGCGAAATCTGCAGTCTAGTAATAAATAAGTTATTGCTGTACGTCGAATGTTTATAAACGAACCTTTTTGGAAACACTATGCTCCCCCTTAGTGCTATATCCTTTTTGATGTTTCCCCTCTTCGTCAAATTTCGCAGCTTTGTCACCCTTCTCGCCGTGATGACTTTCATCGTAATGATCGACCTCTTCATGTTTCTCCTCCTCCTCCCCTTCCTTCTCGTCGTATTGTTGTTTATGATTCTCTTTGTCGTGGTGACCCTTCTCGCCCTTATCGAACTCGTGGAAGACCTTGTAACCCTGTAACAAAACAAATACCATCTATCAAAATCGAAATAATACATCGAGAAAATTGCAACAAAAATTCTAATACAAAACTTTACGAATTTCCTCCATTTGTACATTAAGTCAACAAACTATGTTTCATTTATTACAATGTTGCACTTTGAAAAATACACCTTACGACATAAGCAGAAAGTAATCAAAGATTTCACAGTAAACAGAGAGAAATCGAACGTTTTATAGTATCTGTAAAAAGAAAATGGCTGGATTTCCACCTTGAGGAACCATCAGAGTTAAGAACAGTGATCTGTTTTAATTTTCCTGAAATAACAATTTTCTATCTTATTTATCCTACCATTTTGCTATAGTTTTTACCCCTAACGGTACTCTTTACACCCTCTTATAAAATTGAACAACACGATTCCAATAAAACTCGTACAATAAAAAGTCAATTATGAAATTGATATTGTAATTTTTATAGAAATCTCCAGCGTTTTTGTGACCACTTTTCTAGCCCTACTGGTCATGGTGGGAACCCCATGAAAAAAATTAATCTCTCTATTATTCTCTGAAGGCGTGATACAAATTTTCGAAAACGGTACCCCTAATATTCATCACATAAATCGGATATTTTTAAATGTTTTGCAATTCGTAGGAAAGTCGTAGATTAAGGAGTTAATTGGCAATGTTCGTAGACGTAATAAAGTTGTTTTTTAATTTTTCGGAAAGTTATGTCCAATTACCCTATTACCTATTACATTTCCCTATAGTTTTTAACACGAATAATACTCTTTGCATCCTCTTATGAAATCGAACAGTACAATTCTAGTGAAACTGGTACAGTAAAAGATCAGTCACATATTTCTGTAGAATTTTTCCCAATTATCGAAAAAATTCGTTTCCAACCATTGCAATGTCAAAACTGGACACTCGTGTACGTGAAACGCACGAGAGTTTCAAATATAACAGCAAAATGGTGCCAAAGAAACTAATTTTTATTTAAATCTCACCCCCTTAGAAAAATATCGATATATGCATGTTTGCACAAAAATGCAGTTTATACGCCACGCATTAATTTCTACATCACCGTGAAATAATCGTCGGAAACGTGTACATGGCGCTTCAAAGAGTCCACCGGTTCAAAAATGATTTCGCGTGGATCGTAAAACCTGAGGAGAGGGAGTTGAAAAATTCCATGAAAATATTGGAGAACCGTACAATTTCAAAGCTGGCTCGTCGGGCGGGTAACAAGTTCGCAAACGAATTAATTGCCCCGGTCAAGCCTTCCCACCCTCTTGTATTCGCGGAATAAAAGTGAAAAGCAATATGTGGAGGTTGTATGGTGTAGCCAGAGAACGGGGGACGACGGGGCAGCGTGTCGTTACAAAGAATATGTCCCCGGCCGAAGAAAGAAACGTCGTTCGCAAGCTGCAAGCATGTCGTTCGCGGAAAACGACCGTATAATAAATAATCCCCGACAGCCGTGGACACTAATATTACGGCCGGTAAAAAGGCGAGGACTCGTCGAGGATCTTGACAATGACGAGCACGTGGACGAATCAAGGAATCTTGTATTTTATATCTTACATCCTTCGGAGGTCGATGCTAAAAAGATTCGGATAGCAGTAGCAACACTGCGGATCTTTATACAAAATACAAATTTTCTTCGTCGATTGTAAGCCACGGAAGTCAAATAAAAATTTCTGCTTTTCTTTACACATTTTATACGCTTGAAAATATAATTATTACACCTACTCATTTTTTTCCATCAATGCATCAAATCGCTGGACTGCATGTTTCTGAATGCAGCACGAATTTTAACAACCCCTACTTTGAAGCGATGCGAAAAGACTAAATATTTTTAGTTTCTCGACAACATTTGCTAGGAAAGGTGCATAAAGTTAAAATTCTTAATAAGAGAGTTCATTATAAAAACGTTTTCAGCTATACAGACATTAAATATTTTGTAAAATGCATACGTATTTCCTGTATAATAAATATACCCTTTGGAGATCAATGCTTTGCATAATAGTTGCACCACGCGTCTTTTTAAAATATTAGTTTACTACTAATAGTTCGTAATTTCTTCTTGGATTAAAATAAAGATGAAGGACCATTTTCGAACCACGATTTTTATCAGACGAATCTTAAGGAACATTTGTGAGTTTTTCTTTGGCCTTCTTTTTACAAAATGGTCGATCCACGGTATAAACAATTCTGGTTATATGTAGCTTATATATAAATAAGGTGATTGTACCCTTTTCGTTTTATTACAACACTTTTCTATTCTTCAAACTGGAACTGATTTTTTTATCGCCTTCAAGGTCACTTCAAGGTCACTTCTAGGTCGTTGAACTCATCTTGACGCCGACTACCACATTGCATTATTAAAAATACATGTGAATATGCAAAAAAATACGGTGACCTTGAAAAAACCATTAAGATGACCTTCAAAGGATTTTTTTAATGACCATCTGATTATTACTTTTAACAGTAGCGGAAATAATTTAGGTGTCCGAGTTAAAATTAACACCCTGTATATGTGTGTAATATTTTTGGTGTAATAATTACACGATTATAACCATTAAATTATACCTTATCACCCTTCTCTTCCTTCACGTCTTGATGGTCTTCGTGCAGCTCCATGCCACCGCCTTTCTCTTCGTGTTTGCTACCACCTGTTTGAATTAATTACAAATTAATCTATGCACTTTCAATCACAAATGATTTTACGGTGTTTAAACCCGAAAATAGGTAAATTTTGTATTCATAATCTTCCGTTTTAAACGAACATTTGTATCACCGAATTATAACTGAAATAATAGAGAAATAAATAATTTGACAATGTTTAAATATTAAAATATGTGAATTTTGTATTCATAATCTTGCCTTTTAAACGAATTTTTTTGCCATAAAATTATAACGAAATCATAAAGAAATAAATAATTTTACAGTGTTTGAGTCGAAAAATAGGTGAATTCAGAATCCTGCATTGTAAAAAAATATTTTTGCCATCAAGTTATAACGAAACACAGAGAAAGAAAAAATATGACAGAATTTAAAATAGAAAATCTGACATAAATCTAGCATAAAAATTCTAAAAATAAATCCAACACGAACGAATACATACCTGCATGCTCGCTAGCAGCAACCTCGCTGTCCTTCGTCAACCGGAAATCATCCTGAATCGTCTTCACCCTCTCAGCAACCGAGTTGCCATACAAAATCGTCAGAAGAAGTAACAAAGCAGCAATATTAAACAACGTCATATCGACAGGAGTATAAGAGATCGTGCACAGGAACTTGAAGAACTCCAAGATCACCGGAAGTTCACAGAAGACGCGAAACTTGACACTGAACGCTGCGTGAGATCGCGTCGGTGATTTATTGGCTTCGTAGTTCCTTTTGTTTCCGCTCCGTGTCCGATGATCACGTTTTTCCTTTGTGCCAAAGAAAGTTTCCGTTTCCGACCGATCAGAAGAAGAACGGAAAAAGACGCTTCTTTGCGTTCCAGCTGTCACGGACACGTCCACTTTCACTCGATCCGCTCCGCGACTCTTTGTTCAGACAATATTAATATTTACTCGACCAAACACGTCTTCTCCTCATGGATTTGATTTGTCACCTTTCTTCTGCCCGGTGAAAGATGCTTTCCAAACCTTTCTTCGCTCGAAGCACTCTATAGTAATCAAAATTAATAATCCACAAAGAAACGTTCGCAACGAACAATAAAATCCAAGCCCCTAATTCCGCTGTAATGATGTTCCGGCAAGAGCCAGTCAGTCCATCGTCGAAGAAACCGCGCAACGTCTTCACGGCAAAGAACTCAAAGCGGTCAAACAGTATTAAGGCCGATTAACGGCGTAAAGACCGCGGTGCGACAGCCGTGAAATTCATTAAACTGGCCCCGTATTAAAATGTTCTCAGCCGTGGGATTAACTGTTTCGTCGGACAGGGTGGAATCGGTCCAAGGGAGCTAGTGTGGAATGAAAAAACGAAAGCGAGAGTCCAATTGTTTGCTCCGCGGCTTCATCCTCTCTCTCTCATTCCGCTCGATGTTTGCTTACCGACCGCACCGCCGACGCGACGGAGATTACGGACGACCTGTAAAATGAAATACGATCAACCATCAAAAACAAATGCTATCCCATAAAATTTCTATATAGAAATATTGGTAACCAAAGTTAAAAATCCAATTAACTGTATCACCCCTTGCCGGTATAATTTTCTTCGCCGCTACAAATGTTAGAACTTCTTTGTTTGTAAAAATTTCCTAAAACGCGTAGCTGATTACTAATTTCTTGGTGTGGTTATGTTCGTTCAGCGAGGGTCGGAAAATTTGGAATCGGTCGTGCAAACAGGATCATAACGTTTAGGGTCTACTGTAGGGGATGATCCGCGTAAAAAGGCGAAATCGCGTCAAAGTACACGAGACGATCGCGTTGCAGGGTGGTAATATGGCTATGACCCTCGCTGAAACGCGTCTGAGGTTTCGTTTCCACCATCGGTAATATTAACAATAAGAATATTGAGCTTTACGAGCCTCCAACGACCTTGGGAGTACGCTATACTGTGTCCAAAGAAGGTCAATGATATCGTTACTAAAAACTGATTATTATGTCTCATGTTGAACAAGATTGTGAACATAAGAGCTAAGACGTAAATTTCAGACGTCTTAAAGACGTAAATTTCAGACGTCTTAAAGACGTAAATTTCAGACGTCTTAAAGACGTAAATTAAAGACGTACCGAATTGGACGTCTCGAAGACGTCCATTTTAGGTTTTAAGACGTTCAGACCTAAAATGGACGTAAAATGAACGTCTTTAAGACGTCGTGTGCTATCTGGGTATGAATTAGGTCGACTGGTCCCAATTTTGACAATGATCCAAATCAGCTACTCTCCAATTTCAAAAATTAATTTCTCCAAATCTTCGCATAAACCCTAACAAGGTTGTGGATTTTATGCATGAGAAAAATGATTAGGTGCGATTTGTTACAATAGAAATATTAAAAGAATCGAAGAGTATTGATATATAAATGTTCGGTCTACTGAAATTATTAAAACAAGAAACAGTTTCCTTCGCAGCTCCTTTTTCTTGTAACAGAAAATTTCTGCACAAATATCCGTAACTATTGCAAATAACCATTGTTTTTCCAACTTCCAGAGTCATCTTCGGTCTCCATACTGTTGCCAGCGCTAGTCGCAACCCCTTCGGTTTGAATGGCTCGCATAAACGGCCACGAGGACACAGGGAAAACGACATGAACCACTCAGGGCCTTTGCAATTCGCGTGGTTGACTCTTCAGCTGGGCTGTTGTCCCAGCGTCATCCGGCGACCCCTCACGTGGCTAACGAGATATCGATAAGCAAATTAGCCCCGCGTGCGGACAGCGCCTTAAACGAGCGGGCAAATAAACAGGGTCTCGGTTAATGCCCGTAATTCGATTTCCATCATCCGCTATATAAGCGCGGCCGGTGGCCGAGTCTCGTTTAGCTGGAAAGTCTGCGTCGTTTGCGGTAGCTCGATGACTACTCCTATACCCCTCAGCAGATTTCCCCGACGATTTCCACGACTCTCAGCAGGCCTACATCAACGACCGGAACCTGCCAAGTTGATCTGTGCTTTGGTTCGTGTGACAAGCCAGAGGATATAACCGGAAACCACCGGTAATTGTTCCTGTGATCGCTGCTCTGTTGCTTTCCGAGATCCGAGAACGTACAAACTGGAGTCAGCTGATCGGTTGTGTATCTACTCTGTATCTGTTAATAGTGTTACCGCGAACGAGATGTTCAGTTTTTAGAGTTGCAAGACTTTTTTGGAAATTTGTTGCTGTTAGGTAGATACAAGGATTGACAGAATTCTTTGTTAGCAGTTATTTCTTCTTTGGTATTGGATGCATTCGGATTGGGTGCTCTTCTTCTTCTGGGAGAACAATATTGTCTCGATATATATATATATATATATATATGTATATATATATATATATATATATATATATATATGAAAACTTTGGGGACTGAAGTGTCATTTATACCGTGTGCAGACAGTTTTCTTTGATTACGATGCGTTAACGTTGAATCTAGAAAAGTATAGACAGCGAAAAAAGCTAGCGTGGGCGGTCAGATGATACTAATTCGATGATAAAACTCTTTTGTTTCTAATGAACTTTTTAATCGACTTATTATCGACAGATTCGTGACTCTTTTTTTTATTAGAACGATACCAAACGTTGCACGATTTGGATTTCACATTTACATGTTTAACACACGAAACTTTAGAATCGTCTATTGTCTGAACTAATCCGTGGACCATGAGTGTTCGGATAACGGAACAGTTACCTAGTTAGAATCTTATATTAAATCGTTCTAGATTGAAGTGTTTCCATGTGACACACGTATTTGGATAATGGAGGATACCGGATCGGTTCGGATAATAGAGGTTCCATTAAATCGTGAATTAAATGAACGGATGTGCTCCGAATTGTGTCATGTTTGGTCTCATTTCAATCAACAAAATGTCACGAATACCATGTGAAAAGTTTCACAAAGAAATCAATATTATCGAAAAAGAGAAATGAAGAATATACAGTGTCATTTTATCTGTTACCAAATTGCTTCCCAGAAGACAATCGTCGTGATCCACAGTACAATTTCATGTCTACTAATTTTATAAACACGATACACGGCTGTTATTAATAGTGTTTCAATTATTTTGTCTAACTTGAGTAGTGAACTACCACAATTAACACTAATCTGTTGCGTTCTCCTAGACAGCAGGAAGCAGAGAATCGAATTCATGGTCCAAAATGGGTTGCCAGACGTCCGAGAAAGAGATAGAGGGTGGCTCCAACCAGGGAGATACATACATCGTCAATCTCCCCAGGCCTTTAAATCTTGAAGAGAAGAAGTATCTTCTAGCTGTCGAAAGAGGAGACCTAGCCAATGTGAAGAGATTCGTTCAAGCTGCTCATCGAGGCGGTGTCAATGTGAGTTTTCATCGATTTAGATCACATCCATACACACACACACCCATCGTACACTCACTAGGGGTGTGCGGGCCGCCCGATACTCGGGTTCGGGTCGGGTCGCAGAAGCTCGGGCGGGCCGATTCGGGCGCGCGATACTTCATAACACATCGGGCTACCCGAGAGTTTCGGGCGGCCCGAGAGTGACTCGACTTCGTCGTGCGGGATCGTCAAGAATCGGACAAGTTCGGGCGAGCGATTTATCGCGATACTCGAGATTCAATTTTGCTGTTTATGAAATAGATAATAGTAATTATGGTATTACTTTCATAACTGATAACATAATTTTTAATATACTAGTATTTCTTTTATAATTACATTAGGTTTATTTGACAATCGTGTGCTTAATCTCTGTTTGTATTAACATTTGCAATAATGTGGGTACCGTATATGTTAATAGAATAGAATTTCGTTTCATCAGATCGATTTTACTCCTACCGCGTAGAGGTTTTGCGCCTAACGCGCCTGAAGACGTTTCACTTCAAAAAGGTACCATCTTTTCAAGAGTGTCTTAATATTAATGCGAGCGACTGTATGTAGAGAAGACCGCGGCAAGGTTGAAACATTTTCAGGTTCACATTTCTGCAATTATTGTTTGATTCTGTGGCGGCTACTTCCTATGCTCGTCAACAGAGGGACATTACGACAACACCTTTCCCGCTACTACCTGAATCTTCCTATGTTTGTATATATACCGTCCTAAACTGTCCTTACGACATCCCGCGTCTAAGGCACGGGTCCGCTAGATAGCCTTACCGATGAGTCCTCTAACGGGCCAAGGACGAAACGCTTCCTTCTCCTTTTTCCATCTTCACACACTTTTCTGCCGCCATAATTCAATACGTAAAAGAAAGTTTGCTCCGCCCCATTTTGATTTTTAATATAATTTCGAACCATTTTTCTAGAAATAGAAGTAGATCCACCGGAAGGAACAGTTAACTATCAACAAACCTCAAATATCCATTCATATTAGTACCACATATACACAGTGTGCAGATAATTGCATTGTATCAATCTGTCCCTCTATCATCTTCCCCCTGTCTCCCCTGTGATCCCAATATGTCCATTTCGGAGACGTTCGCCTTAGAAAGGGTCAACATCATGGACGGACAAGACGATTTCTGTCCGTGCTGAATAGAAAATGAGCAATTCGATTTGCAGGGAAAACCATTGGACATAAACTGTCTGGACAGCCTGGGTCGAGGCGCGCTGTCACTGTCGATCGAGGCAGAGAACCTGGAAATGGTCGAGCTTCTCGTGGTGATGGGTGTCGAGACGAAGGACGCGCTGCTTCACGCGATCGATCAGGAGTTTGTTGAAGCTGTCGAGTTGCTGTTAGAGCACGAGGAACTTCTGACTGCTGAGGCTGCGGACAAGAGTCAGTATCATTGCGATCTCCAATGTCGATGCACAAAAATATACAATAAAGATAAAATCCTGTGTCTCAAATTGCTCTAAAAATACACGAGGAATTACTACGCTATCTTTCCTATCTTCAGTGGTCAATGTTTTGGATCGTTTGGCCAATCAGAAAAATTCTGGGGTTTCTCCCTATGCGTTCATATTCTGTTGTCTACTTGGTATCTTCATTTGGCTAAACCTTTTCTCTTTAAAGATTATTTGAAAATGTGTACTTCTTTTGTCGATCTGTTTGCAATCTTCTTTCTCAGCTGGTAATGAGATCAAGCACAGTTGGCAGAAGATCGATCCAGCATCGGCGAGATATCCACCGGAAATAACACCACTGATCTTGGCCGCGCAACGAAATAATTATGAGATCCTGAAGCTTCTTCTGGATCGTGGAGCGACTTTGCCAATGCCTCATGACATCAGATGCGGGTGTGCTGATTGTCTTAAATCGACAACAGGTAGGACATTGTTAAAAATATTATATGAAAATTTGTTTCATCGATTCTTTTATCATCGTTTCTAATAGGTGATCCTCTAAGATTATCGTCCACCAGAATTTCCGAGTACAAGGCCTTGGCTAGTCCAAGTCTCATAGCTCTAAGCTCGCCAGACCCTTTGTTGACAGCTTTTCAACTGAGTTGGGAGCTTCGGGACTTGGTCATCGCAGAACCGGAAAGCAGAACAGAGTATTTGAAGCTACGACGACAGGTGGAAAGGTATTTGCCATGATCACAGAAAATCAGTTGCTATTTCTTGTACTCTTCTTGAGCAAACTAATTCTTCACAATCACTCCTTAATTTTTAACTTCGATATCCAACCCTTTTCTTGAACGAACCGCGATCAGTTCTTTATTTTCAGTTCGTCTTCAGCCATAGCCTTCTTTCCCAATCTTTCCCGAACTTTCTCTTCCCAATTCCCCATCCCCGTAAAAATTAATTATTAACGTAAAACTTCGACATCCAATTTTCATCTCGAACGAATCACAACCAGTCCTTCGTTTCCAACTTGTTTACCATAATCTAGGTTCCATTCTTCGAAATAAATCAATTTAACATACTAAAGTCTAACAAGATAACTGTTAATCAGATTTGCCGTTGACCTCTTGCAACAAGTGCGCACCACAACCGAGTTGCACACGATTCTGAACTACGACCCTGACGACGAGAACAACCTGTCCAATAAGCAGCTGGCCAGATTGGAGCTGGCTATACAGTACAAGCAGAAAACTTTCGTCGCTCATTCTCACGTGCAGCAACTCTTGGCTGCGATCTGGTGAGTTCGTTACAGAGTCGTTCTAACTTTCCGTTATACGATGCAATGGAACTGCTTCGCGGAAATGCCTTTGTTTAAATTGGAGAGTCCATTTGTAGATATTATCTTGCGAAGATAATAAATAGATTGACTACGTAGTTCACAGAAGACTATGCAGTGAAATCGATGAAACGGTGATTTGGATTCTGTTTCATTTTTTTTTTTTTTTTTTTTTTTTTTAATAGGTACGACGGTCTGCCTGGGTTCCGACGAATGACTATGGGACAGAGGTGCGGAATCCTCGTGAAAACAGCCATGATGTTCCCATACTACTGCATTATATACTTGCTGGCACCTGAATCCAAAACTGGCCGGCTTGTTCGAAAGCCCTTTGTCAAGTTCCTCACCCACGCCTCGTCTTACTTGTTCTTTCTATGTGAGTCATCAAGTTTTCAATGAAAAAGGTCTGCCCAGTTTGATTTTTCTGCAAGACAATTTTTGGAAATTCTTTCAAAGAAGATCAATTTTTTCAAGCAATAATGATCATTTTCTTCAAAGTTACAAGCGATTTCTGCTAACTCAACCAGGGACAAGTATCTCATACTAAGGCAATGTTTGAAAATATTTTACAACAAAAGTATTGAGGATTGCAATTTTGAACTTTGTACACTTATTAACTAACATTTGAAGAGTGTACTTAAATTTTTTCAAATAGTAATGATCATTTTGTTCAAAGTTACCAGCGATTTTTGCAAACACAACTAGAGACTACTACCTCAAAGCAGAGAGAACCCCTGTAACACAAACTTTGAGAATTTTCTGAGAGAAAAGTATTGAGTACTATAACTTCAAACTTGACACACTTATTAACTAACATTTGAAGAATGTACCAAAAGTTTTTCATGCAGTAATGATCATTTTCTTCAATGCTACAAACATTTTTGCAAACTCAACTAGGGATAACTACCTCAAACTAAAGAGACTCCTTAAAAATTAATCATTATTTAGACAAAGTTTTGTTATCTTCGTCTTTGATGGTGCAAACTAAACTTAATATCGATTAAACAATTTAGTAAAATTGAATCTTAAGTATATTAACCTCTTACTCTATTATATCAGGTCGCTTAATAAGGATGTCTAATCGCTCACGATTATTGCAGTTATCCTAATGTTGGTTTCGCAACGAGCTGAAGTGGAAGTTGTCCGATTATTTGGCAGTGAAGAGACGAAGAGGGATCTTGAAGCCGAGCTGTCCAAACAAAGAGGCGCAGCCCCGACGTTTCTAGAGGGTATCGTAATCTTATACGTTCTTGGATTTATTTGGCAGGAGATGAGAGAGGTACTGGCAACCTTCGTTTTTAACATCATCGGAGCCCGAACCATTGTAGCCTGTTGAATTTTCAAGGCCTACGTGGACGGCTTGAACGCGTACCTGCGAGACTTGTGGAACTTCATCGACTTTACGAGGAACTTCCTTTACATAGCAACCGCTGTGCTCAGAATCGCAGCGTATCTTCAGCAGAGCGCTGAGATTAGAGACGACTCTATGGCTGCTGTGATTCCCAGGGAAAATTGGAGCGATTTTGATCCTCAACTGATTGCTGAGGGCCTGTTCGCAGCTGCTAACATCTTCAGCGCTTTAAAGCTGATCCATTTGTTCAGTATCAATCCTCATCTGGGTCCTCTTCAGGTACATATTTTATATAAAAAATAGTCGAATTTTTAGATCATCTTTAAATTAAAATCGGCTTGTGTAACTTGAATATGTTCCCTTGTAAGTCATATTTATGTACGTATTTGGTTTATTTCAGCCTTACAGCCAAGAAATATAACTTGGTTTAGATTTACCTAACTGTACAAATCTATCTTATTTCACGCATTCGGTCCGTACCTTCTCTCATACTTTTTGGTAGTCTCCTAATTACTACTAACCCAATCATTGCACCCTTCCCCATTCCCTAACATTTGTTCATTGGTTTGGTATATTCTTTGGTATAGTCATGCTCTCTTTTCTCTCTTTCTCCTCAACTTCTCCAACCACTCTTCGACATTTTTACCTTTCCTCCCACTCACTACATCCTCGATCCTGATTATTTCTCTCATTACTATTATGCTTATACTAGGTTCGCGCCCGACATAAGTCCACTCTTTTTTATTTGATTAATTGCTCTTTTTTTAGCTATGTGATAATCAATGGTATTTTTGTAGAATTCTTTTAATCCAATATTTACATATTTAGAAAATTTTTTAAGGTGCAAACACGCTTTTATATGTCCGACAAACGTCCAATTAACATATCGTATGTCCCCGGGACGATATGTCCGGTACGGACGTACATTGGACGTCCGAGTGCTATCTGGGATATTACTTAATCCCTGCTTCTTGCCAAGAGCGCAGAAAATTTTGATTTCCCATCAAAACTAGGATTAATTTTTTTCAGATATCTTTGGGTAGAATGGTGATAGACATCATCAAGTTCTTCTTCATCTACACCCTGGTGCTCTTCGCTTTCGCTTGCGGATTGAACCAACTGCTCTGGTACTTCGCCGAATTGGAAAGACGAAAATGTTACATTGGGTTTGGAGATTCTTCCTGGGACGCTGCCAGTGAACCATGCTTGAGATGGAGAAGGTAGAACAATTTATTTCAGAAAGCTTCACCAAATATCTACCAAATTGTCAACCAAATCTGCAGGTTCAGCAATCTATTTGAATCCTGTCAGAGTCTTTTCTGGGCCAGTTTTGGTGGAATTGGGATAGAAAGCTTCGAACTTACAGGTAAGTCGACGTTTCAATGATATTGGGTTGTTCGGAAAGTAATTTCGTTTTTCCAAGGGAAAATGAAGACGATGTTTCACTATTTATTTATTTATTCGGTGATGTAGTGGCAATTTTGTTCTACGATCTTGTGCCATCTTTTTTATTAGCAAATAATTGATTTGTATTACTTTTGACGCCTTCATTTAAAATGATAGTTACATCGCTTAAAAAGTGTTGAAAAGAACGAAATAAATGGTAATACGACGGTACACCCTCTCTGTAAACAGTATACATCTTTTTCCCTGCTTGCATTGCGTGTTTACCATACCCGTAACAAAAAAGCAAAATGTGACGGATATGCTCACTTTGATTTTTCATATTTGATGCGATGACAAAAGAAATGCTTGAAAGATTATAAAGTTCTATGAGGCACGAAATGACGTCCGAAATGTCAGTTCTGAAAATATACAAATGATTTTGCGACTTAGAATAATGTTAAGTTATAATAAATGGAAGCAATACCATCTCTGCACGAAAAACGAAATTACTTTCCGAACAACCCAATATTTCTAAAGGATCTTGATTGAAATGAACTGTGGAAACCACGTTTGAAGAATTTCTTTCTGTGTTTTGGATTATAGGGATCAAGACTTACACTCGATTTTGGGGCTTGTTGATGTTCGGCTCCTACTCCGTGATTAACGTCATCGTTCTTCTGAATCTCTTGATTGCTATGATGAGCAACAGCTACGCCATGATCGAGGTGAGTGGGCTTCCTATGCTTACTGTAATAATATCACTGTAGATACTATTCTACAAGTGATACAATCAGATTATAAAAATTATTTCTTCGAATTCGAAAGGGAAAATTTTGTTGGTTTGAACTTAAAAGGCAGTAAATGGTATAAATGGCCCATACTCACTGGACAGTTTTCTAAAACATTCGTCTCTGTTATGAAAAACTAGTACTACCGGACGAGTGGCTTGTTCCTACTTTTTTTCTTTCTCTCTTACTGAAATTATAAAAATGTTCTCGAATGAACTTCTTTATCCCTCATACGTTCCCAAGGGTGAAAATGCACCCATTTACTATTTTTACATACTGTAAAATCATTGATCTCTATTTCTCTGTGTCGTGTTATGTATATTATAAAATTTTAATTACAATTCAAATTAGTAATTTAGTGCCGGTAATATTGTATAGGATTAAAAATTTTAATTAAAAATTTAGGGGGTTGATTAGATAAAAATTGATTATTATAAAATTTTAATTATAATTTAAATTAGTAATTTAGTGCCCGTAATATTGTATAGGATTAAAATTTTTGTTTAAAAAATTTATGGTGATGGGTTGATTAGATAAAAATGGATCTCACAATGTCACAACTCTGTGTCGTGAGATGTCTTATTTCGTGATATTTCTTTAAAATCTGTCGTTATAAAAGCAACAGAATTTGTTGGTTTAAATGTCAAAGCAGAAATGAATGAATTATTATACTATGATCTTTTATGCAACTATTCTGAGGAACGAATGAGGGTTATTGAAGCACATATTACAATAAAAATTGTATGTGTGCAATTCTTGATGATTGCAATTTTTCTCATTATCACGAAAAACAATCACATCAGTCATGAGCAGACTGCAGAACTTAATGCAAAATAAAAATTGTCCGTATCAATTGCAAGATACAAAAGTCAAATAAGATTGCCCTTCTCTCTTCAATAATTTTAACAAGATGAAAATAATACTTCCATATTCTTAAATCCTTTTAATCTTCTTATTGTTTTAAATGTCATCTAACCTGTTGTTGTCATAAATGCATCAAATCCGCAGTCTTCCACAGCAAAGAGTTAATGTTCCCAGTTGTACGAGTCGATATAAATGAGACAACATTGCACAAATAATTCTAAAGATCTTGCAACAATACTGACCGTTTTCCACAAATATTCTATGCAGGAACGAGCAGACACAGAGTGGAAATTCGCCAGAACGAAGCTGTGGATGAGCTACTTCGAAGAAGGTGGCACACTTCCTCCGCCATTCAACATCCTGCCACCGCCAAAATTACTTCTGCGACTTTGCGGTGTCCAAAAGAAGAAGATCAGCCGGGAAAACAGCGATCGCATGCGCGCGAACGATTCCAACAAGTAATGGCCTATTCTCGAATACGTTTTACGGTGTCCCAAGACGTTCCGATGACCTCTGAACCCGGATTTAACGAGTTTCTTTACGGTGAGATTGTTTGTCTGTTGGTGATAGGTATAGTGCTGTGATGAGAGCGCTGATATGGCGGTACGTGGTTCATGCACACTCCGAACATGAAATGGACCCGGTCACCGAGGACGACGTGCATGAACTCAAGTCGGACTTGTCCTCTTGGAGGTGCGAATTGCTGGAGGTGCTCAGGAGGAATGGCATGGACATTGCTGGGGCTGATACTAAGGAAAGAAGTGAGTTTCCAATTTGCAATTAACATCAGAATCAGCATAGTAGTCAAAACTTGTTCTTGATTTCTTGTTCCATAACTGTTAAAATTATAGAAACGTTTTTCTGAGAAATTTTTACCTGAACTTCGTTATTCGAAGTTGTCAGGAAGAACGCCGCATGTCACATACTCTTACTTTCGACTTAGTGCCGTTTAAAGATTTGATCACTAATGCTTTGACATGGGACATCGGTTAAATTGCATTATTTTTTTGAGCCTTTCGAATTTGTTTACATGACTTTTTTTTTGGTAAATGCGTAAATCCTATATTATAAAGCTCAATTAATGTATAAACTCAAATTTTTTGAAATTGTGACATGCGTCGTTTTTCCTGGCAACCATAGTTATTACAATGAACATCTTAGGAGATCTGTATGAATTTAATCGTTGCATTGTTATAAAACACTAAGTGTGTTTATAGTGCTCAGTAGTTCTAATGTTAAAAGTGATAAACGAATTTATTTCATTCCAACGATGAACATGTCGATAAAAGACTTCCAAGATTTTTTTTAACCAGAAGATGATTCAAACGTCAAGTAAACGTCAAATATTCTCACTCTGTACCTCCTAAAAAGACAAACAAGCTAAGTTGTTAACATTCATATTTCCCAAATGAAATATATGCATAATTATATCAACAGAGGGACATGGTTTATTTGTTCGAATAGTGTGTTCAATATGTGGTTCATTATTCCAGCATTTCCATGTATTAAAAACGAGGCTGTAAAAATATTTTCTATGGCAATCAATAACTATGAACATTTCGAAATGAAACACAACAAGGAAACGTAACAAATAATTGTATATGTGTCTGGTTTCTGGAACTGTTACAATACTGATCGTCATGATTGTCAACCAGCTGTCCTAGGGAAACGGATGAAGGTCTGGGAAAGAAGATTGATGAAGGATTTCCATGTGGCAACGCAAGTGCAAGGATCCATCGACATCGAAGCCGAAGCGAAACTTCAGCCGCCAATAGAAGGCGAAAATAACGTCGCAAGGTGGAAGAGGATTGCTAAACTGGTCGTGCAGCAATCACCTAACCATCGCTGGACCCAGGTAAAATATGAATACAGTGGAACTCCATTTATATGAACTAAATACTAGCAGCGCCTGGTTAACTGAACTCTCGCTGAGCGAAATCCTCTTGCATGAACACGAACTCCTATCAAAGGAACGAAACGTCATAGTCAGTAGTGGGAGACAGGTGGACTCTTATTATACAGGGTGGGGCACTATAAACAAGTCACCTGAATAACTCGCTTGCTTTTGAAGATAGAAGAAAATGCATCAAAACAAACTTACTTGATATCGAGGCGATCGTAATCTGATGTCATTAATTTTTTTATAGGTGGAGACGTCAAGGAGATATGAAGGTCAACTCTGTTTTTTTAAATGGAACAGTATGGTTTTTTATTTACATTCTGATAGTGTGTTTCAAGACGAATACAGTGACCTATTATGAAGGTCATTCAAGGTCACGCAAGGTCAACTGCAATAGAAAATAAAGTGTCTCAAAGCACTCTTCGAACACTCCGACGATTTACATGTAACATTTTATTTACGTATTCGCTGCTACTTCAAGTGTTCAAAATGACGACCTTGAACTTGAAATTGGTCCATATTTCATTGGTGGCACGCAAAATAGTCATAAATACGACAGAATCTTAACACTTAGCCGACCGATCGGGTAGATCTACCCATTTCCAAGCGACAAAAAAAATGTTTCAGACAAAATTGACTTGTTTTTTCCGGTAGAATCTAAATATGTAACATTTTATAGGGGGGTCCATTTAAAATTACAAAGGTACCTCCCCTCCCCCATAAAGGGGAAGGGAGGACACTTCACGTTTATGTAGTCAGAAAGGCCCTTCAGTTCCATGCAATTTAAGACTAAGAACTTTAAAATCGATGGCATAGTTTTCGAGATATTGAGCTGTTCAGAGTTATGTGGGCCACCCTGTATTTTGTCAAGGACAACATTCTGAACAACTTTTGTCATTACATCTACCCGGTGCTCGAACGCAGTTTCCGGGAGAATTGCAAAAAACTATTGGTAGTACTAAATTGAATTTTCCGTATTCGCGCACGCTCCGTGGCAACGTACGCCTGCACCAGCGCGGCGCGACGTCTGTTTTAGACTAAATTACTGTTTTTGTAAACACGTTGTGGAGATCAGAAAGAAAACAGGGTTTCACTCTGGTCATACATACATACACAGGGTGTCCCACATAAATGGGAACACCTAAATATCTGTCGTATTTACAGTCCTATCAGAAAACTTCGGAGGTCAAAGTGACACTATTGCAGGGGGCAAATGTAATGGTAAAGAAAAACATTTTTTATGTCGTGTTTTTTAATGAAATTTCAATTACAATTTTTTATGTCGTGTTTTTTTAAATGGAATAGTATATTTTTTTACGATAGCATGATAGACAACAAAAAACTGAATTTAGTGGATACCAACTTTTTGACCTTGAAATGACCTTGAGCAAGAATAATCGTGTTGGAGCGGATAAAATGTGGAAGTTTAAAACTTACTTGTTTCAGCAAAGATTACGCGTTGTTAACGGCGGGTTGACCATTACATATCATAATAAATGTTCGAAATGTTGACCATCCTCATATATGCAATATTGCAATTGTGCATTAAATGATCTGAAAACTTTAAAATCGATGGCATAGTTTTCGAGATATTGAACTGTTCAGAGTTATGTGGGCCACCCTGTATATGAAGCATTCGATTATGTGAACCAACTTGTCTTCCGACAGGTTCATACAAGTGGAGTTCTACTGTATAAAGAAAACATTTAGTCTCTATCGCTATATGAATGAATGAAATTTCAGGTGGTTAATAGCGCCCTCAGGAGCTCGCAGATCGGCAAAAGCAACAGTAAAGCGTCCTTCCAGAGTCAGAAGAACTTGAAGATCGCCATGGAAGAGGCACAGAGGCTATCTAGCAAGAGTCCTGTGCCTCCTGTGTCGCCTATCGAACTGCCTGGGAGCACTGCTTCGACGATCCTGCATGTCCTCCAGGATATTGTAGGGACCGACGAAGTTCCGAAGGGTTCGCATCCTAATCCTCCGAGAATTACTCTTCAGCAGGACCTGACTCCGTCAAATGTGAAGGTAAAATTTGAAAAAGTGGTATCTACTTGAAGATGTAAAATCGATCGAGGTGAAATTCTTTAGCATCCTTTGGAATAATTTCATGAAACCTTTAATGAAAGCACGAGGTATTGTTAAACAGACACAAGAATTTTCATATTTGTTAGCACTTTCGAACGTATTTTTTTCACAGCCGAAGCCCGCGGCGTCGATGGACTATGTCGACGAGAAACCCATTAAATTTGCGCCAACTGTACCGCAACGCACGCCGACGCACGCCGTCAAAAGGAAGTCCGCGAACTCCCAAACGGCTGGCAACCAACAATCGACTGGTAAGAATTTTATATCTTCTATTTTTCTGGGGGGGGAAATGCTAAATAAAATTTCCGAGAACGTAAGTATTTTTCACCTTCATGCGAGAATATGTTCCTGAGACTGTGAACCCGCTGTAAAACTTGCAGAACACTAATTTCATCATGATTTTACAACGGATGAGATGCAATCATTTTTTAAATTATAAACTTAACACTTTATCTACCAGAACTCGATCAAAATTAATCTGCATCAGGAAGTAGCCTAGACATCTTGTTTTAAAAAGTAATCCCAAAATCTTATTAGCGAAGAATTATTATTGACCAAGATAAATAAGTTGGATTACAAACATAAATGCCTGTTTCAACCCTAAAAATTTAATTATATTGCAAATGCGTATAATTATTTATTGTGGTGAACAGAACTACAATACTCGTAGTCTTTTCAAGAAAAAAAATGATATTGAATATAACCGAAATGATTCATGTTACCATCCAATGAATTACAATACTGAGAACGACTCCACGGTTTACAATTAAAATTGTCACCATTATTAAGAAATCCATAGACAAAACACACAGATTTTTGAAAAGTATTAAATAATCACCACTAACTGGTGTATTAAAAATTGTAATTGCATTTCTCTTCGCAGATGCATCAACAACGTCCACTTATCCGAGCAAGGCTCTTCTGCCTCCTCGGTCTGCAGAAGAAACCAACGTTATTGCAGACTCTACATTACCAGCATCGGATTGTAAATTAAATAAATCGCGGCTGAAGACAAGTTTAAGTCCCAAACGACACATCACGTCTCAAGACAAAGAAAGACTCGTGGACACCGAGTCCAAATCGCCGCGACCTTCAAACGCTAGATCACCTCGAAGAGGTGCCTGGTTGTGAAACATGGAATCGCATAATTATCAACTCTTCGGTGGACCTGGGACCACAGCTGCAGTTCTATTAATTGTTTATCTGTATTAATATAATTGAAAATTTAGAAAGACTCACTGTGAGCAAAAATTAATCTCGAATTCGGTAAAAATGAATATTAACTATCATTTTAATTGAATTGTATTATTAAAGTCCACATACAGTCACTCCCATTAATATTCGTACACTCTTAAAAAGACGATAACTTGTTTAATATTGGACCATACGACCTGGTCTTTTTTGAGAAGTTAGAATAATTAGTTTACTACATGACGTGAAAAAGAAATTTTAAAGCAATTGCAATTGGTCGGTATTGCAGAGAAAATACTAAAAGTTGTGTTTTGCAATTTTTTTATGTGGCTTATATTGAAAATTTAAAACATCCATTTTGTAGATATGTATCAATTGTATACATTTTCAAATTTTCATCCAATTTGGATTACGTGGAAAACAGCGACAGACATCGAATGACCATCTTCAAACAGTTGTAGCTCATTGCAACGTTTGCCGATTTTGGTGAAATATTCAGAGTGTATACAGTTGACACAGATCTACAAAACGTATTTGTTGAATTTACAATATGGTCCCACATAGAACAGTTATAAATAACAATTTTGGTAATTTCTTTGTAATTCCGACCAATTACAATTTTTTCAAAATTTCTTTTTTTCAACGTGTAGTAAATTAATTGTTCTAACTTTTAAAAAAAAAATCCGAGTCACATGATCCAATATTAAAAACGTAATCGTCGCTTAGAGTGTACGAATATTAATGGGAGTGACTGTAAGGGTGAAATAGGCATGTCTCGAACATCGTGTTGTTACCGATCACGAAGCCGTGTTAATTTTTCTATTACCGGAGATTAAAATATAGAATTAGAAACGATGGACACAAGCGCTCTGAAACATTTTTGTCATACGCTAATAAATGGGCATGTAAAGGGCAGTAGTGTGTTCGTTCTTTATTTCTTAAAAAATATGTACCAAATAAACCAGTTTCGATCAAACGAAATCCAGACTTACAGCTAAAAGTATCGTGTATGTATATTTTCTCCGCTTGTGGATACTGAAGGTGTGTATCGTCGCTCGACGAAGCAGACGGTACAGAAAGAAAAAACAAACAACAACGGCGCTGAAAATTAATACGGGCGTGTCGAGAAGAAGAATCGAATTCGTGGAATTGACAAAGAGACAAATGGGGGGAGAGAGAGACCGCCGCCATTTGCGATACTGAAAAGTCCAATTCAGGTTTCTCCCGTAATAATTCGAATACTGTGGATCGACGAGTTCGATTAAAAAGACTACGTGCTTTAAGCAGCTTGCACGACCTTGCTCTGCGGACCCTTTTGCGTGGAATTGATTTTATCCCCTAACGACAACGCCATTCCTTGGCTCTTTGCTCGGATGCGAATATGGCCGACCACAGGGGCGTCTGGCTTGTTCAGTGGCTTCTCGATGGACATGTTCGCTAATGCATCCTCGCCGAATATCGACTTTGCGTACATGTTTGCAGCCATGAAACCACATTGGCCAGAAAGCGCCTGAAACATTCAAACATTGCAGTTGCGCGCTAAAATATTACACGAACTAGGTACGGTACCTTTTCTGGAGTTAGACAACGCATGTTCGTGGACTTCAGTAAATGGGCAAGATACTCTCTCAGGTCCGACAACGTGGTATTTACAGACACCTTGTTCTCCCACTCGAACTCCGCCCACATTTGCCGAAACTCGGCATCGGTGCACGTTGCTGGGACTATGTAGTCCATGATGTCGATATGTATGTCGTTCAGGACTACCACACTCCTGTCGGATCCAGCACCGGACACGTCGTAAACTGGAAATAATTAGTTGAGGTCAGCAGACATTCGCGGACATTCAAGGTTACAGGAAGACCATGATGAATCTTTCTGAAATTGTACTATACTATTGAAGTAACTAAACAAATCCTCTTTTCTCAAATGCTGTACAGGATGTCCCACTATTGGTTTTGTGTTGACCTCAGCTAACACATTGTAGCAATAAAAATATGTAGTTACATACAAAAGAAAAAGGTCGATGACTTTGAAATCTTGAAAGAAATGATTTTGAGGAATATATTATTCCCACCATAATATGTTTCACCTCGAACCAAATAATTTGTCCTTTTGACTTTTCGCGTAGCATACAAAATAGCAGAAATATCGTCTAGTAACCGAGTTAGCGTAACATCCTGTATAATAGTTTATGTACATTCTCTTGCCAAGAAAACTATTCTAGCTTAAAATGCAGTATTGAAGTGAGTAGATGTACCTATATTTCCAAATATGATTCCGTTTTCCGTGGAGGCCACCTTCACGTTGGCCTTGATGCTAGCAAAGTCCCTAGGAGCGAGCACTATAGGCTGTGGCCTCTCGACAAGCTTCAGATCGCCCATCGTCGCCAGCTCCAGAGTGCAATTCTGAAGAGTGTCTTCGGTCTGGTTCACAATTAATACATCCAGTACGATGTCGTACTGGTTAACATGAACCAGGGCTTCCGCGTAAACAGGATCCGAGAAACCGGTTAACTGGGTGACCTTGCTCAAAGCACTGGGGGCTGGTATATCTCCACTAGCCCCGGGTCTTCCGGCAACGGCAGCGCTGAGACTCTGCTCGAACATGTCACCGGCTCCACCCGTTAGATCCGATCCACGACTCAACTGCAGGAACTGTATGGCGTCGTCCACCTGGACTGTGTTACCCGGCTTCTCTTTAGCCTGTGGAAATCGAAAGGCAAAATCACAAGAGCGTTAATTTTGACTCCGGCCTTAGTTCTATGAAAAAACGGTTGCTGCACCGAATACCTTCTGATTCTGCGAGTCTTCCTCCGCTTTAGCCGTCAACATTCTGCCAAGAGCATCGCGACAGCCCTCGATGAAGACGTTTTGAACAAGCGGCGTAGGGCAGGCTAGAGATCTCAAGCAAAGAGATAATCGTTCAGCGTCGTCGTGTGTCATCGCCTTCGCGGGTAAACCTGAGCGGCCCAGTTGCAACACGCTGGTCATTATCAACATCGACTCGGCTTGCATGCGATTGCTCGCTTGGATATCGTTCTCGAGGCCCTTGTAGCGGAGCGCCAACTTGGCTAAGGTCGTGGCTAAGGATGCGCCGATGAAGAAGTCGCCGTCCATCATGTACTGAACCAGTGCTGGACGTTTCTCCTCTTTGTTGCCTGGATAAAATAATTTGGAGTTTGTAATTCAACTCACCTACCGCGTTAAAACAAGCTATTCGAAGCTATTTCGACTCCAAAATTCAGATGTTTCATCTGATCTAGAATACTATCCCTACGCATGACCTTTGTCATTTTGTTCATATGAAATGGAGTATATTTAGTCATCCCACATGTGAGCGTTTACCAATTTATTAAACGCAAGTAGTATGATCTATTGTAGTATGATAATTAGACGGATTCTATGCATTTATGACAGTAATGAGTAGGTCAAATACAAAAGAGTAAAAACATTTAAAGAATTCGAACATACTGTAGTCAAATTTCAACTCATTGAAATGATTAAGAAATAATTGTCTATGTTGTTTCTAGATATCTCAGTCAATGAAGATGATTTTTATTTTGCATAAACATTCGCGGTCTAATAATAATTTTTAGTGGTGCCTCAGAGGAGACAGTAGAGTACGAAGAGTTTAGGAAGACACGTACTGGTAGATGCAGCGCTGAATGCACTCTGGGTCGCATAAGTTCCGTCCGACGTGACCAACTGTGCAGGAGCGGCTGGAGTGGTTCCATCTTCCGACTTCTCTCCAGCTTGACGCTTATTCTCAGCCTCTAACAGTGGTAATTCGCCTAAGGCAGCTCGTATGCGACTCATGAAGGCTCCGATGTCTTCCTTTGTTGTAGAGTATTCGCCCAAAATCCATAATGCCGCTCTGTGTACCTTTACCGATCTGATATGTGGGAATACCTGCAGGAGAAAGTATGTTCTACCGTTAGCCTAATCTGTTCAAATGTGAAGTGTCATTTAGAGACAAGGATTTAAAACCGGTATGATTTTGGTACCGGTATTGTGTCAACAAAGCTATACCAAAACCGACATCGTACCGAAATGCCTGAATACCGAAAACCGAAATAAACACCGATATTTTTCTGCTTTGTTTTGGTATCTAGGTAAAAATTGCCTTAACCCTTGTATAGCCAACCGGGTAGCCGGCTACCCATTTACTGCGTTTCTTTCAACAATTTTTAATGGCATTCTAAAAATATTACAAAACTGTATAATGCCGGTATTTTACATTTCGGTACAAGTTCCTGCTTAGTGATACTTACTTCAAGTAGTTTTTCGACAATGAGTGGTCTAAGATTCTCGAATCTCTGAATAGCTTCACGGATGAACACCAGAACATCTGTCGCCGCGGCTTCGTTGTTCTCTGACAGGAAGTCTGTCAACACAGGAATCACCGTAGCCGCTACGTCAGAGAATTTGATGGAGCAGGCGTGCAACGTTCGCACGAGGAGCTGTCTGTATCTGCCGGCGTCCTCGTGTTCCCCGCCAACAGTTCTTAATACTTCCTTTTTCAGGAGCTGTACCATCTCCTCTATCGTACGAGTGGTTACCAAGTCCATGGCCAGAGCTAACGTTTTAGTTCTGACCTCTAAGGCTGGCGAACCTGAAGCGATAATACTTTTAGTGATTTCTCAACTATTGCAACACGGTTCCTTTATCATTTCGAAATGTACCTAGAACTCTAAGCACGTCCATAACTAGATCTTGGAGAACTCTTTCGTAAACAGGACTCTCCTTCATCGCGATTAAACGATCCAGCACGATCAGCTTAACGTTGTTGTCGCTTTCTTTGACAACCAGTTCAATGTAACAGGAGGCTGCGGCTTTGATCGCTGTAGGTGCGTTGGACAGAGTCACCAAGGTACCGGCTGCTTCGTAACGCACTGCGGCACTCGGGGAGTTCAATAAACTATAAATGCATCTAATGAAACGTGCTCTTTCTGATGGATTTGCTAGACACACCTGTAAATATGAACATATTTGTTAAAACTAGATAAGAAACATTCTAAAGGCTGTTGGCTGTTTAATTGCATCGCACATGAATGACACCATACAAACATCAACGGATTTATATTATTATATAATAGTTCAAACGAGAACGCTATACGTAATAGCACAGCATCAGTATTCCCCTTTCATCCTTTTTCCTCCTCTTGGTAGGACTGAATACGTTTGCATTGGTCTGATGTCATTCATATACCTTAAAGCGTACACATACCTTGTATATTAATTCAACAATAACCAGCTGCAATATATCACCGAAGCTGGGCACTTGGTCCAAACAAGCAGCTAGATAAGCCAGCGCCTTATTCTGATCAGCATGCAACAACATCAAAAATGCGTTTCTCCTACAAGACATGTCCTGTTCTCCTTCTAAATATTTGGCTATTAATTCTGGGGCGTCAGGAATGAGGAACTCGAAGTTCCTATAAATTGTAAAAATAGCCAGCACAGCGTTGCGTCTGACATAGGAGTGTCTGTGCTCCAAACAAGTAATAATTGCAGGCATCAGTGGCTCCAAAAGTTCCGGCTCTTTCAATTTACAAAGGAATCTGTAAAATACAAAACTCCGTTGCACTTGTTCATACTTCAACTGACAAAGAAATTTATTTACTATTATATCAGTGCAAAATTTGTGCTCGATTTCATATTAAAATACAACACACAGAATCGTGCTGAATCGAGCACAAACTTTTGCACTGACCAAATAGATTAATACCTCAGAGTCGATCCCCTGACAAATTCATTTGGATGCTGCAAGTCCTTCCTATAAGCGTCGCAGACTAAAATCATCTCTTGCAGCAACTTGCCATCGGAAGAAGTTTTTGGAACAATCTCCCAGAATATTAAAAGAAGCTTCTTAATCGTATGATCCTGCAGAGGCAGGACAAATCTGATGATAGTCATCAGGAGTCCTGGCAGACGTTCTCCGCTCAGGATCATGTGAATGGTCTTCTTAAGAGCATCGATTTTTGTCTGGACATTGCCCTTCTCGAGATCCTGCTTCAATTGGAGCTCATTGAGTGGCTCTGTGTCGGTTGGAATGTTGATCAATGTGTAACAAGGTTGCTCTGCAACTGTGCTCATTTTTACTACTTCTGTACAATCTGCCGGGAAAAATTTTCTCTTACGAACTGTAAAATTAAAAGGTAAATTAAGAAAATTAGGATAGTTTAAAGTATAATTCTTTATTCAACAATGAGAGATAGGATAGTGCGACCGTTTTATTTATAAAATTGATGGACATTGAGGTTATGTTGACCTCGGGTGTGTATTTTCTGTCACTCGCAACGATAGTAATCTGGTAGGTGTTGATCACATTTGACATACCTGATCACGATAAAATCGTGTGAAAATGAAATACAACGATATCTTCCCAGTGGTCAACTGTCATTTATACAAATCCGGAAACAAGGGAAGAGCATACGTGTCAAACCCCTACATCAGGGGACTACTGAGTGACTGAGCTACGTGTAGGTAGCGCCACCGTTCGTATCTTCCACGTAGAACTCTTTGAAACTCTCACGTTGTTTGTTTTATAAAATTTCCATTAAATAATATCGATTAGGCAATTTAACTGTTCCTACCCTCCTTATTATCTCCACACTCTAATAATACAATTTTAAATTTAAGTGTCATCACGATTTCAGTATGAATTCCATGTTTTATTACTACATAATTGATAGTACTCTGTAATGAAGATATTAATATAGAGAATTTATTAATTTCTGTATGAATGATACGTTGTGTTAAAACATAATAAAAATTACTAAAAAATGAAGATATAAATATGGAACATATGTTTTACTAATTAAAAATTTAACTGTTCCTTATCTCATGTGTTATATTCAATCAAAATAAAAGGACTGTGTAACGAAGATATTAATTTCGAGGGCGTACAATAACAATTAAAAATAACAACCTCTGCATGTTATCTGTTGTGAAAAAATCATTGTTTGCTTCTATTGTAACAAACTGCAATAATAACGTTGGTCAAACGCAACAGATAAGTAATAATGCTTTAACTGAAGCGCTACTGACCCAGAAAACAAACTGAACGGAATAGACCTTAACTGGTAACTTACTATGAAGAAACGAATAACTTTGTTTGCGAATTCCTGCCTATGAAAATAGTTACAAAAGCAACTATACGTTCTATCTACAGAAAAAGTCACCAATATCGAACGTCTATAAAACATTTTTGACATAGAATTATTCATCAAAACTGGATACGTCCGCATTAATACACTATTATCATACTTATAGAATATTTCAAACAATTATCCTAAGTGCTGCAAGCATGCGAAAACTTTTCCTCGTTGCTATGCAAAATGCTTCGATTTTTGCTCGCAGCCAACTATCGCCGCGATAAACTCTGATCTATTCGAATAAACTATGAAGACCACTTACAGTTAACATGTGCATTTTTTCGGCTCGCTTAATAAGTAATATTATTTGCTTATGCACAACTTTGACCCAGTAGAAAAAATCTCCAACGGGTCATTGAAGGCAAACATTTCGAGGAAGTAGATTTTCTGGATCATTGGCAAATCAAGATGCAATACATTTATTGCACACGGTACTTGCATTTCGCAAGATTCTCATAGGGAATGTTCATTTTTCTTTACTTTGTAATCCATAAATTTATTTTTTAAAATGAACTGGAATCTATAATTAGGAAGTTGCATTCACTGCTAAATTTCCACCTTGAAGAGTTTCACAAAATTAAAATAATTTATTAATTTTCATATAAACATGCATTAAATACACACATTGATCACATGGGGGGGGAGGGGTAGAAGTCCGACTGTAAGGCACCCTTTTTATTTAAAATACAATAAAACTATAATAAAGAATCGTAGGTCACGTTTTAAGTTCAAGGACGTGAAACTATAGAGACGTCACCTTTTACAATAAACTGAAACAGAATAATGTAAGATGTTTTTACATAAAATTACAGAAGAGAAGATCAATAATTTTTTGATTATAATTCAGAAATCCTTTAATCTAGTGGAGTAGTGTAATATAATTATACTGAGGATGTTATGTATTTAAGATAAAAATGATTGATTAAAATATCAAATCGTAAGGACATTTAAAAAACTTAAAAATATTATAAAAATCTCCTCTATTTATCAGAATGATCGGTAGAAGAAACACATTTTTATTTAGCTTTTGTTTCTCACAATCAATTCAGACAATTTTCATTAGCTGAAGGTCGGCAGTCTGGCAGTAATGAGAGCTATTAAAAAATGAATGATTCGCGACGGATTCCATGATAAAATGATGGAAAATGATAATTTGCCGCACCCTAAGCATTTTTTAGATTCCATCACGATGTCGGGCCGTTTTGATTACGTCAGACGAAATTAGCGACTAGACCATCATCGGTGCCCTCGTGTGTGACGGCTAATTGCAAGCGTCTCGACGCGACTCCGGAGCCAATCTTCAATTGTTTCCCGTCTCTCTCTTGCCTACTTTTTTCGATTAACTTCTATTGCACCGGGCATTGCATCGTGTCTGCACACAAAGGGGGTCACACACGCGTTCTCAACTCGCCGATGTCCCCCCTTTCCCGCCCTCTCTCTTTCTCTATTCTCTGTCCCGTCATTACACGGAGGTTTCTCGGAGTTAAGATAATGATCGGAATCATCGTTATTGAGCCAAAGTGTTTCGCGCTTGTCACGTTGGCCGGCGGCTTCTTGTGCAGGGTACAGGCCGTTGTCGTTTCGCTTAATTGCCTGTTGAATCACAGATGAAATTTTGATGTACACTGACCGGTGTTTAATTTCACGCCCCTGCTATTCCACTGGAAATTAGAGTTTACGACGGTCTCCGTCGTGGTCGGCCTCTGTCGAATTATTTTCAATTATCCGATACCCACCGGCTCACTCTATGGCTGTACGATTCACAGAACGTTTAAAAAAGAAATATTATTGATGGTTGCAACGCGGATCGCCAGGGTTAATCTACGTTCTCTGTATTAACTGCAAGATGCTGAAGCTACAGATGTTATTTCTACTATTAATTGGTAGAACGTTTTCAAAATAATTTAATGGTATATAATGGTATAGATGTAATTATGATGTTACACACTCAATTACAACACGAGGTATTTAATCAGTTTTTAACACTGAACCTACCACGTTCAAATGTTCGGTTTTGTATTCTACAATTATTGAAGCTATAAAAGTGTATTAATGGAAAATAATGGAATAAATTTACTTGTCGAAGCGTCTATCGTAATCAAAATTAGGGACAATCTAAATAAATTTACTGCTGTCATTGTTATAAAGCTATAGTCACCAGGTACTTTTAATGCTTGGTAAGTTTAATGTTAATATTCAATCCAGACCATCCTAATTAACGCAATGCAACCGTATTCAATTCAGACGCATCATATTCGATCCGGACAGAATATAATTTCAGCTAGAGGCAAAAAAAAGAACTTCATTCTGACCTAACACAGTTGAGCCAGACCTATGATACTTAACCCAGACCTAGGATACTTGACTCTGACCTCACATATTTAAATCGAACCTAACCCACCAGAACCAGATTTAACAGAACGGCTTTCAACTATGTATCTTGAGGTGTCTTCAGAATTTCAATATTGAGACCAAGACAGAGGATATTTCGCATAATTGGCACAGACGAGGCAGTCTAATGAATTCAGCCTACAAACCTAACTTCAATCTAACGTACCCTAAATTAGAGAAATATTACCATACCCTCGAGGCATGTAAGCTGTTCATACACACTTAATGAAACTTCATTACGAGACATTAAATAAGACGATTCTTCTATTTACAATTATTTATTGCTTATCAAAGTTGTGGAAGCTGGCAATATAAAAATGAAATATATACCGACTAACGAAAACCCAGCGGATATTATGACGAAAGGACTGAAACCAGTAATACAACGAAAAAACTTGAAGTTTGTAAATATAATATAAAATGTAAAAGGAAATAATATAAATGTCGCAAAAGTGGGGGAAATTGTGAATTAATTTGCTCCATTTGGATTTAAACACCCAGTATATGGAAGCAGAGCCTGAGATTTCAAGTGGTTTATAAAATAATAGAGAATCATTCTTTCACGACATGCGATATTGATTTATTAGGATAGCGCATTCCTCACTCTTCTGATAAACTCCGTTCTGTTAAGATGTACATTATATTTTCCTTACAAATTGTGTTTTAAATAAATTGTTCTTTGTTCAATGATCTTTGGGTTGCTTGATCTTCTACCGCAATCTAAATCTCCCACAAAAGTGTACAAGAAAGAATATATATAGCTAAAATAAAGATGTTTTAAAAAGTGCCATTTTTATCTCTTCATGTAATTCCTATTAATTGCAATTTTTTAAAAATCTGTTTTGCATCTGATTTATTAAATCAATGTTTCTAATTACTCAAAAAAGGTCAAGTGGTTTGCTTAAATTTTGAGAAAGTTTTCGGATTTAAATGGCGAGCGAATACTTTTGTGCTGCCACTGTAAATGCTATCGAAAAACTTGTGTAATTGGTACGTTAGAAGAAATAAGAGAAACAAGGTAATTATAATGTAAAAGACGTGAATAAAATTACTTACATATAATATTATTGAAATACAAAAATTGCATTGTAATATTGGAGAGTGTATACTGGATGTCCACTACATTAGAAAGGTACATAGAAAAGAATGTCTTGATTCAAGTGAACATTGGTGCATCGCAGTGCTAAGAATTCTTCGATTTTTGCAAATTTCAAAATACTGTAGATGTCCTGCTAAAAGAAGAAACAGCGACAAAAAAATGTTGTGGAAACCTTTAAAAATTTCCTTTTTATAAGCGCCACAGGAGCGCCAGAATTTAATAATGCAGGTTTACAAACAAAAATTGCGAAATGTCGCGTTAATGCAACGATAGGTTCTAATGAGTTAACATGAGTTCTACTTTTAAGTGGCCTTAATGATACTTTAACGATACATTGTTAAACATCAATAAAGATATCATTAAATATCAATGAGACATCGATAAGACATCGATAATCCATAGTCATGCCCCTAGTTCGTACACATTTAACGAACCTTATTAATAAACAACGGATTTTATTGATTCTTGATGATACATGATAGTGCCACCAATTATTATGTATTTTCAATAAAAAAAATTACAAACGTTACTGAAATGTGTATAAATTATTGTCCCCAAGAGGTATTCTAATTTTCTAGTACAATATCTCCTAAAGGACATCGAAACACGGTTTAAACTAGAACACACTCTTAAAGGTTGAAATAAATTTGATTTGCTATCCAATAAAATATTGGAGAAGCTATCCAACAAAGCTACTCAATAAAATATTGGAAAAGCCATATTTCTCTTCAGCATAGCAAGGAGCCTGCCAATATTTCTGTGCTGTCTTTGTACGCGTCACGAACGTTGGAACCGCAACATAAATATGTCACACACCTATACACCTAAGGGCTAATACATCCAGGAAGCCATACTGTCGTCAAAAGCTCAAGTTTATGATTATTGCCCACGTCTGCTCGGCTGAAAAGTTTCCGGTTTCCAATTTCTTTAGAATCGCTTGTCATTATTCAAACACAAGCTACAAAACATATTTTTTAAATTTTCAATATAGGCCCACATAAAGAAATTGTAAAAAACAACTTTTAGTATTTTCTTTGCAATTCCAACCAATTAGAATTTTTCAAAAATTTCTTTGTCGCGTCATGTAGTGAATTAATTATTCTAACTTCTCAAAAAAAAAATCCAAATCATATGGTCCACTATTAAAAAAAGTTATCGCCTTTTTAAAAGTGCCCCAATATTAACCGTTTGAGACCCAGGGGGTATAGAAAAAACACTGTCGAAGAATCCCAAACAGCGCAACCGCCCTTTCTCTAAATGACTACGAAAATAGCGCTTGTTTTATTTTATTTTGTAATGTATTATTGCATTATTATAGTATTATTCTACCTATTGTAAAATGTACTATTTACATTAAAAGGAGCTGTGTGATGTACTTGCGTCAGTAAATCTGAGCGCGCGACTTCGACAATCGGTAACGCACCGTCAGTTGTCCACAATGCTCGAAATGTGCTGGGTTTTCTCGACATAAAATCTCAACAGCGCGATCGCGCTGCTTTGGGACTCAAACGGTTAATGTGCTGGAATGTATGTACCGAGGGTTGCGACTCGTACCATAAATTTTCGATTACCAATTAGAAATAACATCAGTGTCCTTCACCCTCTTCATCCAAACAGCTACTAACGAATCAGCACAGATCCGACAAAATACACGCCCACATCGACATTTTAAAAGTACAAGACTCACAACACTCGGCAGACATTCTCACAGACATTCGTTCTCGTATATCCTCCACATTTTCCGGAAGTAGACTACAGTTTCCCTCACCCTTTTCATTCAAACAGCTATTAACGAATCAGCAGGCTTCCGACAAAATACACGCCCAGATTGACATTTTAAAAGCCCAAGACGCACAACACTCACCACACCCTTTCTCATAGACATTGGTTCTCACATACTCGCCACATTTTCCGAAAGTAGACTACAGTTTCCCTCACCCTTTTCATTCAAACAGCTACTAACGAATCAGCACACATCCGACAAAATACACGCCCACATCGACATTTTAAAAGTCCAAGACGCACAACATTCACCACACCCTTTCTCATAGACATTGGTTCTCACATACTCGCCACATTTTCCGAAAGTAGACTACAGTTTCCCTCACCCTTTTCATTCAAACAGCTATTAACGAATCAGCAGGCTTCCGACAAAATACACGCCCACATCGACATTTTAAAAGTCCAAAACTCACAACACTCGGCACACATTCTCACAGACATTCGTTCTCACATTTTCGCCACATTTTCCGGAAGTAGATCTGTCCAGTATTTTGCCATAAGCAATCTCATCGTACTAAACTCAAGCGATTCGATCTTCCTCGTGCAGAAATCAAATTCCTCGAGTACGTGAGCACGCGTTCGCACGTCACAAAAGTGTCGTTCCACCTGTTAGCGGTGTTCCGACCCCGGCAGCGTTTGCTTGTTGACGATAACGAAATTATACGAAACTCGTGCGGAACGTGACGGTCACACAAACAGATCCGATTGCAGAAACGTGTCCGTGACACGTCCCTCCGGAATTAAAAACTGCGAAGGACCAGTCGGTGACTCGAGTTCTCCAAGGACCAGCCGATCGGCCATCTCGGGTGGCCATCTGTCGCGTAAACAACAATTAACCTCCTTTTAGTTAAAGCCGCCTCGTTTACAATGCATCGTCCGTTGCAAATCATCCGCGTCGCGCTTTTCGCCGTTGCGCTGCGCGCCGCGCTCGTAGCGCACGCCGCCCCGGACCGTTTGTCAACACAACCGGACTCCAGGCTACCCTTGACGTGCAAGAACATCGCTAGGGACGTGCTCATGAACAGCTGCAAGGGACCGAGGGCCAAGAGATCTGTCCAGAACATGGACCTTCAGGATATGGAGGAACAATTCAAGATCGGTAAGTCTACCGTTATGTTATGCACCGATTTTTGGAGGACCGAATTTTCCTTTCTAGTTTGAAACGAAACCTTATAAGACCTGATAACAGATGATTGACATTATACAGGGTGGCCCACATAACTCTGAACAGTCAATATCTCGAAAACTATGCCATCGATTTTAAGGTTCTTAGTCTTAAATTGCATGGAACTGAAGGGCCTTTCTGACTACATAAACGTGAAGTGGCCTCCCTTCCCCTTTAACGGGGGAGGGGAGGTACCTTTGTAATTTTGAATGGAACCCCTTATAAAATGTTCCATATTTAGATTCTACAGGAAAAAACAAGTCAATTTTGTCTGAAACATTTTTTTTGTCAGATACTTCCACGATGAGATATAACAGTTTGAAGTTTCGAGTTGTAGGTACTTGAAGCTCTCGGAAATAGCGTTATGGAATTATAAGCGTTTGAGTCCTTTGCTTATTCGTGAAGAAATAAAATGTACTTTAAATTAAATGTTCAAAATGTCCACCACGGGCTTGTAAACATTTATTTACTCGAAACATCAAAGTTGTTCTAACATTTTTTAACATTTCGGGAGTCACTGAAGCGCAAGCGTCACGTATTCTTTGTTTCATATCCTCTTTTGTCGTCGGTGGTTCAAACATAACTTTGTCCTTTACATATCCCCATAAGAAAAAATCTAATGGTGTTAGATCGGGGGATCGAGGAGGCCATTGACGAGGTCCCC
The DNA here is from genome assembly GCA_913789915.3 of Sphecodes monilicornis. Taxonomy (NCBI): domain Eukaryota; kingdom Metazoa; phylum Arthropoda; class Insecta; order Hymenoptera; family Halictidae; genus Sphecodes; species Sphecodes monilicornis. Next base: position 21,728,599 of record OU565296.1, read on the forward strand.
CACGACCTATCCATTTGTTCCCAAATTTTTCGTTCAAAAATTGCCTGGTGATGATTGCAAAATGTGGAGGAGCGCCGTCTTGTTGGAACCACATTTCTCTTCTAACGTGCAGTGGCACATCTTCCAAAAGCGCAGGCAAATGATTTTTTAATAAATCACAATAACTTGCAGATGTTACAGTTTCTTGAAAAAAATAAGGTCCAATCGCAAAATCTCCTATTAGGCCACACCAAACATTTAAAGACCATCGATGTTGAAAGGGAACACATCGCATCCAATTTGGGTTTTCCACGGCCCAATAATGCAGATTATGTCTATTTACATGCCCTGAATTCATAAAAGTGGCCTCATCGGAAAAAAGTATTCTGCACAAAAAGTCATTTTCCACAACACCCTGCAGCCACTCACAAAACCTTACGCGGTGATCGTAATCTGCTATCGAAAGCTCTTGTGATAAAACCATGTGATATGGATGATACTTTTGCCGTTTCAAAATTCGTTGAATCGATGAACGACTAATATGTGATGTTTGTGCAAGTGTACGTTGACTAATATGAGGATTTAATGTAATTGCACCAAGAATACTAGTAAATCGGCTAATAAAATCGGGTTTGTTTTCTAGATGCGTCAGACCTGCCATCGGAAGTGTCACACGTGTCACAGCAGAAACGGCAATGGGGTATGGGACCATACTCTGGCATGGGACGATATCCTGGCATGGGGGCCATGGATATGGCCAGCAACTATCACAACACTGATATTGAGACTCCGTTCTTCGATTTTCAAGATAATCAGGGTAGCCAAATGTTCCAAGAACAAACTGGAGGCGGTGGCTTTATGCCGATGCCTTATGGTCCTATGGGAATGTACCCCATGAGAAGATCTGCTGTAAGTAATTATACTTCTCTTGTTATCGTTAATGAAAATGACAATAACTCTTGACTTTAGATTCGAATTTTTATTCTACTACACTGAGTATGTTCTATTTTGCGTCTGCTTGTTGAAAAGACAAAATTGTTTGTAAATAGAAAATAAAATGGATTGAAAATAAAAACAGAACGAGCTATATTAAGAAAAATCGATAGCATTTTCATAAGAAATCTTCGAGTTGATAAACCAAATTTTTCTTAACTGTCTTAATATTTATAAAGTAACTTGTGAAAATGGGAATTTTTAGAAAGATCGATCTGATTTTGCGAAATTTTCATAGACGGTAATGTTAGGTGCAAATTATTAATTGTTTGTTATTAATTGTGTTTCTCAGGACATTTCTGACAAATTTCTGGGTTACGAGCTGTCTCCGGAGGAACTCGAAGAGCTTCACGAAGAGATCGGTGAACGAATGCCCAGGAATTCGAAAGATACGAACAAAAAGATCTTCATGAACGTGGCCGCGAAATGTTGTCCGAACGCGAAACTATGTTATGAAAATCCAAGCCTGATTCCTTGCATGGGATATTGATATCGATGGCATTGGATTTCTCAAATATCACTGCCAATAACTGCCATTTTCAACCAACTAGCGATTGAATGTACTTACTTTCTACCAAGTTGTTCATCTTTCTGTTTTAAAAAATAAAAAGGAAAACACCCAGTTTCGTTTCGACGAAAATGTCTAGTTTTACATCAGTTCTAATGTGAACGCAATTGCCCTAAACCTGTACTCGTGGAGACTCGAATTAAAAATAATGAATTTCATCAAGATTTAATACTGTTCTAGTACCATTGATTGGGTAGTGTCCAATATCACAAAGATCGAGAATTTTTTTAAAACCGACGAATAAAGTATCTGTGTCCGTCATAGAAAAATTGGTATTTGCCTATTTTATTAATTCTATTCAAACTAAAAGTTCTACTCTCAAGAATTTTTCATTGTGTGTCTTATCGGAACATAAAATTGGATAATATCTAATATTTATCAGAACGATCGAGAACTGTTTTAAAATAAAAAATTTAAAATTATCGGAATATAAAATATGAAAACCTCTTTTTGAACACAATTCCACGATCCGCGTTTTAAATGAAGCCTATTCAAAAGTATACCAATTACTTCGATCTATGGCTGAAATTTGAATTTATAGAAATATGTAGACTTAAATCAAATTCTAAATTAGAAATTCAAGGTCGGTTGTCTATGTATCGTAACCTAAATTCGTTTGGTTATTTTCAAATATCTTCTTCTCTCTCATTAACAAACTGGCGAATTATTTCACTCGATCGCTTATAAAATCGTGGAGTATAAGTGGCTTTAATTAATCACAGTTATTTGCGTTAGCAACGAGTCATAAAAAAGTCCTAAAGATTTGAGCATACTTTTTTATACAAAACGAATTGACATTACAACCCAATAAGAACAGGAGCAAGGAGATCATGGTAAAAACGGCGCTTCCGGTTAAAAGAGGCTAGTACAGCTGATGCCTCGGTATCATCTGCCAATCCAGCAGGCATTATCTTAAGCTGACACTGCACTCGTACGAAGAATCGCGAGAGACGATGGTCCCGTAGTGGGTTTGCTACTATCATCCAATTTACAAGCGAACCGTGTGCAGCGGTTAATAGCTGTCGCTGTAATGGGCTGCTCGGAAGGGAGTGATGGGATCGAAACAAGCCGGCTGGAGTCCAACGAAACGTTGTCCCAGAAATAGAGATCAGATGGCGACGAGCGTTTTGTCGGTTTGGCTGTCACCATCTAGAACTCCACGAACGCCCATAAAAATTATTTTTGCACTTAATAACCGCGAGACGAGTTCACGAGTCTACATAGACGCGGATGTGGGAACTTTATTTTTAAACATTCTAATTCTCCGAATACACAGGAAATCACTCATCCACTGATTTTGCGTATAACTGCGATTTTTTTTCAACGTAAATTCGCATATTTTTTTTTAAGTATTTTATAGATTAAAATTATAAAAAAAATTAGATTTCTTGGATTTGAAATAACATGCAAGAAGCAATGGCTTTGTTAAGCAAGAAAAGAAGTAAAATAGAAGTAAAATTGTGAATTTTATAAAAATTAGTACAAGGGAATAATTAGATTCTGCCCAATAAAAATTGTATGAAAGTCATCATAAGTTTTTGTATCGAGCAAGAAGAGAAATTATAGATTAATAGGAATTATAAATTGGCATGTTGCATAAATGCATAAAGCACTCTATCAACGAACAATTGCTTACATTATGCTTCTCACGCCAAAGTAAGGAGAAATCAGTCATATTTGCATAATTATATAAATCGTTGTCCTTGAGAAGATATTTTAAGTGGAAAAATATATCGCTGCATTGTTGAAAGTGTGCTAAAATATTCATGAATGCAAAGATACGATACTAAGCTCTTGATTTCGGAATATTTCTTTATAATCACCGCTCAAGACTGAGCGAACTATGAATAAGATCTGCATTTTATGGAATGTTCGGCGACGATGATCGAAAATAGAAAGATTGGCAGTGTTTTATAACGCGTTCGAGTAGGATCGTTTACAAGAGAAACAATTCCGGAACATTGGTCACGGAATTCTTTAATAAAGACCGAGTTCTCCTAGATCTAACGTGTCTCTACTGATTGCCGGCTGAAAAGGCGAAGATTCTATCATTGTCCCTCGTGGACGGCTATAGTCCGACACGTTCATGCCAACGTGACCGGTTGATAATTCAATCTGTAGAAGATGCACCGTTCAGGAACCCACAGCGCCCAAAGAAACTCGAGAAATGACTTTAAGAAGCAATATAAATCAATTCACAATAATTACTAAATAATTTGGAAATAAGAAACGAAAGCTTCAGATATCGAAACTAGAAATATCTAGCTACACCTGAACTCTGAAATTTCAATTAAAAAATGATTCCTCATTAATAATGAAAAGACCGCGAAGTTCATAAATTTATGTAAAAAAATTAGTAGATGTAATTTAAAACATTAAAGACGTTAGAAGAATTTAAAAATACTGTAGTATTATTTTCAGTCTATTGAACATATTAAAACAGAACATAACTTATACTTTCCTCCAGTTTGTTGTAATTTAATTAGAAAATGTTAATTTTCCATAAAGATCCGCAATCCAATAAAAAGCATAAGTAGCATGACTGATGTGTACAGGTAGTACTACATAAATGTTTTTTTGTGAGAAATGCTAACACTCGTTTTCCAGGAATCATTTCCTCGTATAAATATCAGTGAGTTATGTTCATGCAACGTCAAAGAGAAATATTTTATCGTCGCATTACTTTGATGGGCATAAGTAAACAAGATTTCCGGCTACATAATACATAAACAAGAGTTCCCAATGAGAAAGCAAATATGGGAATCACTGATATTTTGAAGAAAAAAAAAATGTGCAGCAAAGAATATTATACAGAAATGTGCAGCTGCGCTTGAGAGTGCATAATTGATCTCATAAGCAATTTATAATATTACTGAATTTCAAGCGATTGCTTGTCGAGTGTTGCCACACATGTGTATTTTTACGCATTCCAATGCTCGGCAACGATAAACAGTTTAATTATACCGTTTTTTATCGCACGGATTCGTTACTGAATACGCAAACAAACCAAAAAAATACTCGGAAATTTGAGACTCAACAGTAACAAGAAATACTCCTTATCCCGGGGAATTCCTTTTTATTCTGATCGAAAGACAATCTGAAACATTCATAGTTTATTGGAAAAGAAACTTTAACGATATATCAGTTAAATCTCTTTATTTTAATTTTCTAACTCTTTCTCAAAAGTCGTAAATACTGAAAAAATCAAGTAAATCTCTTTACTTTAATTATCTCTTTCTAGAAGTCATAAATATTGTAAAAATCAGATTTAATTAATTTTCTATGCATATAATCTCTTGTAATCAGATTACGTGGCAAGATATATGGAATACACGAATAAAAAAGAATAGTGTTTGCCTCGTGGAACTCGCATTTATTCCAATCAAAAGACAATATTTCACATTGATAGTTCGCCAGCAGAAAAATTCTATCTCTACGAACTAAATCTCTTTACGCTAACACAATCAGCTAAGTCTCCCTACTCTAACTTGAACTCTATCAGCTAAATCTTTATATTCTAACCTCTAACCCTTTTTAAAAGCCATAAATATTTTATAAACCATCTGCAATTAATTGCCGGCTAATAACTATGTCTACAATCTCTTTTAATCAATAGCTATTAGTATAAAATTGTAAAAAGATCTTTTAGCCGCGCGATAAGATGGCCGCCAAGTTTCCAAGCGCCATGACGCCGCGCCACGACAGCGCTCCATCCATGAGAATATAATCGCTCTATTCCGTCAACTGGTTAAAGATTCGGTCTGAATGCGATTCCAGGTAAAAAAAAATAACCGTTCAGAATCATTGATGCCAACTAGCGGCGTGTTAGGCAAGATGATTCTGAAAAACGCCACGTGTGTCCGATGTGAATCGCCATTATGGTCGTTCCGTAATCGCTGGGACAGGAAAGAACAAGAGAATACCAAGGCAGCAGTTCGATCAGTATAAATACTCACTTTATCGTTTAACAGACGTGGAATACAGGCTACAGCGAATGCGTTCCGAAAGCGCTCGCGGATAAAAAAAAATACAATATGTACAAAACCGTGGCTCGCGTGATTATCTATATACATAGTATATTTACAAAGAGACAAACTGATGATGATTTTTCGCTCGACGCCTCTCGACCATCGTCCATAGTGACTAGTTCGCTCAGCGATTACATTTACAAAAATAGAATCCGTTTGGTTTTTAATACTAGTGAGATCATTTCTTTTTTTTTCGACGAAGAAGCTAAAAGTCACCGGCAACCGGAAGAGAGAGAGAAAGAAAGACAGACAGGCAGAGAGAGAGAGAGAGAGAGAGAGAGAGAGAGAGAGAGAGAGAGAATGAGCTAGAAGAGAGGGTTCGAGTCCTCTTAAATGGGTTCTCTCACTCTTTTCAAATCTATCTGTTTATAATATTTATCTATCTAACTATCTAGCTAGCTATATACACAGAATTATGTACAAATAAAAAAATTAGTAAAAGAAACAAAAAAATATATAATAATATATACATATTATATAACACTTGTTTAAGTCTTTCTCTAAGAGATCGCGCGACTAATATCAGACCCGGGTCGTTCGAATTTCATTCTCGCGATCTCGGATCCCATCGCGAAAAAACATGACGCAACGTAGCTCGTGCGGTTTCGTCCGATAAAAAAATATATAGAACGAAAAAAAAACAATTGGTTAAGAGACCGATCGTTAACCGATCGTGTCCCTGCCGTCTGGCGACGACGATCTATCGTAGAAAATTCTCCTAAATTTCTTCGCTTTTCTTCTTCTTCTTCTTTTTTGTTCTTTTTGTTCTTCTGTTTCTTCTTGTGCAATCCCGAGTCTCTGTCCCGTGGATTCGAGGAGACTTCGAGCAGCTCAAGGCTGCTCGTCTAATCGTTAATACAACGACCAATTATCACTGTTTCATGGGACTAGACGTCTTATTGATTGATTGCTTGCTTGCTTGATGGCATCCACTTCCGACTCCCTTGATCATGACCGCCATTCCTCCGGCGCTTCCTCCTGCCTCCTTGATCGTTTCTTCTTCTTCTAGATCGTTTCTTCTCCTTCTAGATCACTCCATCTTCTTCTAGATCGTTCTTTTTTCTGATGTTTCTTCTTCTTCTTCTAGATCGTTTCTATCTCTCGAGCTGATGTTTCTTCTCCGACGATTTTTCTCGTTGATCAGAGGGAGCATTGTCGTCAAGGAGAGAGCCGAGGAATGATCGCAAGCGACGATGACACTCCGTGACGCAACGAGAACGTGCCTTGGCTAGCTCGATTCTTTAGTGAAACCCCTGTGCCCTCGAAGATCTATCGGCCAATGCTGCTTCCGATGGCTGGAACGATAAAGAAGAGGTCGAGTTCAATATCAGTTTGACTTTTCCTGACGTCAGATACGCATAGGTGATTATGACGGAAGCTATAGACGCTGAGTCAGGGATCGAGGAGATCAGTGGAAACGCAGATGCAACCAGATCAAGATAGTCGGATTAAAGTTCACTCGATCTAACACTTTCTTTTGGTTGATGGGGAAAGGGTTCTTGAATTTATGATAATGGACGATCGTGGACTATAGACCTGCGTCTGTTGGGAGAATGATTATCGTTGGAATCGAGGTGGCTTTCCTATCGAAATGAATAGTGCAGAATGGACAGGAGATATTGTAGTGCATGAATAATTATAGTATTTCTACAAATTTCATTGTTGGAACTACATCGGTAGACTGCGGATTTGATGCATTTATGACATAAACGGATAAACCAAATGCAAAACAGTAGAAACGTTTAATAATAGGAAGCATGAACAGAACAGTACAAAGTATAATTGTGAAAAATATTAAACTAACACTATTTTAAGTTGAACGGGGCTTTCGAACGAAAGAAAAATTAAAGGAAAATTCGCGATGAAAAATTGCAGAAAAATAAAGAGATGAAAGGAAAAATATGAAGGGGGATTTTCTAATTCAAGTAATAAATACAATCGATGAAAGGTGAGATAGTGAATATAATTACCTTGCCATGACGACGATGCTTCTGCCGTCGAGGCCGGCACCCGCGATGTCTTCTCACGGACGATCTCCCATCGCAGCCGACGGCATCGTCGCGGACCGGGTGCGTTCCCTTTTTCCGTGCCCCCTTCAGCCCGTGGGTCTTATACTTAATCGTGCCGGCAACGTAATCGATATCGGGCATTGATCTCTCCTCCGACGACGTTCCCGGCCTCACGGAGGGATACACTGAATTTACTATCCAGTCCGAGTTCCTCCTGAAAAATCGCAATGCAGAAATTCGATAAGCAAAACGCCAATTGTACAGTAATTGTTTTCTGGGGGAAAGGGGGGTTAGCACTCTAGTTCACCTGGACCCCATTGTCACTGCAATTCGGATCCTCAAAAATGTAGAATTTGGAAATACAGAATTCAAAATTTAGAAATCCTTTTATTTAGAATTTAGGAATCCTTTTATTTAGAATTTAGGAATCCTTTTATTTAGAGTTTAGAAATCCTTTTATTTAGAATTTAGGAATCCTTTTATTTAGAATTTAGGAATCCTTTTATTTAGAATTTAGGAATCCTTTTATTTAGAATTTAGGAATCCTTTTATTTAGAATTTAGGAATCCTTTTATTTCGAATTTAGGAATCCTTTTATTTCGAATTTAGGAATCCTTTTATTTAGAGTTTAGAAATCCCTCCATTTATTTTTAAAAATATATGATTTTTCAGGCCAGTCTACACTAATTTGGAGAATTCAATTCCCAAAGGCAAAACCGATTATTGTTAATGCACCTTGAAGGATACTCTTTGATTGCAATCGCAAATGATCGATGATGGTAGCCTATGGTCTCCAGTAATGACGATTCTCCAACGATCATTATGACATACGAGATTTTGCTAATGTGCTTTTTGTATTGTTCGCTATCATCGCTCGAAATAACAACGATTCTGTAACGACTTACTGCGAATCTACCGCACTATCGATTATATAATTTATTACATAAACAAACGACCGATTATGCACAAAAGACGCCATGCTTTCGCGAAATCGCACGCTCACGGTTGTAATAGTTCCGTTCTAATCCGTACACGGGTGGACGTGGTTGAGTGAAAATGGCAGATGCGATCACCGGAACGAGTTCATTGGATGCGCGAGGTTGTTCTTCACTTTCTAAATCTTTTAAAGTTCTGTCTTATTGTGTCTGTTGGATGCAGGATGCATTATGTCAGTTCCAAGGACGATTATTAAAAATGATTACTGCACGGGCAAATAGAAACCATAAAAATGTACCCGATTGTTGGAAATATCAAGCTGACATTCTAGCACTTCACTCGATAGCGTATTTGTTAATTGAAAGAAATAATTGACTCTGATTATAATAAAAATGCTCTGTACAAAAAGATGTCAATGTCAACCAAAATCTGTCATGAATTTCCCCATTGAATTTAACGAATTCAGCTTGAAAGATGAATTTGTTATTCTGAAGCAACCTGTACAATATTAGAGAACAATTTGTTTTAATAATAACAAATCGATAACCTAATTCATGATGCATTTATGAATCGAACGAAAATGAATTGTTTGTTATGAATTTTTGCTATAGAATTCAACAGACCGTGGTTGAAAAATTAATTTACTACTTCGAAGAAACTTCTATAATATTTCGGGACAATTTTTGACAGCCAATGGATACACCAATTCATGTTGTAAATTCAACGGACTATGCTAAAAACATCAATTTGGAACATCCTGTATAATATTTGAGAATGAATGTTCCTTGTTGACATCATTTAACAGACTCTTTTAAAGTTTAAAATTATTTCCAATTTCCCTGTCAATTTCAACAAATTGCTCAAAATACGAATTCGTTGTTTTGAAGGAGCCTGTACGATGGCCCAGAATGAGTTTTCTTAGCTAATATCAACTTGTTTGCCACTATTTATAAACTCAATGAAACAATAAGCAGTTAATAACTGCTTCATCAATTTCCTAATCGAATTCAACGAAGTATGCTCAAAATACCAATCTTCGATTTTGAAGCAGCCTGTATAATATTCGAGAGCAATTTTTCCTAATGGAACTCCACTCGACAGCCTCCACTAACCAACTAAATGAAATAATTAGCTTTGAATAGGTACACCATGAATTTTCTCATCGAATTCAACGAAGTCTGCTCAAAATACCAATCTGCTATTCTGAAGCAGCCTGTATAATATTCGAGAGCAATTTTTCCTAACGGAAATCCACTTGATAGCCTCTACTTGCAAACTCAATGAAACAATTAACTCTGAATGGCTGTATCAACAATTTTCCTATCAAATTCAACAAGCTAGGCTCAAATTTTCAATCTGCCTTTCTGAAACAACACGTGCAACGTTCAACAACGAATTTCCTATCTAAAAACCACGTATTTATTTTAGAATTTGTTAGGAATTAGAAAGACTCTTTCGTAGTCAATTTGTTAAATCAAACAGAATACTATAACAAAAATCGCAGATATAGTCTAAATAAACACAATCTTGTCAATCTCATAAAGCAACATATTGGACCGATTACTTTGAAAGTGGTGTAACTCCATTTCGTCTTCTGTCGAGATATTTCAAGATTTGCATTTCTTCGATTTCAAAATATGAATAAAGTGTACTAAGTTTGTTTCTATGAATATAGAGATATTTAAATTGATTACATAAATCAAATTGTTTGTTAATTTAACTAAAATAATATATTCTTTCTCCGTCGACAATGGACTTACACCACTTTCGAAATAAACGATCCATCTGCTAGTCACATTTTAGCGTTAATAAAAGAACTGTGACAATGATCCGAGTATCACGACGATTCCCAGCAAATCCAACGAGGAAACAGAAAAACCGGCGGTAAGAAAACAGCGGGGAAGAGAGAGCAGGCGCAATAATCGCGGAAGAATGCGGACTGGACGTTTCATTTTATCGTCGCCGGGCGGTTGTTGTTGTTTTCCCTGAAACAACATCGGAATAACAAATGTTTGGGCCTGATTCACGTGTATCGTCGCGCATTGCCACGCCGGTATCGCCAGTAAACAACCCGCGAGCGGGCCGATACGACGCGGGTCGGCCTCGCGAAACCGTCCTCCGTCCCGTCGACTCGACGTCGGGAAAGAAACGGCGTCGATTTCGCGCGCGTTGATTCGCACGCGCGCGATTCGCTGTACACAACGCGAACGAAAGGAGGAAAAACGAGGCGACCGAAGAGATAGCCGGGCGGGGAACGGGTGTGCTCGTCCTAGTACTTCGGACTAACCTTCCTGCTGAGGCCAGTCCGCGCAACCGTGAACTTTAGGAAAAGTGACAAAGATTATCGTCCCGGCGCCTGATAAAGCTGGCTGGCTCGAGAGCCAGAGAGCCGCTTGTTACTCTCCCGATTGTTTCTTGTCGTCGTGCTACGCTCTCGTCCACGTTGTTCCGGTTTTCACGCGTTCCGTCGCGACAACGCGGAGCCCTGTGTACCGCAATTAAACCTCCGCTAGCCGTTCGTTGCCGGCCGCCGTCGTCGCCATCGCTGCCGCTAATAACACGCTCTCTGATGTAAACCACCTACTATCGACGAGGTAAAAGTCCACTTCTCCGCGGCCACGATTCTCTTCTATCGAGGAGAACGAAAGAATAACAACTTGTTGATTGCAGGGATCAACTCATCGGCCACGGCTCGGGAGAAATCACCGCGTAAATAGGTGGTTTCGGCGAGGCTACCGCGTGATCACATCCCTCGGATGTGAACAAACGAGTTTTGAGAATTGACAAGATCGGCTAGCGAGCCTTTAGAAAAAGGATTGTCATGAAAATTCGAAGATGTTCAATTTCCTTCGAGTCTGATCAATTATCTGATTGTATTTGACTATGTTCAGTTTCGAGTTTTGTTCCTAGATTTGTGAGAAATACAGTAAAATTGTATAAATGATCTTAGCATGCAGTGTATCAGACAAAATCCCAATTTCTCCCAAGTCCCAAGTCTGCTAAATGCTCCGACTCCATTCAGCACCGTTAATTTTTCACTTTCCTTCCTCGATCGATGAGAAATATTTAATATAAGAACAAAAGTTCTTAGCTTGCACTCTACTACACCGAATCCTGTATTCCCAAGTCCCGCGTCTGTTAACTTCTCTTATTCTACTGGACAATGTCAATTTTCGAATTTCCTTCATCAGATAATGAGAAATACTCCAAATTTGAATCGAAATTTTTAGCTTGCGATCTACTAAAACAGAATTCCATATGTCTGAAACCTATCTGTTTATGTTTTTCAAGTCCTTTCACTCTGCTCAACAGTAACAATTTATTCTTCTTCCTTCTCAATTGATGAGAAATACTGAAAATCTAAATCGAAACCTTTAGCTTAACGTTAAACAGAATCTTAACGTGTCTTAACTTTACCCGAGTATGCTAACTTTCACAACTGAATAAAAGGTAGCACTCTACTAGACATAATCTCATGTCTCCCAAGTCTGCCAACGATCAAAAAACATCACTGCTGCACGCCGATAATTTTTTTGGCATTCACCTAACGTTAATAACATATTCACTTCTGTGTCAAAAGCAGCCATAATCACAATGTTACTGCTTGAATAACAGCTCTAAACTGAAAACGTTTTCATAGATAAGTGAGTCAAACTCAAGAATTGTAAATATTATTGTTTGTGTTTCTTCACGAATAAGCAAAGGACTCAAGCGCGTATAATTCCATAACGCTATTTCCGAGCGCTTCAAGTACCTAGAACTCGAAACTTCAAACTGTTATATCTCATCATGGAAGTATCTGACAAAAAAATGTTTCAGACAAAATTGACTTGTTTTTCCGGTAGAATCTAAATATGTAACATTTTATAGGGGGTTCCATTTAAAATTACAAAGGTACCTCCCTCCCCCGTTAAAGGGGAAGGGAGGCCACTTCACGTTTATGTAGTCAGAAAGGCCCTTCAGTTCCATGCAATTTAAGACTAAGAACTTTAAAATCGATGGCATAGTTTTCGAGATATTGAGCTGTTCAGAGTTATGTGGGCCACCCTGTACACATCAACGCTAACATTCGATTCTTCTTCTTCAATCGTCGAAGAGTACTCAAAACTTTTAGTTTGCACCCCTATCTAACTTTCGAGTCTTCCTCCTCGATTGACGAGAGGTAGAGCAAAAGCTCTCAGGCAGAACCCTCCTGGACATAATCCCATGTGCCCCAAAACTCTGCACATCAATGCCAATTTTCGACTCTTCATCAATCGCTGAAGAGTATTAACAACTTTTAGCCATCTACTGTACGCTTTATCAAATCCTACGCGTCTCATGCTGCTCTCCTAATCCTCCGACTTTAAAGAACTCTCATACGACAATTGCTCAAACCCTGAACGAGAGCTAAGAACAGAGTTCTAATATCAAAGCCAACGATCTTCCATCACGATGATCTCCGGCACTATCTCCGTCACCGCACACGAACTCCGTTATACAACTATTCATTATCTCTTTTTTCCAACGAATGTAATGTTTAATTGCAGCGGCGTCCGATGGAAAAAAACCGCGGAACAATCAGCGACGCGAACTTTGCGTAAGGGAAGCTCGCGGGATTAGCGTATCGGGTGCCCGTTAACTAACGATCGAAAACCAAACTTTTGAAAAATACTGCCACGAGGTGAACGCACTGCCGGACAATTCGAAAGGATCCCCGGTTCGAGTATTCAAAATTGAAAGGTCTGCCCGTGTCAATGAATCACCAATCCTGCACCGTGATCCTATCAAGCAACGTAAACTCCACTGATTATCCAATCAATTAAAGGTGGCCAGAAGCGATAGGGTGATTCAGGTGGAGAGAGAAAAAAAAAAGAACGAAAGAAAAAAAAAGGAGAAACTAACATCCACTCACACGGCGTCCGCGGGACCGGATTTGTTCGGCTTGCAGTATTGTTCCAGTTGAGTATAGGTGCACTGTCGGTAGCAACACTCTTCCGCTAGCCCGGGCCCTTCGGAATCCTGCGGATCATCTTCGGCGCTGTACGAGAACGGCTCGTTGTATCCTCTTCCTTTGCAGGCCAGGTACAAAGCGTCGCTGAGGTTCTTCGAGCACAGCCTCAGCAACGATCTCTTGTACGGTATACCGATCACAGAATCTAAAAGCGCGAGGAGGATCAGCCCCAACAGGACCATCCTCTTCGCTCTGCCTCGTCTAACGGTGGCGTAGCTTCTCGCCATTTCGAACGTCGTTTTTTCAAACCGACACAACCGACAGAACACCACGGGTACCTTCCGGACAAGTTAGCCAGCTCTTCCTCGACACCGGTTGTCCAACCACAAGACTCTGCTTCGCCGAACTATTCACTTCAGTGGTCGCCTCTGCGGCATTCTCTAGCTGACCGCCACGTGTCCTCCGTGTTCCCGCGGGTTTCCACAGAGTTTCCAGGTCCACGGTAGCCAAAACGCTACCCCCCCGATGGTTATGGGTCTATCAGCGTGTCTAATCTTATCGGAGAGATCCTCCGTGAGGACAAAACGCTCGACCGGTTTTAGTCTCGTCTGTCACTGCGGGGTCTCTTAGTCCCTTGGCGATCCTCTTCGCTGATCAGGTGATTCGCCGAACAGTGAAGACCGTTGTTGAAGAGACCTCCGCTGGTACCGAGTTCCTCGGTGCCACTGGTACCGGCTTGCCTCGCCACGCGGTTCTTGTTCCAGATTTCACGGATTAGAGGAGAGGAACGATAAGAAGACAGATCGGTAGAGGGGAAGACGACTGGGGGAGTAGACGGTGGAGGAAGAAGTGAAGAGACAAGCGCGAGTCAAGGAGGGACAAACAGAGACAGAGAGAGAGAGGGGGGCGGTCAGCTGGCTGCTGGTGGTAGACGAAGAGCTCTCGCGCGGTGATCCAGCGAAACACAGACCGAGAGAGGGGGAGAGATCTTGGCTCAATCTCTCTCTCTCTCTCTCTCTCTCTCTCTCTCTCTCTCTCTCTCTCTTCCTCTTTCTCTCTGTGTCTCATATTCTCGGTACAGGAGAACCGAAACAGCTCGTCGTCGCCGTTTGACTATCAAAGAGCCGGCAGCCGGCCCCCCAAACGGAATTTCTCGAGATCCAGAGTGTAGACGACGACAATCTCGCAGTTTTATCGTCTCGCCCTCCGGCTAGCTCTCGCGATTTTCTTCCTTTCGAAGAGAGTCGTCGTCGGTGCTTTCGAGTCTCACTAGTGAGCAGAGATCACGCGAGCAGATGATCGATCGTCCGGGAAGCAAACGCCGCTATCGGACCCCGTTGATTAATCGCAGTGACTATTCGGTCTCAGGCCGATATATCGTGCGTATTTTTGAACAGATACTACATATTGGAGAGAGAGAGAGACGATCCGCCCGACCTCCTACCCTCGTTTCTTTCCCAGATCGCACCGATTCCGATATCGAACACACAACCGGACGCCGAACGATCGTTTCCATTTTTGTCTTCCCGTTCTTTTCTACGAGTTTCTACGAGTACAGTTCGTCGGGGGCACGATCGCCGCATTTTATGTGATCACTAACATTTTTTCACTTTTCACGTAGACCGCAGGTAGTGAGTGACTCCTTCCGGAAGGTTAAACGACCTCGAATGACACTTTTGTGGGGAGCACGCGAATTTTGTTGAGAGATCCGAGCGATCGGCTAAAGGCCAGTGCTGGAGAATGCGGATCGTTTTTCGATGAGTCAAGACAATGCTGATGTGAAGTGATAGATGTTTCGATGAACGGATCGGTTTACCTACTGTCAGCGCGACTATCGATTTTCACGTGGCGCGTGGTTGTGGATCGTTTCGGATTAGCTAGGCCGAGTCTGTTATTCGTACAGCACTTTATTTCATTTAACGATTCATTAGATCTCTCATCACGAGACTGTTCATCTTTATGCAAAATGACAATTCTGTACATCGATTGCATGAAACAAGAACCATGTATTTGTTCCTTTGACATGTTAGCTGCCATGCTACTCATGTATGGGTGACGGAATTGTTTAATCAGTCTTCGAAATAAATTTTTAATTTAACGTTAATTTATTTGTGCTAGCAAATTTGATTAATATCCAGAAAATTGCAAGGACTACTCAGTGGCATACACTTGAAGTTTTTCAATTTTTATTTCATTAAATAAATCAATACGATTTTATGGAATTTTTGAGGTTGTTGGTTAGTATGCGTTCAATTTAGTAATTTAGGGCCGTCATTTTATAACAAAATTACTATAACAATTTTTTTCCCTTCACTTCAAAGTTTGTATACTAAGGCCTATAAATAGATTCCACATTTCTCTCGTTACAATGCCGTAAAAAATTCTCGAAATTAGACTTGTTTATTGTGCTCTAGAGTTGCCTTACCTCCCAACGGTGCCACGGAGTCGCCATCTTAGAACAGAAGGTTAAAAAATCGCCGACGACACGCTTCATAATCTGTATCGAATGACACGCGACGCATTCGATTCACAAAGTTCAAATTTTACCACAAACACACCGAATCAAAAGACCGAAGAGCGAAACAAATGAAAATGGTGCACTAAATTCGCCAGAACACTTCCGGGACTGCGCAAAATTTCAATAACCAGTGGTTCCTACATATACATATAATACATTTAAAACGAATTAGTGCTGTTTTAAACAGTAGAAAAATTAAAAAAATTTAAAAATGTCAATATATTGCCATCAACTCATTAATAGACTGCGGATGTTATAGAAAACGTATTTTATAGTAACTAGAAAACGTATTTTCAATATTGAGTCGCATAAGAAAGTTACAAAAACCAACATTTAATATTTTCTGTGCATTACCGACCAATTGTAATTATTTCTCACATCATATATTAAACTAATTGTTCTAACTTCTCAAAAAATTCCAATTGTAATTATTTCTCACATCATATGTTAAACTAATTGTTCTAACTTCTCAAAAAATTCGAGATGCGAACGAAACAAACAGCTTGCTGCAGTTTTGCATTAAACGGCTCGTATAGTCTTGTTATCGTCAGCAGACATGCGCGACAGAGACGTTGACGGACCACGTGCGTCAGTCGAGTCGACGGCAGGAGTCACGTTCGACCGTCAACGGATCCGCCACGCGTGGATCGATACGCTAGATCCGCGGCACGTGATCGCGATCCAGAAAGGACATTCCCCGGATTTTTTACGGTACAAAGGAACGGCTTCGCGCGTCACGTGTGCCATTAATAGAGCGAATTTCTCACGAATTTCGATCGCGTGCAACGCGATAATTCGCGTGATTTTATGCAGGCGTTCCTTATCCGGCGATTACTTCTCGAGGACAACGTCCTTCGTGGAAACGTCTGCAATTGCGTCAATCTCTTCAGACCGGTGAAATTCGCAGGAATCTGGAAAATTGCTGGATAGGAGTAATATTCCCGTGCACATCGATATGCTATCTCCACCAAACACGACAGGCCCAGATCACGAAGTCACGCTATCTTATTTAAAACTAGTCAGTTACGTGTAACTGCTTTTAGATATAATTTCTTCTTTTAGATATAATTGTTCGTTTATTTAGCGGACAGCTTTGGAGGGAGCATAAAATAACGAGTGACATAAAGAGAACATGAAAAAGTAAACGAGTTCTATCGTTTGAAAGGTAAGTGACCATTTTCTTCAGAAAAATTGACTTTATATTGTAAAACCTAATGTGATGAATTTAAAAGAGTTTTCTTATTCTTGGTATAACAGTTGGATAAATTTATAATAAACCCAATGAATTTTATTTAAAATTTATTGGTTAATTAAATCTTGAGCTATAGTTTTTAAAAGGGCGTCGGAGTCGGAGTCGGAGTCGGAGGTAAAAAAAAGAGTAATTGGAGTCGGAGATAAAAAAAAGAGTAGTTGGAGTCGGAGGTAAAAAAAAGAGTAGTTGGAGTCGGAGGTAAAAAAAAGGAGTAGTTGGAGTCGGAGATAAAAAAAAGAGTAGTTGGAGTCGGAGATAAAAAAAAGAGTAGTTGGAGTCGGAGGTAAAAAAAATGAGTAGTTGGAGTCGGAGATAAAAAAAAGAGTAGTTGGAGTCGGAGTCGGAGTTAAGAATTTTGTCTACCGACTCCGCAGCTCTGGTTTTGAAGCTTGACGTCTTCAGATCTGACGAATCACACTGAATGGTTTGTAACTATTTTTGCGAATCTGACAAGAAACTTTGAGGAGCACATTACTGAAATGTTGTACTTTTTATTGGTAAAGAGGAAACAAGTCTATTTTTTGAACCCATTATACAAAAATTTCCTACAAATCCTCACGTCAATACATACTTGGTACCAACTACCTACTGTCAACCTGTCTTTTTAAATTTGTTTGTACACTTTGTACATCTTCTGAACTATTAATTCAGAAGCGTCGAAAGAATCTTCCAAGTGATGAGGTTGTGATAGAAGCAGAGAGAATTATGCGGTCCACCCTGTATATCTCGAGGAAAACTCGAATTAGACTTCGACCTAAAAAAGTCGCCCCCCGGGAGCCGCGCAAACGGGGTTAAGTTCGAGCGGGCTCTCGGTATCTTTCGCTGTCGATCATCCTCTATCTCCTTGTCATGTTTTCCGCCAGCGGAATTTTTCAGATCGCGGGCCAAAAGCAACGGAACGGAAACGCGGTCGTGCAGCTGGCCGAATCTAGGTCCGCACCGCGTCCAGGATATCGCTTGTTGATTGCACTTTGAAATTGGGGCTAGAAACTCGCGGGGGAGCGATATCTAAGCGAGCCACGTCGATCCCAACGAGGAGGCATTCGGCGATCCATGGATCACGTGAACTGGCCAACCGGAAAACCCCCTCGATCGTGCAGACTTTATGCGATTATAACAAAAATGAGTAGATACAATTCAAAACAGCAAAAGTTATTACATATTATTTTCAACATATTAAAATTATTAATGAGGAAAATGTTCGGACAGTGGACGAAATAAATAATTTGTTTCATACATTGGTTAAACAAATCACTTTACATTTAATATAACATAATATGATAAACTGTACACACGTATCAAACACAGTCAAAATTTGCCATAATCCCGAACAGCTCCTTCATACCAATTCATTTTTTCCTATTTGCCGCAACTAGATTCAATTCATACATTTTCGTCTCACTCATTATATTTCTCTTTCTCATTCTCATCACACACGCATCTGCACAGAAACTCCATTTTTATTTATCTTCTATAGCTTGAAATCTATGCATACAAATTTTATTTAGCATAATAACCTGCAGTCTAACGGGCAAACAACATGTTAAAAATTATAACTGTTATGTCTACAATTTTCTAAAAGTATACATATTGCATCTTAACTAATTGCGAAACAAATGAAAACAATATGAACATGAAAACTTAGAAAATCAGAGAACTATGGAACAATAAATTGGTAAGATATTTAAACATACGTGAACAGGAGGTTCTTATAAACCCCAATGCGTTCTGGGAATTTCGGTCTGACCGGGGACGGGGCTATACTACTGATCACTGGATTTCTCATATTTAAATTGTGCGGGTAAAGACGCAATCTTATTCTATATCTTATTATTTAGTAAATGTGAAGAAATTTTATTCATCGTCGAACAAGCATAATTTTTAACACTTTGCCTACAGGTGGCTGCTGTGTTTATGTTACACTAATAATATATTTATATACATATCACAAATCATTTGAGATTATCATTTCGAACAAAATTATTGAATTCTATCTGGATATACAGAACGACAGATTAAATTAAAGAATTAATAATAAAGTACTTATGTTTCGATAAGATTTATGAGAAAATATTGTCGTGTTTAATTAAAGTCTTATATAAAAGATTGTCTAATTTTAATTTCTAGCAGTATAACATTTTATTCATCAAGAAATGTATATAAATTATTCGGGATTATTGTGATTTCATTGATTTTGAAGTTTGTAACCAGAGATTCGGTTATCTCCGAATGAAACTGGCAGACACATAATCTAAGCATTCCGCGGGTGACGGGAAAACAATGTTTGGTAATGATTTATAATCTCTGTTGTCGATTCTTTATTTATTGACTATTAATAGCGTGTCGTGAGTCACGTTTCGAGCAGAACCTCATTCCAGAATATTTCATTATCCAACCCTAACCTATATTGATGATCACATTGCGAATATTGTTTACGTGGAATATAGGACTAGGACACGTGAACAAACACCACTGATCAAACAATTACGCCAGTTGACATACTATTATCAGCTCATTCTACGCCATTTCTATTGAACACAATACCGAGCGAACCCATTTATCAATGGACACAACAACTCTAAAGTCTAGCTTTACGAGCTTGCTGTAATCAATTGTTTTCGAAATGATATAATCACTATAAAATTGGCCTCTCGTTCACAAAGAATTACTATACAATTTTATAATTAGATTTCCACTTTCATTTTTCGCAGAGTTATTCGAAAGAATTTAGTTTATTTAAGTTTAGAATTTAAGAATTTAAGAATTTAGTTTAAATACCCGATTAAGCTGTGATCATTTCGTGAAAAATGATCGTCCGACAATAAGTTTGGATTCATTTTAAAGCTGAAAGCCTCTAGTTTTATAATCCGTCCCTCATTTTATTCTACGTTTTTTTTCAAGATGAAAAATTTATCAATTAAATTTAAATAATTTAAATTTATCTCAAAATGCTATAAATTCAAACGTCTGTAAAAACTTTGAATAATTTCTTTCGTGACTGCAACCACCATAGATTTAAGGAACGAAGCTCCCCCTTTACAACGACAGTTTATACATTGTTGTACAATATTCTTTAGCCGTAGTATCGAACTTGAATGAGAGGAGTGCCGCCATCTTATCAGTGGTATAAATTACACCATGAGGACTATACACGACCGAATTTGTTCCTCGTTTTTTTTTCCATAAAACAGTGAAAAAAATCGCACATCGATTTTGAAGAAAATCATTGTAAAGACGAAGCTTCAACATGGCAGTTTCGTTCAAAATTTTGGAATGATTTTGGAGTCGTTTGAATTTGCAGTATACTTTAGGAAAAATGGGTCCTCAGTTTTCCACCTGCTACATCATGTATAAATCTTTTGGAGGAAAATGAACACTGCTTTGCTAAAGTAGAGGGGCCATGCTTTAAAATTAGTCCAGACTTATGGTTGTACTATTTGTTTTTACGAAACTGTAGCAGTTTAAATATCGACAATTTTTCAAGAATCGGAAATGTAGTGTTTAAAAACACATTTCTGAGAAAACGTCGGGAAATTAGCATAAAAGAATTATGAACGAGTATAGGCCTTGCGAAATTATTGCAATCAGGCCCGCAAGCACTGATTCATAATTTTTAACGACCCGTGTCCAGATTGGGATATCGAAATTACGGAATAAAAAGAGCACAAAAACGCAGACGGACAATTATTGCCCCAAACATATTTTACGTATGGAACGAATGAATTTCGAGCCCGGCAATCACTGCTATAATTAAGATCCTGTCGAATCCTGCGGCTAAAAACATCCGAATATACTGTTGCGAAATCCATTGTGCTCATTAAATCTTATCTTCTGATATAGCGATCCTTTCAAACTCAATACCCTCGATATTTATGGGTCTGCAGGGGTCTAGACTGTCTACAGAGTGCACTTTTACATCCACAGGGTGTTTCAAAAATATAATTCTGTATTAATCCTTAACTGGTATACTGGGGTTTCTTATAACCCCATAAAAATTGCTGTACACTAACTTTCGCCACTGTATTTGTACTATTAATGTAAATATCAAGTTTCTTCAACTTGTTTGGAACATTTGGATTATTTACTCTTAAATTATTTGAAGGTTTCTCAAAATAGTGAAAATTTTATATGAAAGGGTGATACTACATGAGAAATTAAAATGAAAATATGGAATACATTTTTTTTTATTTGACGCCTCGTTTTTGAGAAAATCGAGTTCGAAGATATTATGTTTTTTTTTGCATTTTACTATTACCCGTTTCCGCAATGTATGTATTTTTCATCGTCAATATTGTAAATACTGTTTAACGCAAAATTTAAATATTTTATTATATATTTTAGATTACCAAAATAAAAATATCTTATTTTATGTTTTACCTTATCAAAATAAAAATAATTTCATTGCGGAAATTTTACTGTTTATTTAAAATAGTATTTTATTTGAATTGGAGAACAAAGACTATGTAAAATAGTATTTAATATAATTTAATTTAATAGTAGCTAATCCACTACTCGCCTTCAAGACGATACAAATCATTTGTCTCTCGCTATATGAAAAGTCATGACGTTTGGGTGGTCGAGTGGGGAAGCAGAGACTTTTCAACAAGACAGCCGCGCAATGAGATGCACGAAACAGGTTCCTCATTATTTAGTGTCAACATAGTTGAATATGACGGAACTTTAATCCTGAATTATGTACAGAGCGAAAATGGCAATCGAAAAAGGCTTTTAAAGATGTCGAGTATATTTCATCGAGCAATACTCAACCTTTAAAGTTAGCAAAGTGCAGCTCGCGGTTCACGGGAAATTGCGAAAGATCGTAGCTAAATTGCGAATATACAGGGTGTCTCAAAAATTTTGTAAATCCTTGAAATGGGCGGTTTCTGAGGTAATTTAAAGTAACTTTTTCCTTTGCAAAAATGACCGCCTTGGCTTTGTCAAGGAATTATTAACGAAAAACACGGACCAATCCGAACACTGTTATAGTGGACGGATTCCAGCTCGGACAATGGTGATGTCGCGCTTAGCGGGACCGGAGTCCGTCCGCTGTAACGGTGTTCTGATTGGTCCGTGTTTTTCGTAAATATCTTTTCCTTCCGCCTGCACGATCAGCTACTCGAACTTAACCCTAGATACACACGCTCGACGACCCGCTTCTGCAACGCGACTCATTTGAATGCCCGGGGACCACCGCCCCCCCCCCCCCCCCCCCACGATAGATTCACCATTGATTATTCATGCCGCGAACGAGCGTGAATAATCGCTGGGAAATACATTTCACTTCCAGCCGTTGCGCAACGGGCCGTTTCCATAAAATAGGTAGAGATTATGGCGGCTGAAAAGTGTGTGAGAGGAGGAAAAAGGAGAAGGAAACGATTCGTCCTAGGCCCGCTAGAGGACTCGTCATCAGTAAGGCTATCTAGCGGACCCGTGCCCTAGACGCGGGATGTCGTAAGGTTTTTTTTTTTTTTTTGGTGTTGTTCGATGAGTTTGAAGTCGTACCTAGAGGCAGAGAAAAGCTCCTTTACCGACTAGAAATGATGTGGTATTTATTAGTGGTATTACCAGCTTGAGGTAGGTGGGAGTAAGATGAGTTTTAAATATGGGAAAATTTGCAAAAACCAAAAGACATGAGTAATGCATAGGGATGAGTGTCATGCAAGGTTAGTTAATAAGCATGCAGGAGAGTGAGGGGGGTAGGGTGAGAGTGTGGAGGCTTGGGGAAGCGTATAGTGGAGGGGGTGGAGACGCGGGATGTCGTAAGGACAGTTTAGGACGGTATATATACAAACAGAGGAAGATTCAGGTAGTAGCGGGAAAGGTGTTGTCGTAATGTCCCTCTGTTGACGAGCATAGGAAGTAGCCGCCACATTACCCCCTTGCCAGTGGTCAACGATATCTGGACACAAATTTTCCCTCTAATTACGCTGATCTCCGCCGGAATCCAAGGAGGTCGCTGGAATGTGTGCTGTCAGTGTGCCCACCAGTGATGCTGCCGAATCGACGAAGTTGAGTAGCTCCCTAAGCCGCTTGTAGGACTCGTATAGTCGCGCAAACAATGGATGAACGTCGCACAAATGTAGATACGAAAACGTCGCACAAATTTAGGTGCGGAAACGTTAAACCATATAATGCTGCGAAGATGACGTCAGAAGCGCATAGTAGGGAGAAGTCCTCGCTGTTGGTCGGGCAGTAAGTTCAGGCAAGGCAGTGACAGAGTAGTCACCTTCCAGTCCTCCTGATGTTGTCCCGTGGTTTGTTGATGTTGTCGTCTCCTCTGCTCAGAAGGTAGCGTTGTTGTTCGTTTGTCGGGGTCACCAATTATAGCGGCTGGAAAGTGTGTGAGAGGAGGAAAAATGAGAAGGAAGCGTTTCGTCCTAGGCCCGCGGGATGTCGTAAGGACAGTTTGGGACGGTATATATACAAACAGAGGAAGATTCAGGTAGTAGCGGGAAGGGTGTTGCCGTAATGTCCCTCTGTTGACGAGCATAGGAAGTAGCCGCCACAAGATAATTGACCCATTTTCATGTCACGAAACGGATTAACCCTCTGTCTACCAAGCGGGTCCATTGGACCCGACTGTATGTAGATACTGCGGTTATTTAAACCTTTAAAATTCTTGGGATCTTGTCGTTGCACGACTTTGTTATTTTTCTTATTTTTTATTATTTAAAGCTAATAGTTTTTTTTATATTTACTACGTTTTGTGGTATAAATTTTCTATCGCATAATGAAAGCTTTTTTTACGGTAGACAGAGGGTTAAGGAAGAATTAATTTTGCATTGGTTCATCAATTTCAGTTGTCGCTACTTCCCAACTTCTTCCGAACTGTTCTATTATAGTCTTACTGTTAAGAATTGCAGTAAATAAATGAATGATCAGATGGATGCGCCAATTTGTTAGGTAAGAACGAAGTATTGTAAGTGTCCGTTAATCAAAATCGCAGTCCACCATTGTTTCAGAATCGCGAGCACGGCGCTTAGGGATCAGCCACCGTCAATCCGTGTCTCGCAGTTAACAAAGGCAATCGCCTGGACGTTTATTCGAAGTTTACCCTACATATTCAATTTAGATGGTTAGTTCTCGCTGGAGGAACACGTCGTGCACACTTATTGCATGCGTTACGATTTTATTACACCGGCGCGTCCAGGGGAACGGAGAGCTCTCGTTGTCTGCCGGTGCAATTGAATCAGCGACTATTCGAGTAAATTTCAGCGGATGAAAAGTAAGAACGATGGTGCTTAAATAAGTGGTGAAAATGGAAATGTATCAAAATTGTTTTGATATGTTTATGGTACTAGGAGAATGCAGGAAATATGACAGAATGGCTGCTAAGTATGCACATTCGACCATCAACCATCAGATCGACCATTAAAATCGCATATGAAATTCAACACTACTTCTAATGACACTTCACGTATTCCTACCGCGACCGGTCAAATGACCGGTCTTTAGAACAACTTCTATTTTTTAATATAAAATGAAGATAATAGCCAATTTGACAGTATAAAAATATAGTTTCTTTTGTTCAGAAGTATATAATGTACATTTTATTCGTTTTCGCCGCATTTTTTACAAATAGGCTTCTCGATTGTACATTTTCCACATACGTACTTTTTACATTTTAGACAGATTTTGTTAGTCTTATTGTCTTTGCAATATCTTATCTGACATATTTTCCGTTCACGAGAACCTGTACTTGTATTTGTAACGGGTGTTGGTTGATCTTCTTTGCCTAGCTGTAGCTCTTTTTAATATTCGATGGCAAGTTCTTCTGCCAATTGAAATAAAAATTCTTGTCTCGACATTTTTTCTCCTGTGGTTTCTTTATATGTATAAAACCCATGCATTTATCCCGGCTAAGTCTAGGATATTGAAAAATACCTGTAAAGGCCATCTGCGACATTTAGATTTTACCGTGTAATTTCTGACAAAACATGAAAGTCAGAATACGCGATGCTTGTGCTAAGATAAATGTTGAGCAAAGTTAGAGAATCATTTAAACAAAGAATTGTTAAGAACATTGAAGTAAGAGGTAATCATTTTGAACACATTCTAAACTGAAGTACAAATAAAACGATATCACAAGTTCGACCTTGAATGACCTTGAGTTATAGATAATTGAACTCATCCTCAAACACACTATTTGATGGTGGATAAAAAAACATATCATTCCATATAGAAAAAGAAAGTTGACCTTCAGTTCACCTTGGAGTGTCCAACAGGAAAAATATAAGTCCCACCCCATAATGTCCCTCTCGGTACTGAACAACTTTCATCTGAAACATGTTTGCGTACAATCAATATTTTCGGAGATATTCGTCTGTAACGCTTTATAATCTCCACCCTGTATATTACCGGTTTATCTACTTTGTCGACCGGAATAAACGAGGAAGGAGGAGCCGGAATATTCAGTGAAATAAGAAATGCAAAACGTTCTAGAATGAACCTGCCCTCAGGGGGTATCCCAATATGAGTGCAGTCTGTGTTGCAATCGCGGTGAGCCAAGCATGCAACACGGCATTCACCGCAGGCTAGACTCAACAGGTTAATAGTGAAGTTTACACTGATCGGATGGGACGGGAGGGATGATTGGCGAAAATAATTCTGCTTAGTGATCTAATTCACCTATTGACTCGTTCGGGTCCGGTTAAACGATCAACCATGATTGAGCCCCCGGGGTTCAGCCGGTTGTACCACATAATTGTTCCACAACTGCCGACATAGATTCCTATTTGATTATTGTTATCATTCGGTTAATCATTGAGTGCCCTAATGTATAACGGTTTTTCTCTTTCGGTTCTATCAAGAAGCAATAAAATTTGAACTTCTGGGAGCCAATTTCGGAAGATGAAATCCTTCGTTCTCTCGGTGACCCGCGACATTTCGAGTTCAGTCCCCAGTCAACGTAATCACCCGCCTTACAATGTAACTCTATCTAATTCACCGGAATCATTAGTCTTAATGTACGCGGCGGACGCGACGCTCCTCTGACACCAGGCCGAATCGCAATTGACTGTTATAACCGGCGTCCAATAGACAGCTCCGAGAAGCCCAGACCCCGGTCGTTGCACGTCCATCAACAGACTCTAATTGGGAACCATTCGTGACACCCCACTGTGGTCAAGAAAGAGGTAACCCGCCGCCGAAATCAAATTTTTTTCAATTCCACGCGATCAGCAGAACGTTGTTCATAAAAGGTGCAGCAATCAGCTAATTCCTGTGCCTTTGTAAGTCGATGCATTCTAATTTCAATGCGTTTCAAATTTGGCGCGTTGAAAATTCGATTACATTCAAATTTGGCGCATTGCAAATTTGGTGCGCTGAAATTTCTACGCGTTGTAGTTTTAACGCATTATAATTCTTTTGCGTTGCAAATTCGGCGCGTTGTAATATTGTTGCGCTTCAACTCCTACGCATTTCGAATTCCGTGCGTTGCTAGTTTTGACGCATTATAATTCCTATATGTGTTTCAAATTGCGCTTCAACTCCTATGCACTTCGAATTCCGCGCGTTTGTAAGTTCGAAGAGATCCGAGTTTGGCGCGTTGCAAATTTGATGCGCTTATATTTCTACGCGTCGCAAAAATTCGTTAGTTTACAATTTCTCTTATCGAAACAAATTTTCGCATCAACGAATTCGATTAACATCTTTCTGCTATAATTAATGATCCAGATAAACTTCATCAATGAGCAATCAGTCCAATTTCCTTATCCAGCAATAAATAAAATACACGCTTGAACCAATTGATCTCGATATATCATTTCGCTAACTGACTACAAATCGCGATATTGACCTCGGACAATGAACAGCGAATCCGACTGACGAAGGTCCTCCTGTTGTCAAGGTCCTACACGAACGCCTAATTTATGGCGTCGGGCCGGTGTCTCTAAAATCGAGTTTACAGGCCAGTGACGGTGTGGTCCCGCTGGATTCGCGTGTCTGTCAATTATTGCGAGTAATCACGGCCGATGTCGTGTATCAATCGTGAGACGACTGCATGATAGCGTGCAGTAGATGTATGTATAAATGCAGAGGTCAGTCGGCGTGCGTTAACGCGGCTGTACACCACAGGGGGGAATGTGCATGAGCAAGGTGCATGATCAGTCAACGACAACGAGGTAAGTACGGGTAGCATAGATTAGGATGATCTTCGACGGACGCGGCGAGACCTACTTCTTCCACGTGTGGCTCGATGCCTCTTGTTCCCGCTCCGCCTTCTACATCAATTCAGGAAGTGCAATTTCGTCGCATGCATTTGCACCAATCAGACCTCTCGAAATAGATCAGCCGGATTTTCGAGCCAAATTAGTCGAAATGACCGGTCCTCGGTGCGTTGTTCTCTGGAAAACGATTTTTCCTATATAAAATTAAATATACATAATATTATTATGCTATACATAAATGTATATCGTCACAGTACTAGAAATGGTTATTGTAACACTCAACGTTTTAGTCGCTTATACCTTTCTCTAGTATGTTGACTCAGACGCGCCTAGAAATTGCTATATCATTATCAAAAATATTTTTTACATATAATTTGTAAATTGCATCAGTTTTATAGGCACAGTTGGTTTTAATGTTTGGTTTTTGAGTTAAAATAGTTCCGAGTACAAAGAGTTAATATTAAAAAAGAGTATTCACTGATAAAAATTTACTGTAAGGATATCCTCATATCAGACAGAATAGGAACCATAGTGCCACAGTCGGTAGCTAAAGGATCAAATAATAGTAATGGGCAACTACTGAAAATTTTTTCAAAAAATAATTTGCAGAAGTTCAAAAAGATGTGCGAAAGTCAATAATAATTTCGAAATAATTTGGGAATTATTATTATAATAAGTTGGGACTCAACGCGAATATCAATTTTCGGGTTCTCCCACAGTTCCAGAACAAAAGCTCCACCGACTGTCAGCGTTCGAACCACGCACGATCTGCTTATAATGTCTTCGTCTACTCTCCAAGAATCGGTGAAAGCCCTACGCAGCGGAATTTCTCGATAGGGGCCGATACAAATTGCATAGGGGAGCGCGCGCCATGTCGCGAACGTAAAAATCCAATTATAGTTGCAATCTGCGAGAACGGTTGTTTTGCTGATTTACGCCGGCGAGGTCCAAGTTCAGACGCCACGATCGACCTGTCTGTGTCGAACGAACTCGCTGCGACTGTGGTGTCGACGACTCCCTTATCGTTGAACAGAAAACATCCACGTCGCTGTTGCTCCAGCCTCTCATCGAATACGTTTCCCTGACGAATACTCCTCTAGGTGAACATGATGTTTTCATGGTCATGTAACTGGTACCGCCATGATTCGAGCTAACAGAACAAAGTCTGATCTATTATCTGACACGACCACTCTTTGCCAACTGATAGATATTAAATACTACAATCACGCATTGTGATCATTAACACGTTGACTGCCACGCGAATTCTATGCGTTTCGCACAAGTTTTACCAATTTTATCCATAGAAGCGATCGGCATTACTAATAAATAGACTGTGGAACTATATGCAAAATTTACCCAATTTCTTTATAAATGCATACAAATCCGGGTAATTATTACGTTTAGGGGAGGCAGCTCCGATGACCTTCACCTTGACATACAATGTCTTGGTGACATACATGACAAAAGTCGTTCAGAATGTTGTCCTTGACAACATATGTTAAGGTGAAGGTCATTTCAGCATTAACCCCTTGTATTACAATTTACTTTACGATTACGATTTCTTCGTCGTTCATAATTTTCTAGAAGAAGAAGAAAATTTTCTGGTCAATTCTTGCAAAAAAATCGATTCTTGAGTCGATTCTGAATCGCAGTGATAAAAGGATCGACATGAGTGGGACAGCTCTTAGGGCAAATTATCAAAGTCTACAATCCATTTTTCTCTTCAAAGGACACCTAATAGTCTTTTAAAGAACGTGTCACAGTCTAAGAAATACTTTCGAATAGCACACCTTGTGTTTAATGAGTTCAAATTCCTCTTCTTGAAGATTGGCATGAGTGGGACAGCTCTTAGGGTAAATTATGAAGCTCCTCACCCCATTTTTCTCTTCAGAGAGCGCCTACAAAACGAGTTACAGTTTAGGAAATAATTTCGAACGAGCCACCTTGATTTTGAAGAATCAAAACATCCTCTTCTCGAAGACTTCTTGATACTTCTTGAAAACTGGCACGAGTGGTGCGAATTATCAAGCTGCTCACTCCATTTTCCTCCTCGGAGAAGTCCGATCGTGTCTAAAACACAGTTAACCTTGCCGCTATTTCGATAGGGAGCGATAATTGTATCAAATGCTAGATTCGGGCGAGTAAGTCACGAGCCGGAGCACGTTCCCCGCGGATTTCAATGCCGCGAAAGGAAGGACGATCCGGGATTCGCTCGCGGTATCATCGCAAACAGTCGGTGATGAACCCAAACACGGAGCTCGTTGCCGGCAAACAACCGGTTACACAATTGCTGTAACTGTTCATCGACAACACACCCTGAACGTTGCTCCCCGGAACATGCACGTTCTGCGTGCAGCAAGACCGTGTTATGCAAACGCGGCGATTCGAATCAAGTGTCACCCACGTTCTGCAAACAAGTAAAAGTCGATGCCTGTTTGTGGCAAATATTTTAATGTTATTGAAAAATCTTCGTGGTCTTTGATTTTAGTCGGATGATGTTGCCAGCTGTAAATGTTTACGATTCGTCGCGGTCAACGATCAGGAACAAGTTTTTATTTAAAAAAAAAAAATGACCGAGACGCTGTAGCATTTTTAGCATCCTTCGAGGACCAGGATCAACCCAGTAGGCTCTCAAAACATGTTAGTATTGATTCTCACTATATTCGTAACGTATGTTGAACGTATATCATGATTGAAAGCAAATGGTACCTGTCAATGGCCATTTGTAACGTTTCTTGAAAGAAAGAGGATTCAATCGAATCAGTAAATTTTTATTTCAAATAACAACTAACTACACACGTTACTAAAGATTTATAACACATGAACAATACTGTCCATTGATCTATCGATCAAATTTTCTAATAAGAACCTTTTAAAACTGGACCATTTTACCAAAAACTGGCAAAAAGTAGTTAAAAATCAAATAAGAAATTAAATTGATCATTCCAAGAAGAAGAACCCAAGGTCTAGATGAGATCAAAGATACTCTGCATCGTGCATCCCCGTTCAGCCGAAGGATTTTCCGTCTCGGCCGACCAATGATTCGGAAAATACCGCTCATGGTTTCGCGCATTGTTGTCGTTCTATATTTAGCTGAAACCTTATCTCCAGTGCAATGTTATTGTTATTGTTATTACGTGTTAGTCCATATAGAATAGTACTCACATGTTTATATGTATATGCATATTTGTACGTAGACACACACGGCGGCCGTCTCTCGGACAAACACGAGAGATATTCAATAAGGTGCATGACACATCTCGGCGTTGAAGAAGAAACGCGAACGAGTCCGCGCGCTATCTTGGACGTTCACATCGGTTCATAGGTCAATCAATTGAAAATAGAGGAAAAAAGCCGCGTTATAATTGAAACGACAATCTTTATTGTGGCAATTATTCCAAGCTGGGTAATAGGTTTTTTACGAGGCGGCCGTTTATTAATAGCCGATGCCGTCCATTTGTTCCTTTGCATCTCTTCGCGGATTGCACCAGCCTGGTCAACAATCCTTTCCTATCGTTGGGGAATCGTGTCAGGTCACGGAGAATATTCCGGGAAACCGAGTGCAACGATGGATCTCGCTCAGAATCCATCGTTCGCTATGCCGTTTCCGTGAAAAAACGCTCGACCAGGCGCCATCATGCAGTCGCTGGCTGGCCTTCGATGGTTTCCGGAAAAATTGGATCCCGAAACTGGTTCTTCTGCTGCATTTATAATATTCAAAAATTGGTTTTAAATGCTAAAATTGATATTAACTCAAATCGTTAACGTTTTTGACTCGGGCAAATTTTTGGCTTGCAAATCGACAAGCGATTGATCAAATTCAGATCACAAGCTGAAGGATAAAAAAGATTCGTTTTCAAAATGTGGAGGACACCAAGCCTTAAAGGACACTTTCCACTGTGCAAGTACATTATTAACTTTAATAATGTACTTAACCTTTCCCGTTATTAAATGGGAAAGGAAGGGTTATTATTTCCGTCAATAATAAATAAATGCGTCAATCCCCTTAGTCAGCAACTCGGATTTCAAGGATTAATATTTTCTAAAATTCTTGTTATATAAAATCTGATTCAATTAAATTATATTTAAACGGAGTCATTATTTCTGCTAAATATAAATAGAATATCCCTTAATATTATCTAACCTAAATCCCTTAATATTATCTAAAATTCTTATTTTGCGAAATCTGAGTCAATAAAATTTCATTGAAATATAGTGTTTATTTCCTAGTTACTAACAAATACATGCGTTCGAGTTGCTGGGGGTAGGAGGTCTAAAAAAGCGTGTATGGATATGTGTATCGCGAGATGATATTTCGTAAAAATGCGTCGCAAGATTACGTTGGCGCTGCGAATAAATAATAATGGCTCCCTTTGCAGCCTTCAGTTGAAACGGAACGTGAATCGAGTGTTCTATGGCAATTTGCGGTTCTAATAAGGGGGGAACGAGCAAGTAAATAGCCTTGTCCGCCGCCGACAATCGGCCTTTTTACCGGAAAAAGTCTCGACGATCGACGAAACAAACGATTAGTTGTTTACTAATTTGGCTCGCGGATTATCGACACCTCGATGAGTCACGAGCGACGCTTCATAGCCATAACAGAATCTCGCCGCTGCGCGCCGGCGCGATTCACGTGCTGGTTCTTCCCCCATTAATTAATAAAACTCGTTTGCGTTGTATGCACAAAGAAAGGGAAAATAGCATGACACGATAAGAATACCATCTGAGAAATGGTAACAGAAAATGATTGTTACGAGAACGAGCTAAATTGGAATTCTAGATCGCATAGCCTGAGATTGCTTCAAATCATGTTTCTTGATGTTTAGAGACGTACAGGGTGGTTTAAATAAATATAATAATAATCTAAATATTTTTCTCGGTTGTGGTGACATTAAAAAAAACTGCGTATACAATTTATTAGAAATAAATTAATTCATTTCTAATAAATTGTATACACAGTTTTTTTAATGTCACCACAACTGAGGAAAATATTTAGATTGTTTTACGTATTGAGTTCACTAAACTGTAGCGTACTCGTTCATTGATAGCAATCATAAAATATACATATCAAATATGTTTCATACCATTAAAACTGAATAAAATATTTAGGGTGGTACCTTTAAGTGAACCACTCTGTGTATGCAATTTTTTAACGCGGATGAAAAGTATACAGTATAGTTTCATTCTTTAAAAACGCGATTAGAAATGAAAGTGAGATTAAAAATGGAGTCGATCGATTTTTCTGAGCAGGCGATAACCAAAGGGACAGAGAAATCGGCTGCATTGTGAAAACATTGTTGAGTTTCAAGATAATGGTTTATCTTAGCTCAATTAATATTTTCGTTGGTCCTCGGTCCCATCGCGGGAACCGAAGAAGTGGTATTATGTCGTTTATGTAATCCCCTATAGACCTTCGATGTACCATCTACTGGAGCCAAATTGGAATTATTTTTTGCACCTGTAAACTGTTTTTGGTTCAACTAAATTGTAGTGCACTATTAACGCAGCTGCATAGTCCTTCAAAAATTGTATGCAAGAATTCGAAAATTCGCTTTTCTGAGAGTGCATCTGTGTTAAAAATATGTAACTCCCGCAGGTAACTCAATCACGCCATCAACCTCATCGTCGCGTCCTCCACTTCCGGTTGATCCTCGACTTCTTCAAAATCGTAAAACGCCCTCTGCAGCTCGCAGCGATTGCGACTGGGTCGGCGATGCGGATACGCGTTGTCTCGTTAAAAGTCATAAACAAACGTTACAAATGGAGAGGAAAATTACTGGGCCACCGAGTTCAGCGAATAATCGATCTTCCGTGAAGTCGATAGAACTTCCGATACCGGGCTCCCGCGATAATCAAGAATTCCGAATACCGAGTGCATCTTACATAATTTATTTGTGCAGCCTGGAAATTCGAGATCCCTCAAGGTCCACGATAGAT
Source organism: Sphecodes monilicornis (assembly GCA_913789915.3). Lineage (NCBI taxonomy): Eukaryota > Metazoa > Arthropoda > Insecta > Hymenoptera > Halictidae > Sphecodes > Sphecodes monilicornis. The sequence continues at coordinate 21,761,918 of OU565296.1, forward strand.
AAGCAAGGGTCTGACCATTAATTAATGTTAACCGATTACGCCTACGATCCTCACAGATAGACAGAGCTTAGGCGCCAAGCTAATCCAATTTACGATCGTCGATAACTCTGCTGGTGTCCTTTCGATCCATAAATCACGACTCAATCGCAGACAGTCTGCTCGCGGTGACCGCTATCATCATTCGGCCTCGTGCACAGATTCCATCGAAACCAAAGTATGTATAACTCTCTGTTTACACGGAGATGCTCCTCTCTTTGCCTCTCTCTCTCTCTCTCTCTCCCTCTCCGTCTTTCATGTTATGTGCTTATTTTTTTATTTTAATAATGCTTCCTCCGCATCGATCTGTTATAGAATTTGTTTGTTATCTTATCCGTGTGCAAGGGGGGTCATGTTTTGGGGGGGGGGGATCAGGTCCGTTAAGGAGCGTTCTCCGGAGTGTTAACGCCAGAAAATGTGGGACCCGCATGGTGACCGGCGCGGCGGACACGTTTTTTCGGTAGGCAGGGGGGAAAACGATAACCGATAAGGGCGCGAGAGCTATACCACCCACGATAACCCCGTGGAACGCGCATGAGGTTACCGAAGAGCGGCACGCTTTACTCTTACACGGCCGACTTCATGGCGTCTATATTTAGATTATCAATGGCCAGCTGGATATACCAGGAAACACGACCGGTCTCGGGCGAAACCACTCAAGAATTCCTGGAACCGGCTTCGTGGATGACGAATCGCGGATTCGCGGTCCCCGAAAATCGCATAATCGACGCGCGAATCACCAAACTGCACCGTTCGAGGTTACGAAGATTTTGCTGAGAGAACACAGACTTTGAAACGGTTCTACGATGATTGTTGTTGGATCTAGGAAGAAGAGAAAGTGATAGGGACACCTACGGGATGTGTCATTAATTGGCCAGTAAAGATGTCTGCCGTAGAATTACACATTTCTGTTTTCAAGCTTCGGTCATTTATCATAATGTGCGGCACCTAGTTATCGCTAGTTGAAGTGTCGACTTCATCGATAAACAGTGTTGCGAAAGGGTGTAGATCTATGCGAACTGCAAAAAAGTAAGTAGCACGAGAGATCTACTGATTGATAGAGTCAGCAGATTCTTGAGGTCATCGACAAGTGGATCCCATTTTTTTCATGGGACTTTTTACATTGGAGAATTATTTTTTACAAAATGAAGTATCAAAGGGTAATAAAAATCCGTATCTTCTACTAAGACAATTATTGCAATTGAGTAAATAGAATAGAACTGAACAGGTGTCTTGAACTGTAATTATAAAAAATTGTTACTCTAATTTTGTTAACAACTTTTATAGTCAGTTTGTCATTCTTAACTTTTTACTTTAACACCATTACTTCACTCATTACTAGACTGCAGATTTTATGCATTTATAGCAAAAAATGGATAAGTGACAAACAAAACTTATTCTCGACATGTTAATATTATTGAAAGAAGAAAGACAATGTTATCTAGCTTCCATTTCTTATAATCGATTAAAAAAAATTGATTTTACATAAAAACCCGCAGTCAAAGTAAATACAAAATAAAGTAGAGACGTCCTTAATGTAGTGGGTTTATTATATGTTAAGAATGTGTAGATAGCATAAATGCATAAAGATCTGCAGTTTAATAATGAGCAAACAACTACAGTAAGAAATATTAATAATACCTCTACTTTATTGTTACCATATGGGATTTTCGGGGTGGTAAATTGAATTATTACCTCATCTTGGTTTTTATGAAATAATCCATGAAAATTGGGATTTGCATAAACACTGCATAAAGAACGTAGTATACTCTGTTCTAAAAACAATTAAAGCATTCCGAAATACTGATGTATTATTTTCAACTGAATAAAATTATTTAAAGATGAAATGAATGTCTACGTAGCTCCAGTATATGATATAATTAATGCAGACAATTTTTATTTCGCATAAAAATCCGCAGTCTATTCATCAGCTTAATCAAAAGTATTTTTTGTTTGTTTAACGTAATATTGAAAACGATATTAAACAATTAAACCACGAAGGTTTAGTTTTACGAATGATTTAATTGAGCCAAGTGTTTTTGTAATAATTTAGAGCATACACTATACAAAACAATAACGTCGAATGGCGCCAAGATAAATGCAGGTACCACACAAAACGGCGCCAGATAATACCAAAGCTGTCGATAAACGAAAAGGTGGTAGAACAACGATGGAGGTCGGACAGAGTCACGAATTAGGTCTGGGTCACCGATTGAATGGATTCTAAGATGAATGAAGCGGTTCCAATTAAAAAATAGAGTTTCAAGATTAAAGTATTATCTAAATACAGATATACATATATCTCGACACATATTATTCTCGTACAGAATAATATTATTCGCATAGTTTATAGCGATTCTTCTTACTTTGAACTTTGAACAAGTACGTTTCAAAGAGGGAATAGAGAAATTTCTGCGCAGAAACACCGCGCGTTGAAATCAAATGAACAATTAATTAAAGAGTTCTTAAACTCAAGATCGTCTCCTTGAAACAATTTTTCTTTGCATCCTACGTAAATCGTTGAGCATGCTAATGCATCATTGTTCCAGATATAAAAGTTAGATATATATGTATAGCATCCCTTAGAGCCCTTCTCACAATCAACTTCCTTTAACCTTTCTTTCCTTCGAAGAACAAAGAAAATATCACGAACTATATTTACAGTGCAATTAATACGACTTCATTTTATTTGCTCGTTATTGGTGGTACCTAATTGAATTAATGGTTTTATATTCAATATGAATTTTTACCATTCTTATATTTAAGATGTTATTAACACTAAACCACTGCCAGTCAAAATGACCGGTTTCAAACTTTTCTTTTTACGATCATTGGAATCATAAAAATACATTCATGGGAAATGATCACATAAATTCCATGACTAAAACTGACATTGTACTAAAAATTGTACAAAATCTACACAAATATACTCTTCTCAGTTTTATAGAGTAATACATGGCAATCACTTTTAGTGCATGGTAGATTTAGTGTTCAGGGGTCAATTATTATTAAAAGTGTCACAGTGTATTACGATTTTCACGATTTCTATGCAACTAAATGACTTATTCAGATCAATCTTTGAAGTCACATTTTTAAAACTTTCGTACGCATATCGCATAAAAATATCAACATGTGTAGAGAAATCTCCTTAAGTTAAATTTATCAAAATTGATAAAATTCGATACGAAAAAATTTGTTACTGAAAACGCACTCCAATATATCTAATTTCCAAACTTATTTTACTGGATGGGCCAAAATGTTCCTAATCTTCTCCTTTGCAATTAATGGAATTATAAAAATGTCTTGAACAAAATCTTATTAACCCTTTGCACTCGGAGCTATTTCAACTAAGAAACCAAACATTTCTTCTAACCTAAAATATTTCCATTGTACATAATTTTGTTCATTATATGCGTACGAAACTGATATATTACCTCATACAATATTTAAATTGTTTGGTAATTTATTACATATAAACAAATTTAATCATGTAGATAATATTCTGAACAATGGTGTAGCAATTTGTAGTGGCGCCTCAGAGTCGCCATTCGAGTGAGAAGGGTTAATAAACTTCCTTATACAAGCATATATTGTGATAAAAGTCGCACAAAGTCTGAATAAATCTAATCTTGAGATTATTCTAAAACAATATACTATGCGTTTAATGCCCGATAGTTCTAGTGTCAGAGAAAAACGCGCTCGGACACCGTTCGACATTAGCCAAATCCTAAAATTTGCGAGGATCGACACGAACCATGAATCATAATATTCAGCAAGCTGAGTGCTTTTAAACAATACCATATAAGTCGTATTTTGTATTACCCGTGGCTCGCAAACAGCGAAAATTGTTTCAATCGCCATCAGCGGCACCGGATTCGCAAAGATGGCGTTTGCGGCGTCCACGGTTCCCACGTGGCGAAAAGTGCGTCAAGCGGAAATAGCAAAACGACAGTGAGTCACGGGAATATGGGCCGGATATCTCTCAGACGTCGTCGCACCAAACGAGAGTGCGAGTCGCAAGGGGTCGCGATAAAAGAACCGCTCGTAACAGTTACATAAACGCCGCGGACGCAAAGTTGATGGGGGCGCGTGCCGATGTATCTACTATATGGGGCCCATCGGACCATGGTGCACAACAGTCTCGGTTTTATTCCATCCAGGAGGAAGGTCCGCGAAATTGCGAAACGCAGCCATTAAATATCTGACCTAACGACACTGATACGAAGAATTCTTGATTAGGACCGTGTAGCGACTTTTGCGGGTTCACGTTCTTTTTGGCGCCATCGTTGAACCTCGAGGGGCAATCGAGGGGAAAGGAATTTCGTGCACTATGCCACAGGCTAATCGGCGAATTATAATAATTATCGATCCCCACGCTGCGTGGAGTTATAGCGTTTAATTGACAGTATCGCGACCGGGATTCGATAATAATTCGCTCGACCGTGCGCGTTCTCGTGCACACACGTGATCCGAGAAATATTCTGGATCGATAACAAACCGCTGTGTTGCGAAAGCGTTACTATAATTGCGATTATCTGGCCTGTTACGCAAAAAATTATTGGTATACATGGCCAAACTGCGATGCACGTGGCTCGAATTTCAACTTATCGAGCTTACCGGTCGATTTTACGAAATACCTTGACTTGATGGAAGCTGAAGTCCCATCGATTACTATTTCGTTTTTCTTGTTTTTTTTCACATTATTGTATTTATTATTGCTTATATTTTAATTTGTGCTTTATACAGGTACTTTGTGAATTTTAAAAACTTACCTGGAGATTCTGGAAAATACAGAAACAAGTTTACTCAACTAGCGATTCGTTAAACAAGTAGAAGAGTATTATTAACTAATTAATTAATTTGGACCTGTTTATTTAAAAAAAAAAGTGCTAAAATTTGTTATACTTGTACACATATTAAATAAACATAAAGTATATTACATTTTACAGTATTAAAAATGAAATCTTGTTAATATTCTTCACTCCAAATTTCACTTCGATATCTTTAATAGTTTAAAAGTTATACCAAAATGTCCCCGTATTTCTCGATCGGGACCACTGTGCGCCGTGGGGGCCACCGGTGACCGGCGACGCAGCAAATAATAAAAGTACATAATTAGAGTAAATATGGATACCGATAAATTGTTCAATAATACCATTGTTACTATAATGGTTTGAAGAAATTAATGCACGAAAAATGCTTCAAGCATGATTTTATAACTCACTTTATTTGCTGCAAATAATATTTCAACATAATATGCATCGCATAATGAAAAATTCACGTATGCGTCTGGCAGTCAACGTGTTAATTATATTGAATCATAGTATAATAATAAAGTTTTATTCATTTTTTTTATTTGTATTACATTTTTTAAAAGCATGTTTACCTAAAGTGCGGCTAGCTGTAACGTGACGTGCCATCAAAATGGCCCGTGAAACCATTTGAAGGCCTGATTTAATGCTTGGTATTTAGTTCTAGTGTTAAACGGCTCATATGTGAACCAGAGATAATGTTAAAGGAACTATTGAATTTTCCATGACATTTGTAAAATTGTCTATGATAAAAGAAGCTTGCATCCATAGCAATTACCAAGTCCCTTGTTAAGTTCAAAAGAATTTTTAATTTCAATAATCTCAAAGACGAAACGCCGTACACAAAGATAATAAGCTCACTTTTGCAGGCACATAATCGCCTTGGAGATGTGGAACGTTTCGAAACGATTTCCCTGATAGGAAGCTGTGACACCTACGCAAGCAGATCCGCATGAATGGAGAAATTGCGAAAATTCCGCACACCTCGCCGCGCGTGGTAAAAGCACTGCGTACAACCCTCGCGGGAAAGGACAAACGTCACCGATCGATATGTTTATCAAACACGGTGCAGCGTGCGAAAAGGGAGGCTCTCGGTGTGGCTCTCGTTGGAATGTGTAATAACAAGGGTCTATTAAATATCATCGGTGCAGGAGAGGGTTCATAATCGATGGAGCGAGCCCGGCAGGAAAGCAGTGACTTCGAAGTCATGGAGAGGTTCAGTCCACCAGCGGCGTCGCTGAAGAAAAGAATCAGCCCACCGATCGCGTGGAACCTCGGCCTGACCAGCAAGGAGCCGAAATTCTTTAAAGTTCTCCTACTGGGCCTGCAAGGCGTCGGTAAAACTGGTAACGTCCACGAATTTCCTATCAAAAACCATCGAAACGCGTCAACCTTCTCCCTCGAACCACCATAGCATCGTGAACTATAACCCCTATGCGTTTAAATATTTTCACTTCAAAAAATTCTATTCTATAGTTCACATAATAGGAAATATCTATGAAAAACTTTAATATAATACAGCCATCAGATTTTTTAACAAAAATTACCGAACAATATCTATAAAACGTCGCTTCGGAAGGCTCACGATCCACTGCAGCGAATTCACAGACGTTTAATTAGTCGACGCGATTTCCCTAAATTTTTCCGAGAGATTAAATAATGTTTCATCATTATCCTACATATTGTATGCACTTATGATCAAAACGTTAATGTTTAAAACATCCTGTCAAAAACTATGAATCAACAGTTAACCACCCTCACTCTCGAACCACCAATGCATCGTGATATCACGTTTAATTGTCTCATGATCCGATGCAGTGAATACACCGGTTAATTAGAGAGCGAGGTGTGTCCTTCCCGTTTTTCTACCAGATTAAAGAGTTGATAATGTGCAGCACTGGCGGTTAGGTTCGCAACAAAGCGATTTATTGGCGAATACGACTGCAGTACCGAGAGGATTTACAAAGTTGATAACTTCCTGGACGCTTCGTGGGAACTAACCGACCCGCCAGGATTCCTGCCACCCCCAACCGAGTTCAAGCTGCGATTGGCCGACGCCATAATTCTCGTCTACTCTGTTTCGGATCGTGTCAGCTTCGACGAAACCTACCGGCTCCGGTGAGAATCGATTTTCTTCGCTAAGGATGCTTTAAATAGCAGATACCCCTTGGTATCGATTTGGATCGGTAATAACCGGACTGCAGATCTTTATGCAACATCAAAATTGCCTCCGACAATGTTAAGACTACATATCGAGACCCTCTAATTTTTCAGATTTTTCTGCCGCTTCAAATTTACTCCTACTCGGTTTTCTTATAAATGCATAAAATCAAGAGCTTAAGTCTGTTCGTGGAATTTTCAATGTTTGTAGGCACATTTTAAGAAAGTGGAATCAAAGAGAATCTTATTTTCAGTGGTAGTAGCGTTCGTAGATCAGGAATAAATAAAAATCGAACTAAATTCTATCGAATTTTATATTCTGGCATTTTTTGAAAATTTTCGAAAGCCATTAACGCGTAAAGATTTATTATTTCCAATTTATTAAGTACTGACGTGTGGATATTTGCGAATGTGAATTTGCTTCAATTCGAATGATCTAGTTATGATTTAATGCGATTGCGGTGTGATTGTGATTGACAGGGAGCCATTTCTAATAAAATATTATCAAGAACAACACTTTTTAATCGTTTGTTTTACATAATAACAGGTGTCAGATTGTACATGAAATCTTGAATACTAAATATATGAATTTAGATATTACATAATAAGTGTATCTATTTATATTTCGCATAAAAATCTGCAGTTTACCATCAATATCTACAGTCTATTCGTCATACATCCAAAAAATGTTAATATCTATACTTTAAATTTATAAAAGTGAAGCTTTAATTCGCCCGCGTCTACTCCGCATTTGTTTTGACTCAGGAGATAAAATAATTTGTACAGTCAAGGTCACAGTCCAGAAGCGCCGATAAAAACACAACATCCGCAACTATAATTATTTTAAATATAGAATATCAGCTAAGGGTGTTCACCTTTTCTAATGTCAAGCGTTTCAAGCTGAAACTATCTCGGTTAGCGCAAAGGGAATAGATTATGTCGGAATAAGATCGTCTGAGGCCTTGCCAGCCAATTAATTTCGTGTCGATGATACTCGGAGGCTGATACAAGTGATAATATACTCGTCGGAAGAGTACGTCGAATTATCGTATCAAACGAAGGGGTCGTTAATCCCGATAGCGATTGTGTTCATTTCAGATTTCTGGTGTCGCACGCGAAGAAAACTAGGAAGGTGCCACCAGTAGTGGTCCTAATCGCTAACAAGTCGGATCTGTCGTATACACCAGGCGAAAGGGTTGTGTCTACCTCTGAAGGTCGCCAAAGGGCCGAAGAAATCGAAGCTCACTCATTCCATGAGATCTCCGTCCGGGAATCCGTCGAACAAGTAATTAATTACTACCTCAATCCATTAAAAACAATCGTTTCAACACCGACGACATAATTCTTTGTCGAATTCGCTAAACTTATAATTTCATATTTATAAAATCACCGAAACACATTTTTCTACCTCACTACGAAACGAACGATATGAAAAATGCTGCTTACGGCACTAGAAAATCAAGATGGCGGGTCGCGCAGGAGGGAATCACTATCTCTAACTTCTTTCTAAACTCTGCTATCTCTATATAGTGGAATAACAAAACTTGATTAGAAAGGGGAATGCGAAATCGTTCGAGGAACGTGGTATCGCATAGTGTTTTCTTGTAAAACTGTGTTCTGGATGCGAAAAACGATGCTTGAAATAAGGCGCTTAAATTCGTTCAGAATATAATAAGTTGGATTATATTGATAGTTACGTCTTGTTTTAAGTGTATACTGTTTTGAAACATTTACAACGGAAACTAGTTTACCTGCTGCGAATATGTAAGTTTCACTCGAAACAACTTTTTAATTAATTTAGAATTTGCATGTCAAGTATAGTTTCAGAATTTTTTAATGCTAAACCTACCAACGCCAGACAAATGACGGGGTTTAGATTTTTTATTTTAAAATTACCAAAATTAGGGGTTTCCTTCATAGGAAATAGTCGAATAAATTTCTTAACCCAAGCATATATTATAATAAAAACTGCGAAAATTCTAAATTGATTCAATCTTGTCCATTCTTATAAAAGAACATATACCAGTCACTTTTAATGCTCGGCAGGTTTAGTGTTAAATAAAATTGGACATTTGGTGCTGAACAGCTACCATTCCTCTGAAAAATAAGTTTTCTTTGATTAATTACGGGTCAGACTGTAACTGTACACTGTACAAAACGAAACCCCGGTTAGAATTTTAGTCGGACAAAAACTATAGAACATATATCACATCAATCTGTAAGAAGTGTCAAGCCACATCAACCCATAACAGTATTTTTAAGCAACTGGAGCAGAAAAAAATTCGAGTAGCACGATAAAAGAAGACAAGGTTCCAGATTAATTAATTATACGTTCCCGAAAAATTCCCACAAATCGATATCTCTTACTGAAAATAAATCACTTTAAAAAAATAACCGAGAATTATGTAACGAAACATGCCAAAAATTTCGCATTCTCCGCGGTCATTTTAGAGACGTCCTTGCCTTTCGACGTGGTGGGACGCAATCGCGGCAAAAGAAAGAGTCTCTCCAGACGAACAAAAGATTAGAAAGTTGCCGCGGATGACGTGTTGATGCGTCTCTGTGTTTCCAAATGCCGACAACGGACGCTACGTCACTTAATTAGCCGAATTGACGGAAGCTGACGTACCGATGACACGTCACTCGACTTGTTTTTCTTTTAAACGTGCGATTCCTCGGGTTTCAAAAGAAGAGGGGGGAGGGGGGGGGGAGACAATTTGCAAATCGTTCGGGGTCCCATTTACTGTCGGAGATTAATCAGTTATTTTTCTTTACGATTGTTTACTCCGGGAAACCGGTCATGGCGTTTATGCGTGATCGCGAAGTCGTAAACAAAATCTGTATCTGCGGCGAGTGTGGACGCGCGATATCGACCGACATCGGTACAATGTGTACGATGCCGTTATCAGGATCGTAACATGCCCTAATAAAAATTTGTTTCATAATTAATTACCGCATAATCGAACTGATCGCCGTTGATCACGGTTAGCTGCTTGTTCACACGGCAATTTCTACTACAGCATTTCTTGCACCCTTTGATGGTCAACCCTTGTGTACTCGAATTGTAGACTCTAGGTGACCTTCTTCCGGAAAGGATATTTAAAATTTGGTCATGAATGCTGTGATATTAATTTTATGTGATTATTTTTTATCTGCGGTGAAAGACGCGATTTTGACACAAATAGCACGGAAATCAAATAAAATTGCGGAGATGTTTAGCTTTTTGTGACGTTTTACGATACGGATGGTTTTATGTGGAACTAACGTGGCTGTTTCTTTATGATTGGGAGCTGTTTTTGGATTTTTGTACAGAGTCATAGATGTAGCATGAGTGAACGCTGCACGAGGGTTGAATAAGCTCGTTTGTTTATATATATATATAGTTTTCTTATCTGTTCTTGATTCTACAGAAGAATCATTTGTACTTCATTCGGTACGTATGCACTGCATTCACTACATTTGCGCTTCATTCAATATATTTACACGTCGCTCAATACATTTGCGATTCATTCAACACATTTATGCATCATTCAATAGTATTTCTAAAAATTGATTCAAGTCCACGCCGATTATTAAAAGAAATAATACTTTTCAATATTATAAATGTAGATCGGCCATTTTAAATAATACTGTACAGTGACTCAACTCATTCGGATTCTATACAGATCTTAACGAAATTTGATTTAAACAAACATGTTGCAACAAAAAGTGTATTGTCAAAGGAGGACGAAAAATTGTGTCACCTACATACGACCGATATGGCAGTCAATACATGTTAACCAATGTTAACATAATGACTGCCATGTCAGCCATATTTGGAATTATTTGGCCATTCTCAAACAGGAATTTTTGCACCCGTATATCGAGTTATTAATAAATTCGCTTACGATCTGCAAAATGCAGAAGATGGAATGCAGTCGAACAGTAATTTAGCTTTAATTGAAAATAACAGTAATTGTTATTTTATAATTAATAAAATTACAGAGATACTTCGAATAAAAAAAAAAAATGTGGGGAGCGTTGAAACGAAAAGTGTAGATTAGAGAAAGGAATAGTGCGCATCACGACCATACACGTTGTTTTATCAAATCAATTGTGTTAATTTTGAAGTAAAAAATTCTGAAAATGTTGAATCGAAAGGTGTAGAATAGAGAAAGACCTTGGATACATACGGTCATACACGTGCCGCGAGCGTTTAAGGGGTGGTAATGAATAAACAGCACAAGTGATAATGTTCGAACGTAGCCTGGGAAGAAAAATATACTCTCGTCATAGTGACTGAATAGATAATCTTGCCTGGTTATGTAAGGATAGCAGTAACTGGCCCGATTATTTTTATTCGACAGGTCATGGCCGTTTTCACCGACGTCTACAAACTATTGACGGAATTGCCAGGCAACTCTGGACAGCAGACTTCCTTCAGGGTGAGGGCATCTACCGATGGCACTCTGAACGCTCTTCGTCGTCCATCGCCTGTTCCTCTCAAACGAAGATTCAGCATTTCTGTGCGTGGAGCAAACCACTGATCACAGAACACAGCGCTACTCATTTTGCCGACAGGGAACCAGAGAAAAATTTAGATTAACCTCTAATTACCACTCTTTTCAGTAGCAGTCACTTATCATTTAAATAAACTGTGCAACTAGTCGAAACTAGCATAATTAAATTTAAGTTAGCATTTATACCTAAATTATGTTAAAGATAATATTAACAAACAAGTACAGCTGGCTGTACGATCATCATAGATTTACACATTTACATGTGAAATATTTTTTACTTTTACCTAGTTAATTATATATTTTTCCATATATAAATTGTTCCTATTACTAAACGTTTACGTATAGTTCTCAATGAAAGTACAAAACTGTGTTATACAATCTCACTGCTCGAAGGTTTTCTTGTTCACCGTCGAATGTCGAAGAAAACCTCCATTGTTTGCGAAGAGTGGTTGCAAAGATTTTGGAAAGACTTGTATATCCTGTGATATAATTTGTTAAAAATATATATTGTAAAGTCTGGTCCCAAGAAGATTTAGAGCTAGCAGTACAGAACAGTACCAATTTTATGGAGTATTTTAACGAGGAACAGTTATCTGATATTAACAATAAAATAATGATGTACGTTCAATTTTATCCGTGTCTTATTGCCAGAAGAAGCGCCTTTGGGTTATTGTCTTGGATAGCTGCTCTGCAGTGGGCCACCGTGTTCGATGCACTCTTGCCGACTGAAATCAGATTCGCAAGGTCTTCCAATTCGCCAAAAAATCAAATCATTCTCTTACCTCTTAATTTAGCAGCTCGCTGCACCCCTAGATTCAATTCCTTCAAATTTGAGGCCAACTCCCGATAACTTTTCATCCTAATTTCATGTTCTTTAATTAAATCCATGTTGACATTCTTTAACTGCACCAACCTCTTCCTCATCTCGTCGATGTTCTCGAGGATCCTGGCATCTTCTAAGCGAATTATAATGTTCTTCAACAGAGTGGTATCGCTGGCTGCTTCTGCCTGCAGTCTCGTATCAATATCTTTCAAATCTGCAACAGAACAGAGTATTTTTACTTGTGAACAGTTTTTTTTTTAAATACAGGAAGCGATATACTTTTAATAATTATAACCTTTGACTCTTTCCAAAGCGTCTAAGAGCTTTCTCTCCTCTCCCGGAAACGTGACTTCCGCGGATAGTTCCCTCAGACCTAAGTATAACGCTAAGGATTGAATAATGTCCCCTGCAAATGTTGAATCCTCTGTTTGGATGGTTACTTTCCCCGCTGCGTCCGTCTTGAAGCAATGAATTTTATTATCTCGCATCCCACGAAGCCACATCTCAATCCCTCCGCCATTTTGTCCGTCTTCTTTGATCTCAAACTCGTTCGGGAGGATCAGACTTTGGTTCAACCAGAGTGCGATCCTTTGAGGCCTCTCTGCAAACTGAAGGAATTTTTGACAGTATGTTTTGAAAGACTATCGAGTACTATTGGATCGCTAGATAAAGTATTAATCTACCTCAGCAACAACGAAATTTTTTGCAACATCCTCCGCAAGATATCTTGGTTTCGATATCATCTCGTACATACAAAATCTGGGCAGCTGCCGAGTCATTTCGAACACCTGAGTTCAAAAAGAATAGAAATAAAATAATCTATCGTTTATATCCTACTTTCAACTGTTTATATTCTACCTGCAGTATATCTGCGCCTGCTGGACCCACGCACACCTTCACATGAATGTCCACTGGTGTGTTTTTTGAAGGACGAAGGTCGATTTCCAGTTCCCCTTTCGGTCTTGGGGGATGAACAACGAGTGTTTCGCCATCGAACACACCTTCGGTGAAGACTATCGCACAATGGATCTGAAAAATCATTGTTTTTAACGTAGCTACAGTCAGTTTCATAACTAATGACACACATTTTCAATCAGAATAACTTTTCTCTAAATGGACGAAACGATTTCAGTATTTCAGTGAAGCTAGATGATACGTAATGAAAATTTTGAGCCCATTTATAAAAACAATATTCTGATTAAAATGTGTGCCCTCAATTATTACGACCGTCTGTAATGCAGACAATTTTTATTTTACACAAAGATTCCCAGTCGAATCCAGAATCTTCCAAATCAAATAAAACCTCTACTAACAGCTGCTTACCAACAACCCCGGCCCCGAAGCAAGAGCAACCCTAGCAGCCCCATTGATAGTCATCACAGTCACTGCCAACTTAGTACTGTGATACATAGTCGGTACAGACGCAGTCCTCTGTCGAAGTTCCATCTGTAAAACTTGTTTCTTGGCCAGTAGTTCGCGCATAGCTTCTCCAGGTTCTGGAGTGTCCATCGTGGACCCAGAACCGTAGCCGCGAACTGGAAGAAATTAATGAAGAAGTTCTAATTTCATTAATATCTCCAGTAGTTGGTACCTTCGCCACTGGTAGACACGATGACTATGTCAGGCTTGCCAATTCGTCTGTAATCAGCTTCCACGATCCCAGCTATTCCGCTGGACAATTGGATTTTAAAGATCACTTCGCCGTTGTTGGAGGACCTTGCGTCCACCTTTCCATTGTTCCAGCCTGTTATAACTTCCGGGATAGAGTCCGCGTTCACATCGAAGCTTCTTGTGATCACCACCCTGTGTTTCGACTGAGCAATTTGTGAAATTAGATCTTTGTATCTACTCGAGTTGAAGTTTTTCATTAGTCAGAATAAATAGATGAAATTTGTTGAGTTTTGGCGCTCATTCTGTAATTCTTTGCTTCTTAAAATATCACTAAACCAACGATAGCGTTGTTGCAAATATTACAAGAATTATAAGAAAATCAAAATAGTTTGTTTGATAAAACAGAAACTGGGAAGTTAATACATTAGCTACCAGTGAATATTTAATATTTGTTCCGTCTCTATGATTCCCAGGATTACTTAACACATTTTTTAATATATCCTGGACAAATATTATGGTCAGTGCAAAAGTTCGTGCCCGATTTCACATTAAAATACAAAGATTCCAGCATGAACATTTGCACTGACCTAATCATTTTGTTATCCATAGACTTGAACTCACTTTAACACGCCACAATCTCTGAGCCATTTCATAGACACCCAACGTCCCGTTCCCAACTGAATAAACGAATCTCCTGTTAGGTAGGCCGGTTAGGGTAGTGACTGGAGCTGTCTCCTTAGCTTCCCACAGTACATTCTCCTCTTTGTACACTTTGATTTCGAAATCTTTTGTGCCGGTAATTAGCTAAAATATGAAACAATTTGTGAATTTAGTACGCAACATAACAAATCAAAATAGGGGATGATTGGTGAAACCCGCCTCATTTTCATTGTCCCCGTCAAAGTCAAAAACAGCCAAAGAGCTGACTATGCCTTCAACCACCGTCCAAAATATTTCTTTGCCTTGTGAGTCCAAGATCATCACCGAGCAGTTGCCGCCAACGATTGCAACCTGGTTGGGAAGCCACCCTATTTTGCCAATGACTATGCACTTGACTCCATCGGTCATCTAGGCAGAATAAATGATCAGTCTATATCCTCATTGAACGAATATGCGCCAGAGAGTTGGTCTTCATACGAATAAATTTTTATTTGAATAACGAATAACGAATGAAATATTATTCGTTGTTCGACCACAGTTTCGCAATCGCTTTCCTTCATTCATTGCACTATAGTCTGCGGATAATGTCGTAAAGCAAATTCAATTGTTATTCACGAATGATAAATAAGAGGATAACGAATAAAGCGATTTGTTCGACATTTTTTTACTCGTCATTCGAAATAACTTTAGCCCAATTTTGATATGCTCTTGTACCTCTTTGTAGAAAATATCGGAGTTGTCCTCGACGTGGAAGGCAAGGATATGGCTGGCAGTTCCAATTAAGAGGACGTCCCTTTCATCATCAGTGAGACGACCGGTGCACAGAGCTGTGATCTGATAGTGTATACAAATATTGATTAACGCGTGATCAAAAAAAGATAGCTGATCAGCGAGTAATAAGCTTCTGAAACTTCTTTGAAGTTTATTGTACCTCGGTTCCTATCTGAAGTTCCGCCAGTTCTCCGCTCCAAGACAATTTTCTATCGAATTGCTCATGGTCGCGGCCATTTACCTGTGGCTGCCTGTGAGGACTATGGACCAAAATGTTACCACCGAAAGTCGCCGCTGCCAAACAAGCGTGAGAACCATCGAATTTGCCGCTAGCAACCAGTCCCGGCTCCACATGCTTCTGAATGTTCAAAGAAAACGCTGCCATTCTGACTCAGTCTGATGGACACTCTAATGCAGACTGGTAAGGCCTGTGGCTCACTCAATGGGGGTGGATTATTGATCCTCCCCTGTTACACCTCTGAACCTCACCTGATGTATTGAACTGTGTGACTATACATTCATGTATAGTCACAGCAGTTTTCTTTGAACAGAAAATTATATACCGCTATCAAGTTTCTCAATGGTTCATCTTTATATTAAAAAATAAAACAGCAATCGATTTGGTAGTCAATACAAATACTAGTAGCATATGAGAGAAATAAGAGCGAATTGAATTAAGTTAAAGAATTTATTTAGAGGAGCATACACAGTCATGATTACTGCAACTGCCTTTAAGAAAGTACATTGTAAACTTTATAAATAAACATCTCCCGCACGAGCACACTTAAAGACACAATGCATACGCGAATTCAACAATACAGTTTTTACATCACTGTCTCTGGGCACTACCACCTGAGCCTGCCGCAGCCTCAGGATTGGTCGCGGCAGATAGAACGACGAAAATAAATGCAAGGAAAATGTACATCCACTGAAATATAAAAGAATGTGTAAAACAAATGGAAATAATATTACAGAATCTGTTCGATAGAAGGCACTTACGTATCTTGAAAGGTAAGGTCTATTATCTTTGGTTTCTCCTCTTTCCCTTGCTTCCCTTTCTCTTTCTACTTTCAATATATATGTGGCAGTGTCTGGAACTGGCCCACCATCTGGGTACTTAACAACTACATCGGTAGTCCACATGTTTGTGAACGGATTCTGAATGGTGCAAGGACCTGGCGATGTTTGGCTGATTGCAATCGGTTCGGCCATGCTGTCCAGCCATATCGTTATGATGTCTTCGAGGTCCGAACCCAACAGATAACACTGTGAATGGATTAGAAGATATAATTAGAATAGTAATAAAATGACGAGAATCAGAAACATGAATCTACTTACCGCTGGTACAGATGTTAGGAATGTTGTCTCACGTCCCATAGGGATTCTAGTCACAACTTTGAGTCTGTACTTGCCGTCGCGTTTGGCAAGTTCCACTAGCTCGTTCGTCTGAGATGGCAACAGACCATTTTGCCCAACAACGGAAACACCACTGCGCACACTGGGCAACGTGATGTTTCCTCTCTCTACATAGATTGGCTCTGGTTCATCATTGAACGCATGATATACTCTTAACTGTATCCATGGATCATAATATACATCGCTCTAAAATTTGACGATTTGTCTTGTTAAAATAAGGTCGTTTAATTCCAATGGTGATATATAGACTTTGAATGAGTTATGCTATTTTCAACTTATCCAAATGATTCCACGAAGAAACAACATTTTTATTTAGGTTTTGCGTCCTTTGGTTAACTTAGAAACTTTTTATTTCGGATAAAGATTCGCTAGTCTATTGATATGTGTACTTCAAGTTTTACTAACCCCATGGACCATCAACGATGTGCAGACTATTAAATTAATGAAAAGATTGGCTAAATACATTTTTACAATTTCACACTGGTTGAAAGACGAGAGTACAGTCAGGTTGGTCTCATTTTACGATTGTTAATCTCTTTTACGATTTATTTATGCAATAATGACAGCGGTACACGTAGGCTCCGATACTGCAATATACCTATAAGTGCCATTAGCAATCAATGTATATATATAATAACATTAGTAAATGATGGTAGTAATCGGCTTGATTATTATTAATTGGTTTTGTTGAGTCATTAGCAGCACTTCATTAAGCATTTCGAATTATTTCCTCACAATTATTGAAAAAACTGATTGCATGCGAATATTGTTCGTATCATGATGTTTTCATTGGTTGTTGCCTAGTGAAAAATCAGGTTCAGAGGTATAGTTAGTGCAGTTCTGGACCAATCATTTTGCTTAGTGTTGCAAGAGACCACACGGTGAGCACCACTGATATATATCAGTGGTGAGCACTCTCATTCCTCTCTGGTATTTAGCAGTTCATCGGATGAACTTCATTTCATCTCTATCCGCGACCTAGTCTATTCTGCAACTTGTTTGTGGTAACAAAACATGTGCAAAAAGCCCTCTAGTATCAAATTCACGAGTCAATGCCACTTTTAAATCACGTGACAACAATTGCACAACCACCCACCGTTACGTCATGTGAAAAAACTCAAATAAATTTGCGCCAAATACACAATGCAAGCTAACCTGTTTCGATTGTTGCAAAACAATGTTGAAGTAATAGGAGTTTTTTAGAATGTGTAGTGGTCAAGAAACAACGATGATCATAAAAGAAATAGAGAACGTGACAAGTTTACAATAATAAATTTTAATACTCACTAAAAGCTGTCATACTTTAAAACGGATTCTTGATATCTATTTCGAGTCATACCCAATGTGTTAATCGTTTATTTATATCACTACCGTGCTGCATTTCCAGCTGACCGGCCACTGTGTACAATACTTACTTACATTGTTGAAAGTAAAATGTTACATTAAATTTCAATTATCAATGATAACGCATTGTTTATAAAACATGGACGAAATCTGGTTCCATTTATCCAATCAATTTGAAACTCTTCAGGTAAATACACATATCAAAAAACTCATCTTTTATTACTTTCATAGTAAACAATATTCATGTGCCAGCATAACAAAGATTTCATTATGTAATAATTAATAACTCGTTGGACAGAACATTCAAATAACTTTTTCTGTATTGAAAGTTTTTCTACTTTGAAGTTTTTCTTATGTTTAAACGAAAACAACTGAAGGTCGAATGGAAGACCCATACTACAAATCAAAAACACAGAAAATATTTTAATGCAATTTATAGAGAATCCTTTTTAATATTATGTCGTATTTTTTACGGAAGATTCACACGTATACTGTTGTTCAATATGGACAACAATGGATCAGAGATTGGTTGATACAGGCACATCAATTTTTTTATGAATTAAGCAGTGATTACAATGTACAAAATGTGAAGGAGACAATACGGTCTATACTTAACTGGTTGGAGAAAGCCTGGGATGAAATACAGTTTCAGTATTATAACACACACTTTAGTGTTAAATCATTTTACAGAAATTTGCGTAACAATGAAGGTACAGCAGTAGTTATAAAAACAAATATATTTTCAAGTATATAATGATGTTAATTGACAATAATCTATCTTCAGTTATTTTCTTTTTAGTGTCAAAGAGAGATCTAGCATTTTGTTTGACAGGTTTAATTATGGGTACTTTACTTGGTTATTATATCGGTACTAATTGGGGATATACTATACGTCACATGCACCATATAAAAGCAGTTATTTGTCATCAGTACATTGGTATTGAGGTATTCAATGCGATGACATTATTTAAATATGTATTTATTAAGGGAAAAAGTAATTTAACATTTTATCATTTTATTCATTCAATTCTTTTTGTAATTGCTGTCGCTAGTTCTTGTATATACATCAAACTCGATGCATCTTAATAACCGATGCACATCTTGCAGGGCGTGTCGATGATGGAGGATTCAGAAATGCCTATGATTCAACGACCGAACGAATTATTGATACAAGTTAAAGCAGCTTCTGTTAACATTGTTGATGCAAAGATTTGTTATGGATACTCTAAATCTTATAGAAGACTGCTTAATTCTGGAGTATGATATTTTATTTACATTAGTACCTGCATCGCTAGAGTATGTTAATATTCTCACATTAAAAATATATCAATATATATTTGTTCTCAGAACCACAGAGAATTGCCAGTCACATTAGGAAGGGATTGTACGGGTATAGTTGTATGTATTGGGCAAAGTGTTATTAATTTTGATATTGGTGACGAAGTATTCTTAGCTGTTCCTTCATGGGCACCTGGTACAATGGCCGAATACATAGTTGTCCCAGAAACCCAGGTGGTGAAACGACCAAAACTTTTTAGTTTCGAACTATCTGCCAGTCTTCCATACAGTGGATGCTTGGCATGGGATGCTTTAGTTAATAGATCTACGATTCGAGAGGGGAATGCGAAAGGGAAACGGTACATATCATTTTAAATAGACATGCCTTATCTTTGATATGGAAAAATTAAACATGAATTACCATTCTATAGGGTACTTATATATGGAGGAACTACTCCAATTGGTTGTATTCTATCGCAACTGGTTAAGTTGTGGGGAGGACATGTGTGTACAATATGTAGACCAAATGGTATTTCTATGTCGAGGGCGTTAGGAGCTGATGACGTTATAACATTAAATGGCTCAAGTTTAGAAAAAGAGCTACAATTATATGATAAGTATGTTTGTAGTTTTTAAATATTTATATAAGAGAATGTTATATTAAACTTAATTACTAGAGGTGTGTGAGAACCTGGAAATGTTGGGTCCGGGCGGCACGAGAATTTTATTTGGGATCGGAACGGGTTTTCGAAAATTTTAATTAATTCCTGTTAATTACAATTGTAATTCCTGAGCATATTCGAAAACCCGACTCGCCTCGATCCGTCCCGACTATCGAGTTCTTACAAACCTCCATTAATTACGTTTCTAATATTAAAATAATAACGCTCTAGATACGATGCTATTTTTTATACTGGAGGTCTACCAATCGACGAACGTATATTAAAGCAACGACTAATGCCTAATGGTTCCTATGTATGTACAATTCCTGAACGACTGACTTCTGATTCGTTAGGTTTTATATGTGGAAGCATATTTGCTGGATGGGTACGAATAAAGTTACTGATACAGGTAAAACAAAACTTGTATACAGTGCTTGAATTTGTTTGCGCAAGTGTTAATTATTATTTTCTCTTGCAGTACATGTTCGGATTAAACATGCACCAATGGATCGAAGGTTCAAAGTTAAATTTAACATATTTACAAGCATTGAGCGATTTAGCCGATGCTCAACAATTACAAATGGTTGTTGATAGAGTATACGGACCTCATAATATTGAACAAGCAATGCAACATATATTAGATCCCGATGCTCTTGGTAGTACTATAATAACGTTTCAGTGACAATTGAATACTTTTAATGGACAGAAGTTCGCCAATACATTATACATGATAATTTCTTATCAAAACAGAATGTAAATATTGACAGTAGCTCCAAAGCACTGCCACTTAATACAAAATTGAACCCCACACATATTACAGAAATGTAGTTCTTAAACGTGGTGCTGAAATCAAGACTGAACAAACTATTCTAATAGAAACAACGTAATTAATTGCACAGTTTCTATCATTTTAAATTGTTATCTGCTTACACATCTACACGAAATGAGATATATAAGGAAGAAATTATTAGTTATACAACGAATTAAGAGGCAAACACTAGTTCGTATATATATACATACACATGAAATCAAAGGTGTTATTTAAAATTGTATGATCTATTTTATCAAATAAATATGAAAATATACAAATGCGTTTACAGTTACAATACTTTTAAACATCGGCAAATTTAAATTCCTCGAGGCACTTTCTACACAGAATGCTACAAGAGATTCGAGACTTTATACTTGAATAACTACCATTAATTCTGAGCAATATTTTATATATATGAATAATTATTTTGGCCTCCCACGTGGTTTTCCAGCCGCGCCTTTTTTAGCCTTCTTTGCAGCTCCCTTTGTTTCTACAATCTATTTTAAAACACAATACAGTCGTAAAAATCTCAACAAAATCTGAAGCACAGAATTTTCAAATGGTTGTTATCAATTACACTTACTTTGCGTTTTGCAGGACTAGGATTTGAATTTGGCAAGACCTTGAAAAATGTATCTAATCTGCCTTGAGTAGAAGTATTCCTTGCTTTGTATAATTTCTTTGCCCCGTTTCTTACTCTGTCTTCGTTGAATTGTTTATTACCACATAAGTATTTAACTAGTCCTTCTTCATCTGGATCGAGCCATTTTAACTGAAAAGAATAAATACACCCATAAATATGTTGCAATATTGTAGTATAACATACAATGGTCTCCTTTTTACTCTAACTTTATTAATACAGAAAACAAATAAAGCGTTCACGTTTAGAAACACTACATACATACAGTCAGTTTCATAATTGATGGCACACACTTTAAAATAGAATAACTTTTTTATAAGAGGACCAAATGACTTCTGTTTCTCTGCCAAGCTAGATAGATTAGTTTACTAGACGGCATGTAATGAATAGATTGTGGATTTCATGCATTTATGACGAAAATGACTAGACGAAATATTAAATTGTGAAAATGTATAAGGAATCTAAAAATCTTAGTGTATTACTCCCAGCTCACTAAAATTATTGGAAAAAGAAATAAATGTCTACGAAGCTCCTGCATTTTGTAATTAGTAATGCGTCATGCAGACAATGTTTATTTTGCATAAAAATCCACAGTCTAGTTGTGAAAATTTAAAAAAAATTGTGTTTGGTCTGAATTACTAAAAAAAAAAATGGTGAAAGTTGTTTTTCACCTTTTTGTTTGTGCTTGTAAATTTCATTTTTCACCATTTTTAAGCGTTTTTAACTCGTAAACTGATTGACTAACTTCGATGAATTTACAAAACACTTTTTTTAAATTTTTGTTACAAGCTCAAATAAAACAGTTGTGAAAAGCAACTTTTACAATTTTTTTCGTAATTCATACTAAACGCAGTTTCTCCAAAATTTTCATTACAAGTCATCTAGTGAATTAATCCACCTTACTGTATGCCATCAATTATGATACTGACTGTATCTCTTGTATACTTCCTTACATCGATGTTTTCAGGGTCAGCCACTTCAGGCTCTTGGAATAATAGTCGAGCTTGCTTATAATTCCAATCTTCTGGAACTGAGAACTTTTTTGTGTCTAAATTTTCAATAATCTTCTCAAGAGATCTGTGTGTTCTGATCAATTCAATTGCCCTTTTCGGACCAACTCCCTTAATGCTGTTTGTGTAATCACAACCCAGCATAATGCACAGATCAATGAACTATTAACAAATAGAATATTGAATAAAACTTATACTGATATAATGACGAAAGTATAAGGGTTACATACTTCATCGTGACTTAATTCAAGGCCTTCTAACACTTTATCAAAATGGAACTCTTGTACAGGCATTTTTCTGGCTTCACTGAATGTTAAACGACGGAGTAAAACATTGCATCCAAAAGTAAGTGCATCCATATCTTCTGTTGCCGTTGCAAAGACTTTACCAGCCTTGACTAAAGCAGCACACTGTGCTTCTGCTTCGCAAGGTGCCTCGATATATGGAATACCCATTAATTTCAACAACTGCTTAGCTTCGTCTGCATGTTCTTTTGTAACTTTTACTAATCGCCTGTTAAACTTTTCTATATCTTCCGCATTTCCTGAAAAAATATATTATATATAGATTCAAAGAATAGTACAATTACTTAAATAGTGATTATAATTACCAGCTTCTTCTGCTGCCTGTAAAAGCTTCTGTGCCTCGTCTCTTCTTTCTGCACGTTTTGCTAGTTCATCACCTTTTAAGTTCGGTGGTTTTCCATCAAATACATATACAGGCTTCACTCCATTTTCTACCAATCGTATCGTCCGGTAAAATGTACCCATCAAATGACTATGAATGTAATAATATTTGAGGCAACATAAAGAAAGCGAATGTTGTACTGGGATAAATATGGGGAATAAACATAACGAAACTCAAGGATGACTTCAAAAGAAGTGTGTTCATTTTTGAACGAGCGGCTTTAAACTAAATTGTTAAAATTATAAACTAGTTCCATTTCTGGCCTGCGAAGTAGAAATAAATATATATGTATATACATGTGTAACAAACGAATCTGGATATTAATCCGTGTAACATTAAATGCTCAGGTACCTGTGTATATTGATTTCACGAATATTCTTGTATTTACATTACATGTGTAAATTGATTGCTGTCTTGCTCCTAACATCAATAGTCAAAAAGAAATCAATCATAGAAACAAAAACAGATCATGGTTCTGTACACCCATGTACACGGAGAATAAAATGCATAATTACACATGTATTAGAAACACATACTTAAATTGAAAATACACAGTTCATAAATTTGAATTTATACTGAAGGAATATGTATACACATTATCCGTGAACTGTGTATTAACTGTGTATTATATATAGATTAAATTAGAATAGATTACATTAACTTATAACATACATTGTAAATATGTATATACCTTGTTGTTTCACCATCCACCGTAGTAAGCTGAGCACCTTCGCTCCGAACTGCTATAAGGAATTGGTACAAACACATAGATGCATCTACAGCAACTTTACGTCCTGGGAAACATTTTTAAACATTTGAAACTTGGTTTGCGATAGATGCCAATGATTATTAAGAATTAAATTGTAAGACGCCACATTCATTGAAGTAATAAAAAAACGTACCAAAGTAATGTTTCAATTCTCGTTCTTTAATAGAGCTTGGCGCTACATCAGCTACTAGTTTTGCTAAACCTAGAATACCCATGGTTGACTCAAAACAATAGGGTTATAACAATTAGACCATATACTTAAACAATGTGTGAAAATCTATGTTGTCGGAAGATGGGTGCTGCAAAGGCCAATTCGCGCCAATTTGATGGATAGCTGGATATTGCACGAGTTTTTCGCGCATGCGCGTCAAAATGCAGGAACGTATCTAGATACGTCCTACGTTTGTGGGGGGAAAGTACTTAGTGGCACAGACTTAAGACTACTACAGACATTGCATCTTATGGGCTTTTCTGTCTAGGCCTCGGAGGGCCGCAGTGGCCACCGTACCATTTTGGTGTCGCGCTCAATATTACCGATAGTTCACGAATTTAGCCGTATTAGCAAGAACTGAATATTCAGTATACTTTATTTTTACTACGGGTGTTTTGGAGGCTACTAATGCATACGGCGCGTGTATTTGAACGGTGAAAATAATATTTATGAAGAATGTATTACAAAAATACGAATTGTAGTAAAATTAATTTGGTTTCTATACGTAATATTATTTTTATTACTCGTGTCACTAATGAATGTATATTATAATAGTTTTATACACTTTAAACCAATAGTTTACTTTCTTTACACTTAAAATCAATACAAATTCTATGCAGTTGATGAGTGCGTACACATTACACATATACTAACTATGCTTGTGTTTTCTTGTTTTTAAAATAAGTACTTGCATTTTTTTCATCTGCAGAAGAATAAGAATTCATTAAATTTTCATAAATTCATTAAATTCAGAAGGCTCTGATCCTTCAAAGAGACAAACAAGATCGAATCAGAGCAGAAGGCTCTGGTTCAAGGATGACGCGACGCGTTCAGTGCTTACAAGTTCTGAGCCGACCAGTCCGATACCCGTCACTCCATCACCAAGAAAGATGGCAAAGAGATGCGCTCAAACGGTTTCTGGCGCAACTGGGGGCCATGAGAACGCAAGCGTTAACATGACTAGCCCAGAATTACGTTAACACAGAGGATCGTCAGAAGACGAGTGAACGAGTCTCTTAGACATCCCTCTCAATGACTTCACGCCGGATACCGAAACTGGACCAGCTCAGAACCTGCAAGCCAGGCCGACACAGCAGAAGGTTGTGTCGGAGTCGGAAAACGGGGCGAGCAAAGTGAAGTTACGGCAATAATTACTCGATATAATTACAACAACGATGTACAATCTTAATAACTAACGCACGCACTAAAACAAATTTATAAATAATCTGGAGTCTCCGTTCGATGATTCCTCTTCGATCGATGAATTTTCTTCTTTCGACGAATTTTCTTCCTTCGATGAATTTTCTTCCTTCGATGAATGTTCTTCCTTCGATGAATGTTCTTCCTTTGATGAATTATCTTCGTTCGTTCTGACTAACAAGAGCAAGATGAACGACCCAAATCGAAACAGAATCGAAAACCAATTGAAAGAAAATCGAAACAGAATCGAAAACCAGTTGAAGCAAAATGGAAACAGAATCGAAAACCAGTTGAAACAGAATCGAAAACCAGTTGAAACAAAATCGACACCAAATCGAAAACAAAATCGGAACCACATCGAGCCCAAATCTAACGATTTGTGGACGCAACGACCTGTATTCGATTCGGGTGCCCCCGGGCACGCGAGTCCCCGTACCAGCTCACGGGTCCCATCCCGTGAGTGAGTCCCTGAGGGAACTCCGATCCGAACAATATTGATTTCAAGATAAAAATATCACTTTCCTGAAATAAATATCAATTTCCTGAAATAAATATCAATTTCCTGAAATAAATAACAATTTCCTAAAATAAATAACAATTTCCTGAAATAAATAACAATTTCCTGAAATAAATAACAATTTCCAGAAATAAATAACAATTTCCTGAAATAAATAACAATTTCCTGAAATAAATAACAATTTCCTGAAATAAATAACAATTTCTTGCAATAAATAATTTCCTGAAATAAATAACAATTTCCTGAAATAAATAACAATTTCCTGAAATGAATATCAATTTCAAGACAAATATATCAATTTCAAGACAAATATATCAATTTCAAGACAAACATATCAATTTCCTGAAATAAAATATCAATTTCCTGAAAAATATTGTATCAATTTGGTAAAGTTGAACTTTGAAAGTCTTACAAAATTAAGTATTATCATTCTTACAAATTACATAAGAAATTTAAAACTCTAAGGTCTAAAACTGTAGATCGGTACTTCTACAACTACTTTAAATCGCGGCTATTTATTCGTATCTATTTATTCGCAACATTAACTAGATATTAAGTCAACTTTGAAAATTTATACTATTACAACGCGTGTTACAATTTGTTTCGCAACGCTACTTAAAACCGCGAATGTTCTTATCTCACAGTTGATCGTTGCAACTGGAGCATGGGCGCCTGAAATGTCGAAAGACTCGAAAGCAAACGCGAAGTTTTGGTGCGCAACGCTAATTCAACGAACAGCGATCCAAAAAAGATTACTCTAATTCAACAAATCGAAATTCAAATTGCTATTTAAATAAGAAATTTAAAATTCCAACGTTTAAAATTGTACATCTGTATGTCTAGATTTACTTTAAATCGCAACTATTTATTCGCAACATTTACTACACATTTAATCAAGTTTTAAAATTGATAGTAGTACAACGCGTGTGACAATTTGTTTCGCAACACTACTCGAAATCGCGGATGTGCCCATCTCACAGTTGATCGTTGCAGCTCGAGCATGGGAGCCTGAAAAGTCGAAAGACTCGAAAGCAAACGCGAACTTTTGGTGCGCAACGCTAATTCAACGAACAGAGATCCAAAAAACGATTACTTTAGATTATATGTAAAACAACAACAATATGAACTTTAAAAGCGCAGTTATCAAATTGAAATGTAATTTTGAACGGCGACTATTTGTGATTCGCAACGCTACGCTCTGAACAATCAATACCGTAATGTTAGCTTTAATCTCTGTTCAAAATCGACTAAATTCAACGCGTGGTTTTCACGCAACGCTAGTGCAAATCGCGGACGTTCCCATCTCGGCTGATCGTTGGGGCGGCGAGGCCTGCCCATGCATGCAACTAACTACTTTCACACTTTACTACTATTCTATACTACTACTTCTACAGACGAATATAGTGACAAGGTAGTGACGAAATGACTCACTCAAAGATGCGAAGCCATGGCAATGATTGCCCTCTCTGAACCGATCAGCATGGTACTGACATCATGCCGGATACTGAAACTGGACCGGCTCAGAACACAAGGTAAACGAAGACAGCATTGAAGAGACCATGGCCCCCCCCGAGCTAGCTTAAAGTAGGCCAAGGAAGTTTTAAATAACCCTTGGACTACCCTAAGCTAGCTAAAGGTAGGCCATGATAAACAATTGCAGGCCATTGGTGGAGGACCCATGGTCAACCCTACGCCAGCTGAAGGTAAGCAGGGATGGGCTAGGGTAGCTCTGGATGACCACTGTATGTCCACTACACATGTCCACTACACATGTCCACTACACATGTCCACTACACATGTCCACTACACATGTCCACTACACATGTCCACTACACATGTCCACTACACATGTCCACTACACATGTCCACTACACATGTCCACTACACATGTCCACTGGATGACCACTGGATGACCACTGGATGAACACTGGATGTCCAGTGGATGACCAGTGGATGACCAGTGACTGTCCACTGGATGTCCACTGGATGTCCACTGGATGTCCACTGGATGTCCACTGGATGTCCACTGGATGTCCACTGGATGTCCACTGGATGTCCACTGGATGTCCACTGGATGTCCACTGGATGTCCACTGGATGTCCACTGGATGTCCACTGGATGTCCACTGGATGTCCACTGGATGTCCACTGGATGTCCACTGGATGTCCACTGGATGTCCACTGGATGTCCACTGGATGTCCACTGGATGTCCACTGGATGTCCACTGGATGACCACTGGATGACCATTGGATGACCACTGGATGTCCACTGGATGTCCGCTGGATGACCACTGGATGACCAGTGGGTGTCCACTGGATGTCCGCTGGGTGACCACTGGAGGACCAGTGGGTGTCCACTGGATGACCACTGGAGGACCAGTGAGTGTCCACTGGATGACCACTGGATGTCCACTGGATGTCCACTGGATGACCATTGGATGACCATTGGATGACCATTGGATGACCATTGGATGACCATTGGATGACCATTGGATGACCATTGGATGACCATTGGATGACCATTGGATGACCATTGGATGACCATTGGATGACCATTGGATGACCATTGGATGACCATTGGATGACCATTGGATGACCATTGGATGACCATTGGATGACCATTGGATGACCATTGGATGACCATTGGATGACCATTGGATGACCATTGGATGACCATTGGATGACCATTGGATGACCATTGGATGACCATTGGATGACCATTGGATGACCATTGGATGACCATTGGATGACCACTGGATGACCACTGGATGACCACTGGATGACCACTGGATGACCACTGGATGACCACTGGATGACCACTGGATGACCACTGGATGACCACTGGATGACCACTGGATGACCACTGGATGACCACTGGATGACCACTGGATGACCACTGGATGACCACTGGATGACCACTGGATGACCACTGGATGACCACTGGATGACCACTGGATGACCACTGGATGACCACTGGATGACCACTGGATGACCACTGGATGACCACTGGATGACCACTGGATGACCAGTGGATGACCAGTGGATGACCAGTGGATGACCAGTGGATGACCAGTGGATGACCAGTGGATGACCAGTGGATGACCAGTGGATGACCAGTGGATGACCAGTGGATGACCAGTGGATGACCAGTGGATGACCAGTGGATGACCAGTGGATGACCAGTGGATGACCATTGGATGACCATTGGATGACCACTGGATGACCACTGGATGACCACTGGATGTCCACTGGATGTCCACTGGATGATAGGTAGGGGTAGGCCTGGATGGCTCTGAAGGACCACTGGTCATTCCCAAGGTAGGCAGGTGAAGCCAGGGTACCTCTGGAGGACCCCTGGTCAGCCCAAGGTAGCCGAAGACTCTCCTGGTCCCGGAGCTCGTCCGCTCCTTCCGGAGTCCCCGGCCCGACTGACTGACTGAGCGCGCTCCGCGGGCTTAGGTAAGCAGTGATGCGCAGCGCGCAGCGAAACGCAACGCTCCCCACCCCAACTAATTTTGATAGATCTCGATCGCCGTGATAATAATTATTGATAAATGTATTATTCCTGGCTGTCTAATGTTTATAACAATTCCTCTTGCCAACGATGTCGACAAGCATCCTCTTGACCATCTACCATCTTATTTTTAAGTAAAAATTGTTAATAGTACTCGAGATACAGAGTCATTTTTAACACATGAATATTACCAAACAATATTATATCAAGCAAATGTAATTAATAAAGTTACTATCTCTGGCTGTTTAATGTTTATAACAATTCCTTTTGCTAATTATGTGGATAAGCACTCCCTCCACTATCTGACCATCTAATTTTTCAGTAAAAATATCTAATGTAACTCGAGATATTGAATATCTTCTGACACATGAATATTAGCGGCCATTAATTTATCGAACATAATTCACTAATAAATTTATTGTCTCTAGCTGGTTAATATTTGTAACAATTCCTTTTGTCGATGATGTCGACAAGCACTCCCTTGACCATCTTGCCATCTAATTTTTTAGTAGAAGTAAGTAATAAAACTCGAGATCCAGAATAATTTATGATACATGAATATTACTAAGCATATTTATAGTGAAAATATGTAATTAATGAATTTATTATCTCTGTTTGTTTACCGATTACAACGATTATATGTATAGTTACCTCACCACCCAATTTTTTAGTAAAAATAGCTAATAGTACTCGAGATACAGATTTACTTTTATGCGTGAACATTTGTAGTATACAAGATATTCAATTCTCACTAGTATGCACAGTTTCATTAGAACAAGAGTAACAAAAATTATTTATAACTAATTAATCTCTTCCAGAATTGAATTGAAAACTATACATGAATGTTGCCGAAGGTCTATTCTATATTCTTCGAGAGCTAATGAAACTGTGCATACTAGTGAGAATTGAATATCTTGTATACTACAAATGTTCACGCATAAAAGTAAATCTGTATCTCGAGTACTATTAGCTATTTTTACTAAAAAATTGGGTGGTGAGGTAACTATACATATAATCGTTGTAATCGGTAAACAAACAGAGATAATAAATTCATTAATTACATTTTTTCACTATAAATATGCTTAGTAATATTCATGTATCATAAATTATTCTGGATCTCGAGTTTTATTACTTACTTCTACTAAAAAATTAGATGGCAAGATGGTCAAGGGAGTGCTTGTCGACATCATCGACAAAAGGAATTGTTACAAATATTAACCAGCTAGAGACAATAAATTTATTAGTGAATTATGTTCGATAAATTAATGGCCGCTAATATTCATGTGTCAGAAGATATTCAATATCTCGAGTTACATTAGATATTTTTACTGAAAAATTAGATGGTCAGATAGTGGAGGGAGTGCTTATCCACATAATTAGCAAAAGGAATTGTTATAAACATTAAACAGCCAGAGATAGTAACTTTATTAATTACATTTGCTTGATATAATATTGTTTGGTAATATTCATGTGTTAAAAATGACTCTGTATCTCGAGTACTATTAACAATTTTTACTTAAAAATAAGATGGTAGATGGTCAAGAGGATGCTTGTCGACATCGTTGGCAAGAGGAATTGTTATAAACATTAGACAGCCAGGAATAATACATTTATCAATAATTATTATCACGGCGATCGAGATCTATCAAAATTAGTTGGGGTGGGGAGCGTTGCGTTTCGCTGCGCGCTGCGCATCACTGCTTACCTAAGCCCGCGGAGCGCGCTCAGTCAGTCAGTCGGGCCGGGGACTCCGGAAGGAGCGGACGAGCTCCGGGACCAGGAGAGTCTTCGGCTACCTTGGGCTGACCAGGGGTCCTCCAGAGGTACCCTGGCCTCACCTGCCTACCTTGGGAATGACCAGTGGTCCTTCAGAGCCATCCAGGCCTACCCCTACCTATCATCCAGTGGACATCCAGTGGACATCCAGTGGTCATCCAGTGGTCATCCAGTGGTCATCCAGTGGTCATCCAGTGGTCATCCAGTGGTCATCCAGTGGTCATCCAATGGTCATCCAATGGTCATCCAATGGTCATCCAATGGTCATCCAATGGTCATCCAATGGTCATCCAATGGTCATCCAATGGTCATCCAGTGGTCATCCAGTGGTCATCCAGTGGACATCCAGTGGACATCCAGTGGACATCCAGTGGTCATCCAGTGGACATCCAGTGGACATCCAGTGGACATCCAGTGGACAGTCACTGGTCATCCACTGGTCATCCAGTGGACATCCAGTGTTCATCCAGTGGTCATCCAGTGGTCATCCAGTGGTCATCCACTGGTCATCCACTGGTCATCCAGTGGACATCCAGTGGACATCCAGTGGACATCCAGTGGACATCCAGTGGTCATCCAGTGGACATCCAGTGGACATCCAGTGGTCATCCAGTGGACATCCAGTGGACATCCAGTGGACATCCAGTGGACATCCAGTGGACATCCAGTGGTCATCCAGTGGACATCCAGTGGACATCCAGTGGACATCCAGTGGACATCCAGTGGACATCCAGTGGACATCCAGTGGACATCCAGTGGTCATCCAGTGGTCATCCAGTGGTCATCCAGTGGTCATCCAGTGGTCATCCAGTGGACATCCAGTGGTCTTCGAGTGGTCTTCGAGTGGTCTTCGAGTGGACATGTGTAGTGGACATGTGTAGTGGACATGTGTAGTGGACATACAGTGGTCATCCAGAGCTACCCTAGCCCATCCCTGCTTACCTTCAGCTGGCGTAGGGTTGACCATGGGTCCTCCACCAATGGCCTGCAATTGTTTATCATGGCCTACCTTTAGCTAGCTTAGGGTAGTCCAAGGGTTATTTAAAACTTCCTTGGCCTACTTTAAGCTAGCTCGGGGGGGGCCATGGTCTCTTCAATGCTGTCTTCGTTTACCTTGTGTTCTGAGCCGGTCCAGTTTCAGTATCCGGCATGATGTCAGTACCATGCTGATCGGTTCAGAGAGGGCAATCATTGCCATGGCTTCGCATCTTTGAGTGAGTCATTTCGTCACTACCTTGTCACTATATTCGTCTGTAGAAGTAGTAGTATAGAATAGTAGTAAAGTGTGAAAGTAGTTAGTTGCATGCATGGGCAGGCCTCGCCGCCCCAACGATCAGCCGAGATGGGAACGTCCGCGATTTGCACTAGCGTTGCGTGAAAACCACGCGTTGAATTTAGTCGATTTTGAACAGAGATTAAAGCTAACATTACGGTATTGATTGTTCAGAGCGTAGCGTTGCGAATCACAAATAGTCGCCGTTTAAAATTACATTTCAATTTGATAACTGCGCTTTTAAAGTTCATATTGTTGTTGTTTTACATATAATCTAAAGTAATCGTTTTTTGGATCTCTGTTCGTTGAATTAGCGTTGCGCACCAAAAGTTCGCGTTTGCTTTCGAGTCTTTCGACTTTTCAGGCTCCCATGCTCGAGCTGCAACGATCAACTGTGAGATGGGCACATCCGCGATTTCAAGTAGTGTTGCGAAACAAATTGTTACACGCGTTGTACTAGTATCAATTTTTAAAGTTGATGAAATGTCTTGTTAATGTTCCAAATAAGTAGTCGTAATTTAAAGTAGTTCTGAAGATCTGTTTAGAATTTTAGACGTTAGAGTTTTAAATTTCTTATTTAAATAGCATTTTAAATTCGATTTGTTGAATTAGCGTTGCGCATCAAAAGAATCGCGTTTGCAATAGAATCTTTCGATATTTCAGGCGCCCATGCTCCAGTTGCAACGATCAACTGTGAGATGGGTACTTCCGCGATATCGAGTAGCGGTACGAAACAAATTGTCGGGATGAGGCCGAAGGAGCAGACGAGGTTTTATGCCAAAGATGCCGGACAAACTGTCATTCAAAAGGAAAATCATTGCAACGTCTTCGCATCTTCGAGTGAGTTATATTATCACTACCTTGTCGTTATACTCGTCTGTAGAAATAGAGTTGTAGTAGAATGTAAAAGTAGTTAGTTGCATGCATGGGCAGGCCTCGCCGCCCCAACGATCAGCCGAGATGGGAACATCCGCGATTTGCACTAGCGTTGCGAAAAAAGTACCGTTGCGTTAGTCGATTTTGAACAGAGATCAAAGTTAGCCTTTCTTCTAAATATAATAGTAGTCTCTATCAGCGATATAGCTTGTTTAAACTATAGCGTTGCGAAACAAATAGTCGCGATTCGTTTTGCAGAAACTGTAGAGTAATCTTTTTTGGATCTCTGTTCATTGAATTAGCGTTGCGTACCAAAAGTTCGCATTTGCTTTCGAGTCTTTCGACTTTTCAGGCTCCCATGCTCGAGCTGCAACGATCAGCTGTGAGATGGGCACATCCGCGATTTCGAGTAGTGTTGCGAAACAAATTGTCACACGCGTTGTACTACTATCAATTTTAAAACTTGATTAAATGTGTAGTAAATGTTGCGAATAAATAGTTGCGATTTAAAGTAAATCTAGACATACAGATGTACAATTTTAAACGTTGGAATTTTAAATTTCTTATTTAAATAGCAATTTGAATTTCGATTTGTTGAATTGGAGTAATATTTTTTGGATCGCTGTTCGTTGAATTAGCGTTGCGCACCAAAACTTCGCGTTTGCTTTCGAGTCTTTCGACATTTCAGGCGCCCATGCTCCAGTTGCAACGATCAACTGTGAGATAAGAACATTCGCGGTTTTAAGTAGCGTTGCGAAACAAATTGTAACACGCGTTGTAATAGTATAAATTTTCAAAGTTGACTTAATATCTAGTTAATGTTGCGAATAAATAGATACGAATAAATAGCCGCGATTTAAAGTAGTTGTAGAAGTACCGATCTACAGTTTTAGACCTTAGAGTTTTAAATTTCTTATGTAATTTGTAAGAATGATAATACTTAATTTTGTAAGACTTTCAAAGTTCAACTTTACCAAATTGATACAATATTTTTCAGGAAATTGATATTTCTCAAGAAATTGATATTTTATTTCAGGAAATTGATATGTTTGTTTTGAAATTGATATATTTGTCTTGAAATTGATATTCATTTCAGGAAATTGTTATTTATTTCAGGAAATTGTTATTTATTTCAGGAAATTGTTATTTATTTCAGGAAATTGTTATTTATTTCAGGAAATTGTTATTTATTTCAGGAAATTGTTATTTATTTCAGGAAATTATTTATTTCAAGAAATTATTTATTTCAAGAAATTGTTATTTATTTCAGGAAATTGTTATTTATTTCTGGAAATTGTTATTTATTTCAGGAAATTGTTATTTATTTCAGGAAATTGTTATTTATTTCAGGAAATTGTTATTTATTTCAGGAAATTGTTATTTATTTCAGGAAATTGTTATTTATTTCAGGAAATTGATATTTATTTCAGGAAATTGATATTTATTTCAGGAAATTGATATTTATTTCAGGAAATTGATATTTATTTCAGGAAATTGATATTTATTTCAGGAAATTGATATTTTTATCTTGAAATCAATATTGTTCGGATCGGAGTTCCCTCAGGGACTCACTCACGGGATGGGGCCCGTGAGTGGGTACGGGGACTCGCGTCCCCGGGGGCACCCGAATCGCCTACAGGTCGTTGCGTCCACAAATCATTAGATTTGGGCTCGATGTGGTTTCGATTTTGTTTCGACTTTTTTTCGACTGGTTTTCGATTTGGTGTCGATTTTGTTTCAACTGGTTTTCGATTCTGTTTCCATTTTGCTTCAACTGGTTTTCGATTCTGTTTCAACTGGTTTTCGATTCTGTTTCCATTTTGCTTCAACTGGTTTTCGATTCTGTTTCGATTTTCTTTCAATTGGTTTTCGATTCTGTTTCGATTTGGGTCGTTCATCTTGCTCTTGTTAGTCAGAACGAACGAAGATAATTCATCAAAGGAAGAACATTCATCGAAAGAAAAAAATTCATCGGAAGAAGAAAATTCATCGAAGGAAGAAAATTCATCGAAGGAAGAAAATTCATCGAAGGAAGAAAATTCGTCGAAAGAAGAAAATTCATCGATCGAAGAGGAATCATCGAACGGAGACTCCAGATTATTTATAAATTTGTTTTAGTGCGTGCGTTAGTTATTAAGATTGTACATCGTTGTTGTAATTATATCGAGTAATTATTGCCGTAACTTCACTTTGCTCGCCCCGTTTTCCGACTCCGACACAACCTTCTGCTGTGTCGGCCTGGCTTGCAGGTTCTGAGCTGGTCCAGTTTCGGTATCCGGCGTGAAGTCATTGAGAGGGATGTCTAAGAGACTCGTTCACTCGTCTTCTGACGATCCTCTGTGTTAACGTAATCCTGGGCTAGTCATGTTAACGCTTGCGTTCTCATGGCCCCCAGTTGCGCCAGAAACCGTTTGAGCGCATCTCTTTGCCATCTTTCTTGGTGATGGAGTGACGGGTATCGGGCTGGTCGGCTCAGAACTTGTAAGCACTGAACGCGTCGCGTCACCCTTGAACCAGAGCCTTCTGCTCTGATTCGATCTTGTTTGTCTCTTTGAAGGATCAGAGCCTTCTGCCTGATTCGCCCTTGGTCCCTCGTGGATCGGAGACTTCTTCTCCGATTCACACTTTGCCCCGCAATAATTACTCGACATACGCTAAATGGAAAAGAAGTCTTTTCCGTGAAAAAGACTATTTTTCCATTTAGCGACCTGCGAACTTAGTTTCTAAGAATCGTCGTTGTAAGAAAGGGAGACAGAACGAAGGAAGACTTCGTTCTGACTCCCTTTCGGGTCTCTTGTGCAGCAACCTCCTCGTGGTGAGACCTGGGCAATCGATATTATCCACAATTCGCAAAATGCTATAACTTATAAATTATAGTATCTTGCATGTAGTGGATAATATCGAGCTAATAGCTGCACATTTAGAATTTTAGTTAATAAGTATTTAATAGTTAAATATAAGACTTAATACTTCCTTCGTTTTCCCTTGTACCAATTTCAGCATTTCTTTTCAATTAACAATCGAAATACAGAGTTTCTATTTCAGAATACATGTACCACCAACAAACATCTTCAATATTAATTTTTGGATTTGTAATTGAAATATGCTTTCAAACTTTCAAAGTTCAACTTTCCCAAATTAATATTTTTGTCTTGAAATTGATATTCCTCTGATCGAAGATCGGTCAGGGGCTCACTCACGGGATAGGGCCTGTGAGTGGGTACAGGGTGTCGCGTCCCCGGGGCAACCCGAGTGGCCTTTAGGTCGTTGCGTCCACAATTCATTAGATTTCGGCTCGATGTGGTTTCGATTTTGTTTCGATTTGGGTCTTATTTGGTTCCGATTTTGTATCGACTGGTTTTCGATTTGATGTCGATTTTGTTCTGACTGGTTTTCGATTTTGTTTCGATTGGTTTTCGATTTTGAGTCGATTTGGGTTATTCATCCTACTCTTGTTGGTTATTCCGTACTCATGTACGGGATTAGATTTGCACTCCTGTGCGGAACTGATTCGTTATTAAAACATTATTTTATATTCAAATTAAATAATTGGTTGAAACTAGTTCTGATCCATGCCACAGAAGGGGTAAAATGATGAGACAGGTTCTGTTCCAGGCTAAAAAAGTTAGTTCCGTTTCATGCATTAGAGGGGGTCAAAAGTGGTGACAGGTTCTGTTCTAGGCTTAAAAGTAAAAAGTTGGAACAGCCAAACCCCGAGCGTGAGCCACTGATCTATCAGTGGCGTGAGCACTCTCATTCCTCTCTGGCTATATCAAACGCATTTCGGCTGTCGCATGTACAGGACCGCTGAGCTTGGCGTTGCCATTAGCCGAGCCAAAATCCGTCCGCTATAACTGCACTCTGATTGGTTCATGTTTTTCGTTAATAGAAATTTTCGCTAAGAAAAAAAATTACTTCAAATGATCTCAGGAACCACCCCTTTCATGGTTTTCCGACATTTCGGAACACCCTGTATATTAAATCATTAATGTAAAATGTAAACCATTAAGATATCATTAATTATCATGTAATCTGTATATTTATAAGTAACAAATAAGATTTTATTCTTATACGGACATAATTTTATAAAAAGGATTTTTGACTGTTGGGACAGTACTTGGTTGATGGTTTATTCTTTACCCTACAAGTACTGTTCTGTACCTAGAGATGGCGTTGGTGAGAGCCGTATTTACATAGACGTAGACATGTGTACAGAGCAGTACAGAGCACGTGTGTCTGTGCCCATGTGGTTCTCGTGTATAGAATTTAATGTGACTGTTTCATATTTGTAATGGAAAATGGATAACAATTGTGATTTAATTAAAACGATCGAAGACGATGAGGAAGTGCCACATTATTCTGAAAATTCTGATGTAGAGGACGATGTAAGATATTGTTATATAAAATATAACAAAGTTTTTGCATTTTTTAGTAAAAGCAAATAAAACTATAACCGATATATTATTCGAATGTTTCTTAAATCATTTGTTCTTGCAGTTTCAGCCAAGAAAACAAAGCAAAAAAAAGCATAAAGATTTCGATAATAGTTTTCAATTTATAAACGACATTTCGGAGTACAACAAAGACACATGGAATGATTTGAGCAAGTACATTAAACGGAAAGTGAAAACGAAGCTCGATGACAAAATTAGGAAAATTAGACAAGAAACTGAGGATGGAGTATGTATATGCATTATCAGATGAATTGCAGTTTCGAATTTATTACATTATTTATTATTATGAAAGTTACCGTTGATGATATCTATGAGATACAGTCTCCATAATTCTTAATTTTTGAGTCAAAGATAACTCAAAAATATTTAAAAATTGTTGTATATATTTAATTTCAGAAAGACGACGACAACAGTTCTGTTATAGATTTATCTGAATCTAAACAAGAGGATGATGATGTTTCTCTCTCAGAAGATGAACTTAAAAAAGGTATGATCACATTTTGATTATATTGTATAATTTTGTATTTAAATAAATTTCTATATTTTATCACAGATGTATTTAAGACCAGAGAAAAAAAAGGTAAAAAGAAAAAGGCTGTTAAAGAAGATGATGATGAAGAAACAATTAATTTTGAGGAATACTCTAACACTGAACCATATGCAACTTTTTATCAAATGAATTTATCACGACCTTTGTTAAAGGTATATTTATTCTATTCTCGAAACAAAACTAGTGTCCGATGTAACGATTCCTAATAATTAACTATGGATGTATTTATTACAGGCTATAACAGCTATGAATTTTGTACATCCAACACCTATTCAAGCTGCTACTATTCCAGTTGCATTGATGGGACGAGATATATGTGGGTGTGCTGCTACAGGTACTGGTAAAACTGCGGCTTATATGCTTCCAACTCTAGAAAGATTATTGTATAGGCCTTTAGATGGCCCAGCTGTTTCTCGAGTTCTTGTATTAGTACCGACAAGAGAACTTGGAGTTCAGGTGTATCAAGTCACCAAGCAATTGTCTCAGTTTACTACAGTCGAAGTAGGATTGTCTGTTGGTGGTCTAGATGTAAAAGTTCAAGTAAGTAATCTATTAGAAAAATTAATTTTTACACCTGCAATGTACACATATACAGGGTGTTCACGCTATTAGTAGCCAGAAAATTTTTCTTGCAAATAAATATTAGAAAAAAAACGAAGGAGGAAAAAGTAATACTGTTTGTTATATATATACCTAACCCATTAAGAGACTTCTGGTAGCTAAAGTATTCGATGTGTGTACATTTTCTATTACATATTTCATTATTATTTAAATAGGAAACTGTATTAAGGAAGAATCCAGATATTGTAATAGCAACACCCGGCAGACTAATTGACCATTTAAAAAATACACCAACTTTTTCATTAGACAGCATAGAAGTGCTCATTCTGGATGAAGCCGACAGGTAAATTAAGATAAATGATTGTTCTACGATCACTCTTGTAATTGTGTTGTGATGTTTTTGGTGTAATTGTGATGTTTTTACGATTTTTATTTAAGGATGTTAGATGAATACTTTGCTGAACAAATGAAGTATATAGTTAACCAATGTGCAAGAACAAGACAGACAATTTTATTCTCCGCTACTATGACAGAAGAAGTGAAAGATCTAGCTGCTGTATCATTAGACAAACCAGTGAAAGTATTTGTAGATAGTAATCAAGATGTTGCCTTTAATTTACGCCAAGAATTTATTCGGTAATAAAATGAGATGATAATTATAAAGTTGTGCGCGAACCTGAAAATGTCGGGTATCCGATAGTCGGGACGGATTGGGTTCCTGAAAATTTCAGGATTTCCGAGAATATTCAAGAATCTCAATGTATTCGAAAGCCAGAATATGCTCGAAAATTTTGTCGAGAATCCCGACATTTTCGAGAACCCGTCCCGATCTCGAATAAAATTCTTGACCCGACATTTTTGGCTTCTCGCACACCCCTAGATATAATTGTATTGTATATTGTAACTTAATACGGTACATACATTTTTTTAATGTGTAGGATACGAAAAGAAAGAGAAGGAGATCGCGAGGCAGTTTTAGCTGCTTTAATATGTCGGACTTTTCACGATCATGCCATGGTCTTTGTGCAGACGAAGAAACAAGCCCACAGACTTCACATTCTATTGGGATTATTGGGTGTGAAGGTACACGAAACGGACTTGCCTGTACAGACAAGATTATTTCGAAATAATTGTATTACAGATGTCTGGCTGTTTTATATTCTAGGTTCAAGAACTTCACGGTAATCTTACACAACCGCAACGTTTAGAAAATTTAAGAAAATTCAAAAATGAGGAAATTGATATTTTATTAGCGACAGATGTTGCCGCAAGAGGTTTAGATATTAGTGGTGTAAAAACTGTAATTAATTTTGTTATGCCAGCTACTATGCAACATTATATACATAGGTATCTACATATTGTTTCTACATGTATGTACTACTATGAATAAGGCATTTATCATAGAATTTATTTATTAGAGTTGGAAGAACTGCTAGAGCTGGTCGAGTTGGAGTATCAGTATCATTGGCTGGCGAACAAGAACGTGCTTTAGTTAAAGAAATCATTAAAAACGCAAAAAATCCAGTGAAAAATCGCATAATACCACCAGACATTATTGAAAAGTATAACAAAAAATTAAAATCACTTGAACCTAATATAGAGACTATATTAGAAGAAGAAAGAAACGAAAGAGAATTAGCTAAAATGGAAAATCAAACAAATCGTGTCGAAAAATTACTTAAAAGTGAAAATAAGGGTGAACAAAGAAGTTGGTTCCAAACTCAAAGAGAGAGGAAAGAAGAGAAAGGTTTGTCATAAAAATTAGTGTCATTTACGGCTTCGTTAAAAAAATATTAAATTTGTATTTTCGTCTAATACAAAAATAAAATTAACGATTTTTTTAGAAAAGCTATCATTAACTGAAAAACAGCCTAAGATTAAAGCAAACAAAAAGCAAAATAGGGAGCCTTCGAATTTGGTTGAACAGATCAAGAAAAAAGTACCCAAAGAACCTAAAAAGGAAACAGCAGAAGATAGAGCAAGGAATGAATTAGATAAAATTGCAGCATACCAAGCAAGATTAGCTAAAAAGCAGAATAAACAGAAAAAGATTCGGACAGTTATAGATAATGATAGATCTACAACTAATAAGAGAGGTATATTACAACAAAATCTTACTTTTATATTTAAAAGTTTAATGATATTACTTTTAGTATAATATTGGTTATATTTTAGCTGGTCTAAAACGACCGAAATCTTCATTTGTTGCCGACTTAACGGATACAAGTAAAAAAGCTGTAAAGAGAATGCGTTATGAGTAAGTAATTCTTTGTTTCAATATTTATAATAAAATGTTATGTATTCCAATGTTACAGTTCTCAACACATTTATTGTATCAATTCTAGGACAAATGTTAAGAAAAAGCAAAGTAAAACGAAAGGTGGACAAAATTTCAGTGGAGGAAAAAAGGACAGTAGAAAAACTTTTAGAAAACGTTAAGATGAATTTTTATATCTGTAACTACGTCTTATTAAATACATACCATTTTACTTAATTTGTTTTATTATAGAACCGTTACAATGCGCCACTTACGTCTCACAGATTGACAGATGAATAGCACTGAGTAATTGGTTTTTTTTTCATCAGAATATGTATACTTCATAGTCTATAACCTGTTTGAAAAAATTGCAGTACTATGCAATTTGAATATCTGCAAAAAGCAGATATTACTAAAATACTATAAAATACAAGGTAGTACATTGCAAAGATGTTTAAATTTATCCATTTCATTGAGAAACGTTGAATGAAATTTCATCGATTTAAAAAACAGTAACAATGCATTACTAATGTCTTATGAAACAATGCTTTAAGGAAACAAAAGAGAATAAGTCTATGAAAATAGAAAAGAAAGTAAAAATCGCATTATTTGCATTGTACTGTAATTTAGTGAAGAGGTAATAGGTATGTGTAATTCTATAATGTTTAGATAATAAAAACAAACATTCATCGCCATTCACAGCCTCATTCATAATTTCCATTCATCTTTAGGTTTAATACAGTTTAATGCTTAATGCTAATAACCCTAATGTTGAAAAAGGAAATTTATAAAACCTAGGCCCATTTTAAATTACTTGAATTCTATTCATTTTTGTATCTAACTTCTTCTCTGACTTTCCAACAGTAAATTTCCATATTAATATACAAAGTTTCTCTTTTTAATTCCAAGTACGTCTAGTGGACTACAGTTGCCTTATGTATAAGATGTTTCTTTATTAAATAATTTCAAGAATACTTTTGTTATCGATCATTATATTAATATAATAATAATGCAATTTCGGAAATGAATTACACTAATCGATTAAGTTTTAAAAAACTGTAATATATATGCCGAAAAGTCAACATGAAAAAAATATAACTAATCGCTTTTGAGTTCATTTAAAATATGTGCGAACTATCGACGCATTTATGTCTAATCATGGGAATATTACCGCAGCTTAAGTATAGAAAAGTTTTTAGATACAAATTTGAATCAGATTGATACGAAAGTAGTTTATAATACATATACAATGACAGTGATACAGGAATAACTGTCACATACGAGGATCGTGAACTTTTAAATTGGTACATGCATAGATACTATTGAAGTATTTATAAGGTCACCGTGTTTGAAATAAATTAATAATTAAAGGCCGTGCGCTGACCAAATCTCAAACAATTTAAGTTAAATTTAGAATTAAAATATAAACAGATAATTTTGGGAGACAGTGATAGTTACAGCTATAATTTCCTCAATAGAATAATAATAATAATAATAGTCGCAATAAGATAATAATAATAATAATCAAATTAATAGAAACAAACAACTTTGGATCACAAAGCCAATTGACACACGCCTTTTTATCTTGAACACAATGTTTACAGAAATCCAACAACGTCATGTTGTTCTCTTCTGCATACAAAAACAATATATTTTATACATACAGACACATTTTTGTAACAGAACCTGTTTTCGATTATCTTGCATTAAAACTGAATCTTAACTATGATAATAGTATATATACGTATATATGA
Organism: Sphecodes monilicornis; assembly: GCA_913789915.3. NCBI lineage: Eukaryota > Metazoa > Arthropoda > Insecta > Hymenoptera > Halictidae > Sphecodes > Sphecodes monilicornis. The sequence goes on from OU565296.1 coordinate 21,804,848, forward strand.
ATTCATCTATTTGGAAATAGTTCATCACATATATTTTTTACACTTATCTGAAGAAACATGAGCATAAAATAGTATAAACGTTTATATTCGTTAGTGCAAAAGTGAACAATACAACAATTGTCAGATACTTCATAAGGAAGAAAGTCCTTCAATTAGAGAACACTTTTAACGCTTCTATAAAAAAAAATGTTTCTCATACATTTATCAATCCGGTGAAGAAATCATTGTTTTATACCATCGAATGTGCCACTGCTTTTGTTAACATATAAAGAAGCTGAAAGTAGGACGTGTTTACATATTCTTTCATATTCAACAGAAATACATTTTTCAAATTAATGTCAAATAATAAATTTTTAATTTGTAGTAACTCCAGAAAATTCATTCGAATTATTAACCTACACGTATCCATTATTTGATGTTAATGTATAATTATCTTAACACCTTACTGTCTAGACATACGCGAACGACAGGTTTATTAATTGTTGTACATAACCAAAATATTCTGTTTTCTAATTTGTAAAGTATTTTTAGATTCTTTAATTCTTATGATCATCACGTCCCTTAAGTCTTTCCCCTATTACTAACATCCCCTTGGATACAGTTCATTCATTTAATTATTTATTTACTTTATCCGATTCTCTTAATGCCCTCTTTGCTGGTGGTTCTTCAATCTGAAAATCCAAAGTCTTAATATCTATAGAACTAACATTGTTATAATTCTACTTGCTTACCTCTTCCTCTAAACCAGGTAATTGAATTCTAGTTTCTGACGCTTCCGCTGGCTGTAAACAAATTTCATATGTCATATTTCTGATATTATTGATTGTACGTAGATAACATGAAGAAAATTCGACTTCGCGTGATAAATATTTTACGAAATTATTTTATTGTTATTCTTCATTTCATACCTTAAAATATTCATCATGCTCAATCGAATACGTTATATATAATATACAAAAATTATCAAATATTATCTTCCAACGAAATTTCGAAACTATTTTACCTGTGCATCAATACATTCCACTTCTCCAATTTGCAGCTTGAAATCACATTTTACATATTCAGAAATGTTTAGTACTACAGCTTGTTAATTTATTATTTACGAAAACTGATCTATTTAATTTTTACTTGTTATTATCCTTTAGAGGAGCGGCATTTTTCCAATGAAAACGTGAATTTTCTCTACGAAAAATTTATATAATTCCGAGTAATGGAAATTAAAAAGAATTTTGATACATTACCTATATAATAAAGTAATCTTTCTAACATTTCAAAAAAATTCAAGTCATTTGATCCAATTTTAAGAAAGCAGTTTTTACATGTTACGTAAAATTCCCAAATTTATTTCTGGCCATTATAGTGGTCCTCTAAAGGTTAATATGAATTGAAAATTGATGTGTTTTCTTACCCTGGCATCAGTTTCGTTTGGCCCAATACCCACTTCTTTTTGCTGTTTAGACTTAGCCCTGCGCTGCGGCCTTTCACTGACAGAATGTACATTGTGAAGCGATCCTTTTCCTTTGGGACTGGACATATTAATTTGCATTTCAGCGGGTAAATAATTCCTGTTGTTCGCCAGCAGTTCATCTGCGCGCTTGAAATACATGGTGGGAATTCGTGTTTCGCTAGGAAATTCTTTCAAATCGAAATTTGTCGTCTTAGTAAATATTACATTCATAGCTAAATCACAGACAGCCCATAATTTCTGTGCACAAGAAAATAATGTGTAAGTGTTTGATAAATAATTTATGTATAATAAAATTTTAGTTGAAATAATTACATAGTTTATGTTGTTATCTTCTGGTTTCAGAGCATCTTTGTGACTTTTCATTCGTTCTATAAGATTTTTGTAAAAACCGTAGCAATAGTACTCGTTCTTCGTTATTAACGGTTCTAATATAAACCATAAACATTGCTGTATGATTTTCAACTGAGTGACCATTATGTGACTCGTGAATTCAGGATCGTGTGCAAGAATTGGGACTGCAAATACTAGCATGTAATCAGGAAGAATATGAGGCAATTGACCTGAAATGATAATTCAGCGAATACATTAACATCTTTTTGTACTGTAACCCGTTGGATCGTAGAAGAAACATAATCTGAAACAATATTTCGATAATGCCTTACTATTTAGTTTCTTACCCATGGCCCGTTCTACGGTACCCAGCGATAATGTCTTAACATAATCCCTCCTCTTATTTATGTCAGTTTGCATATAGGTTTTTAAAACACACTTTAGTCTTTTGTCTTGTTCCTTGCCAGCGAGAGCATAATAGCCCATAAAATCTAGCGGCAAACATTTGTTTGGAATTCCCCTTCCAAGTCCTTTATGTAATTTGCTACCAAAAGCCTCTCTCACTTGTGGAACTTCATCCTATGAACCAATTTGAATAATTATGAGTGTGAGTTATGTTCTCAAAGAATATATTATAAACGAGGATTTAAAATCGATATGATTTTGATACCGGTATTGCACTAATAAGGGTGTACCGAAACCGATATAATACCGAAATCGTTACAATACTCTTTATACGTTTTTTTTGCCTTTAAATCGTAGCGTAGCTGCGGCCGCAAGAAAGATTTGTATTGATATCACAACATTGTATGTATAAGTATATTATACCGGTATTTTACATTTTGGTAGAAATCCCTTATAATTATAAATCAATTACGATTTCTAACTAATAACATACCACCATGAGTTGCGATAGATTGTAAAACTGTTCCGCTGTGAACTGATCGCCAACACCCTTTTGCTCGCAAATCTTCAGCATTGAGCAACCAGCTTGTAATCGTAACCAACTCATTTCTGCTTTACTTAAACGACCTTGTTGTAAAAGATCACCTTTGTTTACTACAAATGCATTCAGCATTCTAAATGTTTTTTGTGCAGAGAGAACATCAGTCTTCAATCCTAATAACCAGCGTGCCATACATTTTAATCCTTCTAATCTACAACGTGTTTCCTCAGGTAGTTGATCTTCTCTGCACCAGTCTCCTTCAATGGTGTCTGAAGTCTGTTCGCTGCTTTCCTTTACTAACAGCTCTTTGACTATCTGCGAACGCATACATAAGATGAGACTACACTCTTTAACTGCAACTTACACGAATTAATTGAATAGATAAGACAATAACATTTACCTTTCTAGACACCATATTTTTTATTTGTACTTGATATTTCTCTGGTAAATTATAAGCTATATGACCTAACGTGACTATTGATGTTCGATAATATTCTGAAGTTGGTGTAAGGGTATTCTTAATTCTCTCAATAATTTCAGGGAATATGGTATCGTGAATATTGGTCATATTAACGAACAAACATCTGACAGCTTGTTTCGCTTGTTTCGATGTCCCCGTTTCAGCAAAATTCTTACAAATTGGAACCATAAGGTTCATAATGTCTGGCGCAACATCGCACAAAGGTTTGTATTTCCCTAAAAATGTAAAAATTGAAAGAACCAATGGTGCTACCATTTCATCCTCTAACTCCAATAGATGAACAAGTTGCATCAAAATATCATTGTGAAGAAAATGTGGACCAAATACGAATGAAAGCATCTGAAAATAAACAAATGAGTACATGCCAAGAATACTTGAAAACTGTTATTTGTGTTATTTCATAAAATATTATTGTCAACATACCACAAGTAACCTTAGACCTTTCTCTCCTGCATTGTTGGGATTAAGCCCAACTTCTTCTATCACATTTCCTCCTTTTAAACAATCTAACACGTATCCGATTAAAACCTGTGTAATTATAATCAGTATAAGATATGCCCATTACAATTGACTACAGTCAATATATAAATTACCCTTATAGCTTCTTCGTCGATCATGACAGAACTGACTCTTTCCAACAGCATTTTTATCGTGTTGTAATACAAATTCGTCATTACCGGTTGACCCAATTTTTTGAGAACCATACTTATCGTGTCTGCACAGTCCTTGCAAGATACATTTGGTTGAACTATCGTTTCCATTCCTTGTAACAATGCTGCGTCTTTTCTCATATGAGCACTAAATTTCTGTAAAAATTCTTGAACTTTCATAGGATCTGGCAAAAAGCGAGATATTTGATGAATTTTGGCCACTAGTTCAACCACTGCATCTGGTTTCTTCACTATCTCTAACCATTCAACTACTGCCCTCCGTACCCTAGTAGAAATATAAATACAAAGATGATATACGTGAAATTATATATTATATTTACATTAAAATTAGAGATGTACGGTGACCAAAAAATGTCGGATAACCAATGGTCGGGACGAGTTGAGTTCTTAAAAATTTCGGCAAGAATTCCGCAATTTTCGAGAACCTATCCAGATCCTGAATAAAATTCTCGACCCGGCATTTTCGGGTTCTCGCACACCTCTAATTAAAATACAATGTCAATGTAAAGTATACTCACGCAAGTTGATGTTTCTGTAGTTCGACAAAAGCTTTGGATGCATGGTCATCGATTGTACCTAACAAATGGTACAACTTCTTCATCCTCTCATCAGCCGGTAATTGGTAAGGTACTAAACAGGTGTTTAATAACCTTTCTACCAATAATCTATCTTCCATGCCTGCCATATAATAACCATGTAATATTTTATCTTTAATCCAAGTAACAGCCTTCTTTGTAGCTTGTGGTACATCCGCATCATTTAAGTGTTTCTTATATATCATTGCCAATCCTGCCATTGCTTCTTTCCGGATTTTAAACTAAAAATCAAAGAAATCATTAGAATATAGAGATAAAATTATATTTCTGTTATTTTTTCATGTGAAAGCATACCTTTTTATCCAAAGTTCTTTCTTTAACAAATTCAAGCAAATCTTCGCTGTCTGATACTACTTCGAAATCCCTTCTGGCAGTGGTTACTATAGCCATAACAACTTCGTATCGGACACTTTCGTCTGCGTCGTGTTGCCTTAATTTTAAGGTATCAGTAATATCCTTTCTTAGTTCAGGATGGTTTAGTAAAAAATGCATTGAATACTGTACACATTTTATGCGAATCGATACACTGATGTCGTTAAACCTTCCTAAGAATGCTCTCCACAGTTGCGTATGTTGCACAGCTAACTGAGATCCTTTTTCAGAAAACATTCTGGCTAGCAGTGCCACAGCGCCCAATCTTTCAGTTTCAGAAGAAGACTTTAGTTTACATTCTAATTGTGGAAGGACGGACAATAAGACGCTTGGACATATGTGATTTAACTCATAAATTAAATCATACACTTTCTTGCAAATTTGTAAACTTTTTTCCTCTTTACCCAAAATCAGTACATGGTTAAAGAACTATAAATTTAAAAACATAGAAAACATGATTCTATTATTCCTTCCTCTTATGTAGAGAAATAGTCAAATGCAATATTTTAATTTTAGTTTACTCACTGCTTGAATATAGGGTTCTAATGTATCACTACATTTAATTACTAGTTCCTTTGCGAGCAAATATGCATTCTTTTTCTGTGTTTTGTTTGGCTCTACGATATTCATAAGTATAATGTCTAGGAGTTCGTTACTAACAATATCTGACTCGGTAATAAGTGGACATAATACGTCTAACATAAAGCTTTTCACTTTTCCAGAATGTTCATCGCTGTAATTACAAAACAAATTAAGTGCTTACTATTTCTTTGTGCAACGCACGTTCTTTCCCATAATTATACTCACTTCACTATCCTAAACATAAGAGAAAAAAGTGCACAAAAAATTTCTTGACAGTCTTCTAATTCAAAGCACATGTTAAAAGATTTCACGTACGCCAAATTCTCCAATAGGTAAAAGTATCTTTTAAAAGCAGGATCTTTTGGATCTTTTAAACCAGCTAATTGTTTGATCAGAAACAAAAATATTGTTTTGACCTACAATACAGGATTAGTTTCATTTAAACATCAACTTGAAGTACTTGTTTAATCGTTTTAGTGCCATGCAGTACGATCACGTTGTTCAGATTTCATGTAGAACAATGCCAATGCGTTTGGTAACCATGCTCAATTGGTAGTGTGTAAACTGTGAAAATGGTTTAGAAAACAGTGCGATGCGCTGCTTAGTATTTATCGACATAGAAACAGAACAGTGTGATCGTGTTGATTGGCACTATTCAACATAGTTTTCCAAATAACCGCTGGCACTAAAATGGTTCAATTTTATCAGAAAGTTATTACTGACTTTCTCCAAATAAAATTACATGTTTTTCTGTTTTACCTGTTCTGCATCTTTGTATGGTGCTTCGGGTGCATAAACCCTTAAAACATCGGCAATACAGCATGCAATCAGAAGTTGTACATCTTTACTTTGATGCATTAGAAAGTGTTCTTCTGCCAAATGCAATGCAAGCGGAATATATTGCTGATACATTCCTTCATCTTGTCCCATTGCTTGTAACGTGTGAGCTAATGTCTATCCAATAGATTTTCATATAAGTCCTCTTTCCGTATTCAAGTTACCATATTGTTTTTTTATGAAGTATTATATCCTTATTTATAAATGTACCTTTAATCTCCTAATGAGTTCATCCGGACCCAGATCTTCTGTCACAGATCTGCACCCTTGCGGGTAAACAATTTCCGACATAATGTTTACTTAATGGTTCAACCAAATATGAGAAACTTTATGTCCTTAAAATAATCTAGAACACTGTCCAAATTCTGTAATATTATACACTTCATTAACCAGTAATTAATTAGTAAAGCACTCAGAAAAAGAAAAAAGAAGAAATCATTTTCATGAAGAAAGTAAAACTAAAACATTTTCAAACAGTAATCTTGAAATCAGTCGAACTAAACACTAAATGTTGATGTTTATATTCACAATAGGTTAGCGACTTTCATGATTATACACTATTGTAGCTTCTGCATCAGGTACAAACAGCAAGTGTAAATTGTCACGTATGAACGGTAAATACGAGTCACATAACGAAAATATGACTTAAATCAGTTCACTGAAGGAAAGACTTACATGCTGTTCTGTGTTTATATTTGTTAAGATGTATTAATTATATTCTACATCGGATAATAGTAAAACATGTCACGTAGGTTATGTACACTGGTCGGATATAACTACGCGAGAGCGACGTAAACAATATTATAATTTAACATATTTGAAAGCTTCGAATATTCCGTAATGCACATTTGTGTGAAATATCAGTTATTGTATGCATTAAAAGGTGTATTACCTCAAGATATGCATAGGCACCACAAGGCCTGTGACACTCAGAATATCAATAAAGCAAATATATGTGATGGATACACGGCACTAGCTTAGTTTTGATGTTCACACACTATCACGGTGTAATTATTACTAAGTGCGAATGTATCGCTTTCGGCGTAACTTTCGGAATTTTTTGTGAATACTTGGCATGGTAAAACGATCAAAATGTCATCAAAAAAGTAGCGAAACAGTTTTCGTAAACGGTTAAGCGTGTCAAAGGACGCAACAGCGCAATTCGATCACTTGAAGTCAGCTACATTTTACGATACCGGGAGACACTTCAGACTTTACGCGGTAAACGACAAACGATATGAAAATACCGAGGGAAAGTAACGGTAATTCTATTGGTTAGAACATGTAGATGAACATAACGAACCAATGATGCAATGATATACCATCGTGAAGTTAGAACACAATGTAATGGTGAATTCTAATTAACACGAGAAATTATAACCGACATATGTTATGTTACATTCTTGCAGCTACTAAACATTTTAAACTGAATTTAAACAGAATATTTTATATTTTAGGAAAAGTATTTCAAACTTCTAACGTAATTTAATAATATAATAGTACTACAGATACTCAAAGTTTTAAGACTACACAGGGTGTCACAAGAATGTCGGAAATGCTTGAAATAGACGGTTTCTGAGCTTAGCGAAAGTTTCCACCTCGGCTTCAAAACTCAGACCAATCCGAGCGCGGGTACTGCGGATGAATTCCGGCTTGAACAATACCATGAAGTAAGAGTACTTCATGGACAATGCCAACACAAGTTCAGCAGAACCCGTCCACTGATATATATACTTACCAGTGAACCCGTCGCCGAGCCGGAATCACTGATTTATCAGTAGCCGGAATCCGTTCGCTATAGCCGCGCTTTGATTGGTCCGTGTTTTTCGTTAGCGGAGAACATTTTCGTAAAGGAAAAAGTTACTTCGAATGACCTCAGGAATCGCCTATTTCAAGGAAATACAACATATTTGAGACACCCTGTATAGTAATCTATATTATAAAGCTTCGTAAATATTTTATAATAAGATTTCGTCTATACCATGAAATAATTTACACGAGAGATATTACTTAGCATTAATAAAATAGAAAAATTGTATACATCTAATGAGCTTTATCGTTTTAGAATTAGATTATATAAATAAATATATTATAATATTTTAAAATATATTTGTCTATACATATAATTGCATGTGATAAATATAATGTAAGTAAAAATGATGTAAAAACCACTTAAATAAATATAGTTTCCATTTTTACCACCTTCATTAGAATATGCTTGAAGCAGATTGAAGTATTGCTAACCGGAAATCGCGTTCTTCTCTATCCTTTCTGTTTGGCACATGCAACGTGTGCATACACTGGTTCAGCGCTGATCAGTTTTATTGTAAAAGAAATTGATCATCTCGACCAGAAAGAAGTTTAAACAATGGTAAGTTCTTATATCGGATGCACTGACATTGTTAAAAAATTTCTTAATAATATGTTTGCCGTAATTGCATATCCACTTGCAAATAAGTCTTGATTTGTTAGGTTAGTTGCGATCTTAAGCACGCGGTTTCCAATTTGTGTCTTAAACAATGAGTCATAAAGGTGATATCTATTTTAGCAATCGATTTAATGTAAAACTGGTTAAAAGTCCATGATTTGATATAATTATAATATAAGCGATCCCATTCTTAATACACAATTACTGACATAAAAATGTTTGTATACACCATGTTTTAATGCAACTATAGTTAGTTGATACTTGCACTTAATGTTGTTTTTTGAATAATAGTACCTTGTCTTTTACTTTTTACTAAATTTTATGTTTTCATAAATTGTTTTAAATTACATGTATTTAATTGTTTAGTGATACCTAATGTAAACTATAAAATGATGAACATAATGTTACAGGCAAGTACAAAAGCCGACAACCCTGAGAAGCCAGGACAAGAGGTAACCCCTATTCACAGAATCAGAATAACCCTTACCTCAAGAAATGTCCGCTCTCTAGAGAAAGGTAAATTGTCTTACCAAGAATTACTATTAAAGTCAAACCTCAGTTCATAAACGAATTTTCCAAATAGCATCTTGATTGATGTACGGTGTTTCGAGTTATTATTAGTCGAAAATTAAGAAGTTATGAATAAATATGAAGAAAATATAGAAATTAAGAATTAAGTTCGTAAACCGAAGTTTGACTGTATTTCACATCATTCTGTAACTGACTGTAATAATGCGTTATTTTAGTTTGTTCCGAGCTGATTAATGGAGCAAACAAACAGAAGCTTAAAGTTAAGGGGCCAGTCCGTATGCCCACAAAAATTCTGAGGATAACCACACGTAAAACACCTTGCGGAGAAGGTTCAAAGACTTGGGACCGTTTCCAGATGCGCATTCACAAGAGAGTCATTGACTTGTACTCACCATCAGAAATTGTGAAACAAATTACAAGCATTTCCATTGAACCTGGTGTAGAAGTGGAAGTCACAATCGCTAATGAATAAGACATTTGAAAAAAAAAATGTAAAGTTTTAATAAAAACTTGAAAACACTAAAACAGGTGTGAAATTGATGTATATTGAATATTGCAGTTACATTGTAGTTCACCTTAAAAATACCCAAAATTTGAAGGTTACAAAATATAAAGAAGGATCCGTAATAGAATATCAAAAGAATATCTTTGTATAAAACGTGCTATTATTAATAATAATTTAGATCGTATTTAGTATTTATTTTATCAAGTTGATAGAAAATTATTTATAAATCATAATACATTAGGTTTGTAATTTTTATTTGAAAGTTTGTTTGTCCAGCAAGACAATAACATACTTCGAAAAGTATGATTCTGACTTTGAAATAATCATCACTTAATGAAAAGTTGGATATACAAATTTTTTCTATGAGCTCATTCTTCCTCTTGGTTGTCATCTTCAGGTTTTTTATCGTCTTCCGCATCTTCTCCGCCGCTAAAACCGTCCATTCCTTCCACTTCCTCCTCATCATCGTCATCGTCACCAGCAACTTCTGCATTTTCAAGTTCAGCTCGTTCCATTTGTTTAGCCAACTCTGCTTCATCCGTTGCAGTAACAACTTTCGGCTATTGATGAACATATTTTTTTTCATAAACAACTATGCATTCATACCGTATTCATTTGTTAATAAGTCTAGACAATTAAACTTACAGCCATTTGAATATTAAATACACCTCCAAGCGATGTTATTTTATTTTCTATAACAGTAATAGCATCATTTAATGCTTTTAAACCATCTTGCTTCTCTGGCGTAGATGTTGTCATAACTAAAACATTATAAAAACATAGATTTTAATATTGAAATTATTTATTGAAAGTATACATAAAAGAAAGATTGGTGTACCATATAAAGGTGGTGCAATTAGATTAATTTTTATTGGTAGTTCATCTGTAGAAAGAGCTAAGCCAGTTTTTAATGCGGTTTTCACTGCATCAATTCCTTCATAACCGTAACAAGCTACTTCTACATCTGCTCGGATTTTAACTGCTTGAGAAGTCAATTTTCGTTTAATATTATTTAGTAACACTTCTTTCGTATGTTCATCAAGACCACATTCTGCTAAAATAGATGGGTCCCTAAAGTAATAATGTTTTAATGATCATTACTGTACATATGCTCCTACTAACATTATTCATTTTCCGTAACTTACAGAACTGATTGTTTGAAAAAATCATAGGCAGATGCCTTTTGCTTCCTATATTTTTCTTCGAAATGCCATGCTGTTTTTTGATATAATTCTTCCAGCTGGTCGTCACTGTCGTAATGTAATAATTCTGCAACGTGTCTTAGGATTGAATTAACAGCTTTTGCTTTTGCGTACCTCTCTGTACATTTCTCCACATCTTCAGCTGATACACGACGTTTGCTAAGATCAATGTAACCTACATTTAATCAATCACATTATTTAGTATAATCCCATTTCAAGAATATATCTTATAATACAAATTAGATGCTCTTACCTTTTTCTTTGTCAACACGAATAACAACAACTGGCTCAGTTTTTCCTACCCTAATGAGTTTGTTAATGGACCTGATACGTCTTCTGGATAACTCAGATAACAGAATCATACCTTCGATGTTATTATATTCGAGCAAATGTACGTATGCTCCCATCTCAGCTATGCTACGTACATTTACCATTACAACATCCTCCACTTCGGGATATCTTTTTTTGTAAAACCGACACGACAACACCATTTTTATTGCTGAAATATAAAATTCAACTGTTACTGGCACACACTTCTTTTATATGTTAACATATTTGCTGCTTAAGAACAACGATAAGTATTTTAAAAACAGCAGACTTGTGTATAGGTTAACTTCACGAATCCACTAAATTATATGATAATACTATTTCCATGATTACCAGTATGAGTGAACCTGTAGAAAGAACGATCAACTCTTTAAATACACTACCAAAAATATTTAAAACTGTAAAAATCTGCTGAAATATGTCACTAATCCATGTGCAATCTTGATTTCAATTTCAATCAGGTTATTAAGAGGGTTACACGGCAGTGGTCAACTTGAATACCCGTTCACCGACATACATATGCTAAAAATTTTGCTCAAAATGCGACATCTATCGTGATAAATATCTTCAAATGAATTTCGAGGTTAAAGGTAGACGCGTAAGCATTTCTCTAACTGCAGTGATGTAAAACTCTATGCACTGAACTCGAACTTTACGTGAACATTCGAAATCTAATGTTTCTAAAAAGCATTGACATTCGGGTCCTACATATACATTTTCTACACTAAGCAAATTATCTATATTATCAATATCTAGATTTATAAGATCTTTTAAAGCTTCATGCTTAATAAAATTTTGCCCTATTTGCTGAACTAACTGCCTGCTGTTCTCAACTAATTTATGAATTCAAATGTTTTGAGATTGAAACAGGGCATTAAAATTATTAAAAAAATTTAACGAATATTTCAAAAATAATATGTATGCTTTGATAATGGGATCATTTAAGTACTCTAAAATAATTTCGGCGGATTTTGATTTATCTTCGACTACTTCTAACATAAAAAAGCTTTTTAAAAAATCCCAATTATTAAGAAGTCTAATAATACATGTGTGCAAACAAAGCCACCTTGTGTTTGATAATTTTAAAATTTTATTACGTTGTATTTCCAAAAAACCTTGAAATTCAACCAAAATTGAACATTCCTTTGCACTGCCCGAAACATAAGTGGCAACTCTTGTAATTAAATCTTCACACAAAGAATGTAACCTGTCACTCGCTTTATTAGCTATAAGCGCGGAAGTGTGGCATAAGCAATTTAATATTATTGAATTTGGAATTTCTACTTTTAAATGGGACGCAAAAGAATTATGACATCCAATCATCATAGATGCATTGTTGCACGCCATTCCAACAATATTCTTAAAATAGAAAATTTACACGTTTTCAAACATTGAACAACTTTTTCAAGTTCGTGTTTGGCAATAACATTTTTTATAATTTGAGTACACTTATATGGGGCAAGTGAAAGATCTTGCACAACTTCTGACTCAATACAAATATCTTTTAATAAAGGAATTAAATGGTCAACTGTACAAAAATCTACGTCGTGTTCTGCAAAGAAAGCTGATAATTTTATTTCGGCGCGTTTAACCTTATCTTCATGAGTTAAATTTAAGCTACTGCTATTATCACTATTATTATCAACATTAGTGACTTTGTTATTAGATGAACTCATATTTTCGATATGTTGGATCCTCAGTGAATGACAAATTAAATCAGATTTGACGCATCTGATAGTTTTATTGCACGCGATACAAATCGCTTTATCTTCTACTGGAAAAGGAGCTAACCATGATTTAAAGATATCTTCTTCCAACCAAGAATTTTGGAAACAACGAATTTTACGCCTTTTTGTAGCTCCTTTTCCAATATTAGCTGCCATCATGCAATCAAATATTAATAATAACTTAACAAAAATGTGGAGCAAGCTCGTCTCGTAGTGTCGTCCTGAACTATATAGTCCGGTACTTTCCCGCTAATAATAGTTCCTAACTTTAGGACTTAGGTCGCAGCGTAGCTGGTCGTACCATGGATATAGGAATACTGAGGAATACTGGAATCTAACTGATCTGAATATATATATATATATCAGTGTGGAATTTAGAATACAGGGATGAGCGTGATTCGTGAGTTAGCATTACGGGCAAGGGGGATGTTCAGGATTGCGCAAGAGGCAGGGGCACATATACGACTGAATTTGATAGGTGACATTTCTGTGCGTACTCTGTACCGCCAAGTATGAAAAATGTTTATAGATTGCTTACATATATCTGACAAGTTGAAACTAGACAAGTGATATTTTTTGTCCTATAATAACGTATGACATTCGTGATACGTATTATGTGCCAAATATTGTAATAAACATGTGAAGAAAATGAAAAATTGTAGAAATTTTCGATAACGGCAAATCTGCAACATTTTTTAATTTTATGCAATTAATAATTACATATTTCATGTTCTAATGTAGAATTTCAAATAATTCATAAATCTGTAGTCGGAAAAAAATTCTAGAACGAGGGATTGAAAAAAACTAAAATTAGAGGAAATTAGAGAATATAGAAGAGAAATTAAAACGTGTAATACGAATTAATGAACATACTAATTTAAAATAATTTGTTATTTATATTTTGAAATCATTATTTTTATAAAATGAAGAGGTTCTATGGGTCGTAGACACGTTCCTGCATTTGGACGCGCATGCGCGAAAAACCCGTCGAATATCCCAGCTATGATTCCAGTATGACCAATAACAACGGGCCTCGCTGAGCGTAATCACACTCTGATTGGTCCGTGTTTTTCATTAATAACAAAGTTGCGAATAACATTTTTGAAAAGTTACTTCTAATGACCTCAGGGATCACCTCTTTCAAGGAAGTACAACATTGTGGGACACCCTGCATAGTGATAAAATTTGTGTTCAATGTGTAACAATATTCTCAGTTACTCATATGACATGATGCAAATATTTTTCTTAGTAACATTCAATTCATGAAATTGTGTATATTCGTTAAAAACTGTGTTTCTTTCTATTACGTTTCAAATATTACCACGTTTTCCAACGCTGTCAATTGTCCGCATTCAGGCTCTTCTTCCTCTTTCAGTCAAAAGGCGAGTGTAAGAGATGAAGATATCAATTTACAGAAATGGCAACACTGTCCGTAGGTAGGTTTAAAATTTCGAGGTCACGAACGTTGAAGGTTCTGACAGGAGTTTCGTTACTGTAGAATGCTCCGTGATCGTGATATGTATGTATTTATAGCTGTTTATAGTTAATTTTTTCAATACAACTATCACCAATGACAATCGTTTTCGTGGATAATGTTCGATTACCAAGAACGAAATGTTTCGATCAGGTTAGAAAAGGATTGTAATTTTAGACAAGTTATGTGTATGTCAAATTTCGAACGGATGTAAAAAACTAAAGTGTACGCGCGATTCCGCGTCCTATTATTAGTAAAAATTGACAGGGAAAACATCAAAAGCCAAATGCCTCTCATATCGAGGAACTGTCCTCACATCGCCAATCGTGGCGATCTCGCATTTATTGAGACCATTGTGTCTCAAAAGGAAGGATTTATTAAATGTAGCGAGTGCAACACGGATGGGCCTAATTTATGGTTATGCTTGTTTCCCGACTGTCGTTGGGTCGGCTGTGCCGAAACGCACTTAGACCACAGTACTGTACACAACCAAAAATATCCTACTCATTGTGCTCATATGAATCTTTCCACAAACCGTATATGGTGTTACGCTTGTAAAAAGGAAGTTATAACAACACCGTGTGGATGTGTCCCTACACAGGCTGATATTAAAACGCAGAGCAATAAGTTTTCTGGTGATGGTCCTGGTAATATGGATTGTAAATCTGAAGACCTCAGCAGACTCATCTTGGATAAGTGAGTATGACTGTTACTTATTGTTTTCTTAATTTATCTGCAGTGGGTCACCCTGACCTCAATGACAATCTTTTCATCGACAAACATATCACTAAAACGATTTCATCAACACTTAATTTTTTCAACAGTATCTACTTATAGACATCTCGAGATCACTGACAGTCATTTCACAGACAATGCTTTCATCAACACCAAGCTACGACAACAGTATTTACTCACCAACATGTATACATTGCTGACAATCATTTCAACAATAATGTTTTCGAATAATTTTCGTATTTTGATAAAACGAGTACCGTTTATTATAAACAGAAGTCAAGCTGCCGAAATGAATGTTGACAGTGTCAACAAAACTTGGTGTCGATGAAAACATTGTCTGTGAAATGATTGTCAGTGATGTAAACACGTGTCAGTGAGTAAATACTGTCGATGAAATTCAGTGTCAATGAAGTCGTGTCGGTGAGGTCAGGGTAATCCATCCATTGTACACAATACATTTTTAAAACATAAATTAATCTTTTTATTTTGTGAATGATAGATTTTATGGTGAACTCATGAACAGAGTCAGCCATGAAAAAGATGGTATATTTCACGAAAAGTCTGGTGACTCTTCTGATAGTACAGATTCAGATGAAAGTAAAGATTTCTCTGGGAAACCAAGGGGGCTTGTTGGCCTTCAAAATATTGGCAATACATGCTACATGAATGCTGCATTACAAGCTTTATCAAATGTGTCGCCTTTGACACAATTCTTTTTGGATTGTGGGCACATGGTTAGCTATATGTCCAAAGATAGAAAACCTGGTTTAAGTTTAAGCTATTTGAACCTTATTCGAGACATGTGGAATAGGAAAACAAGAGGGTATGTTGTACCACATGGAATATTGTCTGGCATTCGAACAGTTCACCCAATGTTCAGAGGATATCATCAGCATGATACTCAAGAATTTTTGAGGTGTTTCATGGATCAATTGCACGAAGAATTGAAAGAACAAATAGAGGATGATCGTGACAATGTATTAAGATTAAAGGGACTTGGAGAACAATCATCGGACGATGAAACTGAAATTGATGGAACTGGTTCTAGCCAGTCTGATGCTGAATACGAAACATGTGATTCTGGAGTAAGCGAACAGAGTTCGCTTAGCGATGAAGGTGAACGTGGCACAAAAAGAAGGTATTCTCGAGTTTCTCAGTCAGAAAAATTGAGAAGTAAATTTACAAACAGAAGTATCAAAAAATCGACAGTAGATCAGCCGTTTGCTCCACCTCAGAGGTCAACGCAAAACTCTCCTGTTAAGTACAGAACCAAGAAGCAAATGAAAACACGAAGTATCATTAGTGATATATTCGATGGTAAATTATTAAGTAGTGTACAATGTTTAACATGTGATAGGATTTCAACAAGAGTAGAAACTTTCCAAGATTTATCGCTACCCATTCCAAGTCGAGATCACATTGATATGTTGCACCAAGGGTCTCTCACTCCACAAAAGGCAGGACCATGTTCGGATGTTGTATATGTAACTAATCAGTCTGGATGGTTGTCTTGGTTCTTGCAATGGATGCGCTCTTGGTTCTGGGGTCCAGTTGTCAGTCTTCATGATTGTCTCTCTGCATTTTTTAGTGCAGATGAACTTAAAGGAGATAACATGTACAGTTGTGAAAAATGTAATAAGCTACGTAACGGAATTAAGTTCTCCAAAGTCTTAGAACTGCCAGAGATACTATGCGTCCATCTGAAGAGATTTCGTCATGAATTGATGTTTAGTTCGAAAATCGCAAATTATGTTTCATTTCCATTGGAGGGATTAGATATGCGACCATACTTACACAAAGAATGTGTCTCCAAAGTAACTATGTACGATTTAATATCAGTTATTTGCCATCATGGAACTGCTGGCGGTGGTCATTATACGTGTTATGCGTTAAATCCTATTGTTAATAAATGGTTCGAGTTTGATGACCAATGCGTTACCGAAGTCTCTCCCGAAACTGTAAAGCACTGCGAGGCTTATGTGTTGTTTTACAAAAAGTGGTCACCCGAGATGTTGCAATTACGTGACAAAACTATGGAATTGATGGAAATATCATCACGATCCGATTTAAATTTCTTTGTATCTCGACAATGGATAAATCGTTTTAACACATTCTCAGAACCAGGACCCATAGACAACTCTGACTTTCTTTGTCCACACGGTGGTGTTAATCCTGTTAGAGCACAATTTGTAGATAAGCTTAGTATGCCCATTCCACAAGCAGTTTGGGAATATTTATACAATACGTGAGTGAATATTTGATATATTTAACTATTACACTAAGATTCACAGTTATTCTATTCTGTTAAGTAATGATGGTTTATGTTTATTGATCATGTTACAGATTTGGAGGTGGCCCAGCATGTACGCATTTATATGAATGTCCAATCTGCGAAGAAAAATATGAATCATTACAGAAACGAAGGATTTATGAGTTGGAAGTATTTCAACGACTAACTCACAATACTGACAATCCTACTGCTATTTATGGATTAGCTATGGCATGGTTAAGACAATGGCAAAGTTTTGCGCGGGGTAAAGAAACACAGCCACCTGGACCTATTGATAACAATTCTATTATAGTAAACAAAAACGGTCAAAACGTCCTTAAAGTGGGTAAGTCTGCAACTTAAATATTTTATTCGGGATCGGGACGCGTTTTCGACAATTTTCGGGATTATTCCCGAGAATATAAATTTTCGGGAACCCAACACGCCTCGACCCGTCCCGAACATTGGGTACCCGACATTTTTGGGTTCTCGCACACCTTTACCGATTATACTGTCCAACACATATTTTGTATTCCAATATTCATTATTGAACTTGAAAGCCATAAAAACCTATAAGAATAGCCTACCGAATGTTAGCACGTATATAAAAAAATTAGAATTTGTTGGACAGTGTTAGATGTACGAGTAAATGAATTTTACCATAGAAATTATTTATAGGTTCAGATTATGGACAAATACCAGAAGAACTTTGGCAATTTTTCTTGTCAACATATGATGGAGGCCCTGAATTAATGCTGCATTCATGTCAAAGACCTGTTTCTGCTCAATCTACTGTTTCATCACATTCCACTTCAAATACAAACTTAGATCAGAATTTTAAATCCAGTCGTACAGAGGTTAAATCCAATAAACTGTGCATGACTAGGAGTTCTGAAACAATATCGCAGCAAGACAGTGCTATTGAAAGTTTAACTTCAGATAGTGATTCTCATCAAACACAAAGGGATGTTAGCGAGTAAAGTTATTGCTTCGACGTCCCCCAAGCTGTATACACAAATTAACATTTTTACATGAACATTAAGGTTAAAGTTATATTTAAAGAAAAACAACAATTTTTAACTATCACGTTTTAACTGTGTTACAGATCGTCTCTAAATTTGTAAAACAAAACACCTTCGATAAAGTCACTTGCACTATACTGCTATTGTACAATGAGTAGAACTATTGGTACAATGTTACATTCATATGGTGTGTTTTTGTCTGTCATGATGTGCAGTTTAACTGTAAATTTATGGGTATTATATGTATTCCGTGGGCAATTAGTTAGTACAAAATTTGTTATAAACAACTGTATTATTTAAAGACAAAATATTTAATTGTATTGTTAGGCCGAAGTCGGTTATATATTGTCAGATCCCTGACTTTACTATAAAATTTAACATTTTTCCTCTTTGTATATTTATTACAATGTTTGTGTGTCATTCCTGCATATAGAAAATGTAAAACTCTGTCCGAAATTACATATTTTCCGTTTTAAGTGTGTTTATTCGAAACAGAAGCATATATATGTAAATATATATGTACGTATATATGGAAGACTGAAAACTAAATCGACTTAATTTAGTGAAAAGTTTTAGTTCGTGCTGGTAATTATACTGTGTATGATTAAAACTGCAACACAACACTATAAAATGATAGTCATACATGTAAGCTCTGCAATTTAGGAATCTCTGATAGAAAATTCAAAACGTGTACTGTAACCGCAATATTGTAATTAATTTATAAATGTATCAATATGTACATCTTCGAGATAAAGAAAGGTGAGCAAAGAGAGGGAAAAGCATTTTTCGTTGTGATCTCACGGCCTTGTATTGTTATCAAAATTATTAAACTAATTGTTAGTATTTATTTTGTATACTAACGAATCTAATCGGATTCTACGCGTAAAATGTTCACTTAGATGTCATTATAATTTCTACATATAAAAACAAAAACGCAGGGACACAAACGATTGTAAAGTTAATATCAATTATCAATGAACACTGTGACAAGTACCATACCTAAGATAAATAATAAACAACTTGGTCTTTTTATTTATTAAATTTTTGATACCTTTGGTCTTTATTGATACCTTTAAATATTGTATCATAATAAATAATAAAAAGTATTGTATTATAAGTTCAATTAGAATATAAACGATGCTCACGTTAATTGTTAATGTTATTCTTTTGTATCATGCATTCTTTTCTGCTAAATGTATTAATCAAAAGATAATTTATAAGTCCTTAATTAAGCGTCTATTTTTATAGGTCAAGACACTGAAACTGCGCCTCTTGAAAAATTTAATAATATGTACATATGATGGAAAGCTATATAAATTATTGTAATTATTAATGACTATTTACTGATTTTATATGACCCACAGATTTATATAATTTATTAATGCAACACATTATGATATTTCATGATAATGGCATTTTTTAATTTATAATGTTTCTTGAACTCCGTTGCAGTGTAGTAAATAAACGTGTAGAAGAACCGATCTAACAAATTCTAAAAATAAAAATATGTAATGTCAAGTTTGAAATCTGATCACTTGTTTTACAATTATTATTATTTAGCAGATAATGTTTAATATCTTATATATGTGATCAATACAACTGATTAAAAGTAAACAACCTCTACTACAAATTATCTGAATTATTATTTGATCAAATAAAGAATTAATGAAATGAAGAATTATATTTTATTTGAAATTCTAATAACGAAACGATTTTCCAAATATTGTGTCGCTGTTTAAATTAACTAGAGCATTATTTCAAATGACATATACTCGGATAAGATTTTTCTAACATTATATAAAAATATACTTTTATATTTGGGTAATCTGCAGAATCGTTCTACGTAAAAATCATCCGTACAACTTATTACGCGATTGAAGCGTTAAAACTAAAAATTGGAAACTTAATTTTTTATAATTTATGTTTACATAAAAATAATAATATAGATCATAATTTTTTATATTGTTCAAAATTAAGTTTGTCAAAAACTGAAGTCGATGTAGGAAAATGACTTTGAAGAATTGTCTGTTTGTTATCGAACAAACTATTGTCATTTTGAAATCAACGTATTTAATACACAAGATGACCTCTACAAATCTGTTTAATTTCGAATACTATTTTAGCCAGGACTGATCGGCGGGTGGATCTTTAACATTTTTACACCCCCGATTGGCTTTGGGGTACCAGATCCTTGAACTACAGTACTGACACGAGGAGAGATGTCTCGTGGACGGCATCGATCGAGGCTTGCGCGTTCCAGGGATGCTGGCCATATTCCTCTGATCTCCCAACCCCTGTAACACGCCAACTCCCCTTTAGTCTATGTCGCGATTAAGTGCTCGCGATTAGGGACTCGAGGATCGCGGTAGACCGTAGACGACCATGCGGTGTCGTAGCCCACGTAGTTAGACGACTCTCGACCCTTTATTTTCAACTATTTCCGTTCTCTGGGCCTGCTGCGACCCTTTTTTAATTTAGCTGCTGACCTGCCAAAAAAAGGAGAACGGGACACCAGCAAGAGCTGCAAGAGCTTCCGCCTCGACGTCGTGCCCTTCAGGAACCATAACCGTTGCCTCCGCGAACTAGGAAGACGAATTTCCAATTCGTCGTGTATCCGGTAAGTAAAATCGACAGAGAAGTCGACCTGATTCGAATCCCAAAAGTGTCGAGTCTCAAGGACTCCGAGGGTTCCGATCCCAGACAGCAAAACAGCAAACTTGAATTTTCGATCCCCCAAAGCAAATTTCATCAAAACGTTTCCTGAGCTTCTAATGAGATTTTTTGATACAGATAAACGTGTTAAATCATACGCTGCACCCTATATATAATTGTTCATTTCAGCAGATAGAGTGATTTCGTGACAGTAATTTGCCTTTGGAAAATGCCTTGCTCATTGTTATGTTGATCCAGCAATTAAAACACTGTCGTTCTCATTTCTATCTCGGTATCACTGTTCATCGCAAAGATACATGGCTTTCAAATTAATTGCCGTCGGCTATCTCGGTCATTGAGCACAGCTTTCATTGAGACAGATTTTTTTAACTTCTCACGTTTGCTTGATCCTTTGCACCCCTTTCCTCCTGTGCACAGCGAATTTCATTTTATAACTTTACGCATCCGCAACAGTTGATAACCGTTTTGATCTTGCGATAATCCACGTCGAAACACATTATATTCAAAAGAGTGCACATTTTTGCGTATTCTTTGAAATTTTTGTCAGCAATAATTTTGTATTTGAACATTCTTATTCGTGATCAGCATTCGTTTCGCTGCTTACATTGTTAATATGTTTCATTAGATGCAACGCATCTGCTTTATGAAATATTAAAGCAATTTAGCGAAAGAAAGGATTCTATGGAACTTCTGCTGTATACTGTGACTTTGAACAACAAAGATTGAGTATGTTTAAATAGACTGCGTGTTAAAGTAATCGTGGTAGACATTGCAACATGAATCTGGTTCACGTTCTTTTTGGTCATTTCTGTTTTGAAATTTTCAGTCTGGTAGAAATCGAAAAATTGTTGACCCTTTTTTCCAGAGAAACGAAATAAAAAATGGCCAATTTCCGCGGATTCTACATACCATCCATCGGAGCAACCATCAACGTCGCCTGGGAAACGTTAAAGTCGAAATGGCCAGAGAACAGCCCCTGCATGGAACTGATCCGTGGTCCTGGTCAACAGGCTCCAGGACAAGACGGCCAAGGACAGTTCAAATCCTTCGAGGATGGCGGCGATAATACGGAAATGATGACTATGAACGGTGATCAGGTTTATCGGGACCAGAGCAACGTGGCCATGGCTGAGGACTCCTTCAGCTATCAACGAAACGGGTAAATGGACATTTGCGAATCGAATCGATTAGAAATAATTAATATAAATATTTAAATGATCGGAGATCGTTTCTTTTTTAGCAGTGCTTTTACCACTGTAATTAACTAACATAAGAGAACACGTGACTGAGCTTTCATGGGGTAATACTTGAAAGCTCTGGCGTGTCATTCGAAGCTATGTTACGTTTCTCGTATTAGAAGTAAAATTTATTTTATGATAATGTTTGTACTGTTTTAGATTACAACCATTTTTGTCATAAATGCATACAATCCGCAGTCGAGTCACTGCTATTGATAACTTATAAATAAATGTTAACCATTTGCACTCCGAGCAATTTTTAACACAACGCCAGCTTCACTTTCGATGTCGCCTCAGCGGCGACAACGGAGTGCTAAGGGTTAAAAAAATCGCTGTTATCATTCGTTACATTTATAAAATTTGCGTGGAATGAAATTTCTCCTGTGATACTGTTCGCTGATATTCTGTTGGATTTATAAGATCGTGATTTAAAATGATTTAAATACATTTAAAATGACCGTCAATTTAAAATAGAAATTTTCACTGTGACTGAATTCTTAAAGGAAGTTTACAGTTTCTTATTAATCTTTATGATTAGATTGTGGTTTTTTAAATAAATATAGATAACAAATATAAATATAGATAACAATATATTCATATGGCTTTTAATATCTACTGACATTCACAATTTTCCATCCTTGTATATTTGTTACCCGTTGATTATAGATTTGATTAATCTAAATATAAATATTCTTCACGGCTTATATGTTTCTTAAATTAAAGTATAGAAAACTTATTTCGTATATAACATTTGTTTCCAAAAATTTGTAAATTAATTGTCAGCTAGTGTGAAGCAGTATTGTACATTGACAAACGATGTTTAATTTTATAGGGACAAAATTAGGACTGGAAGTGTTAGTAGCGGTGAATTCAGTGAATACGACGAGGGTGGTGGTGAATTCGGCGGATCAGGTGTGAAAATTAACGAGTGGCAGGCTGCCTGGAATGTCACAAATGCCATACAGGTATTTCCATCTATTTTTTCAATTTTCATTTAACTCCATTGAACTGAAACAAAATTTAAACATTGAAATTAAACAAATATTTTATTTAACCTTGTTGCTACCTTCGGTTGAACTGTACCTTTGAGATCATTTCAAAAAAGAAGGAACGTGTATACTAGCAACAAATTTTTTATATTTTTACTGGCATTATTAATCACACCATAAAATCTAATAACTGAGCATTTAGCTGGTAATGGGTGAACATTTTTCTTTTGCTGCAAATTACATCTTTTTTTGTTCCTGCGAATTATTAACGTTTAAGAGAAAATTTAACAAAAACGATTTGTTCCCTTTCATTAAGCACCACATATACTGCATATTATTTTTTTGAAATTTGATTTTTACCAATAGTTATTCTTATTTAAAGTGTGCGCCATCAGTTATGAGACTGGCTGTGTACAGTAGAGATCCCTTTATCTGGTGAACTAAAATTATATCAATATTGGTGATAGTTTTTCTTTAACGCTTAGGAAAGTTTTAATCCGATTGAATTTCTGCTTAGAAGTTTTTAAATATATGAAATAGCTGACTACGCACTGCTATATCTACAATTCGAAGAAGATTGATCAGGTTTGGGTCAGGATCCCGAATGTTCACAATTTTTGGGTATTCGGACGTTGCAAATTTTCAGGATACCGATCGGAACCCGAAATTTCGTGTACCCGCACACCCTTATTAACGCTAGAACTACAGAGCCCGTCGAAATGATAGATTTCAAATTTTCTCTTTTACGATTCGCGAAGATATTGAAATATTTTGTTTTTGACATTTTTTCTCTACGAAACTACGAAGTGTCTATGATTGTTCCAGGGTATGTTCATCGTGTCGTTGCCGTTCGCCGTGTTGCGTGGTGGTTATTGGGCGATCGCCGCGATGGTCGGTATTGCTCACATCTGCTGCTACACTGGCAAGATCCTGGTCGAATGTTTATACGAGCTGGACACAGTGACGGGCCAGCGTGTACGTGTCCGGGACTCGTACGTGGCAATCGCGAAGGAATGCTTCGGTCCTACGTGGGGTGCCAGAGCGGTGAACATCGCACAGATCATCGAGCTGCTGATGACTTGCATCTTGTACGTGGTGGTCTGCGGTGACCTGATGATAGGCACGTTTCCGGAAGGCGCGATCGACACCCGTAGCTGGATGATGCTGATCGGCATCTTCCTTCTACCGCTCGGATTCCTGAAGTCGTTGCAGCACGTCTCTGTCCTCAGTTTCTGGTGCACAATGTCCCATCTGTTTATAAACGCCATCATCGTTGGCTACTGCATCCTCGAGATTGGCGACTGGGGTTGGTCGAAGGTGAAGTGGACCATCGACTTCGAGAACTTTCCGATCTCCCTGGGCGTGATCGTCTTCAGCTACACGTCGCAGATCTTCCTACCGACATTGGAAGGAAACCTGATCGATCGATCGAAATTCGACTGGATGCTGAACTGGAGCCACATAGCGGCCGCCGCGTTCAAGTCTCTATTCGGCTGGATCTGTTTCCTGACCTTCCAGAACGACACGCAGCAGGTCATCACCAATAATCTACACTCGGCCGGCTTCAAGGGCTTGGTGAATTTCTGCCTGGTCGTGAAAGCAGTCTTGTCTTATCCTCTGCCGTATTACGCGGCTTGCGAGCTCCTCGAGAGGGCGTTCTTCAGGGGCAGACCGAAGACAATATTCCCGACGATATGGACCGTCGACCGGGAGCTGAAAGTCTGGGGCCTGGCGTGGCGCGTCGGCGTCATCGTCTTCACGATCCTCATGGCGATCTTCATACCCCATTTCAGCATTCTGATGGGATTCATCGGCTCGTTCACCGGAACGATGCTGTCGTTCATTTGGCCCTGTTACTTCCATCTCAAGCTGAAAAGGAACTCCATGGAATGGAGCGAGGTCGCGTACGACTGCTTCGTCATTTTCCTCGGAGTCCTCTTCGGCGTGATCGGGGTATACGACTCGGGCTCAGCCCTGATCAACGCCTTCGAGATTGGTCTACCCTTCTGAACGATTCGTTATCGTGGTTCAGCTTCGTCGACTTTCGTCTCATTTTTACAGGAACACACTTTTTTCCGTTTTCTAGAAGGTAGACCGGAAACACCGCATGGATACTGCAACTTGCGTCGGTCGATGCATATCTTATCGATAGACTGCGGATTTGATGTGTTGATGACAATAATGGCCCGCCGCTATTCAAAACTGTAGAAAAATTAACATTAATTCCGACCTATTCGAATTAGTAGAAGAAGAAAGAAATTCCTGAATGATTTCTGTTTCATTGCAGGGAATTTTGCATAAAGATCCGCAGTTTACTTATCGAGACACAGTCTTCCATAATTGCACGGTACAAAGAAGGGTCATGTCTAAGATCATTCCTTGAACGAAGCCCGACGGCTTCTGTGTTGTTTCTATCACTTCGAGATTTTCACTTTTTAGCCGTGTACGTACAAAATTGCGAGTGTTGTCGCTTGAATGGATACTATACGTTTCTAAACTTCTCTCATAAAACTCGCCGTCGTGTTTTATTGATCACTTTCTTGAAGATGTTCATAGGAGTTGTACGAAACGATCGGGAAACGGAGAATTTATTAAATTGTTACAGAAATAATCGGTAAGCAATAAGAAACTCAATAGCCGCAGATGACTGCGTACAAGAATATGTTAGTCGACGTGGTATTTAACACTTTACCTACCGGAAGTCTATTAACCCTCGCATGACGGTGGCTGGATCTCCGGTGACCCACAGCATGCATGTGCATCTCGACTACATAGTTGCGATACCCAGACACTGGCAAATTACGATTTGTCATGCGAGGGTTAATCCCAAATAGCACCGTACGTCCATGGGACGTCCGTTTTACGTCCGATACGTTCAATGTCCGTCGTGTACGTCCGTGGGACGTCCCTTGGATCAAAATTTCGGACGTCCAATGGACATCAGTTTTTTACGTCCGTGGGACATCCCTCGGACATAAATTTCGAACGTACCATGGACGTGGGTCTTAGATTAAGTCGTACTTGCCAGGGACGTGGGACTTAGATTATTTCGCACGTTTTCGGATGCTATATCGTGTTTCTATTATTATACTAAAAATATAGTTTATGAATTTTTTCAGATTTTTAAGTTCGCGGCGCTGTTGTTTGAAAAAAACTAACTTTTTCGACGTTTCTTCCGTGAAAAAATGTGCTAATCTTCAAATTATTAGATTTTATTTATTCTGCAAGTCTATTGGACACTGATAAACTTGAACATTTCACAGAAATACTTGAAAAATGAAATTAACTTGATTAGTATTACGATTATCTCGTACATCAGCGCGCATAGTATCTGAAAATATTAGTCGTGTTAACAAGAACTTGATTGGGTCAGCGCGTCAGCGCATTATTTGATCAATTCCTCTTTTTCTAGCTATGTGATAATCAATGGTATTTTTGAAGAATTCTTTTAAACCAATATTTACATATTTAGAAAATTTGTTAAGGTGCAAACACGCATTTATATGTCCGACAAATGTAACTGGGACCTCTGTCGGACATATCTCGGACATATCGTACGTCCCAGGGATATGATTTTCTTTGAAATCTTCTTTTACATTACAATGCCAAACGAAATCATTAGGGGCGGGGGCTTGGATTCGAAATTGCTGTTGATGTTGAGGGATCCAGTAGAAAGTGTTGCGCAATGGGCGATAGATTTTTAAAAATGATGAATATTTCGCCGGTAGGTGATGTGTTAACGTAGCAGTAAACAAAGAAAAATTGAAAAATTGTTTCATCGAATCTTGTTTCATTCTTGATCACGAACACAAATTAATGGAAGAAAAAGTTCCGATTGAAAGAGAGGAGATTAGAATACCTTCTTCGTGAACAGGATTCATGAAATACGGCGGTTTCAGAAAATTTAGAAACGTCGTGTACAAAACGAAACATGGCTCCCCGATTTGTTTAAGTAGTCACTCGAAGATTCGTTTGATCGAGAGCTGTACAAACGTTCAGGTGTTTTGAGATTGTATATTTATATTTCAACCAGAACTCACACATATCTAGCAAATGAATCTATTTAAGTGGAGAAAGAGTGAGAACGAGCGAAAGAGAGCAAGAGAGAGAGAGAGCGAGAGGTAAAAAGAGAGAGAGAGAGAGAGAGTGAAAGAGAAATTGAGAGAGAGAAAGAGTGAGAGAACGATCGTAGAACAACAATCTATTCGCGAGAATCTTCAGCTTCGGAATTGTCCTGCGTCTTCGTTTTTTCGAAAGTTTTGACTATGATCGCCGACATCAGGGGCTTCCTTAGGCAAAAACCACCTAGACTAGCGCGCAATTTACGTGACAATATCTTTGCCTAGCTGTAAGTATATCGATGTCTTCCACATGTGGCAAGTTCGGCAAGTGAACAAAAAATACAAACACGGTGAATTATTATGTACGTACAAGTTGACTACTGTTACGCGAGTTTCGGGATTTTATAATCGCAAAACTTCGGATCTTGTCGATTTCTGTTTGCGCGTTGACGGCGACGCGGGGAGGCGTTCAGGTCATAAAAGTGTTTGTTAAGAAACGCAACCATTTCTGGATCATAGATGGCCCGCAGACGATCAACGAAGCTTGGCAACCGTGCTCGATAATCTGCGATTATTGTCGTAGACGGTTTTTAAAAATTCAAAAAATTTCAAAAATCCTTTCAAACACAGAATAAGCAGGAAGCTTATTGTTCTGTGTAAAGTTCCCAATCATTTTTAATCGTGATATAACACTTTATTTACCAGAAATTTTCTAATAAACTTCTTCAAATTAATGATGAATAGTTGAGAATTCCTCAATGAATTGTTTAAAAGCGACAGCACTTTGATTCATAATTCAACAAATTTTTAGAATAACATGATGTCACAAGTCCTTCGGAAGTTATCATTTAAATGGAAATAATTGAGATTGTTTTACATACAGTCATTTAGAAGTCTATTATTAGGCTTCCGGTAGATAAAGTGTTAGCTAGAATTAATTAAAAAAGAGAATGAGAGAACCATTGTTCACTAAACAAGTGATCAGATATTTTGGAACAATTTTCTTCATTATTCTGTCAATATGAATAACGATAATTCTACAAACACGTAATTATTGCAGTACCCAATGATTTCTACCTCGAGTTTCGCTAACAAATGATAAATGAAACATGTCATCGAGTTGAGTCAGAAATAAATTTCGCTAGTGGGAATTGAATGAACGATGAAAACAAAAAAAAGATATAGATTTAATGATAATTGCTAAATTTTAATAATAGTGAAAAATATACATAATAGTAAATATCAAATATTAAGTGTTATTTGTGTTCGGAGGTAAGAAGTTGAAAAGAAAATGGCGCCGGTTGTTTACGACTCAACTGAATGAACATATTACATATTACATATTTTGGCAAGCAAACTTCATCATCTGTGGGCAATTACAGCTGCCGATATGTTACAATGCAATTATGAATTAGGGAGTCTAACGTCTCCGCGTCGTTGCAGGAAAATGGAAATCTGTAAGCGCTGTTCACGAGTTTGTGTCGAGTAAAACGGATTGTCACCTGCGCGCGAGTCTTTCCAAAAATTTTGAAAGGAGCAGGGACGGGGGATTCTCTGTTTTTCTTTTGCAAATGCCAAATTTGTTCACAATCTTGAAGAGCAAAAGATAATCGCAAGAGTGGCCAGTTCGTAGACAATTTATCACGAAAAGAACGAATTTGAAAAATGGAACAAGTATTTTTTTAGGAAAATCTTTTCAGATAATTTACAATTTATTCATCCAACTCGCGCTTATGCGATTTCGACCAAAACCGAAAATCAAAGAAGACTACCGAGATAACAATTT
Organism: Sphecodes monilicornis; assembly: GCA_913789915.3. Classification (NCBI taxonomy): domain Eukaryota; kingdom Metazoa; phylum Arthropoda; class Insecta; order Hymenoptera; family Halictidae; genus Sphecodes; species Sphecodes monilicornis. Next base: position 21,834,098 of record OU565296.1, read on the forward strand.
ATATTACAGCAGGCAATTCTCATTATTGAGACTATTTGTAAATTACACAAACATCTACAGAGTAATCCACATCGATGAATCGTTTTGTATGTTTGCCAGCCGCCATGTTGATAAATATTGCCCCACGGTGGTTATACTGACTTTTAGTCGAGATTATTATTTTTGTAAAAATGATATCTTTAATATCAGGAACGTGTACAGGGTGATTTGATACTAATTGTTCTCAGAATTTTTGGCACGACTCTCGCATGATGTTCCCGCGATCTAGAAACAAAATGGAGGTGGCGACAGGTTCATACGACTCTGAACAGCGCAAATGTAACACGTTATGTACGGACGAGTACAATTAGTTAATATAATCCAACGTCTTCCGAGGCCTACATAGGCCGAATAGATCACACATTAGCATAAGCAATATGAATGTAGCCAATGCAGTAGTTCGGTGATGGTTGCGGGATGCTCTTCTTCCACGTTTTATTATGCCAACGCTATAGTTCACTAATAAGTATAATAGATGAAATCGGGCAGAAACAGAAAAGGAGAACAGACAAACGTAGAAAACAAAGAGAATCGTATGAATATTATTTACATTCAAAGCCTTTTACGTTAACTTTCGGGGAATTGAATGTAAAAGTAGACCAATGGAAATATTATACAAAGTGACGAATAAGTAAAGATGTGATTGCTATTATTTTTAAACGAAAAGCGAGAGGAACGGGGTAAAGAACATCTCGTAGCCACAGAATTCTGTTACTTAAAGGAGATACGAAAATATTTATGAAACGAGTCTTCCAAATGATGTCTTCCAGAATGATAATAATTATTACTGTACTAAGATCTATTGATCGAAGGAAATCTTTGTCAATGATATTAAACGTTATATTGAGAGTTATAGGAGTTAAGCGTTAATTGTTAAGCCAATGATAAAATCTAACGTGTAAGCAAAGAGAAAAAAGAAGCTATCGCTAATCGTCATCTAACTGGTTTGATCATTTCTCACGGGATCTTCTTGACTTCTTCGAATGAATATATGCGGTCAACGAAGCGTCATATTGCCTTTGTCATTATTGAGAGATCAGTGTCAGTATTTTGTTTCGATCGTGGCCACACGAAGTTTTTATTGAAATTGCCGACCAAGGAAATAGATAACAGATAATATTAGCAATTAATGGTAAATAATATTAACCGGAGAAAGAAAAATCGATTCTATTCGTTTGTGCCGGTCTAAAATTTGAAAATGCTATAATACTCATCAGGGAAATTGGCGTCGAAAGAATTACGAATTCAAATTTAATTTTATGCTTCAGTCGTCGATTCGTCGAGCGGCTACGTTATCTTATCCGGTTTAAACAAGTTATATCGATCTGTTATGTCTCATATTTAATTACGTATATACATATAGAAGGTATAAACATCCATCAGGAAGTTCTAAGAACGCATATCATCATGCGGAATGCTGATATACATACAGGGTGTAAGAAAAGTCTGCAAACGGTCAAATATCTCAAAAATAAAGCATTTTAGAGAAAAATGGTTACGACATTATGGTCTCGCAAGGGCTATAAGATGGTGCCATTGGTTTGACCTTGAAGAGTCATTTGAAGGTCACGTGAAGGTTACTCAATTATTTTAAATGGCACCCCCTATTTTTTATTACATATTCTAGTAGCTGATCTCGAGAGCTTTCCAAAACTCTCGAATCAAATGTTTTTTCTTCAATTATTTTTCGAGTTATAAGATATATTCGATATTCGACCGATACGATCGAGATATTCGACCGTTTCCAGACTTTTCTAACACTCTGTATAGTTTATATAGGGTGTCCATTCTTTTATAGAAATTCAAACTAGAAAGCAATTTCTTCAGAGTAAAAGAAGCAGTATAATAGTCCTCTTATAGCTTGCCACTGGTACAAATAATTTATGGAAATGTAAAGAAATTATGACACGAGAAAGCTGCTGTTGTACACGGACTAGATAAATCGTATTAACTGCAAATAAAACACAATTTCTAAGAACAATTCTTTTCTCTTCTATTTTTAGCAGGATTTCGTATATGTAATTAGAATTTTATTTTCAAAGTTTGATTTCATTAGTGCGACAACATTTAATTATTCTCAATTTCAATACTCGATTTTCGTTCGCAACAAATCAAGGACTATGATTGGGTTAATTTTCCACACGATTGTTTTACATACACGAAAGAATTCCGGAGACGTATGCGTCTTTAATCACAAAGTGCCAGCTAGAAGAAAGGAGACATATTATATCCACGAGCATTGAAAACTTTTAGTATTTGTAAAATCTAATAAGTCGTTCCTCGATGGACCGACACTACGATTAACATGAGTTTGTTAATGCTGACACGTATAATTTCGACGTTGAGGTAATAAAACGAGCATAATTTCCGATGAATAGTGGAACAGTATGAAATGACTGTGACAAGACAGTGGTTCGAAGATTCGTGCACAGTACGTTTTTGCGTAGTCTTTGAACGTTTTGAACACCCCCATAAATGATATTAAATACGTTTGTGTTCGTACTATTGACGACTTTCGTATTATAAAGACGTTCTCACATAACATTGTACATTTGCGCCATTTTGTCATTGTTCATAGCACATCTGTATCACATTCGGTAGAGGAATTCAACGATGTTTTTTTTTCCAAAACTGATCGTTTAGATTGAGTCTCGCTATCACGGAACCGCGACGCTTTCCCGCGGCATTTTGTGGACAACCTCATTACTGTTGTAGTTAAATATAAAACGTATAAGCGTTATAAAACGATGTAAAATGGGCTTCCATATATACATATATACATATATATATGTATATAAATATATAAATTATGAAAGATGAAAATACATTATCAAAATTTTATACGCGTGCTATTTATTTGCCCCCCCCCCCCCCCGAGTCACGACAAACATTTAGGGGGAGTTACAGTAGCTGTATATTTGACATTCAAAACTTTACCGATCTGTTGTATCGTGTAAGTTGTAGTTGATTATTGCGGTTGACAAAAATCCGTTGTAATTAATAAATATAAGCAGTAAAAAAAGAATTTTCTTTGATAGGTTCTCTGTGCCCCACTAACGGAATGAATAAATTCCCCTTTTTACCGGATGGTAAAAATCTCAATTTTGCGTGCTTCTTTTAGTACTGCTACTTACTATTTCGGTTTTCGGGATTAAAAAATACAACTAAGCAACATGACTAGTGAGGAAGAATGTTGAAAGAAAAATATTAAAAATATACTTAGGATTACTAAAACACTAGAACCAATAGCCAGACGAACTAGGGGACAATCTGTGTAGTTTGTTTAGAAAATAGTGAAAACCATTGGGTTCTATGATCAGACTGCCAAAAATTTATATATATATATATAATATAATTAATTTTTATATATCTATAATTAATAAAATTAAAATTTTATATATAAAATTCGTATAAAAACTAATACTGTTCTTCAGGTATAAACAGGGTAATTTATTACACGGCCTACTTTACCAGCTTATTGTGACGCCAATTTTTATGGCTCCATCTTTTTCAAGGGCTCATTTTAAAGGGGAAACTTCAGGGAATATAACCATATTTTTCAAAATTTAAATCACTCCGGCCCCTTATCGAAAAAACGTAAAAAAAGAATTTGTTTAAATTTTTCATTATAAAGTTGATTTCCGAGGTTGAAAAAATTATTTTGTAATAGCCCAATCCTTTCCGAATGAAACAAAAAAAAATGTAGCTCAATCGGACAAACAGTTCCTGAGATAAAAATTCGTTATTGAGGCCCGTTTTCGCCAAAATGGGCAAAAATTGAAAACTTTGAAGGCCTGCCATTTATAAAAAAAAATTCGAAACCGTCAAAATGATGACTTAAATCCCCCTCTAATTTCACATGGACTACAACATATTTCATTTAGAACAAAATCGACGATGGTGCCTGCAAAAAGTGATCGATTTGGCATGGAATGACCCCATTGTATTTTCGATCGTTTCAAATTATATTAGCAATTTTTACTGTGTCTGGTACTAGGAAACACTTCCAATGTCAATTCAAGTTAATTTTTACGAAAATGCTGATTATTTTTCACTTCATTTTCGTTTCTGATATTGTTAATTTATAAATAACACAGCCTAAACAAATCAGAGCATTATACAGGGTGTCCCACGCAACTGGAACAGGCTGTACCTCATAAACGGTTGGGAATAGAGTAAAATGTTATAAGAAAAAGTTGAATGGCATCAGACGGTGCATAATACGCAACTAATTTTATGCACTTTTGTGCATGGGTGCATCAGAAAAATGCAACTGCACTTTTTTTTTTTAAATGGAAACCAACATTTTTGACTGCACCAATCGATGTAGTTTGTTGTGCTCTACATAAAAGTAGTAACATACCTTATTCGTTAGGATGTTATCGTAACTAAAAGTTACAAACATTATAATGGAGCACTACGTGATACTCCAGAACACTTGCCGACAGAGCGAAATCATTCACAAATCTACAACAATCTTAGCTACGATAACTTCCGAACGAATAATTTTAGGACATAAGTATGTTAGTACTTTTATGTAGAGCATAACAAATTGCATCGATTGGTGCAGTCAAATATGTAGGGTTCTATTTAAAAAAAAAAGTGCAGTTGCATTTTTCTGATGCACCGATGCACAAAAGTGCATAAAATTAGTTGCGTATTATGCACCGTCTGATGCCATTCAACTTTTTCTTATAACATTTTCCTCTATTCCCAACCGTTTAGGAGGTACAGTCTGTTCCAGTTGCGTGGGACACCCTGTATATTTTCATTTATTTAAGAGCAATCTGAGTCAGTGCTCAGTCCTGAGGGAACTCCTTCTATGTCATTGGTCTTGCCCTTTCCACTTGTTCTTGTGCAAATAGGTATATAAAGCGCGCGCCGATGTTTAAGCGTTATACTACTGTAAACGAATTTCGTACACCTGTCACAACTTTAAATCGAAAAACTAAAGGTATGTAAAGTGGGTTTTGAATCTTACAATTTACTGTGATTCCTAAATACTTTTGATATACATGTATTTACGTAGATTTTGTAACCTAATGATTGGTTTACTCTATGTGATTTCTTTCCGATATAATTTTCGTGATCTATAATCATGTTCCGTGTCTTTAAATGACATTAGAAATTGCAATACTTGGTGTACTAGGAGTTTGGACCACTTCAGGTCGAATTATTTCTAACAATGTTGATGTTGTGTTATCACGTGTAGTAGTTTTTAAAATTCATAGTTTCATGTGTAAAATGCCATTTGTCCCGTGCCGGTGTTTGTAGTACAGTTATAATTTTATTTAAGAAAAATCATCTCTGAATTTCACAAAAATCAAAGTTTATCAATTCACGTGCCCGTATATACAATAGGGTGTCTCGAATGCAAATGTCAAAATTTCGAGAGCGAGTTGGAGACCGGTAAACTTAGAAAAACATGCTATAAGAATTTGCTCGTGTTTGTTCCGTTCCAGAGAAAAACGAGGTTTTGACATTTAGAAATTCGGGACACCCTGTGTATGTTTGTAATGTTTTCAGCACTCTTAAATTTACAATAATTTTCAACATAAATGCTTCGAATTGATTTACTTATTTGATATGACTCAAAAATTGAAATTTTCTATCGAAAATATACATGTAACATTAATTTATATTCTGTTGATAGATGGACAACAGAGCGAATCAATGCAACCCAACCCATAAACCGAGTGGTCCTGGACATCAGGCAGGATATCATGGTTCTACGGCGAAAGCTAATTTGGACAATCGCTCCAACCAACTGAATCCAAATAACCCCCGATATAACAAAGGAAAATAAGAGTTTTTCCGTACTTCTGCGTTATTACACCGACCAAATGTATCATCATCATGACTTAATACATTTTATGTGAAAAAAAAGGAAATATCTACATATATTTTTTTTGTTATTACACTCCTGCACATATCCCAACATTCCCTTGTTAGGAAGACACAGTTGAGAGGAAATAGAATTTGGTAATCCTTTATACAATAAAGCTGTTTTTTTACTTACAATCATCGTTAATTGTTGGAAACATAGTTACATTAGTATGGATATAAAACTAACGATTATCAAGAATAATATTTCATTACGACAAATCAGCCTCGGCTGGCTGTTTTATCCAAAATCCCCAAGTAGAGAATTGCTTTCCGTTCTGCTGCACCTTAGGTGAACTTTGAAATACTTTTATTCTTACACGAGGCACTTCGTCTGCAAAAAACATGTTCAATACCATTTTGAAATTACAAGTAAAGTACAACACTCTGTTAGTGAAGAATATGTATAGATAAGTCTTTGTGTACTTTCAATAAATAATATCAAAACCCAAGGAAATCAAAGGAAATATTAGACTCAGTATAATAGATTTAGTTTTGACATACATTATTTAAACAATATTCCGTCCGAGAGAATTAATACAACTACAATAACATCTTCAGTAGTACCTTTTTCCGTAATATCCATCTTCATAAACTCCGTTGCAATAGTTCGCTTCGCGTTAACAAAAATTGCCAAAGCAAGAAAATACGGTAAACACAGTAAACAGGCAAATTTCTGTAATAAAAACGAAATGGACGTGAACAATAAGAACGAAAACACGTATAGAATGAAGAAAAATGTGTCTTATAATTAGTAACAAGTTACCAATGATACCATCGCGATCGGTATAACTACAATACCGTTTTCAAATCGAACGGGCCTTTTATGTACTGATAAGCCGTTTTCAGAGCATGACGGCGTAATGTCACGCCTCTTTCATGCGTTTTTCGTGTTGAGAAAGTATTGGTAACACTGTCCAACAGCCAAAAAACGTTTCGATTCTCATTATGCGATTCTTTTAGTTTTTCGCTCCGATTTCGAATCTGTTTTTCATTTTTCTCCTAGACGCACAGTTTTTGAGAAATTTGAGTTTGAAAGAAAGACATATTTTTCAAATTTAACGAATATTGTGATGTTATTATAAAAGATATTGGATTGTTCTTTACAGCAAAAGATTCTGAAGACTATCCCGAATACAGTGATATCCAATATTAATACATTATGATTGTTTAAACATGTTTAAACAATCATTAAAGATGGAGAGACACCACTCTTGCACCAATTTTTGACGATATTTTTGAATTTATCTCAAAAAATAATGCTCCAGCGGAAAATCCGAATATACCACGCGATAGAACAGACTTTTATCTTGAGAAACACCCCTTTGAAGTTTACAACGTCGACTTTTTTACCGAACAAGAAAGCAAAAGTTGCCGCCAGTGGTGCTCTTCCACTAGCGCGGTCGTTCGTTGCGATACTATACCGGCATTAACCGGCGATAACCAACGATTCAGTCACTTTTTTTATGATTCTAAGACTTTGGAAACGATTTCGTTATACTTCAGGGTGAGTCCCGGTGTTCATTTCTATGCCATTGTATTCTTTGAAGTTTTATAATTAAGATGCAAGAAAAATTGGTTCCGACCCCGTGTTTTATAGTTGATTTATGAAAAATTGGTCAGGGCGCGCGCGCGCGTGCGAAAATCGCAGCATTTCTCACATCCTGCATGTTCGCATTCGCTATAGCTCCGTAAAGTAAGTATTTACTGAGGAACTAATTAAAGGAACTGTTTAACTCATAAACGCTCATTGTAGGCTGTAGAACACTGTAGATAGATCATATTTATTCTATTTTTTTTATTGTATTTAGTTGAATCAGTCAGTTTAGTTGAAAAGTCAAAAAAATTACATTTGTATGTATATCCCTTAATGAAGATATTTAATTTCTGTGATGAAAAATAGATATATGAGAATGTATCTTTTAATAGGAAACCCTGTGTTTCTGTTAATTTTCATCGAAACATGGGTTAAAATCTTCTTCGTATTCTTCTTCCTCTTCTTCCTCTTTATTATCATCATTATCATCTTCTTCTCCTTCTTAGATTCTTCTTCTTTTTAATATTGCTCTAAAGTCATTCGTAATGTTCAATTCTATCTATATAAAGGATTTAAAAAATTAATACTTTTTTAAATTGCATGCGGACATCTCTATCAATTGATAAAAACAATAAAAGTTTAGTTAAAAAGTTCAAGTAATCTAAAGTTTTTATTAAATAAAATGTTTCTTATTAATTTTTTTATTACAATTTGTTATTACATAATTACCGAGTAAGTTTTCCAAAAATTAACAATGATTTTGTAAGTAAAAAACAGCTTTATTGTATAGAGAATTACCAAATTCTGTTGCCTTTCAACTGTGTCTTTCTAACTAAGGGAATGATGGGATATGTGCAGGAGTGTAATTACAAAATATATATAGATATTTCCTTTTTTTTCACATAAAATGTATTAAGTCATGATGATGATACATTTGGTCGGTGTAATAACGCAGAAGTACGGAAAAACTCTTATTTTCCTTTGTTATATCGGGGGTTATTTGGATTCAGTTGGTTGGAGCGATTGTCCAAATTAGCTTTCGCCGTAGAACCATGATATCCTGCCTGATGTCCAGGACCACTCGGTTTATGGGTTGGGTTGCATTGATTCGCTCTGTTGTCCATCTATCAACAGAATATAAATTAATGTTACATGTATATTTTCGATAGAAAATTTCAATTTTTGAGTCATATCAAATAAGTAAATCAATTCGAAGCATTTATGTTGAAAATTATTGTAAATTTAAGAGTGCTGAAAACATTACAAACATACACAGGGTGTCCCGAATTTCTAAATGTCAAAACCTCGTTTTTCTCTGGAACGGAACAAACACGAGCAAATTCTTATAGCATGTTTTTCTAAGTTTACCGGTCTCCAACTCGCTCTCGAAATTTTGACATTTGCATTCGAGACACCCTATTGTATATACGGGCACGTGAATTGATAAACTTTGATTTTTGTGAAATTCAGAGATGATTTTTCTTAAATAAAATTATAACTGTACTACAAACACCGGCACGGGACAAATGGCATTTTACACATGAAACTATGAATTTTAAAAACTACTACACGTGATAACACAACATCAACATTATTAGAAATAATTCGACCTGAAGTGGTCCAAACTCCTAGTACACCAAGTATTGCAATTTCTAATGTCATTTAAAGACACGAAATCACATAGAGTAAACCAATCATTAGGTTACAAAATCTACGTAAATACATGTATATCAAAAGTATTTAGGAGTCACAGTAAATTGTAAGATTCAAAACCCACTTTACATACCTTTAGTTTTTCGATTTAAAGTTGTGACAGGTGTACGAAATTCGTTTACAGTAGTATAACGCTTAAACATCGGCGCGCGCTTTATATACCTATTTGCACAAGAACAAGTGGAAAGGGCAAGACCAATGACATAGAAGGAGTTCCCTCCAGTTCCCTCAGGACTGAGCACTTAATACCGAGCATATAACCTGCTATGACATGCGACGCTGTGCGTACAGTGGCGTGCAAAACAACCACAAAACATATAAAGATAAAACGCCTTACAGAATTGAGAAGATTGAATTTATTTTAACATTGTTCCGTTTCCATAAGAATATGTGCTTAAATAAAGAAGTCAATTCAGTCATTTTCTATGAAATCGTTTTTCTAATTTCAATAATTGTAAAATAGAAAACCGGTCATTTTTACCGTGGTAGGTTTAGTGTTAAAAATGAATAACTTTTTCAAAATTAGTTCGACCGGCTTGAGTTTTCTGAGATGTTAGAAGGATCAGTTTACTAGGTAGCGTGTAAATAATTTTTTCCTTAAATTGCTATTGGTAGGAATTGCGGAGAAGAAAGTAAAAATCACAATCTGTATCTGTAATGAAAAGTTATGCGTATGTACAAAGTTTCATCTGAGCTACAAACATATAAAGCTGATCACATAAGGGTGAAATTCCCTGAAAAGGCAGAAAATCATTAATGTTCGTAGCTCATAGCAACATTATAACCGACTTCGACGAAACTTTGCGCATGTATATAGCCTATGGAGATCTACAAAAGGTATGTTTTAAATTTTCATTATAGGCACAGATAAAAAAGTTAAAAGTCGTGACCTTTACTTTTTTCTTCACAATTTCGACCATTAGAAATTTTTATAAATAATTATTTACACGTTACGTAATAAACTAATCTTTCTAGCAGCTCAAAAAAACTCAAGCAGCTTGAACTAATTTTGAAAAAGCCAGATACTTTTGTACGCGACTGTATATACTTTTGTTGCACATTACAATAAAAATGGGGAAGTCAGGCTCAGGAAATCCTTCATCGACATACAGATTTACCAACTGAAGCATTTGGTATTCGTCACAAGTAAAATTTCATTGCGTAAGACAAGAATAAAAATTTATACTAAAATAATTCATTTCAATATAGTGAAACTCATATTGTGGTTTAATCAGTAATAATGTAATAACAGCATTTTCTCTCTGGAAATAATACAAATTTGTAAGCATAGTCGGCTACATTTTCTTTTACACAGTTGGCAAACGAAGATGAACGAAGAGTTGCATCTTCATCTTCATGCATCACGTATATAGGAATGCAAAGGCCTAAGCCTAAAATTTTTATTTCAAAATTTCGAATGTCTTTATCTTTAATCATCTTTTAAATTACTAAAACTACATAATATACTTGTTGCGTTACCACATGAACGATGAATCTGTATGAATTTATTGCAACCTTTCCTAATGTTTAGTTCGTCGTAATACACATAGATGGCTCGCACGATATGATTTTAAATGGCGCAAAATTCAAATTGTAAACTGGAGAAATGACAAAAGATTGTGAACTGATAAAGTACTGATTTCATAGAAAACTTGTGATAACGCACTTATAGAAAAATGCACTATGATATGAAGCAAAAATTAATTACTTTTGAAAAGCGTATTCTTTTAAGGGTATTATATCATTTCTTATGTAAAATATAAAATAAAATTATTATCACACGTCATGTTTTTCTTGTAACTTTTAATATAATTAGTATCAACATTGATAATGGTAAAGGGTTGTTGAAATAAAAACTGTATAGTTTCAACATGTAATATTATTTTTAATAACATTAAAAAAATTCCCCAACAATTGATATACGTTGTAAGAATGATTGAGATTGACAAGATAGCACGTGATAATTCAATCTCGCGGTAACATTCGTGGGATATAAATTTCTTTTTCTAATATTTTCAAGTAATATTTGCGGTTCAAACCTCGTTATTTTTGTACTGGTTTGCGTAATAAATGGTTCTGTATCATTTCCTACAATAGGTGTAGAATAATGTCCATCAGGTGTGGACGGTGTTTCAAAAGTATCAATAGTTTCGCTATCATCAACTTTATAAATTACAGAAGGAGGTGCAATAACTTGTACTTTCAGTGATTCGGGATTTCGATTGTCTGCAGTTAAGCTTTCTTCTTTCTCAACTGTTATAATTTCGTCAGTCTTATAATTTACGGGAGGCATCGGATTGACCGAATTTTTATTTACACTGCTCTCTACATCGTTAATAAAAGTATGCCTTATTTCAGAGAGTTTTATGATTTCGATTGGTTGTTTATCGTCATCCTTTTCTTTGGTATCTTCTTGGTACAGCGTACTCTGCTCTACATGTTCCTCCTCTTTCTGGTCATTCATTGGAATGAATTTCCACAACGTTGCCTTCTGGTCAGGAAACAAATTCTGACTTCGATGACAACAATACAGTGCACCAGGGTCTATAGGGTGTGCTTCTGTATTGAAAATGTATCCCCCTGCATCTATAATACATTGACCCCATTGTGTTTGAATAACTTCTCCTTTTTGGCCTGAATTATGAATAAAATTATCGGAATCAAAAAGAAGATACAGATATTTTGTAGTCTCTGCCAAAAAAAAGGATTCCATTCTATCTGCCTTTCGATGGTCCCTAACATCATTTATCGTTGCATAGCCACATGTTGTTTTAGCACTGTGTTGCAAACTTCTTAATATGTCTACTCCAACTTGTATCAAATAAGGATCGCCCGTTGCTCTATACAAATACATTACTGATTCTATTAATTCTGGTCTTAATGGATATCCTTCTCTGTTAGTGCCTGCTTCAGCTTGAGGAATGTTATAAAATTCTGGAGTAAATCCAAATTGCTTCCAAACACGATGGTAATTATGCAATGATTTCATAGCATCCCCGATTTCTCCAAAAAGACTCAGTACACCAGGCCAGTAAGCATCCAAAGACTGAAACACTGGTAATGTGACTTGACCTTTTGTCATGGAAACCCATAAATGCCAGTCTGCCCGACGAATGTATTTTTCAATCGCTGCTTTATGTTCTTGAAAAATAGATGCCAGCAATGGATCTTGAAATAATAAAGTGCCTTTTGCTAGATATTCAAAATAAGAATCAACACCTGCACCAATTCCTGATTCTTGAGCTGTCCAATGACCGGTTAATACGTCTATGTGATTACCAACAAGCCCAATGTTTGATTTATAGTAGTGCAATGCTTTTATAGCATTCATAGCTACCTCTTCGTACAATGGGTCCCCAGTTAATCTAGACAAGGTTCCAAATTCTAATAAAAATGTACCTATACCAGCAGTACATGTAATACTCGTTTCACCTTCGGGCACGCCATATTTCAAGTTAACTGTACCATAAGGCATTCCTGTTGGTGTATCAAAAGCAGCGATTAACCTTTTAGCCATGTCTTCCGCAAGACGTAACAAGGGACCGTTGCAAGGCCACCCAGGTTCCAGATTGATGCCAGCTTTGCGTGACAGAAGGTGAGCACTGAGCAATCCGCCGACTACTCGTATGTTTGTTTCAAACACAGATACATTTATATTTGCTTCGAAGTTTGCTCTACCACTTATTATATCTGCCACGCGTCGAAATTCAGAGAAGTTGCCCATTACAGCAAGGGTATCCAAAGCATCAATGAGCGTCAACGAGAAGCTACCCCATGTATCAAATCCATCGCAACTCAAAGAACGAAGCTCGTCGTATGGATAAGCATATGCTAAATAGCTCGAGTAAGCATGGTCAAACATCGACCGCACTTCTTCCCTTAGAGCGATTAAATCTTTTTTCTCGTACTCACGTACTCCATTCGCCGAACACAAAAGTCCGAAAATTAACCCTATACTAATAACGAACATTTCAAAAATGTTTTCCTAACTATTCTTATATCTTATATTATTCGTGTTGTAAATGCATATGTAAGGTAAAATGGTATCATTTGAATCGTAAATATATTTTGAAAGCCGGCAACCATTTCGGTACACTAGGTTACTTCTCATTCGTCATATGTACCTATGTATACATGACGTATATTTATATGGAACATGCTGCTTTCACATGTAATTAAAAATATACAAATATATGTTTTTTGTCACATTAGATGTAACTGATTCACTAATAACGTTCATATAATATTGTAGGAAGAAAACCGAGGAGTTTTCAATATATTATAACTTTAGAGTTTTACTTTATATACATATATTTCATCATACTTATACAGCGTGTCTAAAAAATGTCGGAAAACCTTGAGAGGTGGCTTCTGAGGTAATTTGAAGTTTCCGCCTTGGCTTTGAAAAACATGGACCAATCAGAGCGCGGCTATAGCGAACAAATTCCGTTTCAGCGGCAGGTCCACCCCTTTCAAGATTTTCCGACATTTTTGAGACACCCTGTATAGTCAAATTGGTCAGACTACACACACACACACACACACACACACACACACATATATATATACACACACATATATATATCACATATAATAAAGTAATAATTACGTCAGAAAATTATTTCGGAAATTCAATAAAAATATTTAATATATATGTTTAGAAATTTTGTATTTTGAAAAAAAAATAAAAGGAAATATACAATGTGTGTGATAACCAATGAAAACCGTTATTCAAAATTTATTATCACTGGATTGGTTGTTGCAGTAAGTGACAGTAAAGCAACCTTTTTTGAACAGGATCCAAGTGTTAATGATACGGCACTGTCGACAACGAATGGGATTGATATTGCTACCAATTGCTACATTGCTAGCAATTGCTAGTTATGTTGAGTGCATAACATATTCATCGCATCAGATCTTATTAGTAAATACTTATAAATCAAAGGCAATTAAAAGCTATCGTGATACTTCATTGTCATAGTTGTTATTGAGAATTAGTTGAATGATCATGTGTTTTCGACAATGACGTAAAAATTAATAAATGTATCACGAACGTCAGTCACACTTCGTGTTTTTCGACTGTGAAATAAAAAGCATTTACCAGTTATTGTTCCTTATATATTATGGAAGCAACATTTCCTTTACACGTAATAACAAAAGTATACGCAAAATTATCTTCCGTTTATTCAAACTCGTCCAATTATTGGGCAAAATTAAAAATTAATAGCGACTCTGTAGAACTACGATAGCAATCAGCAAAAATGAAATTAAATGAGCTGGTACATTGGTAAGAAATGTTTCGATTGAATGTTGTATTACAAAGAATTATTTGCATAAAAATTTCGTAATGTAACACAACTTTTCCATTTCAGGTATCAGAAGAAAATTGGCACTTATGATAAACAACAATGGGAAAAAACTGTAGAACAACATATACTTGGCGGGTTTACACATGTTCCAATGAGAACTGCAAAACTTAAAACAGAACTGATCGATGTAGACCTTGTGCGAGGTAAAGTTTTAAATTAAGATTCTTACAAATTATGTTGAAATAATTCAATGTTTAAATAAGCATTTAATAAATATTAGCTATTGATTAGAAATAATTAATACCAATTCTTTACAGGTTCTTCTTTTCCAAAAGCCAAGCCAAAACATGGATTGTCTACAGTAGCTTGCTTGGCACTTCAAAGGCTATTATTTCTTCCTTTTTATAGGAAATGGTGGACACAACAAACTAGTTCAAAAATTTTTATATTATTTTTACTACTATATAGTTTACAGTTGATCAACATGTGTATATATTTTTATCAGTTGGCAAAAGATGATGAAAGTGATGTATGAAATCATGTATTTGCATTGCAGTTATATAGAAAAACTTGAAAACAATATTTTAAAAAGTTATATTTTTATATTAGATTGTGACTACATCAGAAGTATTAATACCTGCTATTATGATGCTTACGCTGTGCATTGTTCATTCCCATATTGTGTCAACACATTCAGGTCCAATGGTGACTAAGGGACATAGTAAACAAAGAATAGTTAGGCGTTCAAGACATAGTAGATGCAGACTAGGAAAATCAAGAACAAGACATAGTTTACGTAAGCGTTGCTGTTACAGGATGCATAGTCTTTCTACTAGTTATTAACGTATAATATGTTTCCACAGGTTTACACGAAGATTCCAAATCATTTCAAGATAATGCTTCTGAGAAAGCTAGTACAGCTAATGGCGAAGTATTGACTTCTGTGCGATTTGCAAAGAAAGTTGAAATTGAAAATTCCATGACTGTTAGTCAGTCTCAGGTATGTACAGTTCATTACATAAGAGTGTTGCAAGTATATTAATTTTTTAAAAGTAGCTTTAATTTTATCTTATCTTTAAAGGAATTTATGAATGTTCAAGCATCCTGTAATAATGAGCTAATTAATGTGGCTGCGAGCAATCCTGTTCTTATGAATGATGCTCCAATTAGTCCTATTCCATCAAGTTAGTAGATTGTAATATAATTATTAGTACATTACACAGGGTGTCTCATTTTTCAAACAAATGTTCCATGGTTTCTAGGGGAACGTATAGTACTGTAATCTGTTTTTTGTTAGATTGCTTTTCTACTGATATATGGGTGTCACCTTCAATTTTTTTAAATGGGATGCGCAATCTTTTTTCTCAAATTTGGATAAAACACCAAAGTCTGTGTAAAAATGTATTATACCAAGCAGGGCTTATAATTAATAATTTCTGAGATATTCTCAAACTTATTTCACTTTTTTAAACATTAAAAAATGAAGTTACTGCAAGCCACCAAACGAAAACGTATTATTAGAGCATGTACCGTATTAACTGCAGGAACACCAGAAAAAGTTCTTCGTTCAGTCATAATCAGATTATGCTTTGACAACACTTTGAACACTGCTTGAAATAAAATTTGTTTTACAAATGTTTTAGGAATTATTAATTTTAAGCCCTATTTGGTATAATACTTTTTTAGAATTTGGTGCTTCAGCCAAATGCGAGAAAAAAATATTGGGGATTCCACTTAAAAAAACTAAAGGTGACCTCCAAATATCGATAAAAAAGCAAAGTAAGAAAAAACAGATTACTGCACTATATGTCTCCCTGAAAACCATGCAACTTGTGTTTGAAAAATTTGTTCGTACAACAAATAACTTATGAGTTATTTGAAGTCAATATGTTACGAGACTCATCCTGTATATTAATAAGATGCTGGGTTTCATTGCTAAATGGGATCATTTAAATTAAAGGCGTGCGAGAACCCGAAAATGTTTAGTACCCGATAGTCGAAACGGGTCGAGAAGGCAACAAGTAGAAACTAATCGGGTTCTCTAATAAAATTCTCGCACACAAGAAAATCTTCTCAGACTAATAGATAGATATTTAAATGATCCTATTTAGCTGAGATACCCTGTATAATACCAGTAGAAATTTATATTTACATGTACTCATTTTATAGATGATGTTCCATATGTAAGAAACGTACATCAAGATGATGATGGATTTGAAAGTTTAAATGGAAATGTATCAAGTGACAATGATAAAGGGGCTGCACAAGCAGTGTTAGACAAGCCTAAAAAAAGAAGGGATGTATTGCATAAAAATAATGACGATTCTGCTAGTCAACAAATGTTATTGCAACCGAAATTTTCAGGTTTGACTTATAAAATATGGTATATTGAAATGAAATACTGTATGAAGAGTAACGTATTGTTAAATTTTTATAGTGTATATATGTATTATATTTATTTAAAAATGTAGGATTTTGAACTTCTAACATAAGTTTTTCTTAGAAAGGTAAAGTGGCAAATTAGCTAAATGATTGTGTTCCACTTTCCATGCAGCACTTGAGTTATTGAAGACAGAAGATAATTCTTCAAAAAGCGAAGGAAAAACTCCTAATAAAATGGTAAGCAGTTACAGTATTATTAAGTTTAATTTTTTCGTACTAGTATTAGATGCTTTGTCATTTCTTAATTCTCTTGTAATGTTTTGTTTCATCATGTGGCATAATTAGGTTTCAAAAAACTCCTAGTTAATTGTAAAAGTATGTGTCATATATGTATGTATGTACAGTCAGGGACAAAATCAAGTGAACATAATTTAAAAACTAATAACTCTTTTAAAATTGGTTCAAATGACTTGAGTTTTTTTGAGATGTTAGGAGAATTAGTTTACTAGATAATGTGTAAAAAAATTTTGAAATTGCTATTGCTCAGAATTAAATTAAATTAAATTAATTAAAAAATGTTAAAAATCGTGACATTTACTTTTTTCTTTGCAACTTCGACCATTAGTAATTTTTAATTAATCTTTTTTTGTACATTACCTAGTAAACTAATCCTTCTAACATCTCAAAAGAACTCAAATCGTTTGGACCAATTTTAAAAAATTATTAATTTGAAAAGGATGTCCACTTACTTTGCCCTTGGCCGCATGCATCAAAATTTAAAAATTATTTTTTAAAGGATAAGGTGCATGCCCCCATAATGATTGGGCCAAGAGAAGGTCGACAGCAATGTGAAAGCGAAGAAGAAGGAGAATGTGAAGAAGCTGTCACAAATCATTTGACAGAAGCCACAACATCTGCTACCGAATGGATGGGAGTAACTACAAATAGTGATGAATGTAGCTATAGGTGCGAAATTATATGCATAAGTATTATGATAAATTAATTTTATGTAACTTCAAAAGCATAGTTTGACTTTATATAAAAAGTCCAATTCTTTTTTGTATAATAAAATTATGCGGACTTTAACATATATGGATATAAATATATCGATGCTTTTAGCAAGATAAATTTTATTAATAAACATTTTTACAGTTCGGAACTTGAGGAGTCTGATATACATAGTGAAACTAACAAAAATTATCCAGAATTTGTGGAGCATCCTTTCTCTTGGGAATTTGAATTACCACCTTCTATAATGCTTAGTTCTAGTTGCGCTTCGTGCGACCGTGGTAATGTATATTGGAATAATAAATTACGAATTATCCTTTTCGATTCATATGTAACCCTTTAACGCGGAATAATGAACTCCAATTGCTTCTCAACTAAAAGAGAGTTGTAATACACAATGTGTCTTTGGCAGAGGTTATTTTTTTCATACCTCCATAGCAAAAAGTATTAATTTTCAACATGTATTGATTGTGTATGGGTTGATAACATAAGAATCAGGTTCTATTTTATTAATAAAACCTCATATATTTTTTTTAAAATCATTTGATGATGTGTATACACTGTATCACATACATCGAGTGTTTATTGGAGTGCAAAGAAAAAAGTAAAGGTCACGAGTTTTAACTTTTTTTAATTAAAGTTGTCATGAACTTTAGTTGATTAAAAATGATAAAAAATGTGAAAAACTGCGTTTAGACCAGCGTAAGTCCAAATTTCAAAGATACTTACATATTTCAATGCCTGTTGCTGTTTTATGCGTCAACCACTTTCGGTGAAATTTTGTGCACGTATATTACTTATTTAGATCTACAAAGGACATATTTTAAATTTTCATTACAAGCACAGATAAAAAAGTTAAAAGTCGTGACCTTTACTTTTTTCTTCGAAATTACAAGGACTAGGAATTTAAAAAAAATGTTTTTTATGTATTATCTAGTAAACTAATCCTTCTAAATTGTCAAAAAATGTCAAGTCGTTTTGTACAATTTTAAAAAAGTTATTTGTTGTTAAATGGTGTTCACTCAATTTTGTCCCCGACTGTATCTCTTCAGCAGAAATTAGAATGTCCCTTTTGTACTGAGATTACCACCGTGTTAAAGGGTTAAAATTAACACGTTCCGTTTATGCCACTTTTGCACTAGTCCTTCAGTATTCTTAATATTGTATGATCATAGAGCCTTTAATAACAGAAATCGGCAATGATAAGAAGGTGGCATGGAACGCGTTAATAGCCACACGAACGTGCTAATTTCATTATAATAGTATCCAAATTTTTATTTAAAACTTTTCAGTTTCGTGTACTATATGGGCACGACGTGATATAAAAAAAGCTGAGCTATCTGTGCTAGACATTAGTTCAGCAATTATTGCCAGAGTAGAATCAATGCCAGAGAGTATGAATTATTTTTATGGGGGGCTGATGGTCAGCGTGGCATTGTCGTTAATACCGTCTATCAATCGCCTAAGCGATCACGCGGGAATGGACAATAGTAGTAATCTAACCAGTTCCTTCATACCAAATGATTTGATTTCCGTTAATTTGGAAACATACAGCGATATTCTATGTAAAATAATAGGTTTAACATTTGGTACAACTTTTTGGTAAGTACAGGTTTATTGAACAATCAAATTTTGGTTTTAGACGTTTCACAAAAGAAATTAGAATAAAATCATTTGATAAATTGTTGATTTTGTTTCAGGGAGCGTATAGTAATACTTATATCAGCATTCGAGAGGCTTATGTTATCTTCTTTACTATTTTTTTTATTAGCAGTTGCTGAACGTACATATAAGCAAAGACTCTTATACGCTAAACTATTTTCGCATTTAACATCATCAAGACGTGCAAGAAAATCGGATTTACCACATTTCCGATTAAATAAAGTTCGAAATATTAAATTGTGGCTGAGCGTTAGATCTTATTTGAAAGTAAGTTATGTAAAAAGCAGTATAGTGTTTTTGTTTTTATGAGTTTTAAGGAGTTGTTATATATATTAATGAATGATACAAAGAGTAACTACAAGTAATGAAATATGTAAATTTTGTTACAGAGGAGAGGTCCGCAACGTTCTGTAGATGTAATAGTATCAGCAGTATTTGTAGTTACATTATTATTGTTGTCATTTGTGAGCTTGGAATTAATTAAAGTAAGAACTATATCAAAATTAAAGAACAATAGCATGAAAAAATTGTCGATCTTCATAATTATTATAATTTTGCAGGATCTAGAAAGTTTGCATTCACGTTATAACGTTGAAGCTTTATCTTGGAGCTTCTCTCTCGGAATATTTATATTACGTTTTATGACACTGGGCACGAAAATTAATAAAAAATACAGAAATCTATCCGTCTTAATAACGGAACAGGTAATTACAACAATATAGATTTTACGTTCAAAATATACGATGTGCATTTTAAATTCTGCTTAAGTCACTGTAACTTTGGTTTGTTTTTAGATTAATTTATATCTACAAATAGAACAAAAACCGCATAAAAAGGAGGAACTCATGGTAGCGAATAATGTACTAAAATTAGCAGCTGATTTGATAAAGGTAATGCGGATTATTGCTTTTTTTTATTATCCAGTGCATTTGAAAATATTTCCACTACATCGAGTAATTAATATATTTTACAGGAACTTGAAAGTCCATTTAAAATATCTGGCTTATCTGCTAATCCCTATCTGTATACAATTACAAAAGTGGTATTGTTATCCGCTCTTTCAGGAGTGCTTTCAGAATTACTTGGATTTAAACTTAAATTACATAAAATAAAAATCAAATAAAAAGGAGATACTATTCATTTTTGTGTAACTACCTCAAAGACATTAAATAATTAAGGAAGGAAACTCAATGTCGTTATTGAATAATAGAGTGTTCTGTAAAATCATTCTATATGGACGAGTAAGCAACCGTTTTACTTTTTAAGAGCTTATTCCATTGCATGTGAATTATTTCTGTTATTTTCTTTAATTGCTAGAGGTTTTATGTTTTAGCTAGAAGCTTTGTGTTGTGTAACTAAAAAGTGAATTACAAGCTTCTGTCAGACGCCATAACCCCTCTAGGTTTACCCGAGGGTCTGATAAAGTGTCCTGTCGAGCTTTGAAGCCTAACTCTTAGTGTGGCTCATACTGAAACTTTCCATGATGGGTCTTTGAGATGTTGAGTGAGAATCTGATCCGCCTAGCTGTGAAGCACCTTGGAAAACTGCTCGCAGCACAAGATACAAAATGCTCAAGGTGTGATGTAGAAGAACAAAGGCCACAGCACCTTGTAACTTTTTGCAAAGGATTGATAAGCACCAAGTGTATTACGCTCGGGTCCTTTTCCTTCGTAGTTTTACTTCGAGTGGTCTACAATAAGTTGGCTGTTAAATCACCATATGCAAAAAATATCTATGGAATTACTCATGCCCGATTTTTTTCTACTTTGCACATTAAAAAGTGTTTTTTGTGTAGATACCTGAGACACATTTATAGTCGTAATAGCTGTTCATCCGACTGTGATCGTATTTCACGTGTGTCTCCTTCCGAAAAATGTGCTAAATTGAAATAAAATCAGGCAATTTGCATATGATTTTCTACACAAGGCTCGCCTGTTCAAGTATCATTAGCTCTTTTGCAATTCCCCTATAGAGGGGTTTGGGTACAATGACCCCATAGGGTTTTATGTCCAGATTTAAATGCCGTAATGATGATAATAATTACAAAATTTGAAAATAGTTTATTATACTATTATGATAAAAATTAGTAGAATGTTTATTTGTTATATTGCTTTATTCTAATTTCGTATTATTCCATTGATTCAAAAGTGTTGAATGAAAATTCGTTCCTTTTGTGCTGATAGACTTGCACAGTTGCGAACGGAGATAGAAGTGATATGTTATTGTATGGAATATATTATTGAGTTCCAGAAATTTAATATATTGGAAATAAAGTTGTTTAGAAGCAACTGTTACTTATACTTAACAAATCCTGTAGATATATAATTATTGGTGCTCTATATATATTTACTCATATAGTTAACAGTGCTTTGAGTGGAGTATACAAAATATAAAAGAGATATGTAATAGTTCTAAATCTATGCATATATACATCTTTGCAAAGTTACGAATGTTGTAAATGGCATGTAAAATATACCAACATTGATGAGCTCAATTTTCTCACTACATTTAGTAATGACAACCAACACGTGACATGCAATAATTATGACTTTTATTTAGATGTTCAAGGAATTTCTGTATAAATGATACATAGTGTAAAATATGAAAGAATAGTACCTGCGCAATAATTCATCTAATTACAGCTAAGATATTTTTAACACGATTTTAAGTGTATATGTATGTGTTAAATAAATTTAAAAAACATATTAAAAAATTATGGTGCGCTTTATTTAATCAAGAAAAGTTTACCATGAATTAATTAATGTATCAGATTACATAATTGTTATCTATTTGTGCATACGCCGTCGCCTGACAGGGGAAACTGAGGGGAATACCAACAGTTACTCTCTCTCTCTTTCTCTCTCGGTCTCTCTCTTTGCCATTACTGCATTAAAGATTCGCCAGAATTCGCCTTATCGTCTTTCTCCCACTGTGCGGAGTTGGGAGAGCGGCCATGACAGCGTCGCCTGCGTGCCATGGATGTCAATGGATATATATCCCATGAAGTAATTGATATATCTTGATATATCCTTAGACCAGTGCTTAGATCATATATATCAAACTGATTCAGAGAGAAATTCCATCACTGAGCGTAGCGTCAATGAACGTAAATAAGACATAACCTCTATTTTGTTTGCCGTGTTGTATCTGGTTGTATATAGGGAAGGACAACATTCTCTCTTTCCAGAAATGGTAAAAACAATTCAAATTTTTTTCTTATTTTACGGTAACCATTAATAATAATTTTTAAGGAAACAATCAACTTTTCTTTAAAAAATTTATTGCTAATGCAAGTGAGAGTCGGATACAATGCTTTAAAAAAATTGAATCCAGTATTGTAAGACGTTTCTTTTTTTATAGGACGTTCAAAGACATTCCGTGCATACTCTTGTCTTCAGATCTTTAAAAAGAACACATGACATGTTCCTGACAAATCAAGGTACTTTACCGCCAGTGGATTCTAATTTGTAAGTACCTACATACTATTTCGTATAAGAAAAGCAATGAAAATGTTGAAATAACATGCTAATTTGATGTAGGTTAAGAATAAAAAAATCTTTGAAAGCAAAAGACTGTTATGGTCCCATTTTGGAGCGAGTGAAAACCAATAATTTATCAAAAATGGAAAATGAACATGAAAATGCAGATCCTCCACCACCTGGTGGTACGTGTTTTAAATGTTTATATTTATATAAATCTGATTTACGTAGTGTTATTAAATATAAGAATTTGATTTATAGACGAGTCCTTTGGTGGAACTAATAGTAGTGCAATGATACCTTATAATCCATTACACAATAACAATGGAGTTGTAACACAAACAAATACAGGAGGGAATACAGTTAATAACATCGTAATGATACCACAAAAGAAAACACCGTCTATGGCAAAACCAAAATGGCACGCACCATGGAAATTATACAGAGTTATCAGTGGACATCTTGGTTGGGTGCGATGCTGTGCTGTTGAACCAGGAAATGAATGGTTTGCTACTGGCTCAGCAGACAGAGTTATTAAGGTGACTTGTTTTACTTAACATTTTTATTTATCTTTAGACATGTAAATATACAGGGTGTTTCAAAACAAGTGGGCATAAGTTCAGGGATGGATTCAATATGCTAACATAAGAAAGAAAGTTCATAAAAACATATATCCAATATGAGCTTGTTTTGAAATTATGATCGTTTTTGTATGGTACCTGTTACTTAACAATTTTCATAAAAAGTTGTTTAAAGTGGCTACCCTTGGCTAGAATACAAGCTTCCAAGCAGTAGAACCAAGAACATGTATTAAACTGATGGAAACAAATTACAAAATAGTGTTTACATAGCAGATCAGAAGGTCCATGCATGAGCTAAGAATTTAATTGTAAACAATTAAAAAATAAGAAACAAGGAAGCAGTCAATAGAGCCATAAGAATTTTTTTTCTCAATGTAGCGTTCTTTGCTTTTTTTGAAATATTTTCTTCCATTAATTATCCTCACTCTTGTCTCATATACATGGTTTGTAAAATTTAGTATGATAACGTATATCCTTTGTACTATTTTTACATTAATAATTTAGATATGGGATCTCGCAAGTGGTAAACTAAAAGTTTCTTTGACTGGACATATAAGCAGTGTTCGTGGATTAGCATTTTCTCAACGTCACCCGTATTTATTTTCTTGTGGAGAAGATCGACAAGTAAAATGTTGGGATCTTGAATATAACAAGGTTAGTAAATAGACATGTCTGAAATATACATATAACATTGTAGCTGTTCTTTGTCTATAGGTGATAAGACATTATCATGGTCATTTATCAGCAGTGTATTCCATGGCATTACATCCTAGTATAGATGTATTAGTAACTGCTGGTAGAGATTCCACTGCAAGAGTATGGGATATGCGTACCAAAGCCAATGTACACACACTTGCAGGTCACACTAATACAGTTGCTAGTGTTATTTGTCAAGCTGTGGAACCACAGGTATTCTTTACCAAGAACATTCAAAATTTTGAAAGATTATAACATTTTAATACATTTCCCTTTTTCTTACTAGATTGTTACTGGAAGTCATGATTGCACTATCAGGTTGTGGGATTTAGCTGCTGGAAAATCTAGAGCTACTTTAACAAACCATAAGAAAAGTGTAAGAGCAGTAGCCTTCCATCCATCATTGTATGTATATAAATATGTGTGTGTGTGTTTGTTTGGTCGTGAGCGCGTGGATACACATATATGATTCGTATTAAAATGCTTTAACCTTGATATTTTCATTTATGTGACCTGCTCTATTTATCAGATACATGTTTGCCTCAGCATCCCCGGATAATATTAAACAGTGGAAGTGTCCGGAAGGAAAATTTATACAAAATTTATCTGGTCACAATGCTATAGTTAATTGTTTGGCTGTAAATGCTGATGGCGTTTTAGTTTCTGGCGCAGATAATGGTACTATGCATCTTTGGGACTGGAGAACAGGGTAAGTTTTATATAATCTGTATACTGTTTAATTTAAATTGTAATATTACTGAATATCTACAACAATTCTATTCCATATGCTTTATCAGATATAATTTTCAACGCTTACAAGCACCAGTGCAACCTGGTTCAATGGATAGCGAAGCTGGAGTATTCAGTATTACATTTGACATGTCTGGTACAAGAATGATTACAACAGAAGCGGATAAAACAATTAAAGTTTATAAAGAAGATGATGCTGCTGTAAGTACAATTTATTAACTATGTGTTCATTTTATAAAAATCGAACCACATAAAATTTCCTCTTTTTTGTCCATATTTTCAGACTGAAGAAACACATCCTGTTAATTGGAGACCGGATATAATAAAACGAAGAAAATATTAAATGTTGCAGCATTTCTATTGCATGCGTTACTAACACATTACACTGACTCCATCGACTCCATTGTGAATAATGAACAGTATCCGTTCCATCCTTATACGAAAATTATTTATTTGATCTGTTCTTTTACGTATTCTTCTTCAAATATCTAAAATTTTTCAATACTTTAAATTTGCTTTAGTACATGAAAAAATGATCCACTACCTAAAATGCAATATATACTTATATTATTATTGTTGTTGTTATTATCCATAAATAAATACAAAAACCCTCAGTAATAACAATTTAAACAACTACTTAAATTTAAAACTTAAATATGAAGAAAACAAAAATATGAACTATACTAAAACAGGAATAAGAAATATGACTAAAATCAATCAATTTTTCATAAATATTTGTTTTAAATTAATAGAAGCGAACATCTTTTATATCTTTACTTGTTCAACTGCTATTACAATTCTTTTTTATTTCTTAAATCTCACGCTTCCGTAATGGTAACGTGAATGAACATAATTATAAATGTGCGTTATTACGAGTCAGTACGAGTGCATCATGAAATCAATATTTTATCAGATTATAATCTTTCGTCATTGCTTCAGTTTGCAATATGATTTTGCGCCATTTACAATTATATCGTGCGAGCCATCTATATGTACTATGACCATGGATATACTATATCCATGATAGAAACAGAGAGGAATCCAGAATCCAGCCAGAGGAATCCTCTCTGCTAGAAACCGATACCTACAGCACAGACTTAAGACTACTACAGACATTGCATCTTATGGGCTTTTCTGTCTAGGCCTCGGGGGGCCACAGTGGCCCTCGTACCATTTCAGTGTCGCGCTCAATATTACCGATAGTTCACGAATTTAGCCGTATTAGCAAGAACTGAATATTCCGAATACTTTATTTTTACTACGGGTGTTTTAGAGGCTACTAATGCATACGGCGCATGTATTTGAACGGTGAAAATAATATTTATGAAGAACGTATTACAAAAATACGAATTGTAGTAAAATTAATTTGGTTTCTATACGTAAAATTATTTTTATTACTCGTGTCACTAATGAATGTATATTATAATAGTTTTATACACTTTAGACCAATAGTTTACTTTCTTTACGGTAATGCGGCAACATGGAACAGATCCTGCCTCATCTTTTTACCTCCTCTAACACATGAATCAGAACTGACCATTAGTCTATTCAGACTATAAGAACTAGTTTCAACCAATTAGGCTAGGGTAGCTCTGGATGTCCACTGGATGACCACTAGATGACCACGGAATGTCCACTGGATGACCACGGAATGTCCACTGGATGACCACTGGATGTCCACTGGATGACCACTGGATGTCCACTGGATGACCACTGGATGACCACGGAATGTCCACTGGATGACCACGGAATGTCCACTGGATGTCCAGTGGGTGTCCACTGGATGACCAGTGGGTGTCCACTGGATGACCACTGGATGACCAGTGGGTGTCCACTGGATGACCAGTGGATGTCCATTGGATGACCACTGGATGACCAGTGGGTGTCCACTGGATGACCAGTGGGTGTCCACTGGATGACCACTGGATGTCCACTGGATGACCACTGGATGTCCACTGGATGACCAGTGGATGTCCATTGGATGACCACTGGATGTCCACTGGATGTCCGCTGGATGACCACTGGATGACCAGTGGGTGTCCACTGGATGTCCGCTGGATGACCACTGGAGGACCAGTGGGTGTCCACTGGATGACCACTGGAGGACCAGTGAGTGTCCACTGGATGACCACTGGATGTCCACTGGATGACCAGTGGGTGTCCACTGGATGTCCGCTGGATGACCAGTGGGTGTCCACTGGATGTCCGCTGGATGACCACTGGAGGACCAGTGGGTGTCCACTGGATGACCACTGGAGGACCAGTGAGTGTCCACTGGATGACCACTGGATGACCACTGGATGTCCACTGGATGTCCACTGGATGACCAGTGGGTGTCCACTGGATGTCCGCTGGATGACCACTGGATGACCACTGGATGACCAGTGGGTGTCCACTGGATGACCACTGGAGGACCAGTGAGTGTCCACTGGATGACCACTGGATGTCCACTGGATGTCCACTGGATGACCAGTGGGTGTCCACTGGATGTCCGCTGGATGACCAGTGGGTGTCCACTGGATGTCCGCTGGATGACCACTGGAGGACCAGTGGGTGTCCACTGGATGACCACTGGAGGACCAGTGAGTGTCCACTGGATGACCACTGGATGACCACTGGATGTCCACTGGATGTCCACTGGATGACCAATGGGTGTCCACTGGATGTCCGCTGGATGACCACTGGATGACCACTGGATGACCACTGGATGACCACTGGATGACCAGTGGGTGTCCACTGGATGTCCACTGGATGACCAGTGGGTGTCCACTGGATGACCAGTGGGTGTCCACTGGATGACCAGTGGGTGTCCACTGGATGACCACTGGATGACCACGGGATGTCCACTGGATGACCAGTGGATGTCCATTGGATGACCACTTGATGACCACTGGATGTCCACTGGATGTCCGCTGGATGACCACTGGATGACCAGTGGGTGTCCACTGGATGTCCGCTGGATGACCACTGGAGGACCAGTGGGTGTCCACTGGAGGACCAGTGGGTGTCCACTGGAGGACCAGTGGGTGTCCACTGGATGACCACTGGATGTCCACTAGATGACCAGTGGGTGTCCACTGGATGACCAGTGGGTGTCCACTGGATGACCAGTGGGTGTCCACTGGATGACCAGTGGGTGTCCACTGGATGTCCGCTGGATGACCACTGGAGGACCAGTGGGTGTCCACTGGATGACCACTGGAGGACCAGTGAGTGTCCACTGGATGACCACTGGATGACCACTGGATGTCCACTGGATGTCCACTGGATGACCAGTGGGTGTCCACTGGATGTCCGCTGGATGACCACTGGATGACCACTGGAGGACCAGTGGGTGTCCACTGGATGACCAGTGGGTGTCCACTGGATGACCACTGGAGGACCACTGGATGACCACGGGATGTCCACTGGATGACCAGTGGATGTCCATTGGATGACTACTTGATGACCACTGGATGTCCACTGGATGTCCGCTGGATGACCACTGGATGACCAGTGGGTGTCCACTGGATGTCCGCTGGATGACCACTGGAGGACCAGTGGGTGTCCACTGGAGGACCAGTGGGTGTCCACTGGAGGACCAGTGAGTGTCCACTGGATGTCCATTGGATGACCACTTGATGACCACTGGATGTCCACTGGATGTCCGCTGGATGACCACTGGATGACCAGTGGGTGTCCACTGGATGTCCGCTGGATGACCACTGGAGGACCAGTGGGTGTCCACTGGAGGACCAGTGGGTGTCCACTGGAGGACCAGTGGGTGTCCACTGGATGACCACTGGATGACCACTGGATGACCACTGGATGACCACTGGATGACCACTGGATGACCACTGGATGACCACTGGATGACCACTGGATGACCACTGGATGACCACTGGATGACCACTGGATGACCACTGGATGACCAGTGGGTGTCCACTGGATGTCCACTGGATGACCAGTGGGTGTCCACTGGATGACCAGTGGGTGTCCACTGGATGACCAGTGGGTGTCCACTGGATGACCACTGGATGACCACGGGATGTCCACTGGATGACCAGTGGATGTCCATTGGATGACCACTTGATGACCACTGGATGTCCACTGGATGTCCGCTGGATGACCACTGGATGACCAGTGGGTGTCCACTGGATGTCCGCTGGATGACCACTGGATGACCAGTGGGTGTCCACTGGATGTCCGCTGGATGACCACTGGAGGACCAGTGGGTGTCCACTGGAGGACCAGTGGGTGTCCACTGGAGGACCAGTGGGTGTCCACTGGAGGACCAGTGAGTGTCCACTGGATGTCCATTGGATGACCACTTGATGACCACTGGATGTCCACTGGATGTCCGCTGGATGACCACTGGATGACCAGTGGGTGTCCACTGGATGTCCGCTGGATGACCACTGGAGGACCAGTGGGTGTCCACTGGATGACCACTTGATGACCACTGGATGTCCACTGGATGTCCGCTGGATGACCACTGGATGACCAGTGGGTGTCCACTGGATGTCCGCTGGATGACCACTGGAGGACCAGTGGGTGTCCACTGGAGGACCAGTGGGTGTCCACTGGAGGACCAGTGAGTGTCCACTGGATGTCCATTGGATGACCACTTGATGACCACTGGATGTCCACTGGATGTCCGCTGGATGACCAGTGGGTGTCCACTGGATGTCCGCTGGATGACCACTGGAGGACCAGTGGGTGTCCACTGGAGGACCAGTGGGTGTCCACTGGAGGACCAGTGGGTGTCCACTGGATGACCACTGGATGTCCACTGGATGTCCACTGGATGACCAGTGGGTGTCCACTGGATGACCAGTGGAGGACCAGTGGGTGTCCACTGGAGGACCAGTGAGTGTCCACTGGATGTCCGCTGGATGACCACTGGATGACCACTGGAGGACCAGTGGGTGTCCACTGGATGACCAGTGGGTGTCCACTGGATGACCACTGGAGGACCACTGGATGACCACGGGATGTCCACTGGATGACCAGTGGATGTCCATTGGATGACTACTTGATGACCACTGGATGTCCACTGGATGTCCGCTGGATGACCACTGGATGACCAGTGGGTGTCCACTGGATGTCCGCTGGATGACCACTGGAGGACCAGTGGGTGTCCACTGGAGGACCAGTGGGTGTCCACTGGAGGACCAGTGAGTGTCCACTGGATGTCCATTGGATGACCACTTGATGACCACTGGATGTCCACTGGATGTCCGCTGGATGACCACTGGATGACCAGTGGGTGTCCACTGGATGTCCGCTGGATGACCACTGGAGGACCAGTGGGTGTCCACTGGAGGACCAGTGGGTGTCCACTGGAGGACCAGTGGGTGTCCACTGGATGACCACTGGATGTCCACTGGATGTCCACTGGATGACCAGTGGGTGTCCACTGGATGACCAGTGGAGGACCAGTGGGTGTCCACTGGAGGACCAGTGAGTGTCCACTGGATGTCCATTGGATGACCACTTGATGACCACTGGATGTCCACTGGATGTCCGCTGGATGACCACTGGATGACCAGTGGGTGTCCACTGGATGTCCGCTGGATGACCACTGGAGGACCAGTGGGTGTCCACTGGATGACCACTTGATGACCACTGGATGTCCACTGGATGTCCGCTGGATGACCACTGGATGACCAGTGGGTGTCCACTGGATGTCCGCTGGATGACCACTGGAGGACCAGTGGGTGTCCACTGGAGGACCAGTGGGTGTCCACTGGAGGACCAGTGAGTGTCCACTGGATGTCCATTGGATGACCACTTGATGACCACTGGATGTCCACTGGATGTCCGCTGGATGACCACTGGATGACCAGTGGGTGTCCACTGGATGTCCGCTGGATGACCACTGGAGGACCAGTGGGTGTCCACTGGAGGACCAGTGGGTGTCCACTGGAGGACCAGTGGGTGTCCACTGGATGACCACTGGATGTCCACTGGATGACCAGTGGGTGTCCACTGGATGACCAGTGGAGGACCAGTGGGTGTCCACTGGAGGACCAGTGAGTGTCCACTGGATGTCCATTGGATGACCACTTGATGACCACTGGATGTCCACTGGATGTCCGCTGGATGACCACTGGATGACCAGTGGGTGTCCACTGGATGTCCGCTGGATGACCACTGGAGGACCAGTGGGTGTCCACTGGATGACCACTGGATGACCACTGGATGTCCACTGGATGTCCACTGGATGACCAGTGGGTGTCCACTGGATGTCCGCTGGATGACCACTGGATGACCACTGGAGGACCAGTGGGTGTCCACTGGATGTCCACTGGATGACCAGTGGGTGTCCACTGGATGACCAGTGGGTGTCCACTGGATGACCACTGGAGGACCACTGGATGACCACTGGAGGACCACTGGATGACCACTGGAGGACCACTGGATGACCACGGGATGTCCACTGGATGACCAGTGGATGTCCATTGGATGACTACTTGATGACCACTGGATGTCCACTGGATGTCCGCTGGATGACCACTGGATGACCAGTGGGTGTCCACTGGATGTCCGCTGGATGACCACTGGAGGACCAGTGGGTGTCCACTGGAGGACCAGTGGGTGTCCACTGGATGACCACTGGATGTCCACTGGATGTCCACTGGATGACCACTGGATGTCCACTGGATGTCCGCTGGATGACCACTGGATGACCAGTGGGTGTCCACTGGATGTCCGCTGGATGACCACTGGAGGACCAGTGGGTGTCCACTGGAGGACCAGTGAGTGTCCACTGGATGACCACTGGATGACCACTGGATGTCCACTGGATGTCCACTGGATGACCACTGGATGTCCACTGGAGGACCAGTGGGTGTCCGCTGGATGACCACGGGATGTCCACTGGATGACCACTGGATGTCCACAGGATGTCCACTGGATGACCAGTGGGTGTCCACTGGATGACCAGTGGGTGTCCACTGGATGACCAGTGGGTGTCCACTGGATGACCAGTGGGTGTCCACTGGATGACCAGTGGGTGTCCACTGGATGACCAGTGGGTGTCCACTGGATGACCAGTGGGTGTCCACTGGATGACCAGTGGGTGTCCACTGGATGACCAGTGGGTGTCCACTGGATGACCAGTGGGTGTCCACTGGATGACCAGTGGGTGTCCACTGGATGACCACTGGAGGACCAGTGAGTGTCCACTGGATGACCACTGGATGACCACTGGATGACCACTGGAGGACCACTGGAGGACCAGTGAGTGTCCACTGGATGACCACGGGATGTCCACTGGATGACCACTGGATGACCACTGGATGACCAGTGGGTGTCCACTGGATGACCACGGGATGTCCACTGGATGACCACTGGATGACCAGTGGATGACCAGTGGATGACCAGTGGGTGTCCACTGGATGATCACGGGATGTCCACTGGATGACCACTGGATGACCAGTGGGTATCCACTGGTTGTCCACTGCTCAACCTCGGGGTAGGCAAGGATAGACCAATGCTGGGGGACCCATGGTCAACCCTAAGCCCGCTGAGGATAAGCAGGGCTAGGGCAGAGTAACTGTGGATAACCACTGGTCACCTCCAGAGTAGTCCACTGATGGAGGACCCTTGGTCAACCCTAAGCCGCTAAAGTTAGGTAAGGGTAGGCCTGGATGGCTCTGGAGGACCACTGGTCATTCCCAAGATAGGCAGGAGAAGCCAGGGTACCTCTGGAGGACCCGTGGTCAGCCCAAAGGTAGCCGAAGACTCTCCTGGTCCCGGAGCTCGTCCGCTCCTGCCGGAGCCCCCGGCCCGACTGACTGACTGAGCGCGCTCCCCGGGCTTAGGTAAGCAGTGATGCGCGGCGCGCAGCGAAGCGCAACGCTCCCCACCCCAACTAATTTTGGTAGATCTCGATCGCCGTGAAAATAATTATTGATAAATGTATTATTTCTGGCTGTCTAATGTTTATAACAATTCCTCTTGCCAACGATGTCGACAAGCATCCTCTTGACTATCTACCATCTTATTTTTAAGTAAAAATTGCTAATAGTACTCGAGATACAGAGTAACTTATAACACATGAATATTACCAAACAATATTATATCAAGCAAATGTAATTAATAAAGTTACTATCTCTGGCTGTTTAATGTTTATAACAATTCCTTTTGCTAGTTATGTTGATAAGCACTCCCTCGACTATCTGACCATCTAATTTTTCAGTAAAAATATGTAATGGAACTCGAGATATTGAATATCTTCTGACACATGCATATTCGAGTGCATTAATTTATCGAACACAATTCACTGATAAATTTATTATCTCTAGCTCGTTAATATTTGTAACAATTCCTTTTGTCGATGATGTCGACAAGCACTAATTTTTTAGTAAAAATAGCTAATAGTACTCGAGATACAGATTAACTTTTATGCATGAAAATTTGTTGTATACAAGATATTCAATTCTCACTAGTATACACAGTCTCATTAGAACAAGAGTAACAAAAATTATTTATAACTAATTAATTGAGTTTATTTTAGAACGAGACTTAGAATAATTGTTTATAACTATTTAGTCAGAAATAAAATGTGACGATAAACTATATGTGAAAGTAGCTGAAGGTTTATTCTATATTTCCTAACTGCAAATATTTGTAAACAATTCCTCACAAGTGTGTTATTAATAAATTTTCTGTCGAGTGTGCACAGTGTTCAGCAGCTCTGTGTCTGTCTTTCTTTCTCTTCTTAAATGTGCATAAGTTCGTCCTTGTCGGATACAAACTTCTTTATCATGTTCTCCAAATTTTTACCAGGGGGTTCGAAGTCCTGTAAAAAAATAGGCGGCACAAATGAATAATACGTGCAGTATTTTTGTACGGATACAATTGCGTTTTAAAGCTGACAACGCTGTAAAATCGAGCCTCCTCAGACACACACTTTATGTGTTGTAACCTCATGTAGTTCACCACCTGACCGTTCCATTTCGATAGAGTCCGCTATCGTACTAGGACATTTTCTACAGAGTCGGTAATTCAGAATCGTAGACAGAAAAATGCATTGCATGCAATGTCTGTAGGTATCTTAAGTCTGTGTTCAATAACTCTGGAACCAGTGGTTCAAATTTGACGTTCCTGGGCTTGAAATACTCGCAGTGAAAAACTGTATCGAACGTATATTCCTCTCTGGAAAATTGATGAAACTGTAGCTGCTTTATTGGTTTTTTTTTTGCTCTTTAGATTAAGTATGCTTATATATTTTTATACTACATAATGTTAATATACGACATACAAATATATTCACTAATTTTTTATATTTTTGTTTCTACTTAAATTGTACTATTTGTGTTAAGTTTTTATACATTTGCATATCTTTTATATATGCAATATACCGCACACACAATATAAAACATTTTTAAACTGAACTTTCTTTTACAATTCATAGTCATTAGTTATTACTAATTATTACTTTATTCACCATTTTTCATTGTTTAATATACTTTTTGCCTTTATGCGATATCTTATATTTTTGTTTTTACTTTTTCTTATGTAACATGTCCCGAGAACACAGACTTCTATATAAAGTGACCAAAAACAGTTATGTTCCTATGCTCTCCACCAATAAGAAGCGATCACGAAAAATCACGAATCACTGTGAAAAATAACCGTGATTTGGACGAACGTGATCGAATCACGAGTGATTCGAAAGTAGCAGTTTTTCCCATCCCTAGTCCTGATGTCCCTGCATTTAGGAGTTTAATTTGCTCATAGTTTGTGTCATTGACTGAGAACTCTTTGAACTAGATATGTAGATATGTAGATTGTAGATACTTACTTATGTATGCGAGTCCACATTGGTCCATTCGTAGATAGATTTGTTGTAGAAATAAATTGTTTTCCAGAAACGACGAATGACGGACGATAACTTGTTGATTTATTTTACAAATTTTTCGTTTACTTTATCTTTCCCGGTTTTTTATATTCCCTACATTCCACGGGCATCAGTGTTAGGTTGTTTTTTGATTTTCATGACCGTGACTGCAAACTCATAGTTCTATATAAACTATATAATTTTGCAATATCATAACATTATGACGAAGTAAATGGATTTTGTTATGAGAATAGAGGAAAGTATGAAGTTCAACGGAGGAATCTCAGAAATGAAGTTTGTTTTTTAAATTATTCGAAATCTATTTTGTAATCTCTGCATAATGATGAATAATTCGCATGAACAACAGTATGTATATCCATAATGGAAAGGAAAAGGAAAACCATTGAAACATTATGGATAGTAAAATCAATACTGGATCGGATGTAAACATATTATACACAAACCAATTAAGTTCTGTAAACCAACAAGAGGAAAAAATAAACAAGGTTTCATCGCTGAAATTTTTATTGGAAAACGATCTTAAAGGGGCTGATTTAAAATGGTCGTTGTTTGTAGCAGCTTGCAATACATATCGCTACGATACATGTTTAAAACCATTTCCACCAATGTACATTAAGAACGAATGCAAAGACATCGATGCTTTGGTAGAGTATACAAAATATTAATTGCATCTCATCCTTACTTGTAACAAAGTAGTTGTTAAAGAATGAAATTTTACTACAGAGAAAAGCTATAGAACTGGTTCCGCCGTTAACTGTGATACTTAAAGCATTGCAAGAACCAGAGCTGTACGAAAGATACGGCACAACTATAGAATTATTGTATTGGGTTCTAATTCGTTTAAGAGACCCATACATAAAGAGCATTAACAAAGATAGCGTAAGTTTTATCATAGATACACGCCTGTCTGTATCTTTCCAAGTCTTTATTTTCATTTTGATATTCATCTTTTAAATAAATATTTGCAAATATTTGGAACACAGTACGCGGCCATATTGAGAAAAGTACCATCAGAGATATCGGTAGCAGCACCAAATTTAATATTTCAAGTTGCAAATGCAAGGCAATCGACTTCGAAAGAAAAGTGGAAGTCAATTGCTCAAGGTTGTAGAACCTTCTATGCTTATCATGGCAGCCGATTAGAGAATTTCCATTCTATTATAAGTTATGGTCTGCAACAAAGTATGTGCAAGGTAAAGTAGAACAAAGTTAATCGCTCTACAACAGAGCCAAGATCTTTATACATGATTATCTCCTGTTTAGAAATCATTGTTTGGTAAAGGAATATATCTATCAAGCGAATTAGGTGTAAGTTTACAATATAGTCCAGTAGGATATGGATGGGGAGGCAGTGTTCTTGGAGGTGAAATGAGTTGCATTGCTTTATGCGAGCTTGTCAATCACATTGATATGAAAAGTAGAGAAAGAGGTAATTATGTTTTATACAGATGCAGGTTCAAAATAAAGCATCAAATATATCAAGAACTTGTTGCAGAGAATAATACTGAGACTATGGCCACAGATTCTTTAGGTGGAAGGGTCCCAAAAAAATATTATTTAGTAACAAACAGCGAATTAGTGCGTGTAAGATATCTTCTTGTCTACAGTCAAGAAGTGCAAACTACAAGGTACATGTATTCATAATCTTAACAACCTCTGTGGAGTGCAGGATAGTAATTCCTAATGTTTCAGATCTATTAATAATAGAGGATTATTAACATGGTTCAAGCAACATAAATTATTAACATTTGTGCTTGGTTATGTGGTACTATTGACCTCGGTTGGATTAACCCATAATAAACAAATTGAGAAATATTATAAGTCATTTGCTCAAAAAGTTGGGTTGGAGTAAAGACATTTTTTTTATATTATCGTAAATTGTTAATCTGTTTTTTGTCTGTCAAAAAAACTACCTTCCAATTTTTTTTATACAATTTTCACTAAAAAAAGTCTAACGTAAATTGTATTTATCGTTAGAAATATATACAATTTGTAAATAATATACACAGTCTAAATAATTCATAATTTAACCTACAGAGTATTATATGTATACATATTCTAGTGTATATACACAGATTACACTTTACCATTTATTATATTTTGTATTTCTATAGTTAAAATACAATAACCTATATAGAATGATACATTAAAAGACATATAATTCGAATGATTAAAAAAATATGCCAAGCATGTCCGAGTAGTCGGGGTCGGGGTCAGTGATGGGATATTGTGTGGTTTTTTCGCGCATGCGCAATGATGTAGTGTCAGTAAAGTACAAAATTTGGCTAAAATGGGGTATCTTCGTCACCCCGCATAATTTCGTCAAATTTGTTATGAATTGATATTGAAAAATTAATGTATAACATGTGTATGTGTGTATATATATATATATTAAAAATTAATATACATGAACACATAATACATAATATATAAATATATAATAATTTTGCATGTACGTATAATACAACTCACTCTTTTCCTTTATTTAGAAATAACTTTTGTTATTATATATTTTGTTTAAAGTAAATATTTTATTTGGCAGAAGCAATTAAAGAATACCAATATTTGCTGTTAAGATAAGGGAATCTGCTAAAACCTTATCAATATTCACAAGACACAAAAATTACATTTTATATATAAAATTACACAAACTGAATATCTTATTTTATATAATAATAATTTATAATAATATATAATAACAATGTATAAGTACAAAACAAAACATTTTTTAGCATTACTAAAGAACAGAATTTTAAAATATAACAAAAATTATTGCACAGATATTTCAAATAAAAATGAAATAATTAAATATTTCACAGTTCTAAAATTTTGGAAGTATAGAACTTTACCGTTCTTTGTAGCTCCTTCTCCAATATTATCTGCCATTTTTAAATTAAATGTTAATAATAACTTACCTCAAATTCGTAGCTCACTCTTATCGCCGTATCGTCCTCAACTCTTCTGGCACTTTCCCGCCAATAATAGTTCGCCACCGCCACTTTCCCCCTACTTTCGCCACAATATAGATACATTACTGTTCTGGACGCGCATGCGCGATAAAACCACAATATTGCATCACTGGTCGGGGTCGGGGTGACCAATCAGGTGTTTTGTCCTTCACGCCCTTTCTCCTGTATGCTGCGTGCGCACAGGGTGAACTTCCGTCTGATCAGCTAAACAAATTCAAACTGACGGAGTCGTTACTGCGAGGTGGACGTTTCTTCAGAAACAGTGGAAGCAACTGAATCGCAAAAACGAATATTTTGTGAGATCCTGATAGATCTGTTATAATAATGGCGTTAAAAAATCGGACCGGAATTACGGTGAGTAAAGAATTTCCAATGCAAACACGTTTGTAGACGATTATTTGTAGACTATCGATAGGGGCAGTCAATAGGACAGAGTAACCGTCCATTCCTGATATCTTTAAATGTCCTTCGTTCGTTTAAAAGTCTATCGAAGTAACGGTCGTGTTTTATCTTTGTTGACCTCTGCATTATAATTTGCTTCTTCAGAGTTTTGATTTCATCAATTTGTTGTAGATACAAATAAAACGGAACAAGCCACGCCACAAATTGGTCTGTGCCTTGCTCAAATTTTCTTCGTCTCTTGAAACAACAATAGCTTGCGTGCAAGATTTCGGTTC
Source organism: Sphecodes monilicornis (assembly GCA_913789915.3). Lineage (NCBI taxonomy): Eukaryota > Metazoa > Arthropoda > Insecta > Hymenoptera > Halictidae > Sphecodes > Sphecodes monilicornis. The sequence continues at coordinate 21,872,633 of OU565296.1, forward strand.
TATTTATTTTCTAGTTTTTTTTTTTCATTACATCGTATAATTACACATCCGATTTTCTAAATATTCAACTCTGAAATCCAGTAGGAATACTTCTGTAAATATTTTCGTGTAACTCCATCATGTTATCCTTATTCTGCGATTGTTTAAAACATTCGAATAATTGTTTCACAAATTTTGGAAGTGATAATTTTTTATTTAATAAAATCATAATGAAAGATAGGAGTGCTATGGCAATAAGTGTATAAGATATTACATGTACTTTCATATGTACCTTAATGGTCGACAATATTATCAATTTTCAGAATATTTTATACCAGGAAAATGTAAAAAATGTTAAATCTGCGCATATTGCGGTCCCAGGAAAGACAAAGAGAGCTGCGTTAGGTGAAATTGGGAATAAAGTAAACACGGTGAGGGGTGTTGAACCTATCGATAAGACCAGTTTATTGCAAATAGATAAGAAAAAAGCAATAGTTTCAATAAAGCAGGCTGTGAAGCCAGCAGAAAAAGTGTTGGAAAAGCCTCCTGTACAAATTGTAATACCAACAATAAAAAATGCTGTGCCTCAAGAAAAGATTGTAGCAGAAGTTCCTTTAAAAAAAGAAGTAGAATCATTTTCCTCTGATCTTCTAGCAGTCGAGGATATTGACGAAGAGGATCATGAAAATCCTGCTCTAGTCTCTGTCTATAGCAATGACATATATAAGTACATAAGAACTCTAGAGACTAAATACCCTGTCAAAAAAGGATACTTGATGGGTCAAGAAGTGACACCAAAAATGAGGAGCGTACTCATAGATTGGCTTATTGAGGTTCACCAACAGTTTCGCTTATTGCAAGAAACACTGTATCTCACAGTGGCTGTTATCGATAGATTTTTACAGGTTCGTTGTCCTTTGAAAACAAAAAATTCATAAGTTTGTTGGATCACAATTATGTTGTTGCTTGCAGGCCTTCCGTTCTATAGACAGGAGAAGATTGCAGTTGGTCGGAGTAACAGCTATGTTCATCGCTAGCAAATACGAGGAAATATATTCTCCGGATATAAGCGATTTTGTCTATATCACGGATAATGCGTATTCCAAAGAAGAAATATTGCAAATGGAAATGCTTATTGTGAAGACTCTAGATTACTCGTTCGGTAGACCACTGCCCCTGCATTTTCTTAGAAGATACAGCAAAGCTGGGAAGGTGTGTATCATTTTATGATTTCACAGATTTTCCATCATAATTTACATTATGTCAAACAACTTTGTTTTTCTTATGGCAAGGCTCTCGCTGTGCATCATACGATGGCCAAATATTTTTTGGAACAGTGTTTAGTGCATTACGAAATGTGTCACTACTCCCCGAGCCTTCTTGCAGCTGCTGCAATATACTTAGCATTCGTGTGAGTTGTTTTATGGACACAAACTAATTATGCTAATATCACCAAAGCATTCCTTTTGAATGTAATCTACTAGGTGATTGCCGATACAATACTCGTAACTAATCCATTTATGTCGGTATTTATGTACATAGCATTACTGGTAACAATGACGAGGACAAGGACAAGGACAAAGTTGTTTGGACAAATACCTTAGCACATTATAGTACCTACTCTAAAGATGACGTGTTGCCTGTGGTACGGCAAACAGCTAGTATTGTACTGAACTCGGATAAAAGCAAGTATCAAGCTGTTAGGAAGAAATACGCTCAGTCGAAATATATGAGGACCAGTACCCGGCCTGAACTTTGGTCAGAAATTATGTTAGCCATGGCCACTGCTAGCAGAGACACAGTATGATATTAGTTTCGAAATGGAAACTACATTGAGATATTTATTTGCATGATGCAATCTTAAAGAGGGCAACATTGTGCAAACAAATATCACTCTACTAATAAATTAATCTAAATTAATTGTAAGGATAGCGAATAATGTGGTGGAATCATTACACATTATCGTTCTGCATTTAAACTTGTGAACGATGTAGTGTTGTTTGTGATCGAACACATTGAAATGTTTGCCTCGAAGATGACGGTCCGATTAAAAATAGGGCGATTCTAATTTTATATTTTAAGAAATTGTATATTTGTGAAAGAGAAAAACTTCAATAAGTAATTTCTTGTAGTGTAACTGATAATAATTAATTCTGCACAAGTATTGGGTGTCGCGTAGTAAAATATATCTCGTTTATGAAAACTTGATATTTCCATGAAAATTACTTGTTGAACGTTTTCCTCACTCTTACACGTAATTACGGGATTTCGAGAAGCTGTATACAAAAAGTTTTATACTGCAGGAAAAGAATGAAGAGGAGCATGAGAATATAGTCAAACGATATTGAATCAACATTTTTGATTATTTCAATAAAACTAATGAACAACGCTTGATTTAAATTCATTTAAAATTCGGCAAAAGCATTTAATTAATTTGGAATTGAATTGCATGATAAATAACAACCGTTTTAAATTATTTTTGACTTGCCGGATATAATACTTTTACTACTCCAAAAATGAACATTGAATTCGATAGTGTTCATTTATCGTAATATAAATCTCGAGATGAATAACATTTAAATACTCTTTAATATATTGACTTGATGGCTTGCCGAAGTTTTATATATAATTTAAAGCTTGACTTTTAGATATTTAAATTGTAAGTTAAAGCTTTTATACTGAAATAGTGAAGAAACTTTGACTTTAGTTTATAATTATAGAAAGACTTATTTTGATATCAGCTGTAGTTGCAACGTTAGTGTATAAAAATATACTAGTATTTCAGACTATATTAACTTGATATAAACTTTGCTATGAACATTTCCACAGATATGATACTGATGAACATGACTGTTCATTGTTGGTGCTACACCAATTTGCTTGTTGCATTCGGAACGTATAACTGCACATCAAGTTTTTGTAAACGCAACATCAGTGGAAAATAAATTTTAATAACGTTTTCGGGAACTATAGACATTGTTTTGCGTCAATTAATTACTCCAGAATATTTGTATTCCGACTACTGTCAGAATATTTACTTCATGTATTATAATGGAACCGAATTTCATTATAAATGTTATCCCTTACGTAATCATTGCGATATATTGTGAATGTTATTTACTTGTGAAAAGTTTATATAGAATAGTCTATTATCTGGATAACGAGGCTACATATTCTTCTTAAAGTTTGATACATCTCGCTTAGTTGTTGACTCCATATATTTTTTTTACAAAATGTTACCTATGACTCGGTATTAAAATATATTCAGTTTCCAAGGTGAAGAATTAGTTGCTGGTGGACGTGTAATGTAAGGTTCTGAAAAACGATCGAATAAAATTAAATATTTTGTGATATTCTTTTAATCTTACTGTTTTCTTACCAATTAATTTATAAGTTGCAGACGGGAATTGAGACGAAGGTACTATATTTTCCTAAAACATACGTGTGCAATCCATTAGTTCATTTTCTCGTAACTAAAGAAGTTGTGATCTTATATTATTAATACCATTTCTGAGAAACTCGAAGGTGCAGATTTATCCCAAATTTCAGATTTACTTCTTTCTGTTGTATGTAGAAATTGTTCCATGGTGTTTTGCAATTTTCCCGCATACTCGTCACGATCGAAATAAACAAGCATTTGTACCAACCCACGTAATTCATCTAATAATACAATTGTGTATTTCTTTGAATATTCGATGGTGATTACATGTAATCAATTGTAGATAAATTTACAAACCCCTTTCTTTATATATACTGCTGATGATTTTATGTAAAACTTCTATCAATGCTAAATCCTCGAAAGCACTGCCCTCTCTCAAGCTGAAGCACTTTCTTTCGTGCTTCCTGCGATTCTTGCTCGACCTGTAACTTTTTCTGAAGAAGATATCGTTACTATTTATAGCGATTAAAGTTCGAAATATTTTTGCTTCTACGTTTCTTACCCGGATAAGCTAGACAATCTTGTTTTCTGACTAGACGTTGAACTAACAACGCTACTTGTATCGCTTAGAATGTCTGAAATTCCTCTGTCGTATAGAGATTCGTTGTCACCAATTATTCCAGCGCAAGATTGTGCATTTCTCTCGGAAATGTTAGCCCTGACCACGGCGAGACGAGATTTATAATGCTCAAACTCTTGCCCATTTTTTTCTAATTGTAACATTAAATGATGCGCGTGATCGAATACGCTTACTTTGACGTGAGACTCTAAAAATATAATTTTTTTGTTTGTTTATATTATACCATTTTTTTCGTAAAGAAACATCTCCGCTATATCATCATTAACAAATTAATGTACCAATTAGATCTAAACGTTCTCTGTCATGCGCGATTCTTACAGCATCCTTCCACCGTTTACCGTTGCACAGACAAATTACCGCTTCCTCTTCGTCTTCCAAATAGTTGATGCAAATATTCGCAGCCTCCTCGTACTGTTTATCGCTTTTCAATCGATCTGCAAGTTCCTTGTAAAGTGAGCGTTTCTCTGTCAAGCTAAAATATCATTCAATTATTTGTGCATTCATTTACATGTACCTAAAATTCCATAACAATCCTTCTTTTACCTCAGTTTCATTTCTGTAGATAAAACAATAACATCTTGCCAGCTGACTGCCAATCTATAAGCATTCAGTGCTTTTTTTAGATCCTTGCTCCTATGGAACATGATCCCAGCTTCTTGATAATGCCTCTTCTTCAACAAGAACTCTCCGCACATTCTGGCTATCGTTGTGTATTGCTCGGTGTCTTTTTTAAATAATTTCAAAGCTTTCGTATATAAATCATGATCGCGTATTAAATTCACACATTCGTCGAATCTGTTCGACTCCTTGGCTAAATGTTCAAGCGCCGACTCGTAACGTTTCAAATGCAAATCAATGGAATATTTCATATAATTTTCATCGAGCTCTCTCATGTCGTTTAAAAATGGAATATACTCTTTGGGGTCTTTTTGCGACTTGGAGGCGATAAACATTGTCAAATCGAAGTCGTACATTCCTAGAGCTGTGTCGAACAGTATATTTACATCTACTATATACAATAAGTATTTCAATGCTTCGTCTGACGTTATACACTCCGCATTCTTAGCAGCGTCTTCTGATTTTCGCATCTCTCTTATCTTCAACAATGCACCCTCCAACCCTTGCCTTCTTCTATCTTTAACCAAGCTAATTAATATCGGCTGAATCAAATAATTGCCAGTATTCTTACTTTCCATAATTTTCCTCATTAGATCACAGACTAATTCTACTTTGTTTGTCGCGACGTTGTCCACGCTCGTTTGGCTTGAATTTTTATAATAATTTGCATATATGGTAGTAGTAGTACATTCGTCTCCTAATTCGGTCAGAAACAAACTCAACCAACTGGGTTTCGAAACCTGCTCGACAAATTTTTCAGCGTTCTCGATGAATTTGTTGGAATTGTGATCATATATCAGATTTAAATTGATTCGTTGTCTACGCATTAAATCGAACGCAGCAAAATAATCGCAATTATCCAAATAATAGCCAACGATGTATAAGGATAAGGCTCGAGGTTGTATACATTCTAAATTACCACGTGGCATTTGTAGAATCGTTTTCGAATCCTTGGGAATGGCGGCAATCAGCTGAGATCCCCTTTCGACTCGTCTTACATTTAACTCTAAAAAATGTCGATTCTAGTTACAACTCAAATAAATGCGATATTTAAGTTGTAAATAAAGCATTACCTGTAAACGATTTTTCATTGTTCAGATTCTCCCAAGGCTTAACAGTTAAGTTATGCTTAAACAATTCTAAAAAGTTTTCTTCGTTTATATTTACACATATCAATGTGTGCTGTAGCGTTGTCAGAAGCAGAAACTCTGAATGGACAAAGAAACTAGTAATATTGTTAGCAGTTTCCTTTCCATTTATACAGAAACAATTTCTGTACGATAACGACAGTACGATTTCTTTCCCATCTACATTTACTACTTCCACTGTGTAAATGTGTTTGGGGAATTGTACATTTATCGTAAACAATTCCATTACTTCCGAGTACATTGTCGCATAATTTTCGGTGAACACATAAGCCTCTCTCGTGTTCGAAGAGGGAACAATGTGAAGAATTAAGTCATCCATAGGAAGCAGTTCTCTAAAAATACAAATTAAATGTTACACCAATGTCTAACGGCTACAAACTCTGAATGAGATATTCTTGTGCATGTACTTACTGACATACTACACAGCCGTTTGCTTGATCATCCACTGCACGCAATAATAAAGTGCAAAGGTAGCTTCGATCGTTTATTGAAAAAGAGCACAAGACCTTATCTTTATTGAGCCAAAAAAAATTATGCACATTGTAGAAAGAATTTTGAAATTCCATTGGTATATTCCATTCGATATTATACGATCCAATGCATTTGTAGTCCAGTGTTGGTGACTCCTAATGTAAAACACATTTTATTTTCTCGTACAATTATGTGTACCAATTGAATTTGTACTTACCATTTTATGTTTGTAAAACGTTAATTTGTTACTCTCAGAAACACAAAATAACGTGTTACTGTCCAACCAAGTATTTGTATCTTTTACATCCGGTGCAAAAACAATTGCATTCACTGGTTCAGGAGTTTCTAAAATTGTATGCGACATTGGCGGCGGTATAATTCCTATTCTTAGTCCAGTCATTAATAATTTACATCCATCAATTACTCCGACAACAGATTTGTCGTGTATGGTTTTGCCTCTGCTGTGATTAATGCACCAATTGTAATCACAGGTAACAAGTTCCTTGGACGTTAACATAATCAATCTTTTATAAGAGAACATTGTATTCCATGTTGAGTAGATTAATAAATTATCTTTCGGGAATCTGATTGTCTGTTTTAAGTACCAATGGCAATTATTTTCTGTCCAAAGCTGTAGAATAGAAGAGAGATCTTCCTGGACTATACACCAAATAGTTAAGATCTCTGAATCTGGAGACCAAAATAAATCCTTCACCTATATTCAAATGTTTCAAATAATTAAACACCCAATGAAACAGACTAACTATGAGAAAGGAGAAATTTATATATATATAAATACCTTAATTTCATTCGGCTTAAAAGGAAGCAAAAAGTCTTTGTGTTTCAAGCCATTCTTCTCGAAAAGTGCAACAACATGCTTATTGGGTAAAGTCTGTGTGGTTGCAATCAAACTTCCAGACGGTTTCCATGATAACGATTCTTCCAAGCCATTAGCAAGCTCACTGGTGTATTGTAAAATTCCATCCCTATTAAACACCTTGAACTGTCTTACTTTATTCTCTAGGTGTAAGAAACCTACTGCAAATAAAGAGCCATCTTCCCTCCAAGTGATTCTATAAGATTCATCGTCTTTTTCGTTTTGAGATATTTTTACAGGCTGAGATACCGCTGCTTTTTTCCCTTCGGATCCATGGAACTGGGTTTCTTTCCTACCCCATCCAACAGTTACAAATTGTTTTCTACCAAAATCTGCTGCATATAGATCTACCTAAAATATTTATTCCATAAATTTTTGTACATTGTTAAGCAACACAGTTTCATAAAACATTTTAGAACTATAATTACCTTTGATATTACATGAAAAGTAGATACCATTGTGACGACAATACCATCGACTGTAACTAATATTATCATTTCATGGTCTGGACTCAGTTTCATACATTGCAAATCCATATTTAATTGGAACATTACTTCATACCCAAATTTGGGTTCCATGCTTATTGTTATGATGTCACCATGTTTAGAGACAGCAAACAACTCGTGTGTTACGCTGCAATATTCTAAACCAACAAGCTCCAAATTTTCATCAATGTCAAAAGAAGTTGGCTCCTTTTCATGGTTCATTGAAATTTTATATAATTTATTTTTTAATAGAAAATAAAAATCATCGTTAATTCTGTTAATAGTACATAAGTTTGTTGAAGCAATCAATGCATATAAAATCTGATCTTGTAAAAAATTTAAAGACCGACTGGCACGCCGAGTTAGCGTCAAATTTTTCATTGTTTGATCACAATTAATCTCGACAATACCTAAAAAAACTGTATGAATTTATTTTTGTACTTTATTATATCTATAAAAGCGTAGTCCACATATATTAACCTCTACACCTCTACTCCGTTTCAATGTTTCAACACAATGTCGCAGGTTATGTACAATTACAACACGATCCGCGTGCGAATATGGCGAGAAGCAAATAATGGAAATATAAGTAGAAACGTATCTAAACGATTATTGCAAGTGTATCCTGTGTGTAACGTTGCGTAGATCGTTTTGTTTAAATATAAATGACAGCATGTGTGTAGACACTGTTGACGATGAAGATGAAGATGTTATCATACAGGTACGGGTTAGCATTCATTACTAAAAAATGATAATAATAACATATAAAATTCTATTGTTTTTTTATCCTTAGGGAACTCCCTTGTATGAACATCTACATCAAATGGGTTACACGGATTTCGAAAGCGTAAAAATAGAAAGATCAGAATTCAAGAATGAACAGAAAACTTATAATAAAGTTATAGTAAATTTATTTTTGCATCAAATAAACGGGTGAATATATTATTGCTTCGCACAATACATGTTTATATATTTTTAGGATTTTGTACAATATGTAAGAGGCACTTCTAAGAAACTGTTTCTTATATATTCCAAAATAAATCAGGTACGGATATAGTACTCATACTTTCGTAGTACTTGTATATTCTTCAGAGGATAATACGAGATATTGTTCACAATAGGATGACAGTGTATCAATGAAACAAGTATCAACTATTTTAGATGCAAAAGTCCTTTTAAATGATCATGCGTGTATAATACACAAGTTTCTTGATAAATACAACTATAAACCATGGAGGTAGATATTTCATTTATTAGAACATAGATTATTAATATCTAGTAATGTAAATATATTATTGTTTCACAGGACCACGTTATTGAAGTTTCTATTATCAAGTGCAACTTTATCAGCTTCGCTATTATTCCCTTCTATATATAAAAATTCAATAAGATATTTTGGATTATCAATGATATTTTATACTGCCTACATCGAGTACTCGAGAGTAGCTGCGCACAAAGATTTAAAGACCATGGTGTCATTACAAAACGATTTATTCGATTTATGCAAGAAGGGTCTTAAAATTTTAAAACACGGATATAAAATAAATTTGCACAGGAACAATTGTTCCCAACAGTTTCAGTAAGTACTTGGCATACCATGTAGAATATCTTTAACTATTTCATCAGAACTTGTTTAATTGTTTTATAGCGATCTTACAGCGGACAGTTTAAAGTATTTGCAACCTATAATGGAAAATGTAGTAACATGCTTGGAGCATGTTTCGTCTACTTATTATCAGATCTCTTTGATTCTCATAAAACTCCTACCGGAGAATGTGCCTCGCAATAATTTATTAACTACATTCGAGACTGCATTATTTAAAATACATGGTGAAATGAATTATCAAAAATTACAGGTCAGACTGAAAAGAATTTTATAACGATCGTTAAATAATTTATATTTATATGTATGTATTTTCTTTAACAGAGTTTGTATTACACTTACGTTCTCACACAATCAGAGATGCTACATTTATTTGCTATTGCATATGACAGCCATACGTGGCAAAAATCGAACAACAAAGTTCCCGAGTCTAAATTAGATTATATTATCAATTTTCTAATTAAATATTTGTTGGTGTATAAAAGCAAATTATCAAAGATTATCGATGCGTACTACAGTTCGAAAATAGAACCGGTTTCATTTCGATACAAGTAAGTATGCATTTCGCAGTTTATGCTTCTTCTGAGAACCTCTACTAAATATACTCGTACCTTCTTGACTTTTCAGAGGACCTGATGCATTTCATTGGCAAAACTTGTATATGCAATTGTACTTAGCTACCAATAAAATGCAATTAGCTTATGGCCATGTGTTATCCATATTACGAGATATTGACAATAATGTTTTAGAAAACGTTGCAGAGAAAGATGCTGTTGAAAATATATTACAAAAACTGAATCAAACTCAGAAAGATATTGAAGCTGCAAAAGATTTTATTGAATTTAGTAGTTTACATCTTCTGAAAACACAAATCAGGGATCGTACAGAAAACCATATAGGAAAGGATGTATTAACATCGAAGGTGGATGCTGATATCCATATTATAAATGATTCAGAACCATTAATTATGGACGAAGTCTTTGAAGAGTACATTAATACGGAATATTTGAAATCTTTAAATGAAGAAAGCAACGAAATCCCATTATATAATTACAAATGGGACAAAGCATTATTTAAGAATTTTATGACCGAACTAAAAGATGTTTTAATTGAAAAACACAAGTGTATGTCTGAAAGAGAATTGAAAGCATTACAACGAATGTATAAAGGTAGAATAAGTGAAACTGCTTCGGAAGATACGTGTCAGATTCCTACACCTCCACCAATGGCTCCTTTTATAGCGTTTCCGACGATACAAAAAAGACAAGTTACAGCTGAAGGAGTCTCTATGGATACAGTAAAACATCAAACACATTGTTCATCCGAAGAAAGTAAAATTGCTAAGTCAATGCTTGAAAATAAACAGAACGAGAATGAGGATTCTGATGAAGAAAAGACTCCCATTCCACCGATACCGTTACCAAGAAAAAAAGAGTTTTCATTATTTTTACCACCGCCGTTTTTAAAAGCAGTTGAAGAAACATATACGGGTAGCGGTGAAAATTCTGAAGATGAAATCGTAGAAACAGAGAGCTAATGGTACATGCATGTAATGCATATTTGTTATGTAGATGCTTGATTACATGACTGCAATGAAATAAAAAAAAATGTTACATCAGAATGTACTTAATAACTTTAACATTTGTCTACAACTTTTTATGTAACATCGAGAGAGAAAGAGAGAAAACTAACTAAAGTAATGTTATAATGTTTATTTATTTGCAGACACGGAACAAATTACACATGTTCAATGAAATATAAACTTGTTTATACACTTTGCAGTTTGCACAGTCCTACTACTATCGATACTAATAATAATAATAATAATGAATATCACTAATATATAAAATATAATGTAAAATTACTTAATAGCAAGTGAATTTTTTATTGTACAATTAATATAAATAGATGCGGTGAATTATTAAAAATATAAATAAATAGTGATAAATATTGAATAAATATTCGAATGGAACTGGGAAACAGGAAAATATTAACATCTCTTACAATATACAATTATAAACTATTTGTGTATGAATCGTAAATATTATTTAATGGAAAAATACTGGCGAAATATTGGAGAAATAATGAACACGTGCATGTAAAATGCTTAGTTAGTTTGTTCTTCTAAGCAGAAGCGTTTCTGAAAATTTTGTTCTCATTGTATTCCGTCCAAGTGATCAACTTCGTTTATAATGACAATAACAAATTCTCCCTTGCATGGTTAATTAGATTATGGCAGTAACCAATTGATAGAACCAACGTTATTAAAAAATACAACTATTTCGATAAAAACATCGTGTTGTCGATTAATTTACAGACTAACACGAAAGGGAAGTGCTAATAGCATAGCGCGAAGCTTATCGCGAATGAAAAAACGTCTTGATCTATTATATACTACGCTATAAATGTAAAATTATCATCTTCGATTTCAGCAGAATACTGGACTACAGTTGGGACTAAACGAAGTATTTATTTTAAATTTAAGAGTAACGTGATGTTCGTGGTGCACAGGCATCGTGTTATTTGGAGTAACTAAATACAGTCGTGTCAATTTCACATGGAAACTATTCTCTTTAATTCGTTTTTCTTTCGTTTGCTTAACAAACACGGTACAGGCGATGCATGCGATCAATCAATATTATTCACTTATAAAATACCAAGCATCTCTAATTCTTCTTGTCACGACTTAAAGACAAGATATTACATTTGACACATACTGAGAAAGGCAGAGCTCTATATGAGTGTATTCTGCTTTGCATATTCTTGTCTTATAAAATTCAACTAAAACATCCTATACGTAGTGTTTCTCCATAGGAGGAACAATAATCCGTGAAATGGACTCTTTTCTGTACAATGCGATACCATACTACATAGTTAATTGAAAACGCTATAACGCCAACCATGGATGATAGCGAATAGCTTCACGACTTCGATCCCCGTAGTCGTATGTAACTTCTATCCCAGATGGTATATTTTCTTTTGCTGTAAGTACCAGATGAGGTGTCGAGCCTACTTCTATGACTCGTGCAACTAAATTACCGTTTCTCGAGTGATTCACTAGTCTACCTAACTTATCAGTCTCGGCTGTCGCGTCGACGCTAAAATGTATCGGGGTGTATAAGTCAAGATTATTCAACTTGTAATAATTTACAGACGAAAATGATACGTGAAGATTCCTACCAATACTGATGATCACGGTGTTGAAAGTAATACATGTAACAGCCTGTGTTCTGATCCTGTGCATATAGCTTCTCGCGTTTCTTCGCAGTTACTTGATCGATTAGTTCACCAATGTATTCGACTACAAATTCTCCTTTTGTGAATTCTCGCGTTGTTACCACGCCACGCCCTTTTCCGGCAAAGTGTCTCACCTTAAAAAGTACATTTTTATACGAGTTTTATAAGAAAGAAATCATGATTTATCGTTGCCGGTTTTTATACCTCCAAGCCCTCCTCTACTTGACAGAGTACTTTATTCTCCATGTCTCGTTGTTTCTCCTCTAACACGACTTTCTTTGACTTTCTTACACTGCGGCGTACTGGAAAATAATCGGTAAGCTTGTGATTTGTGCTTTTAGTTTCTAAGGACTCGTTCGGACGATGACCAGTGACTTGATTGCCATTTAATTTTCTTCGGCCACGGTTGGTAGGCTTCTTCACAGGCTGTGGCGTTAAAGTAACTACAGAGATTACCAGCTTTTTATCGTTCTCGGTATTTATATTTCCTTCGTCTAAATCTTCAAACTGACTGTTTGGCATATTTATTCTATGAGGCGTTGATGGACCATGAATGGGCACGGCCACAGGTGTTTCTGAAATATTTTATACATTCATGTAACAACTTTTCATAGAGAATAATCGATAGTTAGCGAGCATTACGATATTATAGATAGCGTTATAAACGATAACAATACATATACTTAGTATATACAAATAAAATATTTTAAATAACAAATAAATTCAATCTACTTATTATTTGTGCCAAAGAGGAATTACAGTTTGCTGAGAACTGTTCAATGCTTTGTAAAAAATGGGGAAAATCGTTCTTTGTTGCACAAAGTGTTTAAGGGGTATTACGATATATTATATTATCGATATATTACCATCTGTTGTGAAGTGACTAACATCGCTGGCAATATCATTTTGTATAACTTTTGTTTCTTCATTTCTAAAGAAAGTCTCTTTGATAGGCACTACAGAAGATTCGGTTTTAGAAAAATCAGACCTTGAATCGTGTGTAGTCTACATTAAAAAATATGTATTAGAGTTACACTTAATAGATCATATCAATAGTATTGTACATGGAAATCATATACCTGTGCATAAAAGAAGGAATTTATAGGCTCCTTTTTCGTAGGTATGCCGACATCATTATGTTGCATGCACGATACTGCAGCTCTTGTACGAACCATACTTTTGGCTTGTACACGTTTCCGCCTTTCTGAAATTGGAGCATAAAAAGAAAAATAAAGCAGAAGGTATAGTCCTTCCATCGAATGAATTCTAAAGAGATTAATCCATTAATGCGCAGTGTTTCACTTGGGTGACATTTTCATTGTAATAATTTATTACTTGTTATGTTAGTGTACAGCATCCTCATACAAGGACAGTTTTTCTTTTTTTTTTATATATTATCCAATGTTGTTGATATCCGCTAACTGTATCAAAAACGTTACAGAAAGAATTTTTCAAAAATTCTTTGGGAACCAATGAGTGAAGGAAGTTAGTCGGCGTCTCTGAGATAACGTTCAAAATGGAGAAAGAGACGAAGTGAAATCTATCAAAACATAACCTGACTAACAGCCAAAAATCTTCAGTGAAAATGCAATTAGATTTTTTTAAATTGTATCCCTACCTTTCACCATATTATCGCCTGATATTTTCGCGCTAAGATGAAATCTAGAATCGAATCTTCTCATACAAAAATCGCTGTGCTACGCGAGGCCTGGCGAGGCCACCGTGGCCAAGTCACTTGTACGCTGGTCGACGCTAGTCAACGCTAGTGTACTTCACATAAATGATCCTTTTAACAATTCGAATTTTCTTGCCAGCGATTCCGGAACGAACGTTCATGTCTCATATGTCGTTAATATCACGTCCGATCTAAGAAAAACGTACAATTTAGCAATGATACGGTGAACGGTCTTTCTCAAACATTTGATCGAACGAAATCAAAATTACAAACAGTGTCGAGATAGCAAACAGGATGCACGGCCATTACTCGCCATGATGCTAAATACGTGCTCTATTATCGAGTTAGAGTTAGAGGCTCGGCATCTGCATATGTAAATAGATACTTTATATGTATTTATGTGTCTATTTCATCCGTAATTCTTACGTTGGCGCCCATAAAACGTTTTCTCAAAAGTAAAATTCAAAAATTTGTTGCTTTGTCTGGATTTTTCAATGTCGAGTAAACTATTTTTTTAGACCGAAATTTTTTAGGCACGCATTCCATTTAGTAGATGGAAAATGATTCTAAATCATCTCTGAACTATCGACAGTTAATAATAATTCGAAAGACAGTAATTTTATATTTTAATTTGATATCTTAATTAGTCAATTTTTCTCAATATGTTTTTTAATATATAGTTCCGATATTGTAACGTAAAAATATAAAAAACTATTTATTCCTACAGGTTTGATTGTAGTATAGTCTGGTAGTAGCTGTTATTACGATTACCATGGCTGCAAGTGTAATTGAAAAATAACAACTGTTCAATCTGAAGTCATTAAAATCAAACATAGATCAATCTCAAGAATTTCTTATCAAATTTTAGTTTTTATATAATAATCTATTAAAATCTTTCGTCAAACTTTAATCGTTCGTTTAATATTGACATAACCTATTCTAAATTACTTATTAATTAGACTTTACGGAATCGATAGGTTTCGTTCATAGTTTTCCATTACAAATTTTAATATAGAAATACAACTTTACTTACGACACAATTTGCTAAAAGTGTCCATACAAGAGAATCTTCCACGCATTTAAATTTAAGCTGAGTAACAACTTCTCAGTTATGATTTTCTAAAATCCATATCTTTGGAAATATAGATCCTTTGTTAATAATACTAAAACTCTTGTTGCCACGTAAAACGAATACAAATGTTGACTCGAGCGAACGCTATTCAATATTACTACTATGTTAATACTAGTAAATCAATTACAGTAAACTATTTCCTGCATGATTTACAATTGCAACTATCGCAAAAATAAAAGTTTCATTAAAGCAGGTCAGTATGAGTTAATGGAATAACGAAACTGTAGGATACTTGAACGACGAAAGTTCATCGGAAGATTTTATGGATAAGAACCTGAATATTTTATACTGGGGTATACATACATATGTACATTTATCAGAGAGGATTTATCACAAGCAAAATAGAATTTCCATTCACGGTGCGAAATTGACGAAATCGAATCATCTCTCAATATCGTTAGTTGCGCGAATTGGCCGGTAGGTAGCGTTGTCAGCGGCGCGAAGCTCGGATCGATCGTATTAGAACAGTGTTATTTTTTAGACAGATTTAGCTGTGCAATTGTGTAATACGCGGTTGACGCATATTATTTTGCCGAGACAGTCCCCAAAAATCGTTCGATTTTCGCGAACCGACTGGCATGCGGTCAAACGAACGTTACTCGACGATTCTAAGTCTAGTTGCCTGTCGTATTCTTTTCTTTTTACCGCGGATACTTTAAATCAACTAACGATCAGCGCGGCGCGCATGCGGCGTTGCCAGATCGGCCATCACGGCTTCACTCGTTTGAGCGTGACCATGCGTGTGCGGACACATGATACGCGATATGCATGCTTTGTTTACCGTTCGTTGTGATTCGGTAGAGCACGTGCTCGATTAACCGACTTTAATTAAAATCGTACCATTTACGGATTTCAAGTGACCACGTCTACGCGATTCGCGTCCTTGTTTTGCTTCGGTCTCGTACATTTCAGTGAACGATTGCACGATTCATGACAACCACCGGAAGAACAACCAAATCGAATAGTGACTTATTTAAACGGTAGTAAAACCGAGTACAGTTCGACGACATTTCAAAGCCAAGTACATCAAAGCACACGTCCTGTTTAACAATTAATCGTTCGCAATCGTATCGAATTTACAAAACA
Organism: Sphecodes monilicornis; assembly: GCA_913789915.3. Classification (NCBI taxonomy): domain Eukaryota; kingdom Metazoa; phylum Arthropoda; class Insecta; order Hymenoptera; family Halictidae; genus Sphecodes; species Sphecodes monilicornis. Next base: position 21,888,963 of record OU565296.1, read on the forward strand.
ATACGTAACATTGCGAAACATTTGATATCGCATATTAGGGTTCGTAACGTCCACCTAGACGTTCCGACACAATCTCCTGAAAAATTTAGGTACAGAATATTGATTCGAGAGACATCATAAATCCTTATTTTTTTCTTTTGTTTAATCGTATTGCAAATGTACGTCTATCGCTGCCGTCTTCAATCGATTTTTATCAATTCCAAAGATATCCTCGAAATCGAATCGTCGCGATCATTATTTATTATTTATTTTAAGAGTTAGATCGTACGTGTTTCGTAAGTCATAGAGTAGTATTAGCGACAGTAGTGGTGGTGGTAATAGCTGCTCTAGTAGTAGTAAAAGTAGTAGTGTTAGAATAGTAATAACAAGATTGCTACTAGTTGAGAACGACATAACAAATTAAAATAATACATAATTTAGTATGTCTTAAATCGCACAAAAAAATTGACGAAAAAAATCGATGCAATAGTGAATATTGCTGACACGAGTGATCATTCGGTCCGAGGAATTTCCGAAGCGATAAAAATGTGATTGGAATAATTCTATTAATTATTCGTTAGAAAGCGCGGCAATTTTTTGGTTAACGCGCTTCCTGAGAACGTTCCCTCAACCGCGGTTGCGATTCGGCAACGCCGCGCGGATTTTGTTCTGTAAGCGATGGTGGCGGCAGCCATAGGCGCAGCGCGTGTGTTTTTGTATTTGCATCGCGGTGCACCGTGGGCCGGGCGAAAGCCAAGATGGCGGCAGCCGTGTTCGGCGAACGCGTTTCAAGTGCATGCTCGGTCCAGACTGCATAAATGGCTCGATCCAAGCGCACACTCAGTTCTCACACTGTGATTTCTTAGCTCGCACAACCTGTTAGCCTTGAGGTCGTCCTCGTGTGATGTCTGTTCGATGAAACACGAGCCACAAATAATATTCTGAAGGGAGGAAAAAAAGTGACCATCTCCCGTGCACTCTGTCACATAGTCAGCATCTTCGCTCGTGACGAAGATAGTATCAACACCTTCCTTGTTCGACACAAGTGTCTATCCATCGTGACTTTTTTAGCACACAAACGACCGAACAGATATTTCTCTTGTCATGGTGAGTTTTATTTTTGTTTATTATTATCAAAGGTCTACGGCTCGCTTCCTCTACCCGTGTACAATGTATTCCCCTCGGCGAGCTTACATCTCTTGGCACGACTAACCTATAGACGCTTTACGCGCACCGCGAATACGTATCTTATTGTAATTTCAAATGGCTCACAATCTGTTCTCCCTCTCTGTACTCTATCGCCCCCCCCCTTTCCTTTTTTCCTCGAGCGGAATAAATTGTACATCTCTTCATTCGTGAATTGTTTATTTCATTTCTGCTCCGGTTCTAGCGGAATATTGCATTTTATTTATTATTGGTCCAAACATAAAAACATCATTGTATGTCTAATACATCTTTCGTAACCGTATATAAATATACCTCAAGTTAACTATATCAGTCAAACAATTAATTTCCATTCTTTACCTTGCTTCGAGTAAGGTACATATAATATATCCTGGTTATAACCTTGTCAATGATCATTGTAGTCGACTAAAAGAGACAAAGATGCAATGAATGAAGATAGTAGCAGCGACGAAGATGAAGATCCTGATAACATGGGTGTACCAGGCTAGTTAAAATTTTTTCATTTTTATTCTATTTTGGATTACCATGTGACTAATGAATTTTTTAGGCGGTGGAAAAGATCTTGCCACTGCTACTGGAATTGCAAATATCAAGGATGAAAAACCTGCCGATGCTCCATCCAACGTAATGATCAAAGGACAAGGGGGAATAAACAGTAAGTTATTTGAGTTTCTTGCAAATGGTGTACTATTTGTGTTACATATAATCATGTCTTTCTTACAGTGCTGAATCAAAAATTTGGTACCAAAATTCCTGGAGGATTGGTGACTAAAACAGCAACACCTGGTTATGAAATGGTTCGCGTGGGAGGATCACAAGGCGCTCCCCCAGATTTTGTCAACGCGAGTCAATTGAGCCAATTGGGACAGTTAGCTGCTGCCGGACCATACGGTTTCCCACCTGGGTTGGCAACTCTAGCAGGTTTTAATCCGGCCGCCTTTTTCCCGCCGAGTAAGCAACGTTAATCGTTTATGTTCAATAACATGGTCGTAGTGTGATTTCTTTTTTTGTGTGTGCTGCGAAGATCAATTTATACATTTAATGTATGTATGAATTAGCAGGCACATATGTTAACAACTTTATGAATTTGGCTGTAACCTAATAGAAAATTTTACACGTGTAATGAACAAAAAAAACTCCTTATTCCATTGCATATCATCATATTAATATAATAATTGACATTTGTAATAGTGGTAATAAAAGAACGATGGAGAGGTTTTATGTTATACTATTGTTCCCTAGGCATGGATATGAGCTTAATGAGTGGTTTTATGGGTATGCCTGGAATGAACATGGGTGTGAATCCCCTTGTTCAATTATTAAACCAAAACGGTTTACATCCAAACTGGCCAGCTGGACTATCAGGTATTCTTGATTATATAGTCTACGCATGTAATTTTAACTTTGCTATAATAGCAATGTTTAACACAGATTGTTTTTACGATACAGTGTTATCGAATGAATTAATACGAATCGATTTAATATTGCAGGCAAGGCTATGTCTCAACTATGGATGAATTCTGCAGATCCTACTAAGATGAATATACAACCAACTTTGCCAGAAGAGGAAGAGGTTGACGACGAAGATATGGGCGTTGCTGAAACGTATGCCGATTACATGCCTACAAAACGTACGTTTTGTTTATTGTATTTTCTGGTAACATCCATCGAAATGCTCTTTTTTTTACCAAATTTTCGTTGCGTATTATACAGTGAAACTTGGGCGAAAGCATCCAGATCCCGTGGTAGAAACTGCATCGTTGTCCAGTGTCGAACCAACGGACGTTTGGTACAAGGTCTCGATTCCGGAAGAATCAATACGAACCGGAGCTTTGTCAGCTTTACAGCTCGAGTCTATAACGTACACGTCTCAGCAGCACGAGCACCTTTTGCCGGACGGTACGCGCGCCGGTTTTTTGATCGGAGACGGTGCTGGAGTTGGTAAAGGACGAACTATAGCCGGCATAATTTTCGAGAATTATATGAAAGGCCGTAAACGCGCTATTTGGGTTTCTGTTTCGAATGATCTGAAGTACGACGCTGAGCGTGATTTGAACGATATCGGAGCATCGAAGATCGAGGTATTAAGAAACTGTAATACATAGAGGAACTTTCGGTTGAAATTGCAACATAGAACAATTTCATGTTCGCAGGTACACGCTTTAAACAAGTTTAAATACGCAAAAATTTCGTCAGCCGTGAATGGTAACGTGAAGAAGGGAGTGATATTTAGTACGTATTCTGCCTTGATCGGGGAATCGTCCCAGAGCGGTGGCAAATACAAAAGTCGTTTGAAACAACTGCTGCAATGGTGCGGAGAAGATTTCGACGGTCTTATCATTTTCGACGAGTGTCATCGGGCGAAAAATTTGTGTCCAACGGGCAGCTCGAAACCTACCAAGACCGGTACGTATTACTTCTATTATAAATCTTCGATATCTTCGAAATGTGACTTTTTTTGAAAATCTTCCAAGTCCTGTATGTATTGATATTCAGAGGACGTATGTTATAGGTTTGACGGTTTTGGAACTGCAGAACAAACTTCCCAAAGCTCGGGTAGTATACGCCAGTGCGACAGGTGCTTCCGAACCTCGAAACATGGCCTATATGGTTCGATTAGGTATATGGGGTGAAGGAACGCCCTTTCCCGAGTTTAATGATTTCATCACTGCTGTTGAGAAGCGTGGAGTTGGTACAATGGAAATTGTGGCGATGGACATGAAATTGCGAGGCATGTATATTGCTCGACAACTGAGCTTTCATGGTGTGGCGTTCAAAATAGAAGAAGTACCGCTATCCAAGGAGTTCACCGAAGTATACGACCGTTCCGTTTATTTGGTAAGTATCGCACAGCTAAAACGCTCCTCGGACAATGCAACGGTTCTGTATTAAAACGAATGTATTTTTTAGTGGGTCGAAGCGATGCAAAGGTTTCAAGAAGCAGCAGAATTGTTGGACGCCGAGAACCGCATGAAAAAGACTATGTGGGGTCAGTTTTGGTCGTCGCATCAGCGTTTCTTCAAATATTTATGTATCGCTGCAAAAGTGAAACACGCGGTCGCAGTCGCACGAGAAGCTGTTAAGTGTGGGAAATGCGTGGTAATTGGTTTGCAATCTACAGGCGAGGCTCGCACTTTGGAGCAATTAGAACGGGACGACGGTGAACTTAGTGATTTTGTGTCCACTGCAAAGTGAGTAACGCTGTCTGAAAACGAAACTAAGCTAGACTTGGAAAAGGGAATCAAATTAATCTATATCTCTCGTGCTTTTATTCTTTCAGGGGAGTTCTCCAAACATTAGTCGAAAAACATTTTCCCGCGTCGGATCGTAATCACATACATCGAGTTCTGGGCATCGAGCCGTCCAAGATGCAGAGGTTAGATGATCTTGACGACATGGATGGTGCCGGTGGTTCGGCCGGCGGCAGTAAGAGGAAACCGGTCAGGCAAGCAGCTCAACGAGCTTCGAAGAGAGTACGTACGTTCCCATCTGATGATGACTTTACGGACGACGAAAGGAACGGTGGTCGCAGTTCTGGCTCGGAGTACAAGCAAAGCGGAAGTGAGAGCGAAGACGACCACAGAACCGAAGAGGAGAGCAATATTAGTTCGGATTCAACTTTCAACTATACCGAATCTGATTCTGGTAAGTCTTATCGAAACAAACATCTTGCACAGCAAGATCAAATAGATTGGTCTCTTTTTTTGTTCATTGATGTATAAAATACATATGTTTTGCAGATTCTGGTGATAGACGAAAAAAGAAAGGTGGCAAGAAGCAGAAGAAACCAGTCAAAAAACGACCAGGTACGTAAAAATGTATACTACACTGTGTATGTTATGAAATATTATTATGATATAGCATTAACTAAACGAAGATAATGTCAATATTAATAAGTAGGGTATGGAGCGGGTATTGGAGGGAACACTGCGGTCCGTAATCGAGCACCGTCTAGAGACGCTGTGGAGCGTGCTTACAGCATGAAAAAAGAATTACTATCACAAATAGAAGATCTCGGTGAACGATTACCACCCAATACATTAGATCAACTGATAGATGAATTTGGTGGGCCTGAGAATGTGGCCGAAATGACCGGTAGGAAGGGACGTGTCGTTCAAACGGAAGACGGTACCATTCAATACGAGTCGCGCTCCGAGGTGGATGTTCCTTTGGAAACGCTGAATTTGACCGAAAAACAAAGGTGTGTAGTAGGGATATAGTCGAGGGTTACAAGGGATAGGATAATAAAAAACCGATCATAAATCGTTCGACTGATTTCTATGGACAGATTTATGGACGGTGAGAAGACCGTTGCCATTATCTCGGAAGCGGCCAGTAGTGGAATATCATTGCAAAGTGATAGGAGGGCAAGGAATCAGATGCGGCGAGTACACATCACCCTCGAATTGCCATGGAGCGCTGACAGAGCCATACAACAGTTCGGACGAACGCATCGTTCGAATCAGGTCAACGCACCGGAATATATATTTCTAATCTCGGACTTGGCGGGAGAAAGAAGATTCGCGTCGATCGTCGCGAAGCGTCTGGAAAGTCTCGGCGCTCTCACGCATGGAGATCGTCGTGCCACGGAAACGAGAGATCTCTCGCAATTCAACATCGACAACAAATATGGTCGAGCGGCTCTAGAAGCGACCATGAGAACCATTATGAAGTTTGTATTTTTTTACTACAACTATTCACTCTAATTATTTCATTGGTAGAGAGAGAGAGAGGGAGAGAGGGTCAACTCTCAAAACATGGGATACATCCAAATTCCAATGAACAATTGTCTCGAAATTATAAATAATCTTTATTTGTAAGATGTAGGAACTATACAGAAGTTAATTTGTTTTTTTAACCATTTTAACGAGTTAAGAGTAATGCAGCAGTATTTTTCAATTCTTCAATCGTTTTTATTGTTTTGCATTCGATCTACTCGTTTTTGTCATAAATGCGTAAAATCCGCAGTCTACGAGTCACCACTGTACTAAATGTAATTGTTCTTCATTAAAATAGATACGAACCACCGCTTGTACCGCCACCTCAAGATTATCACGGCGACTTCTTCAAGGACGTAGCGGATGCGTTGGTGGGCGTGGGTTTGATCTGCAACAGCGAGAGTACGCCCGGCGTGCTCACGTTGGACAAGGATTACAATAACATGTCAAAATTCTTGAATCGTATACTGGGCATGCCAGTCGATTTGCAGAATCGTTTGTTCAAGTACTTCACCGATACTTTGAACGCGATCGTGACCCAAGCGAAGAAAACTGGTCGATTTGATATGGGTATCCTCGATCTGGGAACTGCTGGTGAAAATGTGAAACGTGTGAAACTATTCCGTTTCCTACGGAAACACGCGACCGGAAAAGCGCCAACCGAACTACATGTAGTTCATGTGGAACGTGGTATGAGCTGGGCCGAGGCTATGGACAAATGTTCCGAATTGACGGGCTCCAAAGAAGGATTCTATTTGAGCCATCAAATTCGTAATGGAAAGCAGACGGCCATTCTCGCGGTCGCTGTGGATACCGGCAGCAAAAAGAAGTCCGAAAGCAAGAAAGACCAATTATATATGGTCTACAGGTATTGTTCGCTTGAATTGGTAATACGTAAAAATAATTGTTCGGTTAATAAGATAGGTATGTTAGAAATAGATTTTGAAATAATGTATAATTTTGCATGGAAGGCCCAATACGGGACTGCAACTTAGGCAAGAAACCCTAGGCGAATTAGAGAAGAAGTACAAGAAAGTATCTTCGGACGAAGCAGAACCTCATTGGTCCCAGCAATACGATGCATCGGTGGATACATGTTCTCACGCTTACTGGCGGGGTAATTGTAAAAACGCAACGCTCGGTATGGACTGCGAGGTAGGACTTCGAAGACGGTCTTACAACGTTCTGTCTGGCTCGGTACTGAGCGTTTGGAGCCGCGTGGAAAGTATTTTGGCTACCCGTTCTGGTCACAATACGAAGATGCAAGTCGTACGTTTACGAACTGGTAAGATTTTTTTTACCTTTAAAAGCCTAATTGGTCGGTCGAAGCGGGAGTCTATAAAAATTGTTTATCGGCGTAGACGAGGGTTTGAAGATAGTAGGTACCCTAATTCCAAAGTCATGTATGGAGATACTGCGTCAAGAGCTATCATCCGATTCGGACAACACCGAGGAACTTACATTTTGAACAGTCGGTTACATGGCTTTATAGGTAAGCAACTACTGAAGTCTAAGTTGAATGTTGTATACGCTGATTCGCAGCAATTTCCGGTCCACTAGAGACTACATGATTATTATTCATAGGAATAGAACATTTCTGATAGGAATTGAATACAAGAATACTTTTTTTACTTATTAAAAGCAGGACCAATGGAAGCGACTTTATAATGGACAAATCCCTCTTCCTAAGCGTTGCGACAGAATTTCCGAAGAAGGGGGTGCACTTGCGAACGCTCGACGAAGATACACGCGTCGTTTATCGGGAGGTGCGAAGTAGATTCGAAACAGTGAATCTGTATATTCTATATCTTCGTATCGCTCCGTTCGATACGGCAAGTGAAACCAACGTGTGGCATGAACATTTCCAATTCGCGATCCTACGAACTCATTGAAATCCGAGCTTGTCTCTTCGTTAGACTGTCGCGTTAATATTTTATAAGTTAACGAAGCGTTATTTGCTCGCTCTCGTGGCATCTGGACGACATGCGAACGTCATCCAGTAGTTAGAACGTTCTTTTTTCCTTCTTCTTCCGCTTCTTCTTTAAAATTTTCTATCGTCCAGAAATTCTTTTGTCGTTCGAGTCGATGCAGAGATACGTTCACAATATTTGTAAAGCAGCACGTTTGTCATTCGCTCACCAACTACATGAAATGAATTAGGTTTCTATCCGTTCGGGCTGGTTGAACAGACTCAACTAGAACATAGATCTTTATGTCGCATTTGCTATAAAAACGAAACTAAATTTCTTGAACCTCTACGGAAAAAGCGACATTATTGTTAGCATAGTACGGGCGGGCTGGCGGGCAATTTAAGTTAGAGATTAAAAAGTCGTTGATGCTCTGACCATATCCTGACACCGAACGCGGTATCCAGTGAGAATCGATTGTGAGAATTTTTAGCCATAGCAGAGCAGACGTTTACTTCTAATTCTGACTGATTTAGAGAGGCAAATTAAATGTAGAACCAAAAAAGAAGAAGAGTTTTAGCGAATGATCAATTCTCGCTGGGAAGTACAGATGTATACGCAACACTTTTCGACGTTTTATTTAATCTTTGGTTCGATCGGATAGTTGATTATTATCATTGCTACTGCTATAAATAATTAATCTTATTACACTACTGCTACTCCCATTAGTACTAGTATTCTCCTACTGCAGAACTATTACTATTTACGGAGTGTGGGGGACAAGGTGGTCATAGACAACGAAACTTTCCGAATAATTGAAACTGTTACATTGAGGCTGAACGTTCATTGTTAGCGAACCAAGTGCCAATGTAGATCGACTTATTTATTTTCAAAATTCTCACACGTATATATACTGTTTCGAATTCGATAGTTCGGGATTTGTTTCGAGAAAAAGAAAACGAATCGTAGCCATGTCTCCCAGTATTCTCCCTTTTATTAAAGTAGCGAGCATTAAAGGGAAAAAAACAAGTAATTAGATTCTAACAGTACATATTACACACACGCGCACGCACACACACACACACACACACACACACACACACACGTACAGACGTACACAACGCAATATATTTATATTCAGAATCGTAAAAGTAGTCGTGCAGGCTCGCATGTATATTGAGTAGATGTCTGTTGTTTGTCGGTACGCCTGAGCGAGTTTCGGTAGAGGGCTACATTTGAGATGGATCTCGCAATCTATTGTCTACGACATGGAAACTATAATAATAGTAATGATAATATTAATAATAATACGAATAGTAAATAAGCGAAAACAGAAGACAATTCGGATTTAATTTAGAAGGTAGAGAAACCAAAATTCACGAAGCCAATTGGTAGAGTATCAGTTTCACGAGTAGAGTCCCAATCCCCACTCTAGATAGGTAGGCGGACCCGGATGCGTTTCCTTGGCTTCGGAGAACCGCGAAAGCCGTGATCTGTGAATATAATTCTGTTTCAGGCGACTCTCCTCGCTATAGAGAAATGTTTTGTCGCGGTACATACAGTAAAATAAAGCTTCTACGTTTCTACGGATACACTACATATTGCATTTATAAACAGATCATAGATTTCGAAATACAAAACATCGATGAAAAAGAAATACAAAACATACATTCGCGTGGTATAAGTAACAATATCGCAATTACGCTCTTTTTTTCCAGTCCTTTTGCGAAATTCGATACGACGAAGAAACGCCCGGTGCATTGCTGTGGATCAATGTATCCTCGTAGTTTAATTTGCATAGTTTTAATTTAGGAGGAGGATACAGTTGAGAGCAGCGATGAAACGAACATTTAAACAGTTAAAAAATACAGAGTTCACGAAAATCAGTATTAAAATTTTGCATGATGCTTGAATAGGGATGAACTTCGATCAAAATGTAGTAAGAGAGAAGTATGGGAAAAGAATTTTCTAACACACGTTCGTTCGTTATTGGAGATGAAGGGATCGAAACGTCGGTGAACAGATGCTGCTTGGCTTGCCAACTGTAGCCTCCCCTTTAAGCAGTGTATAAAACCGTAGATTCTTGAACAAGAAAGGAAATAAAAAAAAGCAACAAACAAAATTTGAAATATGCTGAAAGTGAGATTTGTGATCATGCACGGGAGGTCTCAAAGTGTAAATAATATATATTAAAGAATATAAAAGCAGTTTTAGGTGGTGAGCATATGTACCTTGTATTCGATACTTTTACAATTTCTGCTTGAGTTCCTATCGCAAGACGAGATGTAATTTATAAATGTGGTATCTAGTATACGTGGAAACTGGCATCGTATTTGCCGGAAGGATAACTTTCTTAACGCGCTGTGTTTTGTGAACTCGAATGAGAGACTTGTAAACATATATGCTATACATTGATACATATATATGTATATATATATATATGTATGTACGCGCGCGCGTGTGTGTATATATACATGTATAAATGTCTTCGTGTATGTAAAACCAATACTTCTTAGTAAAAAAAAAACAAAAGGAAAGAAAACACGACTAAAATATTATCAATTCAATTTGATATCGCAATGTTTGAATAATTTATTTCTTTGACTGCTACGGAAAATTGTATTGTTCGTTTCCTTTTTTATTTGCTTTAACGTGTTAACATTGACTCGTAGGCATAATAATTGTAGATAAATTGTCTTTCTATTCGTAAACGCAGTGGCGAATAAAAACGAATGAAAAATCTTCGAGCATCAGTCTGTTGTACCGGTGACAAGTCAAAAAATTGTTTTTATCGTTTATAGGATATATATAATATCGATTTTTCTATACCGCGCGTATAGGAAGTTGAAAAAAAAGAAAACAATACAGACATAACTTTCAAAATAGGTAAAACTTTCACCGTTGATTTTAACATTTATTAAATTAACATGTCGATCGTGGATTCAAGTTCTATACATAGTATCATCCACGGCTTATATTAGGTATAAAAAAGCTGTACAGTATTACATTTCCATTTTTTGTGTATCTCACTTTTGCAACACATTCGCATCGATCATTCGCTCAATTTAGTGCACAATTCTTTCCGTTTTTAATGCATATCGGTATACTGCGAGAGTTTTGTCTGTTTTTAGTAACAAAAATATTTTCATTTATCTTCTATAATTTCGTGTACATTGTCTATGCAAGAACTAAGAGAATGTATGCCGACAAAATTCCAGATCCATAGACAATCGATAAAAATATTAAAACGTATACCGTTTTACTATAGAAAAACAGACAAACCGATCGCGCTTACCATACAATGGGATGGAAGTACTTTGGTATGAAACGAAATTTAGTGAAAAGCATACAAGAGCATTAGAAACGTGCAGAAACCAACGATAAGTCCGAGAATAAGGGAGTCTCGTCGCTTGCGCAAATTTATCCTTTGCACTAAACTGTTCACTGCTGGGAAGCGGTTCGATATATCATTGAACCTGGTTTGTATACGTTTGAATGCCTGCCTCTGTGTCATCAAATGTTCCCGTGTTTCCATTGCTATGCTTATTTGATCGTTGATTAGCCGATCCGAACTGAAAGTAGTAAGGTTTTCCATTAATTTTTGTACCTGATTAATAACGACTTATAAGAGAGGCAATTCAGTTTTTAACAAGAAATATTATACGTCGGAATAAAATGAAGTACAGAGTAAAGTTCGCTTACTTATGAATATGTTGATTTTCCTTCATAAACATCTCTCTCCGATTTAGTCCACTTGCGCTTTTGTAATTGCTGACCAAAAAGTAAGATACAGGTGTTACAAATAATTAACAAATGTCTGGGATAACAAGACAGTTATCGTACATACTCTATTTCTTTGCGAACGCTTCCAAGTAAATCTTCCCTGTCTCTTCTTGCTGCAAAATTATTTCTAATCTTACTGAATTCCAGTTTATAGTCTTTCAATATATCTTTATGACGCTGCATAGTATGCAACATTGCAGCACCGTTAGGTTGTAATTCGCTCATTCTCTCATTTATCGAGAACAACTACAACAAAACAGATTTTTAATCCACCGATGTATAATGTTTGTAATTCCAACTTACTTTAGCTAGTAAGGCTTCTATTTCGGAGGCCATATTTTCGAAAACATGTTCCTCGTCCAAAAGTGGCACTTCGTCGCTGTTTACAAGTTTAGATACTGTGTTAATACCAAGCTTACTAAATGCCACCAATTTTGCATCGATCTCATTTTCCAAATGTCTTGCTTGCCTTCTCAGATCTACAGAAACATACAGAATCGATAACAACTCTATATAGTATTGCCTTAATGTCATAATTAGATACAAACTAATAATCTATTAACTTAATTATTAAACTGTGAATTGTGATAGATAGATAGGAAATAACCTGCCTTAAGAAGGTTAAGTAAACGAACATTTCATCTTTGTACGATACTCGATACCTGACAGTTTATTTAATAGAAATGAATTTAACCTGCTTCATTTACGATACACGTGTGTACGATTTAATACGAGTGTGCAAAATATAATAAGACTTTATTAGAACGAAACTAAAGCATCATCCAAGTAGAAATAGAAATAACTCAGCTTTTATGATGTTTGGATAAAAAGCAGTATATTAGAAGTTGTCTTCCTAAAAAGCTTAACACGGCCGGTTGTGTCAACATGAATATCGTTTTTTGACACACGTCAAAACAAGATACTAAAAATAATACTTGTTAGGGAAACTTTTGATAATCGACGACAAGCTGAAAATTTCGAGTGCAAGTAATATTTCTGTAAAATCTACCTTCCCAATCGACGACATCTAACGAGCTAGCCATTTGTTGTTCTGAAATCACGCGATCTTTTTTATAATATGCGGATGGATACTGCATACAACATTACAGAGTCCAACGGAACAGATGATGGCAGCAGACACCTATGAAACATAAGGAACTAAAGATAAACTGACTGAGGCAGTGAGACCAAGTGAGACAGCACACACACGCACGCATACATTCACCGATAAAACAGAGAAAATGGCGGAAGAACTTAAACAAGGATTGTCCTCATGAAACGATAATAAATATTCTTTATTACTTGATCTTCCTCTACATTTCGAGAAAAGAAAACCAAATGAAGAAACAAAGAGCCATAATTCGAATGTAACCGATAGGTCCGGTAAGTCGGTTGCAAACTGCTTGTTACAAAATTTTTCTGGCGAGCTTGAAAAGTGGGCCAGGCCTTTATGTAATGTTATACCACTTAAATTAAATAGAAATCGAGCACCACTTCCGATAGGTTGTAATTCTTCGTTCGAAACATTGTTCGAGGTAATTAAAACTTTCTTGAATTGCAAACGATGCGTTTCCGCGAACGCAGAGCCGGCATCAACTCAAGATTCGTGTGACCGTAAGAAGATACATATGTATATATAGCTAGCAGTAAATAAAACCGGTTTTTAGCGGGATCTTGATACCAGTTACGATGCTGCTACTTATGCCATGTTACCCTGATATTATTATCTAGGAGAAGGAACTAGGAAAAAGATAACGAGAATACAAGGTTCTAATTGAAGTAACATTTCGAATAATAAATTAATAGTTTAATAACAAGTACGTGCATATGTACTCAGATATTTTTCAAAATCTAATGTATAAAATATAAAGAGCAGTAGGTAAAACGTGAATTACTGGAATTGCCGAACTTCTATTACAATTGCAATTAGCGAACGGATAACGAGGAGCAAAGTCTGTTTTACCGTCATCACGAGATAAGTAGGTCGGTTCGAACTCTTGCCATTTGAAGCTCGAAAGTACTTCCGTTTCTTACGTACAACTTTAACTCTTCTAATAGAGCCATTGCTGCGTGGACGTAATTATCATTCTCTTGAACACTCGTGTCTGGAAATTGATCTGCTAGTAGTCGTAAAATTATATTCATCTGGCAACTCGACCTACAATGTAAAATAGAAATTGTAGCGCATCTGGTAGATTCAGGTAGATCATTGATTTCGCAGTAAGATATTTTTTTGTTCACTTTGAAAATATTCGTAATCTGGCCTGTCCTTCGACCAAGGGCAGCATCTCTATTAGGCAGAACATCAGACTTCCGGTTGTCTTCGCGACGTATACGCGTGGGCAGATTTCTTTGAACGATTTCTCACTTAAAAATGTTAAAAGTTGCTCTTCGCGGCCAGGATGATTTTCGATTTGTATATCAGCGGTCTTTTCAATCGATATACTTTTTAGCGCCAAAATATTCTGCTCCGCGTTGTTCGTAAACTTGATTCCGCTACTGTTATCGACCGCTTCCCCGAGACAGAGACGTATAGTGGGCACAGGAGTTTGATATTGTTTTTCGTCGACTTCGTACGTAATTGTACCATATGCATCGCAATACGAGTTCTCGTTAAATTTTGGCAAATCAAGAACGATGGTAGCGACAACTTCTTTTCGAGGCTGAACGATATCGGTCCGATACCAGAACATACTATCCGTCAATGACCAAATCGACGACGAACCGCAAACTTCGTTGAATCCTTTGAGATCGACGTAAATCTGGGGATCGTACAACATTCTGAAACACGAAGCAACATGCATTCCGACAAAGTTAATTTGCTCGCATTATGCTTACGCTACTCGCTTACGACAATATCAACAAAGAAACTGTTCCTGTCGGTAACGGCGTATGGCGATCTTATCGACATAAATTAGATCGGTATATCACGGTCGGTAAAAATTCAGTTAAGCGAATTTCGTTCTCGCGTTTCAATTATAAAGCTTCAAACACAATTGTCTATCGAACAAATCACCATTATCGTTAATTATTTTGCCAAGGAATGAACGAAACTGTTCCGATAGCAAGGTTAGAAGACTCGATCAGTCTTATTTTCGCGCAGGCGTAAGAGCGTTTGGCAACAAATCGACCCGCGAAAACGCGAACCAATCAGAGGCAATGATCGAGGCGTCTAGCAGCAGACGACACGATACGAGGACACATGGAACGGTCCGGAACCGAGTGCCGAGTGCCGAGTGCCGAAGCCGAGTGGCTTCAGTGAACTGCAGGATGCCGCCGTGATCGTTTGTCGTCTGTATCTTTCGGTCGATCGGTTAGGTACATCACGTGTCTGTCTCTCGTTCGTCGAGGATTCTGCAAGACAACGAAGACACATCGACACGATTCCATTCACCGAGAACCGAAGAAACCGCAAGAAACCACAGGAAAGGACAGGGCTCGAGATCCAGCGAAGCCAAAAGTATAGTTTTGAGTCGGGGGTGCGATAGATGCATCCTTGAGTTCTGACAGCGGGGCATTTACATATGTCCGTTGGTGGTACGTACAAGCAAGTTCGAATCGTTCGATAAATACACACTACAGTGTAGCGAGATCGCGAGCGACAAAGTGGAATCGTTCTTCCACGGACGGAAAATTGACTGCATAGAACTATTGGATAAAGGTGAAAGGATGGGTGTTTTCTGACCCATTGACCCAGGGAACGCCAATGCAACCGTATTCCTCGCGAGTCCCGAGTCCCGAGTCCCGAATCCCGAGTCGCGACACTGTTTCGAGCGGAACGGTGGTTGTGCAAGATTCGTGACTAGAATGACGACCTTGCCCTTTCCGGAAACGAAGCTAATTTCAACAATCGAAAGGATATTCGCGTGGCGTGCAACGTCGTATGCGCTTATGCAGCATTGCGCGTAGTTGTTTGGTAAGCGTTGTTTCAACACCGAGGTGTTTATTTTTTCGAGAAAGGAGCTATCCGACTATCCTCATACATCGTTGTCTTTCCAAAGAAACGAGGAATTGTGTGTACGCGAATTAATCGTAATATGAGTTGGTCATTTTGAAATTCAAGTCATGCAGGTAGTCATACTTTGTCGCGATGACATTCGTTTATGATCACCGTCGCGATTGTGTAGTTCTAGTATTAAATTAATCGAAAGTAGCTATCCCGGAAGCAAGCGCGCGTATATCAGACTATCGAGAAAAGATCCACAGGTTTCAAAGTTTGCTCTCAAAATGTTACATGTAGTATTTAATTGTAATTATCCTGAAACTTGGCTAAGCAATCAATTATAGTAGATGCGAGCGCATAAGAGGGAAAATTGAGTCGAGTATGATAATGATATCTGATCGATAAAATCGATCCCTTTCGATCCCCGATAATGATCTATGTAGCTGGTATTAGTCTTGCAATAAATTCAAGAACGAGACGTTTCTTTATCTTCGAAAATGATTCGACCGAATTGAAAAACTCAAATTATGACGACTAAATTTTAAAGTTTAAATGACAACGGCCAAATTGACGAATTTAAACCGTAACGATCGAATCTAGAAGTATCGGTCATACGATAGAATCGAAATACCGCGAGTCGGTATATTAATTGTAAGACATAAATTTGTAAATGCGTTGCAGTTCGACATGAGTACAGAAGGAAGATTGTCCATCGGGAGAAGATGACACCGCGACGGCACGTATTCGCGGCAATTCGTCGAGTGCTATTGGTCGCCGGTGTGATAACGTTGCTGGTGCTGGCCCTGTCGAGTCAGGATGCTGGGAATAGCGTGCAGCAAGGCCTTTTGTTGGAGGTGAGTGCGCAATCTTTTATCCGCTCGCGGTAAGTGGAAGAGGAGGTGCAGGAAGGATGGCGATGATGATATCTTTTGTTTCTATCGAGGAGACTCGTGCTATGTCCTATGCCCGGGTCATTGATTTGCCTTCAATTTTTCCATACAAGCGCTTTGCGTTCGACTCTTCCTCTAGATATTATCCTTCTTTTTTTTTTAGATTAATTTCTCTCAATTGTTTCGAATTTTCTATAAATTAGGAGTTATGCGCTATATTTCAAGCATTAAAATACATCCAAATTGCAAACTACACGCGTCGCGATGTCACATCGAAGGAAAATGCCAGATTCTGAAAGAAGACCAGTTCCAGTGCCAGTAGGATCTAGAGCACCGGAAAATTAGACGGATTGCCTTCCGAAGAACAATTACTCCCGGCCTGTCGAAAAACACTGTCGTTCCGGTTAGAGTGGATGTAGGGTAAAACGCGCCTTCGAAAGAGAAGGGTCTTTGTCCGATACGCCGTTCCGCGTCGCGTAGGGAACTTGTCGTAGAGCAGTGGCAAGTACATACAGTGAAGAGCAAAACTGAATCAGCACCATTTGAAACAGTATAACTTTTTTAAAATTATTACAGATGACTCGAGTGTTTTTGAGAAGTTGGAAGGATTATTTTATTACAAGATGAGTAAAAAACTTTTGAAAAAAATTGCAATTAGTCGGAACCGCGGAAAAAAATAGTAAAAGTTGACATTTACGACTTTTTTTATCAGGGCCTGTATTGAAAATTTAAAAAATTGATAATGTACACTCAAATAAATTATATATATGCTGAAAATTTCATCGATATTGGTTAATTGGTTTATGAGTTATAAACGATTGAAAGTGGTAATAATTGCAGTTATAAGTCGAAAATCGTGAAAAACTGCAATTATTACCACTTTCAATCGTTTATAACTCATAAACCAATTAACCAATACCGATGAAATTTTCAGCATATATATAATTTATTTGAGTGAACATTATAAATTTTTTAAATTTTCAATACAGGCCCTGATAAAAAAGTCGTAAAAGTCAACATTTACTATTTTTTCATCGGTTCCGACTAATTGCAATTTTTTCAAAAGTTTTTTTACTCATCTTGTAATAAAATAATCCTTTCAACTTCTCAAGAACACTCAAGTCATCTGTACCAATTTTAAAAATGTTATGCTGTTTCAAATGGTGTTGATTCAGTTTTGCTCTTCACTGTATGTATCTAGTTTTACAGAGCGTAGTTATACATTGCGACGAAAGATACTCGAGAACACGATGCAATTTCAACGGTCCAATTCAAATAATTCAAATATTTCAAATAACCTCTCGATACTAGCTATACGTTAGGTTTTTTTTCGAGAGGACAGCTATCGACTCGACTAGACTCGAAACGGATAGAAACACGAAACGAGACGATAGTCGCACGCGTATCGATAAAAGATCGATCTCTACCTCGCCGGTGGCAGTAATTGTCCGGATCAAAGGGGTAGCAGCGAGCATCGTTTTGCATGCTTAAAGGGGCCGTATCGAGTGAACGTGGTCGCGGTCGTGTACGATGTACGATCGCGTGCCGCATTGCGCCTGGAACTCTGCCAATCTATGTTCGCATCTCTTTACGTAAGGCGATCGTTCTACGATCTAGCTACACCCGTCACCGCGATGCGAGCGTTCCTCCTTCTTGGAACCGCTAAATTACAATTATCATTCAACACGGTTACCGTTCCGTCGAGTCTCGTTGCAACGATTTTATTTCATTTTCGTGCCGCAGCGAAAATTCGTTTCCCTCAAAAGCCCCGGTGATTCGATTCGTCGAGGGTAAACGTAAGGCTAAAAGGGTAATCGTGTCTTCGAAATTCTTGACGAAACAAAACCAATGGTCACTATTCTATTACCACTATACACCGCGTTAAGGCGCATGTGGGACAACCGCAGGGTGGAAGTGTACACGTTCCTTGCCTTCTCGTTTTCTGTTTGTATATTTACATGCTGCGAAGCCAACAAACATTTATCAGGCGCGCTTAAGGGAAGTAAACGATTCGAAGCTCGGAATCGCGGGAATACGTTTGCAGGCTTCCAGCCGATTAATCGAAGCTTCGGATTTCAAAGCTTTCCCCGTGGTTTCGAAGCGATTTTCTTATCGGACAGCTAGAGCAATACGCGACGCGCGCTCCGACCTTCCGCGCAACTGACAAGGTTAATTCAATTTCCTAATTTCTCCATAGAGACGAAATGCCAGATCGGTCACCACGGCTACTGGCAAATTAGAAACGTGCTCGTTTTGCAAACTCCAATTAGACCCCACTCTTACTCTCATCATAAATTTCCATCGCTTGAAATTTTCCAATTAGAAAGATCATGACGAAACGATGGTGTGGGAAGTCGATACGATATAATCGATTCCTACCCTAACCTGAACCTGGGGATGTTGGTCGTACAGTCGTTTGATCCCTTTCCACTTTCGATTCTATTCTAAAAACTAGAGATACCCATTTCACGTGTATTATCCGTGTATTTCGATACACGTGTACCCGTGTATTATCTGTGTACTTTCGATACACGTCTACACGTTTGCTTCAGTTCCCGTGTATCCGTGCATAAAGAAGTATACGGATATACAGGGTGAGCCACCTAACGTTTGTACCTCAAATATCTTTGTTGTTTCTAAAGATACGTAAAATATGGTAAGGACAAAGTTGAATGGTACAACGGGACTGACACGATGCCAAAAAAAAATTTTGTTTTTGTGTCACTTTTTTTTTAGAGATATCAAGGTCACCTTGACTTTTTTAAATGGAACCACCCTTTTTTAAACACATACAATGATAGTGCCTTTCATTACGAATTCAGTGACTATAATTATTCAAGGTCATTCAAGGTCGCGGACAGAGATAACCTATAAGATTTAACACCGATACATGCCTGTAAACGGGCTTTGAAGGAATGTTGAACTCTCTTCGTGACCTTGAATGACCTTGAGTAATTATAGTCACTGAATTCGCAATGAAAGGGACTATCATTGTAGGTGTTTAAAAAAGGGTGGTTCCATTTAAAAAAAGTCAAGGTGACCTTGATATCTCTACAAAAATGGCATAAAAACAAAATTATTTTCTGGCATCGTGTCAGCCCCGTTGTACCATTCAACTTTGTCCTTACCATATTTTACGTATCTTTAGAAACAACAAAGATATTTGAGGTACAAATGTTAGGTGACTCACCCTGTATATTAGTAAACGTGAACACGTGTATTCTCAATACACGTCCAAAACCGTGATCTCCACTAAAAACGGACCATGGCCAGGTTACAATGGCGTTGCGATAACCGGCCGGAAACAGAATACAGAAGCAACGGCTTCCGTTTATTGATTTCCGCCTAGAAACTGACAATGAATACCGACAACGCCGAGGTTGACGCCGACGCCGAGGTTGACGCCGACGCCGACGCCGACGCCGAGGTTGACGCCGACACCGACACCGGAAAAGATGAGCCACACGGCTGGTGCAGGATTCTAGGCGTCTTGATTATATCCACCTGCACCAGTGTCCAGCAAAACTCTTTGTCTTTTACACCGCTCGATAACCCATTAGTCATTTCGAAATCTGTTCCGAACGTTTCATGGAAGAAATTGATCGAAACGATAGATTCGATGTTCTTCATTGAACAGTAGAGTTAAACAGGAATTCGAAGCCTTATCGTTCGATAGATTTTCGTCATCGATCTATCGGAAAACATAACTTACAAAGAAAAATACCACTCGTCGTATGTCCTCTTTGCACCAGTGTGTTATGAATATTTGATTCATTTTGCACCTGCAACGCCGAATAATAAAACCTGGACGCGTCGAGGCGTCCGTGTCAACAAACAAACATTATATAACGGCGTAGCGTTATTACGCAGCATTCAATGCTATCATGTTGTATAACTTCCTTCGATTAGCACGTTTTATCCTGTTTGAAAATAGTTCTCGGTCATTCGAATTGGACCAATTTTGTATACCTACGTAGAAACGCTGCGGCGATATTGTTACTTGGTGTTTCGCAAACAATCGGATTCAAGTTCTCGTACGTAGATTATTCTTCGATCGTTAACACGATTGCTTGCCTGGCTAATTGAAACTTGTGTTTTCTCTTCGCGGGTATTACACTCGAGGTTTCTAGCTATTTGCACATGCAACCAGTGAAATCGATGCCCGTCGATGTCGATTATATGTGTACGCCTATTAAATGTTTTCCCTTACACGATGAAATTCGATACTTGCACAGTTGCATCATTTTTTGATAAATCTACGTCGTGTCTGTTACAGATGCAATCGATATTTTCGATACATCTGCTAGTATATCTTTAAAAGAAAAGAGCTTGCTTCTATGTCCTTAGGAAGACTCCAACCTGACCCCAGAAGAAAGACTAATGGAAGAAGCAACAAATGCTGAAACCGAACGGCGTTTAGCCGCTAGAAGGAAGTTTTTGACCGAGAGATGCGCAGAGGAGGGTTTGGATCGACCCGGAAACGATTCCCTTCATAGACTCAATGCCTGGGAATTTCTTGTAAATAAAGAGTATCATTTGATATGGTGCAACGTTTTCAAAGCAGCATCGACGTCGTGGATGTACAATTTTAACCTGCTTGCTGGGTACAATTTTAAATACTGGAATAACTGAAACTGTCCTTTCCAGTTCCATTAATATTGTCTTTGTCTTTCAGATACAGTCCACAGTTCTTAAAGGCCTCGAAGGCTGTACCAGTTTCTCTGGCAAGACAGAAATATCCTAGATACGCGGCAGAAGAATTAAACAAGTTCCTAAACGACAGTACCAGTTTCCTGATAGTCAGGCATCCGTTCGAAAGATTGCTTAGCGCCTACAGGGATAAACTGGAGCACAGTTTGCCGCACACATTTCATAGTAATCTGGGAGCTCATATCGTCTGGCACTACAGATCAAGGGTAAACGTATCTACTTGAAGAAAATTTCTCTCATGCGTAATAAAGAAATTCTTATTGTTATTTCTCTTCTGTTGAAATCGATTAGGATCCAAAAACAAATGGACGACACGGTCCGAGGTACCCATTGTTCGAGGAATTTGTACGATGGCTGTTATGCCAATGGAGAGCCGGTAATGAACTGGACATGCATTGGACACCGGTGGTGAACTTTTGTACACCGTGTCAAGTACGATTCGATGTGATAGCAAAATTTGAAACGCTTCATGTAAGCATTTTTTAGCTGATTGATAATAATTATAGATTCAAGTAACATCTTACTAAGAGACTGGTGTATATGTTTCGTAAAGGAAGATCAAGATTACCTGATAAAACAAGCTCATGTAGGACACATTATTAAGCCGGAATGGAAGAACCCGACGAGAGGTGTTCAAACAAAGGATGTAATCAAGAATTACTTCGCTCAATTGTCTAAATCACAGATCAACGATCTGTACGAGATGTTTAGGTGAGTTGCAATTTAAGTTTTAAATTAAAACTTTTAACACCTTGGCAACAGCTTTGATAACTCGAACCGAGCCTCGAGATAAGAAAAGTCGTAAATTCGTTACTATACCAAAGCGTACCAACTCTTCTAGATTAACAATGAGCCATCGTTTATGCGTGTAATTTATATATCTATATATATTTTATATATGTATATATAATTTCAGGTATGATTTTGTACTCTTCGATTATTCCCCTGACGAGTATAATGCACTCGGGAGAGATGAAAACACAGAACTGATTTGTAAAAAGTAATGCCGGCTGTCTGGTGCATTGGAAGAAAGCGCATCCACGTCCAAATGTTTTGTTATCTTTCATCATATCTGCAGTGACACGCATCGAGTCGGTTACAACGAATGTATTACTTAAATAGAAAATAACGGTTACCAGTGAAATAATTCGAATCAGGATTGGTGCGTCGAACGCGTGAATTATTTGCTAACTGTAAGATAAGGAACATAGAGTCAGCTTTTCGAGTTGTCGTTACCTATATACAAGCACTGTTATTGTATGAACATTTTTGATAATTGACAAATAACAAACGTTACGGTCTATTAAAAGTGTTAGGCGCGATGAGAACTATGAATATTTGTAAATTATCAAGACACGATACCAGAGCATTTTTAAACTGACTTCACACACACACACACGTAATAAGATTACAACGTTGCTTACACGTTTAATCTTGGAAAAATAGATGACCTTAATATATTTCATTTTCTCCTGTTAAATGTCGAGTAAACACTTTCATTCCAACTGTTATATATCCTTCGTTTTGCAAATTAAAAAAACTATAATGTAATATGCTTATAGTTACCTTATTTTCATTTTTTTAGTTTAAAGACAAAATTGATCAATAAAAAAGAAAACAGATTGACTTTGTGTTCTAGTATTTGGATACTACAAGTTTATATTTTCTCGAATTCTTTGCCTGTGTATCTAACTAAATAAGCATTTTTACGATAGTTATTATTTACGATGTTAAGACGGTAGTGGTACTGCCTACAGAAAATATAGCATAGTAGTAAGGTGTATCAAATTATACTTCCAGTTGCTACATGCAGACATATATAATACAACTCAACTTTTCTAATGTTAGTTCATGCTTTCGAGCAATCTATCGGTTGCTGTAGATCTATAGTTTCGATTTTCTTACAGAACTTGATAGAAATGTTCCGCTACTAACAGTACTTAAATCTATGACAAAATATTTGTGAAAGAAATCAATATTTTCAATGTTATAAGATCTTATGTAAATAAAAACAAAATTTTTTGTAAAGTGAATACTAACAAAACAAATGTTACATGAAAGACTTTGATCCTTTACAATTTTATAAGTCGTTGGTACAAAATGACAATAATTATTTTGTGTAAATAAAAGCATTTAAAAGGAGCAGCCTATATAAAAGATTAATTTTACTTATAGCAAATGGTTACTTTGTTACAATTAAATTTTAATATTTTATCGATCAAAAGCATCGATAAAGTTTCCTAGGACTTATTGGAAGAAGATTCTAATTATCCGCAAAGGAATTTGTTTTGTTTAATTTGATCAAAAGATAATTAAATATTAATTGCTCGTCTTTTATTATGGAATAGATTGAGACTATTAAACAACAAATGTATGTATAAATTTGTAATGGTGTAATTACTATAATGTACTTACTGCGTTGAAGTATTTTGCAGAACTATACCAATGATCCATTTATCCCAAAGAACACGTTTCCAGCTCCTTTGTACAATTAAAATTTGACTATGCTTTTCGATACCTCGTTTTTTTTTATTCACAGCTGGTTGCCCATCGATGGTATACAACTACAACAAGTAGATGGTACACTCGATGAATTAAATTATAACAAAATAATTATTTATTTCTTATTATTATTACGATTAAGTAACTCACGTCACCGTCAGAATCCGAGGTTACATTTTCTCCGTACAGAGCATAATCCTGTAAATGCTTTAAAATTCGTCTTGTCGTACCTTGGACTTCTTTGATATCGCTAGTTGTTTTTTCAATACGAGCTTGCACATCGGAAAGTTGTTTCATTAGGTGCTCTTCTACGGGGTTGCATTTTTGTGTTTGAATCGGTAACTCCTCGTCGCTGAGAGCAAACATATCATCTTCGAACGTGTCCATCTTATTGCCGACGATGAATCATTAACGAACATAATTTATTGGTAAGTAGTTGTTCGCAACACCATGTTAAATTCAATGCAGAACATCAATATTATGAGACATTCGATCATACATCGGTACGACAGTACCACTCTTATTTATAAATGATCATTCCATCGGAAATTGTGGTAAACGGTTGATATATAAGCTACCTATTTTCCAAATATGATGAACAGAATAATACCAACCAACAATATCGTAAATTATCGTCAAACATCTACGAGTAAATTAAAGATTATGTATAATGTGCTGTCCAGTGATGCCAGAATCCAGAATCGTAGGCACGCGCCCATGGCTCCCTCTAGTTCGGTTCAGACCACTGATATATATACAAAGAGGAGCACTCTGATATATACATCAGTGGTTCCTCATGGCGCCAAATCGACACAAAATCGAAAACCAGTCGAAACCAAATCGACACCAAATCTAAAACCAGTCGATACAAAATCGGAACCAAATGAGACCCAAATCGAAAGAAAATCGAAACCACATCGGGCCCAAATCTAATGATTTGTGGACGCAACGACCTATAGGCGATTCGGGTGCCCCCGGGGACGCGAGTCACGGGCCCCATCCCGTGAGTGAGCCCCTGAGGGATCTCCGAACGGAGGAATATCAATTTCAAGACAAAAATACCAATTTAGGAAATTTGAACTTTGAACGTTCAACAGCAAATTCCAATTACAAATCCAAAACGAAATATGGAAGGCGTTTGTTGAATGTACACGTATTCTGAAACGAAGACTCTGTATTTGGGTTATTAATTGAAAAGAAATGCTGAAGCTGATAGAACAGAAAACGAAGAGAGTATTAAGTCTTACATTCTACAATAAAAAATATATAAACGAAAATTCTAAATGTGCAGCTATTAGCTCGATATTATCCACTACATGCAAAATGCTATAATTTATATGTAATAGCATTTTGCGAATTGTGGATAATACCGATTGCCCAGGTCTCACCACGAGGAGGTTGCTGCACAAGAGACCCGAAAGGGAGTCAGAACGAAGTCTTCCTTCGTTCTGTCTCCCTTTCTTACAACGACGATTCTTAGAAACTAAGTTCGCAGGTCGCTAAATGGAAAAGTAGTCTTTTTCATGCAAAAGACTTCTTTTCCATTTAGCGTATGTCGAGTAATTATTGCGGGGCAAAGTGTGAATCGGAGAAGAAGCCCTCCGATCCACGAGGGACCAAGGGCGAATCAGGCAGAAGGCTCTGATCCTTCAAAGAGACAAGCAAGATCGAACCAGAGCAGAAGGCTCTGGTTCAAGGGTGACGGGACGCGTTCAATGCTTACAAGTCCTGAGCCGACCAGCCCGATACCCGCCACTCCATCACCAAGAAAGATGGCAAAGAGATGCGCTCAAACGGTTTCTGGCGCAACTGGGGGCCATGAGAACGCAAGCGTTAACATGACTAGCCCAGGATTACGTTAACACAGGGGATCGTCAGAAGACGAGTGAACGAGTCTCTTAGACATCCCTCTCAATGACTTCACGCCGGATACCGAAACTGGATCGGCTCAGAACCTGCAAGCAAGGCGACACAGCAGAAGGCTGAGTCGGAGTCAGAAAACGGAGCGAGCAAAGTCAAGTTACGGCAATAATTACTCGACATAATTACAACGGCGATATACAATCTTAATAACTAACGCACGCACTAAAACTAATTTATAAATAATCTGGAGTCTTCGTTCGATGATTCCTCTTCGATCGATGAATTTTCTTCTTTCGATGAATTTTCTTCTTTCGATGAATTTTCTTCTTTCGATGAATTTTCTTCCTTCGATGAATTTTCTTCTTTCGATGAATTTTTTTCTTTCGATGAATTTTCTTCGTTCGTTCTGACTAACAAGAGCAAGATGAACGACTCAAATCGAAACAGAATCGAAAACCAGTTGAAGAAAAATGGAAACAGGATCGAAAACCAGTTGAAAAATAAGCGAAAACCAGTTGAAAAAGAATCGAAAACCAGTTGAAACAGTATCGAAAACCAGTTGAAACAGTATCGAAAACCAGTTGAAACAAAATCGACACCAAATCGAAAACCAGTCGAAATAAAGTCGAAACAAAATCGAAACCACATGGAGCCCAAATCTAATGATTTGTGGACGCAACGACCTATAGGCGATTCGGGTGCCCCCGGGGACGCGAGTCCCCGTACCCACTCACGGGCCCCATCCCGTGAGTGAGTCCCTGAGGGAACTCCGATCCGAACAATATTGATTTCAAGATAAAAATATCAATTTCAAGATAAAAATATCAATTTCAAGATAAAAATATCAATTTCAAGATAAAAATATCAATTTCCTGAAGTAAATACCAATTTCCTGAAATAAATATCAATTTCCTGAAATAAATAACAATTTCCTGAAATAAATAACAATTTCCTGAAATAAGTATCAATTTCCTGAAATAAATATCAATTTCCTGAAATAAATATCAATTTCCCGAAATAAATATCAATTTCCCGAAATAAATAACAATT
The DNA here is from genome assembly GCA_913789915.3 of Sphecodes monilicornis. Taxonomy (NCBI): domain Eukaryota; kingdom Metazoa; phylum Arthropoda; class Insecta; order Hymenoptera; family Halictidae; genus Sphecodes; species Sphecodes monilicornis. The sequence continues at coordinate 21,915,493 of OU565296.1, forward strand.
TCCTGAAATAAATAACAATTTCCTGAAATAAATATCAATTTCCCGAAATAAATATCAATTTCCCGAAATAAATAACAATTTCCTGAAATAAATAACAATTTCCTGAAATAAATAACAATTTCCTGAAATAAATAACAATTTCCTGAAATAAATAACAATTTCCTGAAATAAATAACAATTTCCCGAAATAAATATCAATTTCCCGAAATAAATAACAATTTCCTGAAATAAATAACAATTTCCTGAAATAAATAACAATTTCCTGAAATAAATAACAATTTCCTGAAATAAATAACAATTTCCTGAAATAAATATCAATTTCCCGAAATAAATATCAATTTCCCGAAATAAATAACAATTTCCTGAAATAAATAACAATTTCCTGAAATAAATAACAATTTCCTGAAATAAATAACAATTTCCTGAAATAAATAACAATATCCTGAAATAAATAACAATATCCTGAAATAAATAACAATTTCCTGAAATAAATAACAATTTCCTGAAATAAATATTAATTTCAAGACAAATATATCAATTTCAAGACAAATATATCAATTTCCTGAAAATATCAATTTCTAGACAAAAATATTTTATCAATTTGGTAAAGTTGAACTTTGAAAGTCTTACAAAATTAAGTATTACCATTCTTACAAATTACATAAGAAATTTAAAACTCTAAGGTCTAAAATTCTAGATCGGTACATCTAAAACTACTTTAAATCGCGGCTATTTATTCGCAACATTAACTAGACATTAAGTCAACTTTGAAAATTTATACTATTACAGCGCGTGTTACAATTTGTTTCGCAACGCTACTTAAAATCGCGAATGTTCTTATCTCACAATTGATCGTTGCAACTGGAGCATGGGCGCCTGAAATATCGAATCATTCTAATACAAACGCGATCCTTTTGATGAACAACGCTAATTCAACAAATCGAAATTCAAAATACTATTTAAATAAGAAAGAACTCTGACGTCTAAAATTCTATATCGGTGTCTCTAGAATTACTTTAAATTGCGACTATTTATTCGCAACATTAACTAGGCATTTGATCAACTTTAAAAATTGATACTAGTACAACGCGTCTGACAATTTGTTTCGCAACGCTACTCGAAATCGCGGATGAGCCCATCTCACAGTTGATCGTTGCAGCTCGAGCATGGGCGCCTGAAATGTCGAAAGACTCGAAAGCAAACGCGAACTTTTGGTGCACAACGCTAATTCAACGAACAGAGATCCAAAAAAGATTACTCTAATTTACAAATCGAAATTCAAATTGCTATTTAAATAAGAAATTTAAAATTCCAACGTTTAAAATTGTACATCTGTATGTCTAGATTTACTTTAAATCGCAACTATTTATTCGCAACATTAACTAGACATTTCATCAACTTTAAAAATTGATACTGGTACAACGCGTGTAACAATTTGTTTCGCAACACTACTTGAAATCGCGGATGTGCCCATCTCACAGCTGATCGTTGCAGCTCGAGCATGGGAGCCTGAAAAGTCGAAAGACTCGAAAGCAAACGCGACCTTTTGGTACGTAACGCTAATTCAATGAACAGAGATCCAAAAAAGATTACTCTACAGTTTCTGCAAAACGAATCGCGACTATTTGTTTCGCAACGCTATAGTTTAAACAAGCTATATCGAGGATAGAGACTGCTATTATATTTATAAGAAAGGCTAACTATGATCTCTGTTCAAAATCGACTAACGCAACACGTACTTTTTTCGCAAGGCTAGTGCAAATCGCGGATGTTCCCATCTCGGCTGATCGTTGGGGCGGCGAGGCCTGCCCATGCATGCAACTAACTACTTTTACATTCTACTACAACTCTATTCTACAGACGAGTATAACGACAAGATAGTGATAAAATGACTCACTCGAAGATGCGAAGACGTTGCAATGATTGTCCTTTTGAATGACAGTTGTCCGGCATCTTTGGCATAAAACCTCGTCTGCTCCTTCGGCCCCATCTCAACAATTTGTTTCGCACCGCTACTCGATATCGCGGAAGTACCCATCTCACAGTTGATCGTTGCAACTGTAGCATGGGCGCCTGAAATATCGAAAGATTCTATTGCAAACGCGATTCTTTTGATGCGCAACGCTAATTCAACAAATCGAATGTAAAATGCTATTTAAATAAGAAATTTAAAACTCTAACGTCTAAAATGCTAAACAGGTATCTTTAGAACTACTTTAAATTACGACTATTTATTTGCAACATTAACTAGACATTTCATCAACTTTAAAAATTAATACTAGTACAACGCGTGTAACAATTTGTTTCGCAACACTACTTGAAATCGCGGATGTGCCCATCTCACAGTTGATCGTTGCAGCTCGAGCATGGGAGCCTGAAAAGTCGAAAGACTCGAAAGCAAACGCGAACGTTTGGTGCGCAACGCTAATTCAACGAACAGAGATCCAAAAAACGATTACTTTAGATTATATGTAAAACAACAACAATATGAACTTTAAAAGCGCAGTTATCAAATTGAAATGTAATTTTGAACCGCGACTATTTGTGATTCGCAACGCTACGCTCTAAACAATCTATACTGTAATGTTAGCTTTAATCTCTGTTCAAAATCGACTAAATTCAACGTATGGTTTTCTCGCAACGCTAGTGCAAATCGCGGACGTTCCCATCTCGGCTGATCGTTGGGGCGGCGAGGCCTGCCCATGCATGCAACTAACTACTTTTACACTTTACTACTACTCTATACTACTACTTCTACAGACGAGTATAGTGACAAAGGTAGTGACGAAATGACTCACTCGGAGATGCGAAGCCATTGCAATGATTGCCCTCTGTGAGCCGATCAGCACGGTACTGACTTCATGCCGGACACTGACACTGGACTGGATCAGAACCCAAGGGAAACGAAGGCAGCATTGAAGAGACCATGGCCCCCCCCGAGCTAGCTTAAAGTAGGCCAAGGAAGTTTTAAATAACCCTTGGACTACCCTAAGCTAGCTAAAGGTAGGCCATGATAAACAGTGGCAAGCCACTGGAGGAGGACCCTTGGTCAACCCTACGCCAGCTGAAGGTAAGCAGGGATAGGCTAGGGTAGCTCTGGAAGACCACTGAATGACCACTGAATGACCACTGAGTGACCACTGGATGACCACTGGATGACCACTGAATGACCACTGAATGACCACTGAATGACCACTGAATGACCACTGAATGACCAATGAATGACCAATGAATGACCACTGAATGACCACTGAATGACCACTGGATGACCACTGAATGACCCTTGGATGACCCTTGGATGACCCTTGGATGACCCTTGGATGACCCTTGGATGACTCTTGGATGACCCTTGGATGACCCTTGGATGACCCTTGGATGACCACTGGATGACCACTGGATGACCACTGGATGACCACTGAGTGACCACTGGATGACCACTGAGTGACCACTGGATGACCACTGGATGACCACTGAATGACCACTGGATGACCACTGAGTGACCACTGGATGACCACTGGATGACCACTGAATGACCACTGGATGACCCTTGGATGACCCTTGGATGACCCTTGGATGACCACTGGATGACCACTGGATGACCACTGGATGACCACTGGATGACCACTGGATGACCTCGGGATAGGTAAGGGTAGACCACTGCTGGAGGACCCATGGTCAACCCTAAGACCGCTGAGGATAAGTAGGGCTAGGCCAGAGTAAGTGTGGATGACCACTGGTCAACTCCAGAGTGGTCGACTGAAGGAGGACCCTTGGTCAACTCCAGAGTGGTCGACTGAAGGAGGACCCTTGGTCAACCCTAAGCCGCTAATGGTAGGTAAGGGTAGGCCTGGGTGGCTGTGGAGGACCACTGGTCATCCCCAAGGTAGGCAGGAGAGGCCAGGGTACCTCTGGTGGACCCCTGGTCAGCCCCAAGGTAGCCGAAGACTCTCCTGGTCCCGCAGCTCGTCCGCTCCTGCCGGAGCCCCCGGCCCGACTGACTGACTGAGCGCGCTCCGCGGGCTTAGGTAGGCAGTGATGCGCAGCGCGCAGCGGAGCGCGGCACTCCCCACCCCAACTAATTTTGGTAGATCTCTATCGCCGTGATAATAATTATTGATAAATGCATTATTTCTGGTTGTATAATGTTTATAACAATTCCTTTTGCCAATTATGTCGACATGCACTCCCTCGACTATCTGACCATCTCATTTTTTAATAAAAATATGTAATGGAACTCGAGATATTGAATATCTTCTAACACATGAATATTCGCGCGCATTAATTTATCTAACACAATTCACTGATAAATTTATTATGTCTAGCTGGTTAATATTTGTAACAATTCTTGAACTTCTTGCCATCTTATTTTTTAGGAGAAGTAGGCAATAGAACTCGAGATACAAAATAATTTATGATACATGAATATTACTGAGCATAAATCAATCGAGAAAATGTAATTAATGAATTTATTATCTCTGCTTGTTTAACGATTATATAATTGCATGGTTACCTCACCACCTAATTTTTTAGTAAAACTGGCTAATAATACTCAAGATACAGAGTAACTTTTATACATAAACATTTGGAGTATACAAGATATTTAATTCTCACTAATATGCACAGTTTCATTAGGTCAATAAGAGTTACAAACATTAATTATAACTAATTAACCTCTTCCAGAATCGAACTGAAAACTGTAAATGAACGTTGCCGAAGGTCCATTCTGTATTCTTCGAGAGCTAATATTTATAAAAATTCACTGATTAACTATTTATCAACTATTTTTGAGGAGTAACTTCCATCTTCTATGCCCGCAATGTGTAAGACAAGGAGAGTCCGACTGTGTGTCAAGGATAAACGCACAAATCGTTGCGTCACCTGTCTGGAAATCGTAAATACCTAATTAACTAAGCGTGGGATTTACATAAAACTGCAACCGAAATGTAGCGGAGACAGAACGAAAGGAGACTCTTGTACAGCAACCTCCTCGCGGCGAGACCTGTGCAATTGGTATTATTCATAATTCACAAGATATTATAATTTATAAATTATAGTATCTTGCATGTAGTGGGCAATATCGAGCTAATACCTGCACACTTAAAATTTTTGTTAAGATTGTATAGTAGAATGAAAGAACTTGTAAATTAATATCTGTGATTATATTTAACTGTCTGACACGTCGTTGACTTGCACTACTTAATTTTGGTATATGGTTCGACTCTCTCGTCTAGGTGGCGCCACGTACAACTTCTGTCAAAATCTGAAAGCAGCGCCACTTGGACGTAGTAGCAAAACGCTCAAACTATTAGCAAATGTTTAGTTCTGCTCTTTCACCTAGGTGGCACGACACTAATCTCGTCGGTGCACTTACCCACAGAACTAAATTCTGTGACTACCGGTACAAGGGTTTGCGTTATTAACAATTCCATATTGGTGTGTGTTGGATTCAATTGAGGTTATTTCCGCTAGAAGCCATTTGTCCATTTACAAACTTATTTTCACCTTTTGTCGGAGCAATAATAACAAAATTATGACGTACGTACTTTACGTGATCAAGATTCTTCAGAAATAATACAGAAACAACGTTTATGCGAAAGATCACATGAGTTTTTGAACAATGTGTACACATTTTTCCACGCATATGTTTGAGTAAACTTTGTAATTTTTTGTGGCTGCGTTTTGCAACATTTTAGTAATGGTAATGTTATTATGTTTCAGGTCCAAAGTCACTTTTAAAATAACTCTTACTTCTGACCCAAAACTACCATTTAAAGTGTAAGTGTCCTATACTTAATCATTCATTATCAATTAAGTGGACTGACGGATGTATGCTTTATATCATGTCAGAGTTAGATGTTCTGGAGGTATTGAAAATGTTTGATATATACCTTGCTCTCCTGGAGAATCCTGCTCTAAGAGAAGATTTAAAAAATGACAATGTCACCAAAGCTTTTCACTGTGCTTTATTTATCGAATCCACAATTGCTGAAGCATTCAACATTGGCAAGGAAAATGTTCTAGAGAGTCACCTGCATAATTATTGGGTAGAAGGAAATAGATTGAATTTATATAAATGCTTGGACTTCAAGAATGCTTGTGATAAATTGTTAGAAGTATGTCTGAAAGATGTCACTATTTCGACAGATGTTATAGACGAATTCCTAAGGTTGTACACCCGATACTGTGGTTCGGACAGACTGAATGATTTTCTTAGAAGTACTATAATTAATGGAATTTGTACTAACATGGTCATAGATTCTTTACAAAAGCTAGGAGTATCGGCGTGCGATATGAAAAAGGAAGCTTTGATCTTATCTTGGGAATTAATGGTTAGTAATGGAGATCTACATGAAATTTCAGAGTGTATGCGCAAAATGTTCGATGATGGTTTTCACTTAGAACTAATTAGGTTCGCTGTGAATTTGTACAACAGTAAAATTAAGCAGTTGATAGTTCAACAATTATCCAACAGACTTGTGAAAAACGATGCAAAAGTTTGTATAGCTTTCGCGAATGTAGATAAGAAATCTCTTTGCACGCTAATGGAAAGTAATTCAGAGCTTTATGCCAACTTTCTCGATGCTATATTTTATTTTGCACGTCGAATGACCCTTGCTCATGATTGTTGGACGTCGAATTCTGATTTTGAATACGAGCATCTTCTCAAAGTAGTCAGAATGTTGTTAAATGGCCCTAATGGAATCTCAGAAACGATATATAACAGAGTGCAATTAGTTAAAACACATCCCAATGGTACAATATGGAATAGGGTCGAAAAAAATATTGGATGGTAATAGCATAATCCATATGCATGCTTAATTGATAATGACTCAGAGCCATGTAAATTGTATAAATAAATATAATAATAGCATTATGTACTTGCAATTACAGACTCAGTGTGCCAAATAATACTCCTTTCACTGCTGTATTGAAATTTGCTGCAGAGGAATTTAAAGTATCGCCATCCACATCTGCTATAATTACAGACGATGGAATAGGCATCAATCCGCAGCAAACAGCAGGTGAGTATACAAGTCACTGTAAACTAATAAACCTGAAAAATGTGAAGTAAAAATAGTTGAACTAATTGATTTGATTGTAGGAAATGTTTTTCTTAAACATGGATCCGAACTGAGATTGATTCCACGAGATCGTGTTGGATATAGCAGATGATTGGCAAAAATTTCTATGAAATAAAATTACATTTCTCCCTTAAACTGTTCAATGGTATATAAATTATTTTTTTACGACATCATAGATTTTACTAATTAACACGCAACGATTTTTTTATGTTTGATGAATCATTTTGTTAGATAAAAACTTTACTGATATTCGATTAAAAAGTTTTATAAACGATATATATTAGGTTTTACATAGCTACAAGTTTCTACTAATTTGTAAATATAAAGGACAAAGGGGAGTGAAATAATACATGTATACTACATATACTAGTATATATATACATACATATATATATATATATATATATATATATATATATATATATATATATATATATCTTTGATAAAAAGGTTTTATAGATGAAATACATGTAAGAGGTATAAGGTTGATACAAAGCTATGTTATTACATGATAAACCTACTTTGCGATCAGTCATAGCGCAAGATTGAATAACAAGAAACTTGTTATTGCAATTCAAATTAATTTTCCCGGGACTTTGAAATTGTGTGCTACAAGAGATCGCATACAATTATCGGGAGTGACTATAAACCTACTGTTGCAGTAAAAAAGAAAACTTACAGTGTAAAATGTTATAATATAATATTATTGAGAAGTATTATGAGTTGAAGAAAATTTTTTCTTATCCTTCTTCACTTTATTTTTGTCATTTCTATTTTGGTCATCGTCAAGAAGTAACAAAAAAAGAAGAATCGAATGCAACATGCAACTTATAATAACGTTTCAAGATATTATTTTGTCTGAACGATATATGTATTTATCTTTTAATGAAACAGTTATGTACGAAGCTGCGGGAAACGTAATTATAAAAAGACAAGAGTGAGGTAACGAAAATATGCAACGATGATGTTTTTAGTTCTATAATGACCGACGGATAATAATTAGTTACACATTCAAATTCGAATGATAGTATGGACGACGCGAATTACAGCTATTTCTTCTCTTTTTTTGTAGCGAAGTGTTACTTTGTTCCTCTTTCTACTTCCGATGCATACAAAACATTGTAAAAAACTGTGTGATCAGTATACAGAAAAATATGCACAATTTTTCTGAATGCAGTGCTTGGAGGTACTCTACTCAACGTGCAGGGAACTTAATACGTACGCGTATGCGTTTTCGGTTGACTTATTGTTAGTATGTATGAATCTTTTTAATACTTTCTTCGCTTACGACTTACTGTGCCAACAAATATGACATAATGTAAAATGGGTACGTAACATTGGACTATCGAATAAAATGCACGATCAACTGTATCTAATGATGAGACTCGGAATAATTACTTAATTTCACGGATGCACTTTTATAGTAACAAATTATTACATTCCTAGCCAGTTAGTAAAATGTTCAAATTTCATTTCTCTTCGTTATACGATGAAATGTAATTACCAATTACTTTGTCCAATACCATTAACAATTCGCGAATGTCACGAGAACTTAACGGACATCGAGATTAATACAATTGATATGTATAGATTTAACATTCGTATGTCTCGAATATAAATTTTTGTACAGCCAAATTAATACAAGAATAGCGGTTACGAAGGGTCTTCATCTCATCACCGATTACGTTCTTTCATCGTGAAAAATACATGTGACTTTACTTTCATTGGCAACTACGTATCTTAGAATTTGTTAAAGGAGCATAGCACCATTCGGTCAGTTTTTTTTTGTATAAAGATACTGAACTATGATGACGAAATATATAAAAGTATAAAGTGTGCGTGGTTCAAACTCCAAACACGTTTGAAATTTGCTTATCAAAGGGAAGGGAACGTCCATCCGTTACGGATAAACGGATCTCGATCATACGTATAGGTAGGAACACGGGAGTATTCTTAACAATTACGTGAAACTATAATCACAGATAATTCAACTACGTCCACCGCATTAATGAATAATCTATTTAAACCAGTACGAGTAGAATATATTTATACAAAATTTTGTATAATCAACTACATACCTCGGTAATGGGAAATTAGTCTCATATAGATAGCGAAATACTAAAGTTTAATGTACATCGGATAGAAAAAATATGAATCATTTAATCAGAAACGTTCCATTTAAGCCATTGTCGTTCCCTGCCCTTCGTTAAACATGGAATACGCATTTCAATGTTGCAATCGCAGACGTACAATAAATTAAGAATCCACGTCGCGCCGTTTTTTTTTCTTTTCTTCTTTTTTACAAATATCTTGCGACAATTTTAAGAGTATAAAAGTTGGTTCTATTCGCTACATTCGAGCCTGGAAAACGCTGAATCAGTCATCACCTAGTATGCTGTATAATTTGCATCTCAACTTACAGTTTAATACGGTGTATGGTACGTTTCTATCTATTATTTGTTTTTTATTTTATCTGGTATGTATGGCATGTGTGTGTGTGTGTGGTTAATATGAATTATCGTAGAAACTCCCTTCTTTTCCTCGTTTATGGAAAAAGTGTTGCTCGCTAATATCACACGTATGAAGATTACATTATGATAATGTATAATTCTAGAGTTACCAGTGATCATGCTCTGTCGTTCAAAGAAAAGATAAATGGCACTAACAAATGTGTAAGTGTATAAATATGAACCGTATTACACTGTATTCATCGAAATTCATTTTTATAGATCATAAACGCTGTCATTTAACGGCAGAATCGAGCAATGTTTGTCCGGACACTTTACTTAAATAACGATCGATAATAACTGTGCCTTTTCTAGGGTAAGTTTTTTCCTGTTTGCGCAGAAATCTGTTCGAGCAGTCATCGTATCAGATAATTGGTGGAGAGTATACGATCAAACAATGCCCATTTCTAGTTAATAATATATACTATAGTTTCTTTTTTATTCCGGAATCATAAATGCACGTACACTTTTCTACGCCTTTTCACAATAAATAATACGTTCTAAAGCATTTTTTACGAACGAAAGGAGAAATAATTTAACAGATTCGTTCCCATTCAATCATTTTGCTTCTGCACCACAGCTTTTTTCATGATTATTCAAACATTTTAAAAACATGACACCTCTTAAGTATGCAATAAAAACTACTGTCGAATTCTGATGGTTTTTCGGGGTATTCGTTATTCTACATCCTCAGTATAGCTCATACTGATCGATAGTTGTCCTATATAATTATTGTTTAATATCGAATTAGAGCGAATCGTAATCATAGAAAAGCTGACAGAACATTTTCGTGATAAACCGATGACTAAACTGGTTATCATTTTTTTACAGAGACATCTTTAAACTTCAAGAAACGTTCAGAAAATATTTATTATTACGAAGTCGAACATTTTCCAATGTTCAACCCTCATTCCTCAAACTAATTTGATACAATAATTCGTGCAATTGTATCTAAGATAAAAAAATTAGCACAATTCAAGAAACCGTACACGTACCGTTAACTCTTTCGAAACGGGGGAAGTTTTTGGAAATGTTCATTCCAACTATAAGTATCTCTTACCACGTACACATTAATATCAAAGTATTTTCGCTTATGCCGTGGCTTTTAACGTAGAAATAAATTACGGCTTATCCAGCTACGTATAGATTTATTTTTATCTTACCGATTTCATTTAAATGACCTACGACTGCGTCATCTTCACTCGTCCTATAATTAAAATTGCATATTATATTATATTATGTATCAAAAAGAATGGAAAATGTATAATTGTTCCGATTCGAAATAAATGATGTTATACTGCAACTCGATGAGTTTATCAATGTACGGACACATTACCTACCCATTCGTGTTCTTCTACACCTTCCATGTGATCTTGCTCCAACGAGCACTGTATGACATCTCCCACAAAGTTGCTCATAGATTTTTGGAGCTGCCACACACGCATGCACATTAAACAAATAGAAACTAAAATAGAAATTGTACACGAAGCGTTAATTACCTCTTCTTGTTTGGCTTTTACATCAGGATGCCATCCTAGTCTGGCGAAAGGCTGCGCCGACACGGAGAACGGGGTTGTCGCATGTTTTGCAGCAACTGGTGCAGTCACCACTCCTTGGCCTTGATTCTCAGTTACTGCATAAATAAATATAGATATCAGAAATCGATGGAAACTTGGCTCAAATACACGTTTCTATATTTACACCGATAAACTCACGGTTGTCCATGCCCGGTGGTTTCAGACTTATTCTGCATGCTTGTTTGTTAGCACCGTTGAACCACTCGGTAGCAGTCATTGTGGGTTTCCATGTTACTTTTGTTGGTGGGAACAGATCGTCTTGGAAAAGTTCACTCTAAAAAGATAAATTATCTGTTTCCTGTTCATAGTTTTCATTAACTATGTATTGAACGTACCTTTATGCGGGGTACAGTGAAACTTAAGGGTTCTATCGTGTTGTTTGTTAGTCTTAAAGCGGACGCGAACTCCACGCCGGCAACATCGCACTTATTCTTGGGAAGAAAAGACAGTCCTTGATGCAAGCTGCTGCATCGATGATGACTGAGCGGACAGCAGTAGGGAGGCTCTTCTGTCACCTCGAAAGCGTATATCGTAGAGTCACCCTAAAATCATATTTCTTATCGGGTTTCAAATGTTTTTCGAGCTACTGCTAAGGCACACGTGAAACACGATTGAACGAACTTACGCGTCCTGTTAAGAAAAGGGTCGAACTGTCTTCGTCATAGTATGGCATTAAAATAGCAGGCGATACGTCCAGCCCGACCGTGGTTAACGGATTATTAAGATTATCTGTTTTGAACACGTATATTTGTCTCTCGGATACTCTGGAATAAATCGTACACGATCAGAAATGGTTAGATATGGTCGACCGATGTTTTCGAATGTTTACGTACTTGTCGAAACCCATCACGACCAGAAATTGCCCCTTCAACGCCCAAACTACACGCGCACCTCTCGTACCAACCGGCCCCTTTCCAGACTTCACTGGCGAATCGCCGGATCTTGGCTTATAAATTCGCAATTTTCCGTCTTTGCACGCACTGGCCAGATACTGACCGCAAGGCGACCATGCTAAACTGAAAATTTGATCGGTGTGGCCGGACAACGTTGTTTTTGCAACTGCCGTTTCGCTCGAGGAAAGCGAGGATAAGTCCCAAATTTTCACGGTCATATCATAGGACGCCGATGCTAGAACATCTAGCGCCAATGGATGAAATTTAATTAAATAGATTTTGTCGGTATGAGCTTTGATCATATGCTTCGACTCGTTCGTTGGTTCCGATAGTCCAAACTCTGGGATCTCCCATAGCCGAATCATTCCATCGTCGCAGGCTGCAAACAAATGTTTCGTTGTGCTAATTTAATTATTTAAACGAAGTACACAATAAAATTCTGTGTCGACGGTCGTACCAACTGCTAGTCGCTGGTTATCGAACGGGTTCCATTGGAAATCCATAACTGTGGTACCATGTACCAACGCTGGCATCACGCCATCGGGTAGCCTGCCGGTTTTCTTCAGTTCCAAAACTGCTATTTTTCCGCCTGGACCACTTAACGGCACCGCCACACGGTCAGGGTTAGCTGTAACCGATTAAACACCGCACGAATCGAAATCTACTCAGCAAACAATAGATGGAGATCTTAACAAATACTCTGATAAGTAGACTGCGGATCTTTATGTAAAATCAAAATTGTCTACATCGATTGCAAGAAATCGAGGCTGTGTAGAAATTTCGTTCCTTCTTAAATAACTTAACTTTACGGAGTCTCTTAATCATTGCACTCTTTCAAATTGCATAAAGTCCGCAGTCTACTGATAAGTATGTATACTGTAAATATTACCGTGAAAACCGTCGCATTCTCCCGATATTTGTCTACTAATGTTCCTTATGTTTTCTATGTGCGTAGACTTGTGACCAGGTGTACCCTTCAAATGCCTGAACTTCGATACTCTACCTGCATTCGTGAAAAGATATAGTATGAGAAATAACGTAACAGAGCAATCGATTGTTTGTGTTTGTACATTGTGCCATACCAAATACGGTGGATGTTCTTTTAGCGGTCGGCGTCGCGATGTCTATTTTCTCGAGCCTGGGATCCATGCTCTGTTGGCGCAGCATAGGAATGACTTTCTTGACTTCATCTTCTTTAATCACTTCGCTCTTCGTCTTGAAAGAATCTCTGCGCCGCAACATCGTGGGCGAGCCCGTCGCCTTCTCCGCCAAGTTGCCATCGGTCACAGAGACGGAACGACTTTCATAGAGTCGGCGTCTCTCGGCAATGGAGTTTCTGTTGGCATTGCCACGTTCAAAATTGCCTAGGTCTTCGTTTTCGGGCGACTCGTCCTTAACTTTGATCTCAAAGACTTTACGTCTCTCCGCGGTGCTCTGTGATTTGGGCTTGTAACCCGAATCGCTGGAGTTCGCATCCTCTTCCAAAGAACTGGTGTCGCTCTTCCCGTTCTCCGTTTCCTTAATGCGTTCGTTGTTGTATGATGGAGACTTCTCCGGTTCCACGTTATTCTCTATCTGGCTATTTATATCGTTCTGATAGCCGTTAGTGTCGCTGTTAGGCGCAATGGGCACCGAGAAGACCTTGTCGAAGGAAAACTCCTGGCTACCTGACTTTGCTTGAAACGGCTTTGGTCCGAGGCGAGGCTAAAAACACGAAAGAAATATTAAAGATGGCTACATACGACGAAGAAATTTTGATCGGTAATATGATTCATAATGATTCTAATGAGGTATGCGAAATGAATAATTTGCTGCACACGATATCATTGCACATACAGAAGTAGAACATTGTTTTCTTAAGACTAGTAAGTTCTTTTTATAGCCTGTTTACAACCTTGTATCCCCCAATCGCATTAGGATTCACAGATGTAACTACTGAGCCCGGATTCGGGGAAGAACGTGGCCGTGCGACTGGCTTCGGTTCATCCTCGGAAATACTATTAGTTCGAGATGTTCTGGGTAAGGGCTTCGGCGGGATAGCTTGCCCTCCGTTTTGAACCTTGCTCTTATCCTCTTCGATTTCCGTTTTTTTCGGTTCTTCCGATTTCTCTGGTTCGCTTTCAGACGACGTTTCCTTCTCGTTGATTCCTTGACCCTTCGTGTAAGCTTTGGGTACAGCGATGGACATTGGCTTTGGTTGCCTCACCGGTTGTTCCACTTTTATTTCTCGCTCGTTTTCTTTCAGAGTGGTTAAGTTTCCCTTGTGTACCTAAAGGTACGGTAAATATTCCTTAATCACGCAAATCGTTTCAACCAACTATCAAAGTCCGCATTTCACATCTATAGATACTAAGATTCTACACGTTTCAAATTTACAGTGAGACATTAATGACGCACAATCTCTGCAAACCTTTCACGCATACGTACACGTAATAATAATTGTACTTGGACGAATCTCTTAAGGAGATGGGAGAGATACAATTACATAACAATTATTTGAAATCCTATTTCACTCTTACATACGATCTAAAAACAAAATTAGAGACTTTGTATATATACAGAATGTATACATACAAAACAATGGCGTCAAAATACTTTCGCTTAAAACATAGAGACAGTTAGAGTTCACACTTTCATACTTAAGATTACTTACGCTGATAGAATAAGCTACAGAACATCAATTGCCATATAAATTACACGTGCCAGGAATAACACTTTGAACGGTGCTAATGCATAAACTATAAAATATATATTGGGTATCTGAAACGTGAAAAAATATACACAGAACATGGAAAAAAGAACAAAATGAAACGATGCAAAACAAAACAGTACGCTATTTGGTAAAACTTAAAGTTAAAAGTTTCTTTTAAATAAAGCAAAAATGTTCTGTATAATACATTCGTAACACAAAATGATGTTCTACTTCTATATTACTTTGCAACGTACCTTTAAGATAGCAGCATCTTAGAAAAGGTAAAACAACTTTTGATATCCGAGTAATTTTCATTGTGTAAGTTTTGCATTTTCTAACGCTTTGCTATCTTTGTCATTTTTACTGCTAGTAAAAACGGATTGTAAATAAATAGTGAATAGGTGAAATAATGATATCTTAAACATCACACAACACATGAAAAAAAGGTTTTATAAAATTTTCAAAGTTGGTAAACAAATGCCAAAAAAATACAGAAATATAATAATGACAATGACAATGATGATAAGCATGCAATTCAAAATAAAAATAATTGATATATTCGTTTATAAGTCTACTATGAAGTAAGGGAACTCCAAAACTTGGATAGCCTTTACTCACAGTGATGGGTTCTTCCCCTTTATCTCTTTTGGCTGGATCTAATGATATTTTTGGAACAGGCATATTATGGCCCTTTATCCAAGCTGCTGCATTGTTTTGAGCAACGCATCCTGTTGTGTCAGGGTATATGTCTGCATGGAAGTCTCTATATGTCTGCAGAAATATTTAATTTACGATTTCATAGCTGCACAGCATAACAGCATAACAGAACGGAACGGACGAATATGCTTACTTTTCTTGGAACCTGGTACATGATAGGAATCACCATATTTGAAGTGAGCTGCAATAATCTATTAACTTCCGCTTGCATAACGTTTAGCGCTCGCTTCGGCACTAAACATACACCTTTAGTTTGTTCTCCGCTATGGCGAATTCCTTCGACCAAGAAGGGGTCTTTGTCCATAACTTCCACGTACATAATAGTGGTTTCTCCTTTTCCAGCAAGGAAAAGCATGTTCGTGTCGGGATCGAAAAGAGGCATTAAGATTCTGTAAATCATAGATCTTCTATATTATCCGAATCCATCACAAATCGAAGTAACACATTGTCCGAGTCTTACCCGGTACTGCAATCCAATTCTATCGTTTTCACAGGTTCGCTCAAATGTCTTAAGTCCCTTATATAAACCTGCCTAAGCCTCGCCGCATCGAATCCTGTGGTCAATATCCTGTCGCTATTGTTTAGCCAAACAATTCGCGAATCTTTGATACTTTGATGACTCGAGCAAGAATTAACGATACATGTAGCGGCTCGGGGATCTATGATCCTCACTTGTTTATCTTTACACGATGTTGCCAAAAGTACACCGTCTTGTTTCCAACTTAGAGATTGTATCACTTCTGTGTGTTCATTGTTGGCTGTATAAAACAAAAAAAGTATATATTAGATACATTACGAGTATTATCGTACGAACGTAATGTTTATAGAGAAATTTCCATTACAGAATAGTTCTTGTTGCGAAATCACATCCCACAGAGACAGATTTGTGTACGACACTGTTGTAAGAAGATGCTCGGCCGCAGGGTGCCAACACACAGCTTCTACTCTTCTTTGTCGGTGGGAGAATGTACATTCAGGATTGCATAGAGATTCTTCCAATCCACTTTCTGGAATATGCCACAGTTTCACCTACGAACCAAGATCATTGAAATATTTACAAAAATGAATTAAAGTAAAGAATGTTTGCGCGATAGCAACTCACAAGACAGTCTTGAGAACCGGTGGCTAATAAACCATCGTGAAACGGTGAAAAGTCCATGTCTGTTACCGTGTCGGCATGAGCATGAAGTAAAGGCATAGTTTTGCTTTTCCTACCGCAATCTTCCAATGGTAATACAGCCAGACTAGATCCTACGAAAACTACACGTGTAAAACGAATCGATATATTAGGGAGATTATACGGAAACCTTACCATTATGATCTACATTAAATGCCATGAAAGCAGCGGATGCCGTGATATTGTTGCCATAGGTCTGGTAAGATCCGACAGATATATCCCGAATACAAGCCTCTGGTTTAGGTACAATCGGTGCTGCATTTTTATATTTAGATGCTTTAAAACGCCAAGCCATTTTGACGTTCTCACGGATATAGATTTAAAGTTGATGTCCACTTAAATCATGTAATCTATATAGGAACAATATAATCAAGTTTAAATATACAATTTACTTATTGAATTAATTCAATAAAATTGAATAATTGAACAATGTAAATAAATGTTTGTATGTTCTAAATCGAAATTGTTAATTTCCTTCGAAAATATAATAGGAGTAAATAATGCTTAACGAGGTTGTTTGAAAGTGAACGCTAAGAAAGGGTATCGGCACTGATGTAAAGCTGTGCATGACTAATAATTTGGGGGTGAGAACCACCCCACCCTTAATCGTCGTATACCTTCGTAAGTAATAACATTGACAGTCGAACAGTATTTTACGAGCGAAAAATCGGACAGAAAAGATCGCGTTACTTACTTGCCGCTGACCGGCGTGTCTTCGCACGCTTTGCACTAAATATTATCCAGCAATGAAATCGAACGGGTTCGATCAGCCAGTATAAACACACGATGGCAGGTAGGCGCGGGTAGGCGTCTCTGTCTCTGATCTCAACGTCTGACAGGCGGAAACAGGAAAACCCCCCTCCCAGACACATCTTCTATCTCTGTCGGTCATAAGCGTAGCATTTACGAATAGTGCCATTTCAAAGGAACCGCACGTAATTTCGATAAATGAAAAAACCAATTTTTATTTTCATCATAAACTTTAAACATTCTTAAATTGAAAAAAATTTACTCGTTAAAATATCGCACTTCGTAGGTAGTTAAGATCGATTAAGATAGAAACTGCACATATAAATGTATATGATATTTATGTATAAATTACAACAATTTTTCTGTAAAAAAAACAGAGGCGATCGAAGATATTTTTATTAAAGAGTATAGGAGTAACACAGAGGAGTAGGTACATTCTACTTATTATCAAGTCACCCTGTATATACGTAGCTGCGATCCGAAGTCAGCTGCGAGTATCTAGTACGTTTCGTTGTCTTCATTTCAATTATAGGTAGAGGTAAAAGAAGGTGACGATCATTTTAATCGTTATAAGTTGTTGTTATCATTACAAACAATTTTTCCATATATTTCATGTATAACACGTTTCGAATGTTTATCAGGGAACGAGTTAATGTTATTAAGTTGTTCCCCTGAATTTCCCCATCGGGAGTCGCTGAATCAGAAAGCAGAGATTCGCATTGGTTTGCGCAGGCGCGAAAGAATGATCTTTATTTGAAAATTTGAATGTAAAAATGCGTATTTACCTTTGAAGACGTTCTTATAGATAATCGTGAAGTTTTCCAGGGCAATTTGATTTTGAAATGAGTACGGAACAACTACTGCTTTCACTCCCTCAGCAAAGCTGATTGCAATAGTGGAATTACTTTTAAAGAAGATAAATCTGCTAAAA
This sequence comes from Sphecodes monilicornis, assembly GCA_913789915.3. NCBI lineage: Eukaryota > Metazoa > Arthropoda > Insecta > Hymenoptera > Halictidae > Sphecodes > Sphecodes monilicornis. Next base: position 21,933,819 of record OU565296.1, read on the forward strand.
CAGCCTGTAAAAAAATCTTCTCTATTACATCCATTACGACATTCTAATATAGCGAATTGATTTTGAAATGTCCTACCTCTACGCTTTGCAAAGTATTAACTTGCATCAAATTTTCCTTTCTAAAGCTCAAAATGGTCACCGCGAGTAAGGGGATGATTTCTAAAGAATCGTAGCCTAGAATTAAGTCCCATAAATAGAGTAACTGTTCTGGGGGAAGGTGGCCACTGAAACCTCGCATGATCCATTTGAAAACAACTTTGATTCTATGGAAATGAGGTTTATGTAAGTTTTGACTGTGTCGAATTCGCGAATATATACGAAATGGTTGAACTTACGGTTGTATGTGACAGTTTCGAAAATAAATCCAAAGGAAGGGCTCATAACACTGGAGTAATCTTTCGAAAAGAAGACATAACGCAACTATGCCTTGTTCATGATTGGATACGGTATGTAAGCGGAACCAATATCGCAAATAAAATGCTCTGAAGGTAAAATACATTGCACACGGATCGTCGTACAGATAACAAAATGGAGTAGCTGTCGAATCAATTATCAATTAATTATTGCAATTGAACTGTTGCGAAAATTTGTCAGTTTATCGCGACACGACATGTTCACTCACACCGTACATTGTGAATCCGTGAAACGGAATTACACCACTCGGTGGAAATACTAAAGTGTTTTCCAAAGTGGCTGGTTTTCCTTGCAAAACCGCATGTATCACTTGTCCGCCCGCGCTTCTGTCGGTGGTTACAGGCGCTAATACCTCCGAATCGCGTGAAAAACACAACATCGTTTTATACAAAACATCCTCGAACACAAAGTACTGGTCGTCATTTCTGGCGGTTAATTGCACATCCTAAAATAAGAAAAAGAAGAATATCAAAAGTCGGTAGTCGGCGCATTCTAACGGACTACAACAATTTTGCAGCCTTACCTTTATTATTAAGTTATCTATAACTATATCGTACTGTAGCACCATGTTTTTTAATTCTTCGCAATATTCTATATCCTAGAAACAATGTTTTTCTTGATCTGTATCTAGAGGATCCTAACGGTCAAAGGCTATTGCTCGATACAAATATATCAGGTATTATTTTACATTTTCTTTCACTATAGATCCCAAGACAAGAGACCAAAGACGTCCGCGAAGCGATCGAGGAGCGCCACGCTTCAAGAATTCTTGCGCGATCGGAGCGTGATTCGATCGTAGCACTTTTTCACCAAGATGAATCCTTTCCTCTTCTAGATTGGCATAATTCTCGGAGCTCTGCATATCTGGATTGACTCCCAGCATCGGCATTCCCTTAGCAAGCTCCACGTACACGCGCCTCTGTCACAATCGAATGTTATTAATTTTCTAACAACTACCGACACTCGAGTGATTTCTTATTAACATCTTCTACCAAATAAACGAAGGACCAACCAATTGTGCGAGAGTCTTTACGCGGATCTGTATATGACTGAACTCCCAATTTAATTCGTCCCTGAAACAACGTTAACGCAATTTCAAGCAGATTCGTTCTAGTCAGAAAAAAATAACAACTTATAACAATAATAATATTGAACATGTACGGCTGTTTTTTGAAAGCAGGATTTCGTATGGCAAATAAAACATCCAGAAAATCTTTTGGAGCGTACAGTGGCCTGAACTGGGACAAATCTAGAAAAGAGAATTAACAATGCAACAATGTTTACATGGCAATTCGTGTAACGAAACTGTTCATTTACCGATGTCGTAAGTACTTAATTCATTCCATTTTTCAGCAAGTTCTTCGCGATCTTCTCTCGGCCGTATACGAGCCAATGCGACATTTAATTCGTTGCACGTAGAATTCAGTGATTTCTGTATGCGGCGTTCCCATTGAACCTGAGCTTTTTTTAAATAACTTAAGTCGACTTCTTCCGCGGGTGGCAGCGACAACGAAGACAACGAGCTCTGGAAGTATTTGCTTTTTTATCATTTAATAAATAAAGACATACACACTTGATTCCACCCACACTCTATTTACAATACTAGAATTAAATACAACGCGAACGAACGCATGTATTTTTAATTTTGGCGCGACCGACTTTACCGATCGAGCCTAGAAGCAATATACAGATGTAAACAAAGAATGCAACGGTTTTGAATATTTTTTGAAAAATTCGAATTACAAACTGGCGATCTTGCCCAATGGAAAACCGTGTTACGAATTTCTGTTTCCAGACCGTTACGCTTCAAAGCTTCCATCAACGTGTTTTTGAAGTCTCCCCTCTTGACCGCCGTCGAAGCTACGAGTGTCTACAAAAATTAGTTCACCGATTACACTTGAAAATTTCGTACGATTCAAATATTGCACACGATCCGCAAATTCAGCGGTCGTTTACCTGAATTTCGGTGTAGAGGGTTTTATAATTAGACATGCTTTGTATTTCTTCTGTTAACCTTTCAGCAGACTTCTTCTGCGCCGCATCCTTCGGGTCCTCTGTATTCTCTGACATCGCGCGATGAATTTTGAAAGACTTTTCAACAAATACAAAAACTTCTACTCCCAAACCTGACAAACAAACGCCATTTGTAAATAAATTCGTTTCCGCGGCAGTGGCGGCAATCGGAGAGCGATCTTAAAACATATATGCATGTACATTTGTTAGTTACCTACGAAACCCTTGAAATTTCCTGCTTTTTTCTCCGATGTCAATTGACCCGGAAAGAAACTAGGAATTGAAAAAGCAACATTTTACCCGCGAACTTCTCCTTGCTGATATATTGACATTATGTTTGAAATTGTTCCCCATTCCCCAGAGGAGATATTCGCACAGCCAGGGTACCGGTTTTCTGCATCTTCTCGTTTTGAATCTACGATTGGTGGTTTTCGGTCAAAGAATAGGGACATTTTCTTGGTCGCATCGGACTCTTTCCGACGCGATTCGAATGAACCCGTGCCGTTCCAAAAATTCAGGTTGACGCGCTTGCAGGAAAATGGCGGCGCGATAACCTGTGTTTTGAAACGTTTTGTTGAACCTGACCGCGGTAAGTGCACACGTTGACAATGGATATTTCCAGTATGCTTGAAGTACAAGTGAACGAGGTCAAGGAGGTGGACAGCAAGAAGAATGGTGAAATCAGAAGTCCTTTTTAGACAATTTTTCGATTTTCTCTGTACCTCATACCTAACCTTATTTCATTTTCCAGTTACACCGAATGATCTGGTTCCAACCGCGGTAAATACATCGTCACCGATTTCGCAGGAGGAGTTGGATTATTATAAAATTATGTTTGGAAGTGGTAAGCATACAACCCCTCGTGATACCTCTCCTTCCGATGTATCCCTAATTTTAAGAGGAGTATCCATCATAATAGGATCTGGCATCCCCGCTAAACTTCATTTTTTTTTAAGAAAAACTCGACTGAATTGAAAGATTCACACGTACAAGTACAAAAATATTTATGTAGTCAGACCTACAGCTTTGCCGTATCTACTAGCTACACGCACAAAGCTTTTTCGCCTTTTGTTGTTCTTGGACATCAAATTAAAGAAAAAATGAAAAAAACTCCTTTAATTCAACACTATTTAAGCAAATCGGGTTTAATATTGTCATAATATCGTACATCGTGTCTTTTCAGACAATTCCATAGTTCGGTTTCGAAGATTACATTGCACAGCGTGCGACGTTCACATTGGATCGGCACCGGGCGATTCCAGTAACATGTTCGAGCATCCTGTGCTGCACACATTGTTGTGTTCCAAATGCCGTGATTTCTACGGGGATGGCACTTTTGAGCAAGGTATCCAAATTGTTTATGTATTCGTGCAATACCATGAAATAAAACATTACATGCTCTATTATTTTCTTTTCCAGGCGACGATGCTACAGACATGTTTTGCAGGTGGTGTGCGAACGGCGGCAATTTGTACTGCTGTTCGTTCTGCAGTAACACATTCTGTTACAAATGCATCAAGCGGAACATCGATCCCGTATTGAGGAGAAAGATAGAAGCGGATGAGCAATGGAAATGCTTTGTTTGCGATCCTACGGACCTATATCCTGCTAGGGCAACTTGTTGGGCTTTGTTGGACTACGTTGAAAAGATGAATCGGTAACTAACGGAGGAAATCTTTGAATCGTTGTGTTGTATTGCAATAGGAACTGCGTTCGCAAAGATTTCTTTTATTTGTAGATTTCTTCAAAACGAGCATAAGTCGAACCAACAAGAAATGGACGAGAAAATGAGTTTAGACGAAACGAATTGTTGTCCACGGAGAAGAAAACGAAAGCGTCGGAGAACTGGTTCAAACTCGGAAGAGGACGATGAAACGTACGTGCCGAAGCAAGTCGGTGTATCCACGTCCACAAGAGGAGGCAAGAGAAGAGGACGTCGTAGGAAATACCTGAATGGTAACAATTCGTCGTTCTCCGGTCAGACGTATAGCGGAACAGAAGAGAATTCCATGGATCACAACGAGATACTGCCGTCCTTGCTTTCTTGCGAACAAACTATGGTGGAAGGTGAAAACGAAACGGTTGAAGTGGATGGTACGATCGTCCCGCAGCCACCGCAGAACATATTGCCTAGAATAGAGGCCAACGTTGTTTCGCAGCCGATGTACAACGCCATCGTAAACGTAGTCGCTTCGAACTTCTTACAGCCTACTTCTCCTATGGTGCCTATACGTCATGTGCACAACCCGATAGGTCAAATGAATTTGTATCAAACGATGCAGTGCGCACAGACACCCATGGTCACGATACCGAACCAGAGCGCCGACATGTTGAATCGATTAAGTTTTCCTTTGGTGCAAGCCCCGCAAGCCCCACCTAAGCCGAGCTCGAACGTTATAGAGATCGAAAGCGACTCCGAAGACGTAGCTATTGTCGGTCCGTCGCGAAACTCGCGCTCGTTCAGGGACCACGTCGACAACAACAAAGCGGTACCTGTTGCTCTGGTCAGCTCTAAAAGTGCCGGCTACATCGTCAATAAACCCGATCTTCATACTCCAGAGAGGCGCGTCTCGAAGACCCTTAACCAGAGATTAGTCCCCCACGGGCAGGAGATCGATAGCGTCATGACGATCCTGAAGGTCAGGCTCCAGAGTTTGATGGAGACGTCCAAGCAGGAAGAACTGAAACGATACGACCTGAACGAAGGCCGCGGTGTTATCAAACAGTTCCACCGGGAGATCCGCGACACGGTGTCTCAATTGGCCTGTATCAACGATAGAATGGTGCGCGAGTACAACCGGTGGAAAAGATACCAGTTGAAGATCAGTGGCCTTCAGCGTTCCGAGAACAATAAACCCGTTGAAAAGGCGAAGCCCGAGGAGTTACCCCTTGACATGATTTGCGTTAACGAGTCTGCCACCGACAGCGAGAACAGTGATTCTGAGAACAATATTGTCAAACCGTCGGAGTTTGTTGGCACCACGAACGTGGCTGGCGGGATGAAATTGTTCAAGAGAAACGGCAGCACGACGCGTGCCGTAGGTAATGATTATCCCTCGTTCGTAGATAAAGCTGTACAAATATTTGACGTTGAACTGGACGACTACGACAAGAGCATAAGGCATTCCTCACTGAAGAAGGACAACCAACAGCCTGCAAAAATGTGCGAACAGTTTGAGAATTACGAAGAGCAGTTTATTTATTATTTACAGAACCGGTTCGATCCGGAAACTGCTCCGCCCGAGGAGTCGAAGGACCTGCCCGATCCAAACGAGACACCATTGAAGGATTTGATAGAGGCTAATTCACCATTCATTTCAGAGATGTTAGAGACCATGGACAAATCTGTCAATTCCAATGACGCTAATAATGAGAACTCGTTGGACAAACAGAAGCACAGTAGTTCAGAGGCAGCCGTTCATCAGGAAACGAATTCAGTCGCGCATCAACAGCAGGAACACGAATTTGTCAAAATGGTTAACAGTATGACTAACGATTTAGGAAGAAAAAAGGATGCGAAGAACGATCCTGCGCCTGTTGCGGATGCGCACAAAGAAACGAAACCGTTTGGAAAACGTATCCCTAGAACTGATGAAACTTTCGTGGTGAACGTGCCCGCAAAAGACACGAGCACGACTAACTGCACCGCTGAGAAAACTGCGAACAACAAAGAAGATGATTGTACTATTATCGACGATTAAAACCTAGTTTATAACCATTTTTATCGGTTTCATTGAAACTCTGCTCTTTTTTTTAATCATTTTTTCCGGTTACCATTTTTTCCGAGCGGTTTGTTAAATATTTTTGTTTATTTTTTTCTAACTGACTGAAGAAATTCTTGCTGTACTGTAAATGACAAGAATGGTAAAGACAGGCATATTACTATATATGTATGTAATTTTCTAACGTTAAAGTGTGGAGACTTTTTAAATTTGTGATTTGTTATTGAGTTTTCATTGACAATTCATCGTCCGAGCTCTTTTTCAATAATATACATATGTTTCTTTCAGGTCGCATATTTGTTTGTTAATTCCTTGAGTAACTCTAACGAGAAGTCTAAAACATTCGTATAAGGATAAGACAGTATGCGTGTCGACGAAACTATACTTTGTTTTTTTTTAAAATAAGCATATTTCACATTTTCACTATTTTTTGTACATACAACGCATCGTCTAATGTAGAAAAATGTAAAAAGTTCAAAGAGTTTAGTTAGTAGAATCTCCTGATAATTTTAAATTTCATCTCTCCGTGTACGACGTAAGCATTATTTCACTACGAGCCCTGTTTTGTAATGCTCGTTATTCATTTGTTTATACAAATTTCTCTCTGTAAGACAGCACAGTTTCGAAACGAATATTTCCTGAGGAACAGGATACGTCATCGAATGTATGCCAATTCCGATAAATTTCCAGAATTTATAAATAATTATGTTAAATACAATTACTTAATATTATACCTATAGTTGTTAGGTAATGTCTGTATAAATGGTTGTGAATGAATGACTGCAACCGTAAAACATAAATGATTTACGGCCCTAGAAAGTATGTTGTTTTGTATGATCTATGTTAGATAACTTATAGCCCAGCAATTATATTTTGGGCTATAGCGAGCGAACATTTCCATGATAGTCGCAAGTTTGTCTTAATTTCAGGTGAATCAAACTCTACTCAAATAAATTTATTATACAAACTGATGAACGCCTTAATCTATCATTGTTTCTCTGATCTCATATTGAATGGTTACCATAATTTTTCAACGTAACACGTAGATATTTATTCTTTACAATAAACTTGTAAGACAACTGCGGAACTTTATGCACGTACGCATAACATCTGTGCTATACTACTATCAATAGATTTATAAAAAACAATTTGCATAAATTTCCGCAGTCTGCTCAGAATCGCAAAATCGTTTAGATTGATTGATTTATTTATTTCACATTTGCTTTGTTCCTTCTTTTATAATATTATATATCTTTTCTATGTATATATATATATATATATTAATTTCTCTTGTTTGTCGAGCAAAGTTTCATCCTACGCAGAGATGAATATTTCTTAGTATACATATATTATATATAATATTATAGATACAGTATACAACGAGTCCGTAGAAATTTTTCTTTAAAAACAGTTTGAACACGCAACATTCTCACGTGATCGCAGTCTAGTGTACGATAGAAGTCGAACGCAAATTACGAAGCATTCAAAATGTATTACCCTCAAAGCCGCTGCGACGATTATTTAATATTTCATTACTGTTATCGGAAACGTAAGAAGGTACAAGTACTCGGACATTATGAGCCGTTCGTTTCATCTTTCTTCCGCACGTCGAAGATTGACTTTCATTTCATAGAAAGAACTAAATTGTACTTATAAATTATCTGTGACACTGAATAAATACGAATGTTTCTTACCATTCTAATAATTTCAAGAATAAAGCAATTCTTGCATTGGTCGTTGCACTTATGGAAAAGTGTTCTCTCGAATATAGTTAACAAATAAAAGAGGAAAATGAAACAAAAAATATATGCGAGCGTGGCTCGAAATTTCAGTACTTCCAGCTCCATTTACATACATATAATCTCATATTGGTACACGCGTAAAGCTTGTATGAATGCTTTAGAGTAGATTTGAGCAAATAAATTCATAGTCGCTGCTTGTACGAAAGAAATTAATAAGACAGTTTCAAAGGGTGGCGCGAGTCGTGAACAGTAGAAAAACGTCGTAGCTGCGTCACTGGATGGTGGGAAAAATGTAAATACTTCCGCAACGCGTCACGTAATAATAATGATTTCTTTTTTGTCGTTTAGAATTGGAACAAACAGTTTAATCACTAGCACCGTAACATGACATTTAAAGTGTCGTTAACGCCTTTCTCATTCAATCTCTTTCTTTCTTTCTTCCTTCCTTTCTTTCTTTCTTTTCCTCCAATCCTAATCCTCAATAACGGAATTGACCTTTTCTGCCCATACCGTTGTGGTAGACCCTGAGCGGTGTGTAATTCCCATTTCCGTTCATTGCTGCGCATAGAAGAAACAGGGAGAAAGGATGAAAACATAACTGACAGAAAAAGGTAACTAAAAAAATAAAAATTAATTGCACAACAAAATGGAACAGTAGCAAAAATCAGTGAAAAACCTGAGGTGACACCAAGATAGTTCCAAACGATTTTTCTCGGATTTCACAATATGTATAAATACAATTAATTCCGTAGAGAAAAAGTCAAAAGATAAAAAGATAAAACACAGGTATAAAGTATAAAGTGATGTACAATCAATTCATACAAATATTGGTCAAACGATTGCGATGAAGCTCAATTTGAGAAGCGTAAATTATGTAAAGATATTGTGACATTCCTGCAGGGTTATATATAATAGATTCCAATATTTCAACTTGATTCTTTTACTGTTCGCGGGCATGCATGGAAAGGTGTTCCGACAATTCGTAGCGTACAATGAAATACCACACTCTTTCAAAGGGAGCTTAGTAAAAGGATATTATTTACATGAATGTAACAACTGAAATATAGCCAGTGTTAGTCGTGTCTCAGTGCATATTAATTTGAATTACTCGTTTCTTAAAATAGCAAATGCAATTATAAATATGGCTCAAGCCGATCGAATGATTTCAGGATACTCACTCAATTCGTACTCCTTTATAGCGGCTTGCGTATGAAATGCGATTCCAGTTAGTGACTTTGTTAACGAGCACTGTTTTCTCAATCGTACTAATGTCATAATTATGCTTACCTTGCACAACTGTGGAGGGTTGCCGAGGACCCTGTATAGTATGAGCATGACAGCGCGGCTTCAATAGGCCATGGTACAGAACAAAGTATAAGGCGGCGACTGCTGCAGCCGCGACTGCCATATAATGATAAACGAATCTCAACGAGTCGACGATATCAGAGTCATCCACGTTTATGTAAGCACCAATCGCAGCTCCGATGCACCGACCTGCGGGAAACGGGTAGGGATTCATTTGAAATACTTTCAGTCTCTATTTATTATTGTTATAGCGACCTCGACTATTCAAATCTTCAAATTTTTAAAATTTCAAATTTTCAAATTTTTGAAATTTCAAATTTTCAAATTTTTGAAATTTCAAATTTTCAAATTTTAAAAATTTCAAATTTTCAAATTTTTAAAATTTCCAATTTTCAAATCTTTCAAATTTCAAATTTTCAAATTTTTAAAATTTCAAATTTTTAAAGTTCCAAATTTCAAATTCTTAAAGTTTCAAATTTTCAAATTTGACACGCGTACCGATGCAGAAATGAGCGATCACAGGTAGCGCCTGAGCAGTCACGGTTAAATGTCGCGGGACAAGATGTCTAAGATAGAGGATGGCAGTAATCCACATGATCCCAAGGGTGAACACTTCGAGAGCCTCCGAAATCAAGGACCACCAAGGTCCCGAGACGAGGCTCAATCCGGTAAACCTGAAAATATATTTCACAAATTTTAGAAGCTATCGTCATGGGCCGTTCACGGTCCCTCGGTATGTAATATAATAACTTACCTACCTAATAATGTACACGGTAAAGGCAGTGATGAGAAGATTACTATGACCGCAATAGTCGACCAGATGCTCAGACTTCCAAAGGAACAGGAATGCCGGCACTGCTCCCACAGTCATAGCCACGCCAATGGGAAACTCGTTGCCCCCTAATTCTTGTAAATGCCTAGAACAATCGATTCAAGGTTGAGATAGAGAAGTGACTTCGATTTTGGGGATTATTCGACGCTCGAGGAGAACTCTCTTACAATGGCAGATAACTGTCCATGGCGCTCCAGAAGGTACCCATGACGATAAGGATGATCACCAGAGCGGCGGTCTCGCTACCGTACCTTTTGATGGCGCTCATAGGAAGCGCCAGCATTCCGCTTCTAGTGTGCCACCACCATTCCGGTGGACTCAAGGGCATACCGTTGGCGCAGACAGCAACGAGGGCTGACAGAATCATCATGATCGCGTGCAGAGCGATTGGCAGGTAATAGAAGGAATTTAGATTTTCTATCAAAGTGCAGAGGTAGCCGGTCAGGGGTCCAAAAATGGCAAATCCCAAAGAACCGAAGGATAATTGACGACCCACGTCACCGCGTCCGCAGGACGTTTCTCTTGTCGCTATCACCACCGCGGCGTCGATCAAGCCCACGGCTGTCGTTGGAAAAATGTCGGCGACCGATCGAATAGTCAAGTACGTCCAGAAGACCAGATGCGACCAATCTTCTGTCCGTTGGCACTGGCTCTCTACGAAGACACTGTCTGCGAACGATATCGAATCTGATTATTCTTGTACGTGGAAGATAACAACGCTAAAACGCTGAAACGCTCAGAAGTAGAACTATGTACCTGGGCGAATATACGCGTCGACCAAGTCGCATTCGATGGAACAGGTCTGATCAACCTCGGCCATTCTACTTTTTAGTTTGGGCGGTATGCGACAAGCAAAATACTCGGACAGAGGATACACGCACCATTCTTTGTCGCTTTCGTTGTTCAGAGCTTGGCCTAAAGTGGCGTTCACGAACAGAGTACCGGTGTATTCGGTGTACACGTGACACACCACATTGTCGCTCTCGTTGAAACACAGATGCGGGAGCTCGCTACCGGCTATTGCGAATCTCCGGGACTTCCGGCTGCGCTCTTCTTGTTCCTGAAAGATGCTTACGCTTATGCTTTGTCTTCCTATTTCTGTATATCCCGAGATGAAAAAGAGCAATAAACTAAACTATGCTTGTTGAAATTGTAGGACGGCAAGCTATCATCCGACATCGATGATTTTTGTGTATGCTTTAACGTTCAAGCACATATTATAATAAAACTGGCACAAAATCGAAACACGTCGAATCTATCAATTGTCATGGTTCGGTACATTGTCGACCACTTTTAGTGCTCGGTAGGTTTTAGCGTCAACGTTCCGTTGGTCCCGATGTACTTACCTGCGGATACATCTCGTTCTCCAGAGGAATAACCGTGGTGTCGCCGCTCCCGTCAACATTAATACTCGGCTCGGTGGCTTCGAGGGTGAAAAAATTGTTGTCGGTGCGCCATCGCTTCGACCCGGACGGATAGCAGGCGTAAGCGCAGTCCTCGAGAAGCAACTGTCCGACTTTGGTCTCGTCGGACCATCTGTGACAAGAGACGCGGTCCTTGCACCGTTCCTGCAACACTACCGCGCCCGATTGGTCGCAGTTGAACTTCAGCCCGGGTCTTCTTCCTCTGGGCAACTCGACGTGATCCACGGTTGGGATGATCAGAAGGAACGTGTAAAAAATCGCGGACAGGATGCAAGCGATCGCGATCATCACCCTGAGATAACGACCCGTCGAGGTCTTGTTGCTTCTACCTACATGACCCGCCATCTTGTCGGCGATGGGACTGGCGATCAGAGGCCCGACGATTGCTACTGCCGGCGAGATCATCGAGATCATGCGTATTTGTTCGATGCTCAACCCCATTTCCATCATGTGCAGGGGGAGAAACGGGAAGAGACAGCCCATTCCTGAAATTGTTTCAACATCGATCACCTTGGCTCGCTTCTTTCCAAATGTTACCGTTATTATTACGATTACTAGACTACGAATTTCATGGCAAGAACGAGTAGATACAATTCAAAGTAGTAGACAAATTAATAGAATTTAAAAACATCGGTCTCAGCTTGTTAAAATGATTAAAAGGAGAAGTACGTTTCTGTTTGGCTCCTGTTCATTGGTCGATGCATTTTTTATTTTACAACCATTACCGCGGTCGTAAGCATCTATCATAATTTCTGTACCTCCAAAAAAGAGGAATAGCAGGAGCTTCAGCGATAGAAGATTGGTGTTGACGAGCTTCTTCTTCGGCAAGTCTTTCGCGGTCTCCATCCTCTCGGTGGACGCCGATATCGTCATTTTCAATATATCGGGGTGTACGTATATTTTGCTTAGGGCACGAAGAGTCGAGGAATTCCTACGAGGACGACCCACGGTCGTCTATTACACCGACGATCCTCCTTCTATCGCCATCTTTTGAGCCCGCTTTTATCTATATCTAAACGATCGAAGACAAAGAGTATCATCTTTGTGTAGTATAATACATGTGGCAGATTTTACTAACGGGATTGTAATTAAAATAGTATCATGATCGTATAATTATAAAGCAAATTATGAGATTCCACTCACTCCATCGGCGGTGAAGATGAATGATCGGCGCGGTGGCTTTAACGCTGGACTTTCAACAATGGTCCCGGATGCTGAAAACGGAGAAAGATTACACGTTAATATAAATATAGACGAGGAAAAAGGAAAAGGGTGCGGTAACGTCGCGCACTGCTTCGCCAACGCTAATTTCTAAGATACGGATTTGATGTCTTCCTCGACGCACAGTCTCTCGTGCACCAATTGTGAAATTATTTCAAAATGTTTAGCATGCGCGTAGATTATGCGTACGTACTAAATGTCGACAAGAATCGCGAGAATCCAGAATCTCACGACCTCGAGAATTCGTGCCAAGGCAAACACTCGCGTTACACCGGAAAGACGCACCGGTGCCGGTATCGTCAAACCGTTCCATCATCTGGCAACTCCAGAGTCCAGAGACGTATTCGTCTCCGATGCAGATGCGCACCAATTTGTCACGGTTGCACGCGGTGGCAGGAACCGGCGCGGCGCGCATACATCGTATTCGGTTATTTACACGCATTTTGGTCCTGCAACGGGACCATTCGATCCTTATTCATAGACCCGCGTCGATATCTCGGCACCGATATTACTCGTATTTATAACACTTAAATTTTTAGCAATTTCTTAGATACAAGCATAGTAATGTAAGAATTGTGTTAAATAATATGCAGTATGGCAACGTTTAGTTTTTATTCCACGATAAGGATCTCGCTACGATTAATATTACACGAGTACGATCGTCAAGATTTTCTGGACGTCTGGTAGCGCCAGTTTCGAGCGCGTATCGTTCCGGGTGCAAATTAGCGAAATTAATCTATCGAATTATTTACGGTGTCCCGGCGAAGGGAGGAGAGATAGCGAAAGCCCAGGTTTATTCAAAGCGACAAAGGCTTCTCAAAGCTAGAATCTCGAAACTCTTCTCTGCGGAAAAATCCGTTCCGCCGAGTCCTCTTCCCCGTACACGGATCCCTTTAATTTCGCAAGGAAGATTGGAGCAACGTGTATCCGTGGGCGCAAGGGCCTCGAGTGTTTCATACACACTTAACGCGCCCTTAACCTTTCGGGTTCAAGCGTCGAGCGTTTGTTCCGCTTCGGAGGATGGGGGTGTAACGCCGAATGGCCAGACAAATCTACCGTCTTGCTTTTATAACTTATTTCCGTGTCCATTGGTATATGCGACCCATATATGTATGTACATTATTGCACGTACTCTGTAGCTTCGTCGGCTTCGTCCATCTTTTTAATTTGTTTTTCTTTCATTATTTTACCAGCAGTGTTCGAAACTTTGTCCAATTTTCTTTGAAATGATAAAAATCTGAAAAGCGCAAAGCGTCGGGCGATTAACAAAACTTGTTGCATCAACTATTTTTTTATAAGATAAGTAAAACATTGAATCGTTGCATCGTCCTGATAATCTTCAGGGGTTTCTACAACGATCCCTAACAAACCGTCAAAGTGAAAATTCATTCCCACCGAAGATTCGTCGTTCCTCCTCGGATTTTCCTGGATTGATTATGCGACGGTACCGCGCGCGTCAATGTGATTGTCACCGAGAAGAGAACGAGAGGATGACTACATCGCATTCGGTCACCTAGCATATTCGGTCGACTCGCTCCTCCTACGCGCATAATTAAACGCGAGCCTGTTTCGCTCAATCGGTCGGTTACACCCTCGCGGACGTTTTCAACCGGTTCAGTAACCGTCTTCGCGACCAGCTTGATGCTTTCGAGAAGGAAACGCGAATTACCGGCGACGGTCGTCGCGTAGCTTTAATGATTCGGTTCCCATTGCCCCTCGGTCCGTCGCTCCTCAAACCCCTTCGCCTGTCGATCGACAGACAGACATTCCCTCCTCCGAGAGTTCTCTGTTAATTACAGTACGGGGACTAAATCAAAATTTGTTTCTTCCTTTCATAATTTTAATGAGTTGGCGATACTGCACCTACCGATACTCTTGAGTCCCATTTATCTCTCTAGCGTTCTACTGTACGACACTTTTGTCGTACATGCTTAAAATCCACAATCTAATTATTATTAATTACAAGCAAAACGGTGTTTAGGGGGTTTTGGGATCGTAGAATCCAATTGTGATATTAATTATTTCCTAGAATGAGAAGTCGTCTATATAAAACCTCCCTTATAGAAGATGACACCTTCGGGAAGGTGTTTCGATCGAAATGAATTACTTTCGAATTATCGGACAGGTAATTGCGGACGACTCGAGTGAAATATTGCCGTCGCTCCGTTTTATCGGGCGGAATTCAGTAGTTGTACGCGCGACAGCTCGATTATTACGGCAAGCGAGGCGAGAGTCCATTTGCCACCCTCTTCCACCCTTCCACGGCGCAGCCACGCTGGTTTCTCAACGTTCTTCTGCGGTTCCATTTTTCGATTATAATAATCGCGTTCGCGTCATTTTTATTAGTCTATTAAAATTGAGCGAATTCGTTGCATCATCTAAACAGGGACCGCGGGTTTCGAAGCGATCGGAGGCATTTTGCCGGCCACTAATTCCAAGAGACAAGAGAGTCTTCGGAAGAGACGCCCTGGACTGGGCCGGTCGCTTTCCAATTGATCATGGAATCGGCATTCGAGCACGGAATGAACGCGGCGCGGCTAAACGCACGCTGTGCGTGCACTGGAATGGCAACCCTAACTGGGTTAACGACAGGTCACGGAAGCCTCGAACGTTTTCGCTGGCCGCGATGGGAACAGGCTAACGCATTTCCCGTTCTCGCTCGCACCGTGAAAATCGCGCATGCTCTTCCCCGCTGAGTTCGATCCAGATCTCCGATAAAACGAAACCTCTAACGAGGTCTGTGTTCTCTGTGTGACGCGTTTCGTGCTTCGACGCGATGCGATCACGATCAGGATCGCAATAGAATCAGGGAAAATTCCGCTAATCGGTCCGGTGCGATTAGGGCGCGAACCCCGGGACCGTAGAAATAGGTGATCGGTTAAGGGTCTCTGCACACCCATCCGGGACGGGCCGGACCGGGATTTAGCTAGTTAGTTTAGATAGTTTACTTTAAGGAGCTGTGGAGCCCCTGAAAACATTTTTTTTTCGTGCCATGCACAGAGAGAACTTTCAACGCGCGCTCGAAAATGCAAGAATTATGGCCCTTCGGTCGCGTGAGGAAAGAATCGGAACCACACCGGATCAGAAATCCCGGAGAGCCCTCCCTATACCAAAGGTATGTAAAAAAAAACTCTCCGGGACCCGTCCCGGATGGGTGTGCAGAGACCCTAAATGATTCCGAGCTATAGATATCCGATATAGCAGCTAATTAAAAAAGTGAGAAGGAAGTATCGAGAGCGAGGTTCTTACCGCCTCCTGACCACCGGAAGCGTGTCGATGTCACGCGTGCAAATTGTTCGCTATCGTGATTCGCGGCGGCATCTCTTTTCCATCGGGAACTCTATAAATAGTTACGTGCGAACGTCGCCTTTTAAGCCGGCAGGATTCATTAACTGGTTAGCCGGTCCGCGTTACCGCCAACGGAAGTCGTGATCGTGATCACGATCCACTGCGCCGCACCGGTCACAAACACAGGAGCGAACCGAGTGGTCCGAGTGGTCCGAGTAATCCGAGAGACTTCCGTTCGGGTCATTTTCAATTTCTATCCGCTTCTACTGTTAACAAATAGTAACATCCCTTATTAATCGATCGAATCGAGGGACTAGGTACCCTTTAACTTTTGGATAGTGGCGACCGGGCCCGTTTTTGACTCAGCAATATAAATTCTAACGCGTCTACAGCAAGTACCTTCAGAGATAGGTTTCAAAAGGTAGATAACACTAAACCTACCAAGCATTAAAAGTATGTATCTGGTAAACGTTATTGCGTTTGCTGTGCCAACAGGTAAAAAAAGAAAAAATGCTTGTTGGCACAGCAAACGCAATAACGTCTCTGTGAAAATGATCCACATTAGGTTCGAAACGTTGAGAATAATAATTAATTAATTGCAAATTTGCTGTTTCTAATATGATCGAACCTGACGCCGAAATCATAAAGTTTAATATATGTTATTCAGATTGTTCGGAGTTTGCAATATAATAGATGTTTGGACAAGGAAATTTATTCCATTATTCTCCATAAATGAATTTTAATCATTTCAATAAGCATGGTAGGTTCAGCGTTAAATCTGTAAATGGTCCCGAGCATCGTCGATTGCGCGTCAAAACGTTCATTTTTAAATGCGGACGCGTAATTGTCTTTTTTTTTTATCACAGTACGGTATCTGGATGTCCTCCGTGCAACTAGTCACTTACGTCATCGAGAACAAGAACAGGTTGTCGATTACGTCAACGTTCGCGCGACGAACACCTTGAAATCTATCCGAGCGCGCCACCGTTTGATACGGGTGCAATTAAACGCGACCGTTCCTCCGGGACGTCGTTACGAGCGCAAGGAACCAGAGCATTCCTGCTTGCAGGATCGAGCCCGAAGCGAACGTCTCCGTTGCGATATCAAGGTCCGTCCAGAGTGCAGAGTTCAGAGGAATAGTCTCGATACTTTTGTTCGCGTTTAGCAAGCTGATCTAATCCGCAACGCTGACGCTACAGATAATAATTTGCAAATCAAATTCGCCCACGATACCAACGAGGATCCGGCTAAACTTATTCAACCAGCAAATAGACCGCGGACTTTACGTTGCAAGAAACGGAAGCCAGACAAAAGTTTCTTTCTTCCGTTGATAATTTCGTTAAATGCCTAAAATCCACAGTCTACCGACTACCAATAAAAAGTTTGGAACGAGGGGTTGGTACGACGCGCGCGAACGTCGCCTGCACGCAACAGAGGACAGACCCTTCGGTGTGAGAAACGCGTGTGTCCTCCCGCTCACGCATCACCCTAACACGACACTACTTACAACCTCGAGAATTGGGTTAATGAAATCGTGGAAGAGGAAGGCCCACTGTTGCACGCTTCGCCTCCACGCATGCTGTCGACCCTAGACACATTTTTATAGTCTCGAATTGCTACCGACTGCTATATCCTCGCCGAAAATTCAACCCGCTGTTGCGCGACTGTGACTCTGGTTATTATCTTGTAGAAAAGTACACTGTCCTGCATGGTCGTTTCTCGTTAACAAGTTGGAGGAACGCTAACGCTAAGTGTTCCATAAATTTCCAAGACAAGGTGGGAGGAGGAGCAGCAGCAGCGGAAATTCTAATGATTTCATGTTTCCAGTCGCCTCGTCGAGTCGCGAGGAAGAGAAAACTCGACAACGTCGGGATATGGCATAAACGCTTGAAGTTTCCTTTTGGCGAGTAACAGAAACGGAGAGAGAAAATCAGATGAGAGAGAAAATGTTCTCGTGGTAATCGGGAGTAAGTTGAAGCACGAGAGACGCGGAGAAAAATTTTAATTGTAATCTACAAGTTTAGAAAGGAGCTTCGCGACGTCGAGTCTCGAGAGCTGGATCAGACGAGCCGTTGGAATGGAATCACAGCCACCCTAGAACTCGATCCCTCGTCCGCTGCTGCCCAACCATGGTCAAACCGTTCAACCGTCCAACTGTCTGGAACAGCAGTCGCGACAGTAACTCCCAGAAGCCGGACGTTCCCGACGATCGGCATTTGTCATTTCAAACACGTGTATTTAAACAGGAGCAACTTAAACAATTACCGGCAGGAATTGGTCACGCGAACGATCAGAAATTTCCCAGAGCAAACCCTTCGATTCTTATACAATTCGCTACCGCTTCTGTTCGGGGGATGGACATGGCATATGGTTTGCAACCCTAGCTGCGGGTTAGGGACTACTTTCACCCTCTAAACGCGCACGATGCGATGGTCGCTGGAAAAAATACGCGTTACGGTAATTCGCACATTTGTTCGTGTAATTGTTATCGTAGTACAACGAATGGAGTCGTGGCGAAGCGAGTCGATAGCGGTAAATAAATCAAGGTTGTATCCGCCCGTCGAATAAAATTTTAGGAGAGAGATGCGAAAGAACTTTGTGAATAAATATTCGAGCGACTCGGAGATGATCGCTTGTGTTAGCTTATCCTTGGGAAAATGTTAAAAATTTTGACCGCTCCATTCGCGGAGCGCCGTGTTCGAATCTATACAGGGCGATGACGTTAGGCTCGGGTCGGGTCGATTTTTCTTTTGAATTCGCGCGAGACGATGCGTCGATGCGACAACGTGACGACGCCACGCGACGCGACGCAACACGATGCGAAAGGAGAGTCGTAGACGAGACAGATTTCGCGATCGATTCGAATTACTCATTCAAGCGGTCTCACGGCTCGACGCCTAATTCAACCCCATCTCCGGGAACCCCCGACCAGGGGTTTCGTCACGGTTTTTTCTACCCCTCGGCAGGCTGCACCGCTGCACCGCTGCACCCCTGTCCCCAATGCAAGAAGCTGCGAGAGCAAGCTCTCGAGAGCACATTATGCAGGTATGGCGGTTGGTAGTTGCGCTGCCTTCGCCACCCTACATACGATGATTACACGTTCGATGTACATGGTTTTCGACACAGCTGCCGCGTGCCTGTATTTCCCGATCGATCATACATTAATTCGATCCTACGCTAAACTACTTTCGAAAATGTTTTGACTCCTCGTAGAATCAACTTTGATCTTCCAAAACAGTTGCTTCGTTTCGAATGCAAACTCGCGTTACCCAGTCGCCGCTGTCGCTTCTTCCGACGAGAACCACTCCACGAATGGTGTATAGTGTACACTGTACAGTGAACAGTTATACATGAAAACGGTATATCCGTAGTTGGCCGAACTTCGGGAGTCCATTACGAAACCACTCATTCTCTTCTTCCAACATTATATATATTTTTATTATATATATATATATATATATATATATATATATATATACATCGATACATGCTTGTAAACGGGCTTTGAAGGAATGTTGCACTCTGTCCGCGACCTTGAATGACCTTGAGTAATTATAGTCACTGAATTCGTAATGAAAGGGACTCTCATTGTAGGGTGAGGCAGTAATTATTGCCACCTCAAATATCTTTGTTGTCTTTAAAGATACGTCAAATGTCTGAAGGACAAAGTTGAATGGTTCAGTGGGACTCACACGATACCAAAAAAATATTTGTTTTTATGTCATTTTTTTTGGAGATATCAAGGTCACCTTGACTTTTTTAAATGGAACCACCCTTTTTTAAACACCTACAATGATAGTCCCTTTCATTACAAATTCAGTGACTATAATTACTCAAGGTCATTCAAGGTCACGGACAGAGTGCAACATTCCTTCAAAGCCCGTTTACAGGCATGTATCGATGTTAAATCTTATACGTTATCTCTGTCCGCAACCTTGAATGACCTTGTGTAATTATAGTCACTGAATTCGTAATGAAAGGGACTATCATTGTAGGTATTTAAAAAAGGGTGGTTCCATTTAAAAAAGTCAAGGTGACCTTGATATCTCTAAAAAAAAATGACATAAAAACAAAATTTTGTTTTTGCATCGTGTCAGCCCCATTGTACCATTCAACTTTGTCCTTACCATATTTTACGTGTATATATATATATATATATATATATATATATATATATATATATATATGTATATATATTTGAGGTACAAACGTTAGGTGACTCACCCTGTATATATTGTATAATGGATACATTATACATATATACGCTATATGCGACTAAGCACGACCTTTCGACTGATTTTACGGGGTTTCTGAATATAGCCGACTCGCTGAAACACTTCGGGAGTCTTTATTATGATCTATAAATAAGAGACCGCGAGGGAATCGACCAAAAACTTGAAATCGACCCCATGCCGCCGCCGGATTCTAGACTAGCTGTGGGCAACATTCGGATCAGGTTCATGAGAATTTAACGAATTGCCTACACGAGAGTTGAGAGGAAGATCTGCGAGCCAAGAGAAGATTGAGAAAACTTGAAACCATGATCTAGAGTTCTAGAAGAACGAGATGCTACAGCTAGCAGGTTGCCGGCGTCTGCGCGGTATCGATATCGCTAGGATCAGCTAGGATCAACTTGTACGTTGTTTATTTTCAGCGTGGGCAAAAGGAACAGGACACTCGATGTGTATTCACCGCGTGCCGGATAACGGAACCTCGCGAGCGTACGAGCGAGCGAGCAGGCGAGAAAACAGGACACGCGTCTCTGGTCTGCGTGCACGCGTTGCTCGAGAACGGCCGCGAATGTGCGAGCGAGAGGAAATAGTCGACGAAGACATTTTTCGAACGGAGATTACGGTGTTTCTCCTTGCATCTCATGGTAAAAGTGAAATCGCGTTTGCTACGAGTACAGTAACGCCTCGATACTTGATATATGTACAATACATACAGGGTCAGTCGCTTAACTGTACCACCCATAAATGGTACTAAACCCACCACACATAAATGTTGTTTGATATTAACCGATACATACAATGTAATAACTAGGTTTTTTTTATATTTCACTTTTCTATTACTTGTAATATTTAAATGTGCAATTTGAAACCAAGATATTCTTTGATTAATCATTGGTGAAACCAGGATGACAAAACCTTTTTTTTCTTTTCAAAGTTTCATTCATGGGATTAGTTTTGTCCCACCGATGTACATGTGTATCTATTTAATCCCGAACGACGTTTACTTATGCTTCTCGGCGATCGATGTTCTTAACCCTTCAGCGGGGTTACCCCGTTCTAGCGGGGATAAAATTTTCACAAATATGAAGTACATCTTCTTCGCATATATCGAGGCATTACCGTGTACCTACTTGCTACAATGAATTTTGCCCGCGCCATGTTTCCCGGCAGAGTTAACGGTAGTCGATACGGTCTCGAGTCGGTCTATCTGGGAAATTGCATCGGAACGATTCGATATCTGCTTTTAAAGGAAATCGGATCCTGGTCGCGAACCCTACCAGCCAATTAATCGCTCGTCGCCAACGAAATTACCGATATTACCGATATTACCGATATTCCCGATATTCCCATCGATATCTGCGACGAAGAACTTCGACACCCGTGGTCTTTTCCTGATCTTCTTTTGCTGTCGATTTTTGGGGCTAATCCGCTCTCTCACGCGGCCCTTGGTTTACCTGCTTTCAGTTTGAATGCTATTAATACGGCACGTAGACCGTCCTACGCGTTTCTTCCGTATTATTCATGATCGTGTACGATATTGTCGATACTTACTGCAAGCTTTTCGAACTAACACTCTCGAGAACATCTCCGTAAATCAAATTTTAAAAATCGATATCGATTGACGCTGCGGCGCCTGTTTTGGTGTACCGCTTTCTGCTGTACTTATATCATCGTACCGCCCGGACCACTGAAAATACCTGTTTTGTGTTGTTCTAGTCCTCCCTTCGTTGTTAAAATGACCTAGTTGTTTTTCTTTTCTTCTTCCTCAATTCTTTTTGAAGAAATTTAAACACTAATTACACTTTATAAGCGGTGATAAGCGTACCGTGCGTTTTATATGTTTTTTTCTGTGTAAGTAGTAGAAAAGCTTCAATTGTATACATATAATAAATATGTACATGAATTTGATAATGTACCTTCTTTCAGGACACACAAGAGTTCCAACAGCTTCCGTTTCCAAAATATAAATTTCATTTGTTACTGCATAATAAATGTAACTAGAATCGGTAGCTAATGTATCCCCCTCTATTAAACAGAAAGAGAAAGGTGTAGAGAAAAGTGTATAACCATCTTAGAAGATTCGCGCCTATCGCGCAATGTTTTCGTTGTGTACCGGCTCCCGAAGCAGAGAACAATCTCGTCGCAACCTGTGTTCACCGAAGTTAATTTCCCTTCGTCGATTTTTTCCACCGCTTCTACAGGCGGCAAGCTGTACACGATGATCCTTCTCACATTTCTGTAAGACGGGCTTTACGACTGGAACCGTATGGCACCTACCTAGATTCCGATCGATGCAAAATCGCAAAGGTTAAACGCGATTATGGATCGAAGAACACGCCCCCCGGTTGTTATTATAGTCGATCTTGATTCCCGAGCTACATATGTGCACAACTTCGTCTCTACCGGCAACTGTTTCGTAGTCTGTTAAAGAAACAGCAGTTATTCGAAACCACATGCATTCGCTGGAACCTAGTTTCGTAAGAACGTTGGGGCTTCCTAAATTACGGTTAATTCCGATCAGGCACTAAAACTATCGACGAGAACGACAATTGATTCATAATCTATCGCGACTTGCGATAATCGTAAGATGATTATAGTTCGATATATATCGCTCGACGGAAATATCGACCGCGGAATTATCTTTATAAAAAGATTCCACCCGGTTCCTATGAACGCGCATCTCCCTTTCAACTTATGAGAGGAAAACGTTTTCTACACCCGTCGACTGATTTATGAACGCGGCGAAAGATGACCCCGTCACTGAAAAAATATACTCGTTTGAATTTAGCCAACGCGAACATGCGTTGTCGCGCGCGCGACGTTGTTTCGTTTTCATTTCTTAGCTTGCAATTTTCCAGAAGTTTTACCGGTCCAATCGGTGGAATAATTCTCGTTCGCGTGTTCCAATTTTACAACCCAATTTTTACGAACAACTGTTACGCAGTTCATAATGTGGTGTTACCTGTTACCATCGTAGAAATTACGATCGATGGTGAACAATCGACCTTTGCCCTCCCGCGAAAGCGACGCAAGATGCGTTCGAAAGAAAGAGACGATTATAAACACCGCGGGTCGCGTCTCGGACAAGTTAACGCGCACCGTTTTATGTATAACCTAATCGAGACGGTTCGTGAGATTCTCCGATATACATTTATGTGGACGGAACATCGGCTGACTAAATTGGATGAATTCAATTCAATTCGATTCGATTCGATTTGATGCAATGGACAACGATCGTTGGTGAAAAAATGACGGGATTAATCGATAAACGATTGCTATAGAATCGTCCGGATCCGCGTGCGAATGCAACCGAGCTACAGGATAAATCATGTACGTCATCGGTGCTTCTGTCAATTGAATACCAGACTCGGTCGCGAAATTAATTAAAAGAGCAGCGTAGAGAATGCTGTCGAGTCTTCCCTGCAACTCGTTCGCGGTACAGATAGCACGCCACCGAAGGATGTTGTCCGTTAAAAACAATTAACTATGATTTCAAGCTAAAAACGAGGTCACGTAGATCTCGAGTGTCGCGAGAGAATCGACGACAGGTCGCATGCACCGAGATACGTTTCGATCCTTTTGCGTGTCGATAAGGTTTTGCTATCCGGACCAACGGTGGCCACGGTGCAGACGGTGTCGGGGAGAAGGTAGATGCATGCACCGCTTACCCCTAAGAGACCAGGTTCGTTGCACTTTTTCTTCGGTTGTTGTTCGGTAACGAGTACGAGGCGAACGGGATCAGAAAGTGGCGCGAAATCATCACCTCCCAAACAACAGTTCCAGCACGAAGTCTGGCGAACGACTGTTGCTTGCGTCCCGGTCCCGGTACGTTCACTCGTCCCGTCGACCCCTGCCTGCACGCCGGCTCGCGCTTCTCCGCGCGTAAACGTCAATGCGAGCTGCTCTCTACCATCTACCCACTACCCACTACCCACCTTCGCAACTTGCAATACCTTTCCTACCCCCTTTCGTACCTGCCCATGCAAATCTACCTGAGAGACGGAAGACGATGATTCTGTATCGTTCACAGCGGTCCCTACCAATCCCCCGGATCAACCGATCAACCTATCAACCGCCGAGCGGTACGTACTATCTTACGCCAAATCGAAGGAACTGGTTAATTTGTAAACGAAACGAATTAATGTTTGTATTAATTTTGTTTGTAATAAATACGATTCAAACTACCGTAATGATTTTTATACTTTTAAAACTCTTTATTATGAATTCTTCGTTTTATTTTACGTTGTTATATTTCACAAGCAGAAATCATTGTAAAAATATGCGTAATTTTCTTTATAATGGTATACGGAGATTCCAGTCTACCAGGTCCCTTAGTAATTACGAGAAACATGTGACTCGGGTTTTTTATCAGAAATTAATCAATTATTTAGGCAAAATTCGCCGCGTTCAGTATCGTTGAAAAAAAGCATAATTGAGAAGACATTTAGAAATGCAACGAGATCCATTAGCATATAAAGATTTGCGAGGTTGCCCATTGTCGTCGTTCACGAGTGCAACAGGCTTCTTTTGTCATCGGTGCATTGTGGAAGATAAGGATTTGCTCGAAAGGCTATAAAATACTCTTACATACATTTTTTATGACTAAAGTTTCGTACAGAACACAAATCCTAATAAAACAATTTAGCCTTTTATTTATCAAATACTATCTTGTTAATCTTATCGATCAAGAATATCATTTTCCATAAGAAAGTTTTAATTTTATCTTTTTATAATAGAATATGTATCCCCGTTTGTCCTACGCAATGTCCTCTTTTAGTCGTTCGATCAATACTTATCGTTTCGCCGGAAGCAATCAGTGCGATCGACACGCGGTAACCATATCAACTGTTCATTAACGGAGACGAAATTGCAAAGATATTTTTGCGTTCGCGCCTAATTTTGCACGATGCACTGCACTTCCTGTGTTTCACGTTCTCCTTCCACTTCCGCTTAGCTAACCCCATTCGATGGAACGATGGAAGCGCTATGAAAGCACGATACGACGCTGATCAAACATTTTCGACCAATGGCGTTTCCGTGCAAGGCAGCCTAAGATCGACGCGCTACCGATAGTCGTTATAATATTTCGGATAGTTCGTGTCCTGTATTTACGCCATTATGGACTCGTTAGCAAATTACGCTAGTGACGGAGACAATAGCAACAATTCGGACGATTCAAAGGTGAGTATACACCTGTAAATTGTGCCCCGAGACAGCCGATAGCATCTTTGCCTCGGCATCCATGACACATCAGGAATTTTTTAGTATACACACACTCTCAACATGTCTTCTAGGATAGGCCCTCCATTTGTTGGGAAACATTTCGACATCTTTTCATCGAATCGAATGTTTTCGATTAGTTTCCCGCTATTATGAAATATTAATTGATTGATTCGTGATCGTGTAACCACCACTTGGTTACTACGCCTGTGTCTTATTTATTACATGTAACCAATTTAATTGCAGCAATGCAATTAATTACATGCAATAGATCGTTGAAATATAATTCTTGTAGTTAGCAAACTGTACGGGCGCGATACGTTTGTATAAAACTATGCAAAGTATATATTAATTTAGTATTAAGCTGGTGCTAGTGGTAAGAACAAATCGATAATTTGTCAGAAATTTGTGGCTTCAAAAATTATTAATCGTTTCACGATGAATGTTGTTTTTCAAAGATGCCGTACGAAACGCACAACGAAGCTAGCAAGAGAGCCAGTGATGCTAATTACGACCCGGTACAAATGGACATGAGTGAGGTACAGTGAAATCGAATGTTTGCAAACACTTTTCCATAGTATTAAGTACAAAACATTACAACAACTACTAGGAGCTTGATGACTTTTCTGGGGCTGTATAAACATCTAGGGTTGTATACCTGTTACATGAAAGATCTAGTAAATACTTGGTTTTTAGAGGTCGTGTCAAAAACATCAGAGTAAAACATAGTCCTACCGCAGCATTTCCATTGCAATTTCTTTATATTAAATATACGCGAAGAACTAAAGAAAGGGATTTTTCTATTAAAATGGCATTTTTTAATTACTTTGTGTACCCTATATACATTTCTATCAGTTATCTTTTGCATTTGCGTAATGAATTTTAATTAAAATATTGTCTTGTTTGTACTGGAATGTATTAGTATTCGTACAACGCTTGGTCCTTCCAATTTATAAATATTTGAAACACGACTTTAAAGCCTGTATAATTGGCTGGTTGACAATGCGGATAGACATTGAAATATTAAGAATTTAAATAATAAGTAAACGGGACTAGTACCATTTCGTGAGAAAATATTAACACGTAGCTCTGTTGGTAATACATGATACAATATCTACGCACCTCGGCAAGGTCTATGCTGTGTGAGGGTCTTTCAAGACTACCCCAAGTCCTATTCAGCAGAGAGAGGTGAGTAGAGGAAGCTGGAAGAAGGTAACACTAACAAAAAATCAACCATCAAAGAAACCACATGTACAAAACACATTTGGGTAATAACTAACTGCTAAAGCAGATAAACACGAAGGGCCCTCGTATCCCTATTTATCTTTTATAATGAAATTGTAGAAGATAAATGATTCGTATATCGAATAGAACTTTTGTATCAAGTACAACCAAGGCTATAAGATAACAACTTATTATTGTAAAAATTCTTAGTGTTAAGCGTGTTAAACAGTAGGATTTGTTCGTTCGAATATGTTTGCAAAGTTCAATATTTTTTTAGACCGCAATTTTGTGATGGATGTTACGAAGGAGTTGCATACGTACATATTGCAACTAACAAATACAAAGTGACGGTGCTTTGAACATTGAACTTTGCTAAAATTGAGGGTACTGAAAGACATAATTTATAATATATAGAGTTCTTGCAATATAAATCAAGATCTATGTATCATTTACTATGATATGTGAAAAGTGTATAGTAACGTGGGTCGTTTTTATTTCTATAGGAAAGTAACAACAACAATTCGTCCAGAGAATCCAGTAGCGAACGCGCGAATAGTCCAGTGACGCAGTCCAAGACAGACTCATCCCGTACATTACCTTCCCCCTCAGACCAGAGGTGAGCTGGTTTGTCTATAAGCATATTCGTCTAAAAAAAAAACAAAAAAAACAATAATTTGCTCCTTTGATGCTGCTTCTATACGTATATATTTCTAAGAGAAACTTATTTACCACATAAATACATACAGAATAATAATACGAATCTGTGTGGTATACCCTGCAGAACGTAATCGTTTTACAGGCGATCTGATCATGAAAATCATTCAGCAAGTTCGAAAGACGAGCACAAACGAGGAGATCGGTCCGACCGCAATAGACACATGAGCGATAAAGGACGTCGATCATCCTACGACGATAGACGGCAACGAGAAAATAGTCACAGGGATAGTAGGGACGCAAAGAGGAACCGAGACGAGGAGAGAAAGTTTCGTGACGATGACAAGAAGAAGGAGAAGAGTTCATTGGGTTCTAATAGGGACGAGAAGACGGACGACAAAGAACGAGAAAAGAACGACAAAGATCATCACTACCGTGACGATAGAAGGGACCGGAATCGTGACAGAAATGAGAGAGATAGGCGCAGGGACAGGGACAGGGATCGAGATCGCAGGCATTCTAGGGACGACAGGTCGAAGGACAGACACCGGGATGACAGATCCAGTTACCACAAAGAGAAGGATCGTACACGATCAAGGTCAAGATCCAGGGACCGTGCACCACCACCTTTCCGCACGATGAGCTACAGAGAGGAAAAAAGCAGGAACAAATTAGCTCAACTAGAGAAATTAGGAATCGAATTGAAAGCACCGGAAGGAGGAGATACTCCCATGCCTGGTGTTCAAAACGAACAGAATTACTATAATCCTCTGGCAACGGCAACGCAGGGGAAATACGCTGAACAGATACAGAAGAGGAAGCTTTTGTGGGCAAATAAGGTAAGATCTGTTTGATCCTCGATTTTTCTTCATCTCCGTTTTCCGTTTTTTGAACGAATAGGTCTTATCTTTTTCTGCGATTTGTGTTCACAGTCGAAGCAAGACGAAGGCAAAACGTCCACAGCAGCTTCAACTGCAAACACATGGGTGGGTACAACGTTCACTCACGATCAGGATGGAAAAGTGACCGCAAAATTCAAGCGGCTAATGGGCATTAAAGATGATCTACCAACCGCTACGACGGCAGGCGCCAAGCCAGACATTTTGAAGAAACAAGAGGAAATGTTTAACAATATGGAGCAACAGTATGAAGTAGCGCGCGCGACCACTCACACCCAACGCGGTGTTGGATTAGGCTACGCCACTGGTGGCTATCAATTTCCACGATAAGTACAATGAAAACGTTTCGCATATGTGGTCACTATTAACAATGCCGATCGCAGGCGCAAGCTATAAATTTTATCGTTAGTCTTGCAATTTTCCCAAGATAATTGCAACGACCAGAGTATTGATTTCAGAAAACGTGTTATAAATAGTGACTATATAGAGATGATTGCTAGACTTATGAAATAAGGGTCCGAAAGATCTTGTTAGAGTTATATGTAATTATATTGTATACATTGAAAATAAATTTGTTAAGACTCTGAAGAGAATTCGGTGCTCTCGACCATAATTATCCCTAAGTATTAGGTCGGTGCAAAAATAATTGCTGTGTTCTTGAATTTTAGAGCTGTACTTATTAATAGTCTATAAGTTTGCTTATTAATAGTCTCCTAACCAAATGCATCCTGATCTGAATTCATGTAATCAAATCGCATGAATTTGTTTTTTCTTCATTTTCAATAAGATACAATATCGCTTCAGCAAAATTGCTGAAATTTAAACTGATGAAAATCGCAATTACTTTCGCATCAACCTAACAGTTTCTGGTCATGGAGAAGCGAAGGAAACAATGTACATCTGTTCATACTATGAATGCACTTTTCCAGCTTTATTGATATAGTAATTTAACTCTCTGACCAAACTGCTGGAAAACACGATGCAAGAACTTGTCAGTATGTCATAATTACCGATATCGAGTCGGAGAGGTTAATTGTATGTCTACGCTGTCTGTACAAATACACACAATATACATTGACAGAGATGACTTTTCTTTCTCTCTTCTTTGAAATAAATATCGAGGAAATCTTGTGTATGTTCTTTCATTTATCCTTGGACGTTTCTCATGTAAAAAGTATGATTTGTTTACCAAGCGTACCATCGAAACAATTCGAGAGAAGAAAAAGGCGGGCTTACGGGAAACACCTGCGCCTTGCTGTACTCGTAGTCATAGCAACAACAATTTTGATTGGCCGGGAAATGCCCGACTTGTTACGACATCGTCCGAACGCTGAATTTGAAACGTGTTTACCAATATGGCGTACCGACGTTTGAATTTGATAGTTACGCGAAGCCTCGTTATAAAGTTCGTACAACGCCTGTGAGATTTTGACCAGTCACGGAATATATTTGAGCTTCCCAGGTTAAAATAGGACATTGATCGGCCTTGAATTCTACGATCATACCTTTGCCATGGAGAACTTCGTAAAGATCGAGAAAATCGGTGAAGGTGATTTGACGATGCTTTCTCTACAGGTCATGGTTTCCCAATTAATCTTTTTCTTGTTACCGAATTTTATAAAATCGTTATACTCATAGTTACTGATCGCTATTCTGTCAAAATATAATAGATTATTGTTAACATATTGAACGCCGGTGAATTTTCGGATGTCGTAGACCACGTTGCTTGTTTACGTTGTACATTTTGTTATATATTTTTCTACATTTACTATGTATATGCATTCTAACAAAAAGCAAACATGCGTCAAAATCAAAAGAATATGTGTAGTCCCTTTGCAGAATATTAGGCATGAAATAGTCTTATTTGTCATGAAACAATATGTGAAGTGGTACAGCGAAGGATTTTTACAGGAACTTACGGAGTAGTTTATAAGGGGAAACACAAGAAAACAGGAGCAATTGTTGCTATGAAGAAAATTCGTTTGGAAAGCGATGACGAAGGAATACCATCAACGGCAATTCGAGAAATTTCGTTGCTTAAAGAATTACCACATTCCAATATTGTGAGATTAATGGATGTGCTAATGGAAGAGACGAGGTTGTATCTTATTTTCGAATATCTCACTATGGATTTGAAAAAGTATATGGAGAGTTTAGGTAGTGGAAAATTGTTGGAGCCCAAAATGGTTAAATCTTATCTATATCAGGTTAGAGAGTATAACAGTACACATATTTGGAGCCTTGATCAAGAGCGTATCGAGTCTACTTTTTTTTTGAAGAATAATATTTTATGAGTTTTCTGTATCAATATTTTTACTTTTTACAATATTATAAATTATTTTTTTTCAAATCATTTACTTTTTAGTGTAATGGCATAAAAATGATACTAAGTTCAATTCACTTTTTATTTTCTTGGGGCCCAGATATTGAATAAAATGCAAAGATATCTGAATGTATGTGAAAATGCGTATTCTTATTATATTTTATTTTAGATCACACGCGCCATATTGTTCTGCCATAAACGTAGAATATTACACCGTGATTTGAAGCCTCAGAATTTATTGATCGACAAAGCAGGAGTTATTAAAGTAGCAGATTTTGGTCTTGGGAGAGCATTTGGCATTCCGGTTAGAGTGTACACGCACGAGGTGGTAACTTTATGGTACAGAGCACCAGAAATACTTCTTGGTTCTAGCAGATATTCGTGTGCTATCGATATGTGGAGCATAGGCTGCATATTTTCTGAAATGGCAACAAAGAAGCCGCTATTCCAAGGAGATAGCGAAATCGATCAGCTGTTCAGAATATTTCGGTATAATATATTTATAATTTATTCTTGCAATATATTCTAGTAATTAATAATAATGATTAAATAATAATTATGTTTTAGCATACTAATGACACCTACGGAAGAAATATGGCCTGGTGTGACTCAGTTATCGGATTATAAGGCTACATTTCCAAATTGGATAACTAATAATCTGAAATCACAAGTGAAAGAACTAGATAACGATGGGCTTGATCTCTTGCAAGCTATGCTTATTTATGATCCGGTACATAGAATATCTGCACGAGCTGCTCTGAAACATCCTTATTTCGATGATTTAGATTTAAACAAATTGCCAGCGGTAGAAAGTTAGAAAAACTTTGCATAAATGTTGAGTACATATTGCTCAGATTCTGTGACATTTTACTCGTGTGGCTATATAGGGAATATGTCTCAGGGTATCTCGACAAGCTAATTTATTCCGACGTAAGGACGTCTCCAAGTTCCAGTTTAATGACTATGCTCATCAGATTCCAGGGAAATTTATAAAAGAAACTATTAGTTTGTATTGCTTGCAATCTCATTTCAGCGATCTTAACATTTTCATGTAGAACAACAACTGTCATGATAAGGAATTGAGCAACAAGTGTACTATAACAGTTTGATGCAACAGAGAACAATAATTTTCGCACAAATTGTTTAATATGACTATATGACAATATTTTGTATTTATTAGCACTCACTATAATATCTTATTTACACTTGTCGTTTATAGATTTAAGTTAACATTCTATCTAGTATGTTTAAATGCCGTTATATAATATAACAAACGGCTGAATTACATTTTTCATATTCGTAGTACGTAAAGCATTCTGTTTTTGTATGAGACACATGGTATCGTTAATAATTTAATGAAAGACATTTTGTTACTGCCGTGTGTATATATATATATATATCTCTCTCTAAAAAACTTCACGTCTCGTTAACGTATCCCTTCTGTATTTTATAGTCTAATAAACAATGACAGTTTGAATATACTGGCAAAACATCGATCAATTTAATCATTAGCTTGGTAGTTCTTTTCAGGTCGATTAAATGTTTCTGTTAGAAGTAATGATCGACTGTAGGGAGCTAATTGCTAGACATATGAAAGTTAAGACTCTAAAGAGAACAACGTTCTCTTATCAAAACAAGGTGTACTGATGGGGATGACTTTTTTACGTTTTAGTTTTTAAATAAATGTATGTATAATAATTCTTGTAATATCTTCTTTAATGTTATTCTTTCATAATTCCTACACAGAAGTACAACCTTTTATCAGATGAATAACATACCAACTTTGAGTTAAAAAATACCGACTTAATAATTAAGTTACATTAATACTGGAAGGAAAATGAAACCTTTCGCGGTAATACCGGTTCCTAGAACTGGCAACTTGATTCGTTTAAGGAGGAAGATGACTCATGTCGAGCAGCGCTGTAGAAAAGTGAGCTGGAACCCGTCTCTTAACTTCCTTCCTGAATTCGTGGGGGAAATGCGTTCGAACGAATCCTGATAATTCATCAAGTTGTCCACAAGCTTTCATTTTATTTTTTTACGAGTTAAACATCATCAGGTAATTGACAAGTAGTACTATTGTATACTATATAACATGGTGTCCCGTATTAATATTACTTGGATTTTTAGTTATAGAAATGTTAGAGACCAAATTCGAGTATCCTCGTTTTTGTACAGATCGGTTAATTAATTCTTATAATGAGGAAGTTCCTCATGAAATATCGTGACTGCCGTATCCTTTAGTAGCCGATTGTCCGACTTCCTATTGTAACTATAAAGCCACAAGAAAATAATTTATACAAAAGGCAAACTGAAGAAATGAGTCAATTATTTCAGATTCCTTAAGAATAACGTGTTCGCTCAGCACTGTACCAGTCCATTCAAAGCGTCCGTGTTCCGCAATTGGATTAGAGTGGGGAACGTTTCATAAAATCCTCCTTCAGTCCGGTGTTTACAGTACCAGTTCAGAGTTCGACAACACCGCATCACCGTAAGTACTCTTTCTCCAGTTTGTTTTATAAAACTTTCCTTTAACAGAGCAGAACAGAACAATATGCCTCAATTAATTCATTTAACTAAATTCACAAGTTTTTTATATGGTCGAACAATTGTAATAAATATTGCTGATGGAACAACCGTAAGTATCATTTATATATTTACAAAACATTTCGTTACTAAAAGCATAGGAGCTTTTTTGTCGGCTTTCATTGAATTACACGAATAAGATATTCATTGTCCGGGATACGAAAAAATGATCTCATAAAAATCCCGTTAAAAGCAGCGACATTGGACCCCGGAATCCGATACCAGTTAGTCGGTTACATAAAGACACAAATGTCACATATTTATGTGAGTCCCGCAGCTTCCGCTATGTTAATTGCTGTCCCAGATAGCATAAGTATTGCATGGCACATTGTCCACGTACCGATCATAGTAAATCTGTACAAGTTGAGCGTTCTTTGAGAAAGAAGGAACCTTCGCAACGGAAGAACCGAGGTCACTAGAGTTTACATTATCATCTTTACTGCCGCGTTTTTTTATCTTTTCTCTTTGGTAAAAGGGCAATCAGACGCGCGTCTCGCTGGGAATACAAATTCTTTGTTCGTCATCGTGATGACCAGGGGTCGAAGTACTGTACAAGGTACGGAAGAAATGATGAAAGTGAATATTCGAATTGAATGGAGGCTGTGTCCTAAAGCAACTATTAATACCGTATAGTTGTAGCGTTTCGTAGATATAGACCGTGATATAGTTTGTTTTTGTAGCAGTTTCCGGGAATCCCTAACAGATAAAGCTTTTTATTTTGTAATCCCATTTTTATTTATCGCGTTCGCTTGCGGCGGAGGTCGTTTGAATCGCTTGAAAGTAATCGCTATGCAACGACGAATGCGATCTAATTTTTCAATAAATTTTGTAACGTGGTAACCGTACCGATAGGATTAGAAATCATTGCTAGCAGTAGGCTGAGCAACTTTCTGCGTTTATAACGTACAGAAATTTTCACGAAACTTTTCCGGTCTATTATTAAAGACGCTTATCTTTCGAACGAATTCAACTCTAATGCGTTTTATTTTCAGATGAAGACGTTATCTTGTTTCTTATTGGCGGTGGGATGCTTGGCTGTCGTCAGAGCCCACACATACCACATGGGCGATTGTCCGCTCGTCCAGCCATTGCAGGGCTTTCAAATGAGTAGAGTGAGTCGAACATTGAACATTGAAGTTTGAACCCGGAAACCAAAAATGAATGTTATGCGAATGAATTATTTGTAATTTTTAGTTCCTGGGCGTGTGGTACGTGATTCAGAAGACAGAGACGGCCAGCAAGTGCATAATTTACAACTATACACGGGGAGAAGAGCCGGGCGAGTACACTATTTCGCAACATTCGAACCACCCGATACTAGGTGAGACCAATAAATGATCTACAGGATTTGAAATTCGTTGCAACTTTGTCCGTGAAAGATCGTCAAGAATGACTGGCCATAATTATCGCGTAACGAACACGGTTTTCTTTGTTAGCCGCGGTCGAGGGTCGGCTGTGTATGTATATTACTGGAAGCCTCTCGGTTAATAAAAGAGCAGGTTGGGTGCCATCGGTGTTCATAAAAGCATGTCAATAGGATAACTACCTGGCAAGTGGGATGAATTATCCGTAATAAAATGTCACGATGTTTATGTGCGCAGGTCTTACGCCATTGAAGCACCAGTACCATTACACCGGCGATTTATCCGTTCCGGACCCAGCCGTTGCAGCTCGGATGCAAGTTCGTTTTCCACTGAGTAAGCGTTGTAATTGAGCTTTTATCGCTGATGCAAATTGCAGAACCACTTCTTGGAATCTCTTTCTCCCTCGAGAGAAACAAGAATTTTAGTCATACATACGGGTGTCCCACATAAATGGGAACACCTAAATATCTGTCGTATTTACAGTACTATCAGAAAACTTCAGAAGACAAAGAGACACTATTGCAGGAGGCAAATATAATGGTAAAGAAAAAAAATTTTTATGTCGTGTTTTTTTAATGAAATTTCAAGGTCACCGATGTTTTTTCAAATGGAATAGTATATTTTTTTACGATAGCATGATAGACAATAAAAAACTGAATTTAGTGGATACCGTCTTTTTGACCTTGAAATGACCTTGAGCAAGAAATAATCATGTTGGAGCGGATAAAAAATGTGGAAGTTTAAAACTTATGTGTTTCAGCAAAGATTACGCGTTGTTTACGGCGGGTTACGGCGGGTTCCATTTAAAAAAACATCGGTGACCTTGAAATTTCATTAAAAAACACGACATAAAAAATTCTTTTCTTTACCATTATATTTGTCCCCTGCAATAGTGTCACTTTGACCTCTGAAGTTTTCTGATAGGACTGTAAATACGGCAGATATTTAGGTGTTCCCATTTATGTGGGACACCCTGTATATAGAATCCTATGGATTTCTATAGGCTCATTTACGTAAATTACAATCGAAAGAAAATTTCTTTATTCTATCGCGTACTCTGTAGGTTGTACTACAATCTAAGCAGGATGGAAATTAACCCTTTGTAGAAAGTAAGAATTTTATTTTTTACCTCTGTACTTTTTGTAACATGTTACGCAAAATCCTCAAGTTTGTCCCTCGCCGTTACAGTGGCCGCGCTCCGGCCATTAGGATTCTAAAGGTGAACGAAATGAATTTTCTCTTAGGTGTAGCCGGAAGCGCATCCCACGTGGTGTTCGCCACCGACTATGAAAATTACGCGGGCATTTTCACGTGCCAGAAGTTAGCGTTCGCGAACCGACAGAGCGCGACCCTGCTCTCTAGACACAAAGAGCTGGATAAGAGTTACTTGGACAAACTGCGGTTCCAGTTAACCAACTTCGGAGTCGATCCGTTCGAGCTGAGCATTGTCTCGCAATCCGACTGCCCTAAAGGTAACAATACTCTGGACATCAACGTGGACCCTAACACCTTCACGGCGGAGAACTTGGGCAGTGTGGTTCGCAAAGCCGGTGAGAAACTGGGCGACGGCGTGCAGTGGGTGGCTAGCGCGGGAAGCAAGGTGTACCATAAGTTGGCCGGAAGCGAGGAGAAAAGCACAAGCAAACCGGAAGAAAACACCAGAGCCGCCATTACCCGGACCTACGAGACCAACGAAGTCGAATGGATACCTTAAACTTCAAGGCTCAACGGTATCTTTTAGTTTTACTCTGATCTCGACGGTTTGTACCGCGTTCCTATCTTTTGACCACAGCTTACGAGCATCGAAATCGCGACGACATCGACGAACAGATTAACACTTTGAGCGCCTCGTCTACCATAAATGGGCGACGGAATTGTTTGTACGTATTTGTAATTGAATTTTCACATTAATGTATCGAGCGTAGCAAATTCGGTTACAATCTGCAAAATGCTGGAAGGATTGCAGAGTATTCGAGTCATTTGATTTTTATTGCATACGATGAATCACTCTTGATTTTATAAACATTTTGAAACCGATCGGTAGGCACTCAACGCGTTAACGGTAGATGTAGAACGAGAACGAAAGACTACGAATAAATTGATATTTTTATATCGACGGCTACATCGTGATGGAACGGACCAGATATCAACAACGACGAATGTCGAACGTCGATATGAAATAAAATGTTCTGTAGCGTACTACCGTGCGTTATTTTTTCTTTACTCCTGCGATACAACGATTCCCGATCGGCAATCATATTTTCCTTGCTCAAAAGTTTTCCGAAAAACTTCTCTTCCTAATGTACCATCTAACTTTCATAGAAAAGTTGGCGTCGAACGACTGGGATATAGCATCTGTAAATTAAACAGGAAAACGGACGCGACGTTCAGGGTAGAAGTCGTTCGGCACATGTTGCGCGTCGCCCGAGTTGATCTAATCTATTTACAATCGGGAGTTGTACGTTCCACGGTTCTAAACATGCGAGAGATCACGTGATTCAGAATCTCCCCAATGCAACGCATCTCGATCGTGGGCTTATATATGTATGCCCCTGAATATTAGTATCCTGACGATACGTTCCAACGATCAGTCCGATAGCGACCGTTGCGACGAGACAAAGCGAGACGTCCGACGACATCCGTCCCCTGTGACGTTCCACGAACCCGTGTAAGGATATCCGTGCTCGCTTCCAGTAGGAATCGAAGGTGAGTCGAATAGTAAATTTATTAAGGTACACGACGTTGCTCTTTATCGTTTCCATACTAACGATACCTCGTCTCGGCTATTCATCCGCGAAACGTGAAAACAACGTTGAATTCCGGGCATGTGTATCTTTACGCGTACATTGGTAGCAATATATGTATTTCCCTGGAACGATCGCGCGCAAGAAGAATCGGCGAGCGTGCGTCTCCGAAAACGAACGAGCGCAGCCTCAGGAATATTGAATAGTAGAAACTTGTTCCGCGATGGGAAGAGAACCCGCATAGAGGAAAGTTCTCGCACAGTGTGGTCCGTCTACCTTTGTTCCTTTACTTTTTAATCAGCGACTGCTCCGAACTGTCCCGAACATTATGATAGCTTGTCCAATTTTTCAGACCATTTCCTGATAACTCCGATCGGCATCGATCCTTCCAACACCTTGTCCCGTGCATCGGAAGCAGCGTCGCCGGCCTGGTAGCGTTCGCAGGACAACATAGAGCAGAAGGTAGTTGTCTACTCGCGAATAGTTGTTGCGCACTGCAGCAACCCGAGTCGCGTTGCGGTTGTCGGGAGGGACGGGGGTTGGCGAGGGTGAGTGCGCAGAAGTCGTCGGGGTGCTAGCGAGGGTGTTGCCGAGGGTACCACCAGCCACCAGCTGGCGACCATCCGCTTCGCTCCTTCTCTCAGTGGGCTTCGCGTGTTTCCATCGACACGGGTGTCTTTTGCGCGGCGAACCTGCTGGCAGCTCGGTTCGCTTCCTAACCGATTCCAAATCGATCTAGGATCGCGGTTCGCGCGTCCTCTGCTCGTCCGACACTCCTCGCGAGCGCAGACAAGCGCGGACGAGCGCACAGTGTTCTTTGGTGCACCGTCGATGCGCGTACACGCCAGCGAGCTCCGACGAGTCTGTCTCAGGGTAATCTGATCGATTTTTAAACAACGCGTGACACCCCAGCGTTCTCTAACGAACGATTTTACCTGAAAATGGACGATCTCCGATCGTCTCGCCGTCAATTCGATAACACTGTCCAACAAATTTCAACTTTTTTTATGTTTCCTAATAACTGTTGTGTGGTTCTTATAGAGTTTTTTTTGTGCCGATTCCGAATCTGCCCTTACTTTTTCGTCTACGCGTACAGTTTTTGAGAAACATGACTTTGAAAAAAAAACTCATTTTTCAACTTTAAACAAATATTGTGATGTTATTATAAAAGATATTGAATTTTTCTTTGCAGTATCCGTTATAATAACATCACAATATTTGTTTATAGTTGAGAAATAGGTTTTTTCTCAAAGTCATGTTTCTCAAAAACTGTACGCGTAGGCGAAAAAGTAAGGACAGATTCGGAATCAGCGCAAAAAACTCTATAAGAACCACACAACAGTTATTAGGAAACAAAGGGTCTAGCAGGGTAAGCATAGGAAAACGGCCCCAGCACCGATTTTAGTGTTTAAACTCTCGAAATGAGGTTGTTTGCTCGAAGAACCACTGTGAGTAATTTCAGACCCCTACCCCCTTCCGTAAGGGTGATATGGGGATAACAACCCTACACTTTATATTTTTTTTTCTCAAAAACTACTTGAGATATTCGAATGCTTTAAAATGGAAATTGTACGTACCATTAAGCTCTATTAAATATATTTTTTCGAAAATTGTAGCTCAATCATGGACGGTAGAAATAAAGGAATTAATTTTTTTGGGGGTGTTGGACAGTGTAATCGGCAATCCCGTGGTATCATTTTCTGTCCGATCGATCCGTTGCACCCGGTGATTGGTTATTCTTCGCCTAAAAGTCGTATGATGCAGCAGCATGTGGTTTGCTCGATCTTCGTTAAAACCTCGAAAAAGACACAAATACAAGTTCGATCGGTCCGCTTCTTGCCACACAGGTCTAAAAATCATAACGAAACATTGCAACGACGTTACTCAAGCGACTATCGAGAAAACGCGCCGTTAGCGAACGCGTTAATTAATTACTTTATCTCTCGTACGGTCGATTGGGTTTGTAAGACGTTCGTTCGTTCGAGTAGAACGTTAACGATGCCAATGAGTCAAGGAATATTCAGCTACGAATCGAAGAGTTTAATAAACGGTCAGCGCGGTACTGCACGATGAGAAGTCCCCGATGAGAACGGGGAGAGACCAGAGCGATAATGGTTTGCGATGACCGGCACTCGGGGCGACGGAGGTGGGGTCAGAGTCACTGTGTTGATTCGCCACGGTTGGATAGAGCTGTCCGGTCAATGCGGTTCACAGGTTCAAGAGACAAGTTCGTCAACGAGGTCCCGTAACCCAGATTCTCGACATCTGTCTCAATTTCGCGAAGTGTTTCGCGCGAGGGTTTCAGGATCAGTCCCTACCCATCGAACTGGGACGCTCGGTTAGTAATCGGCTTAATTCGATTAATTTTCCATCGTTCCGACGCACAGTGGTTCCGATCCAGAAATACGGGGACATTTTGCCAAAAAATCAACTATCTCGCATAGATGTCTGTTGAATATGTTTTGCTTTTTCAATTTCCAGCAATCTCGAAAATGAAAAAAGTAATAAACTGCAATAAAAATTGTTACTGTTATCGACAGTTAAAGTTGGATGTTTTGAAGATAGCATTTTTCATGGAAGAAATTGGTTCCTTTCTTTAACATGTCCTGACGACTCTTTTCAATATTTTTCCACCACTTTTTTTTAAATGAAAAGTATATCTTTAAATTACAAATTATCACTGACAATTAAGCATTACTGTTTGTTATTTAAAACAAATTTAATGCTGACTCCATTGGGGAAAATCCTAAAAATTCTTAGTAATTCACATGGAATATCTTTTGACTCTCGAATATTCCCAGAATTTTACAAAGTGGACTATTCTCAGCATATTTTCTTTTATATAATCCTGCAAGAATCGGAATCACCTTTTTCCATTTTTACAAATTATCATTGTTTGAAGCTGCGCGCTTCGCTGTGCGTATAGGTACTATGGGCGCATTCATCGTCGAGACTATGCTACACTAAAATTCCTTTGGCCACACGAAGCGAGGTTTTCAGGACATAGAGCGACATCATAGGGAATTCTTCAGAAGATACACACTTTCAAATGTTTATGCTATAATATATATAAACCTTCAACAATGATATTCACTGCCATTCTGCATTCGGTTGATACAAAGCCATAAGAGAGTGAATCGTGCAACTGTTTGAGCGTTACATTGTAATTTGAATGCAATTATAAATAAATTCTATGCATAAAAGAGAAATGTTATCAGCAGAGAAAGCTCTTTGTACGTTTATAACAGCAGACCTGTCCAAATTTCAGTATACGTCCATTAGAAATGACGCTATACTGTACAAAACCAATCAATGGCCGTCGTATGCGGCATTATTAAAAGAAAAAAAAATTGTTATCCACCAAAGGAAGCTATAGATGTAACCGAAAAATATGCAAAAGTTGAGTTACAAAGTTTGCTAGATGACGCGGCTAAACGAATTTTAAAAAGCGTAGGTGATTTACAAAATAAGTCAATTGTCTGAAGAGGCCTTAGAGAGGAGACATAAAGATTTTCAAAATTATAGAACTAATAAAAGCCGAAAATTTTCACGCACTGCTACAAATGAAGATATATTTCATAGATTATTACTAACTTCTGATCCATATATATCTTCCTTGCGTATAAAGTCCAACAATAATAAACCTAAAACCCTGGACTCGGAGGCTGAGGAACTAATAATTAAATAAAAACTTTTAACAGGGAAGGTAAGAATAGTTAATTTAATTCTGTGTCACATAATTCTCAACTGATCACGAATTAAACTTATTGTATTTATTATTGCTTATATTTTAATTTCTGCTTTATACAGGTACCATAGACTTTGTGAATTTTAAAAACTTACCTGGAGATTCTGGAAAATACAGAAACAAGTTTACTCAACTAGCGATTCGTTAAACAAGTAGAAGAGTATTATTAACTAATTAATTAATTTGGACCTGTTTATTTAAAAAAAAAAAAGTGCTCAAATTTGTTATACTTGTACACATATTTAAAAATTGCAAGAAAGGCTATTAAATAAACATAAAGTATATTACATTTTACAGTATTAAAAATGAATTCTTGTTGATATTCTTCACTCCAAATTTCACTTCGATATCTTTAATAGTTTAAAAGTTATACCAAAATGTCCCCGTATTTCTCGATCGGGACCACTGTGCGACGTCCTTGTCCAGTCGACGAGAACACGGTTCCTTTCGATCATCCTTTCTGCATCTCGCGTTTCGCCTTACACAATAGCTCGAATACTTGGCGACAAAAATCTCCTTGTAAACCGGCTTCGATCGATGTCGATCGTTTCCGAAGGTCGCGCGGAAATCCATTGAATCTTCTCGAGACCCGAGATACGCGATCCGCATGGTCTCCCCGAGAACAGCTCGCATGATCGAGCGTTATTCGCGAGTCCTGCGGCTAGGAGGAAGGACAACCGGTGCGAAGCCTCCGGCCTTTGTTTCTTATCTCCTGGTGACCTTGAGGCGGATCTTTGGGAACGGTTCTCGGGAAAAAAGTTAAGCAAGCATCAGTCGGTTCGCGCGTCTCCGAGTCATCGGTTCGGGGATCCCGGACATCTTCATCGATCGTTGAATCTTTCGACCGTGCGATCGTTGTCCACAGCTGAGCCATCCTCTATGTAAGTTTTCGTCTTTTTTACTATTCTCAAAACGTTTGTGCTCAGTGTGCAATTTGGTTTTTCGGAGAAGCTCTTTATCTTCACGATAAATCGATAGTTGTCAGGGAGTTTGGCGATGCCTAGGATAAAATAGTCTTCCGGTCTGCGTTTATTTTACTAAACCAGTAAGTAAGCGTTTACATATTTTTCTCTATCGAAGGAATATATAGATAGAGGAACGACTAGCTAATACATTGTATTAAAAACGATCGTTACGCGCGATGTCGCATTTGCGCTTCTTTGCGTGAACAGGGACAAGCGATACACGGAATTACAGAAAATATGAAACAAGTACACGAACCATCGGAGCTGTAGGTGCGTTATTCAAGAGGAAGAAGCTCGATGTCCGTGTAACGAAGGACTGAGATGAAAAATTATGCTAATTATGGAATCGTATGTTCCGAGACATTGATATCGCTTCCATGAATTCATTTTAAAACTTGCTCACCGGCGCTGCAAGGACGATCCTACGCGATCAATCGATACCTAACGTTAGATCGCCTTGAGACGAGGCTACATTCTTTGAAATTTCAACAGATCGTTCGTCAGATTCGTGTAGATCAGTTCCGAAGAGATCGAAAATCTACAAGAATTCGAATACGACGACGCGTTGCTGCTACAAAGTTTCGCGTCGAGAATTTCCAACCGAAGAAAACGAAAATCGTATAAACCTCTCTAATTTATAAAATAACTATCCACCCGTTCGAAGCAGACCGTTGAAATTCTAGCCCAGACGCGAAACTCGCTTTCCTCGATAAGCTATGAAACGGCTGGTTTAATTCGGTTCAAGGGCAGTTTGGAGCCCCTTATCCGGCCGTAGCATTTCGTTGAAAGCATGATTCATGTTTCGACTTATCGAGCACAGGTACGACGAATCGTTCGACGAGGTTTAATCGATCTACCCCCCCAGCTAGCTCGTTAATAAAGCGACCGGAATTCCTGCAGGGCAATCTGTCTACGGACTGGCATATCGGTTCAACGAGGAACGATTAACGATTAACGATACATTAAGAAAGAAACTGTCGTGCTGTCCTGTGACGTAACGCAATCAGTTTTCATTAGGCCTCCCGTAGTCCTGGAAGGGAAGATCCCCTTGGACCCTTCGTGGGGTCGCGGCAGTAGATTTGCACGGGCCTATTTTTATTCCCTATTGCAAGGGATACGGTACGAACTGGGTTACATAGAAGAAGGTGATGCGATGAGGTTACTCTTATTTCCACAACACAGCGGGTACCTAAATTCACTTTTCTGCATTGGAAGATCGGTGAAACGCATAGCGTCGGCTTGTTAAACCGTGAAGTACCATCGATTGTCGATGCATATTTGCAAAGCCCACGCAATGGG
This sequence comes from Sphecodes monilicornis, assembly GCA_913789915.3. Taxonomy (NCBI): domain Eukaryota; kingdom Metazoa; phylum Arthropoda; class Insecta; order Hymenoptera; family Halictidae; genus Sphecodes; species Sphecodes monilicornis. The sequence continues at coordinate 21,977,038 of OU565296.1, forward strand.
GTTCAAACATTATGTAATATCTGCGAATCGTTGACCCAGTGTCCTCGTTCGAGGATATCGACTCGCTCGACGGTCCTTCTGATCTCGAGAGATAGGTGGAATCTTCTTCGATGGAATAATAAAATTTTAAACAAAAAGTCCCGGGAGCTTTTCCATTTGAAATGAACCGAGTGATGCAATTTGTCGATCGTCGTGGCAATTAACACGATTGCCAACATTTTAACGCCTTCTGGATTCCGAAGTAAAGTAAAGACACTTCGAGGATACTTGAGTTCGTAAAGAATTAACCTTCTGTCGGGCGCAACTGATCTGAGAGGCACAGCGCGGTTATTTGGGTACCTCTCCCCCCCACCAGGCAACATTGTCATTTGGCGTTCCCAGTAACTGCCTGTTTTGACGTGCTCTAAGGATCCTTTCCCACTTAGTTTGCCTTTGACCATCATTACCGGAAGTTATTCAAGTTTTGTTCAAATCAGCACAGAGGGTCCGAACTCGTCACATTTTTAAAGTTACGTATTTTCGAAATATTAGCATAAAAATTATTTATTATCTTCGCTTTAATTTAAATAATGTAAGGGTTTTCATTAATTTTGTGAAAATACATTGACCGTATCGTAAAGTCCCAGTGCCGAAGGTTCAGGTAGCACGTAAGTATCTAGAAAACACAAGCGACTCGGTCACCCCCACCCTTGGGTAGGGCCCAAAAGAGCGTTCCTTCAAGTATAGAAGGTAACCAAGTGCAGTATTTCCCTAACAGCAGTTGTATGAATGAACTTAATTAGGTGTTTATTGTGTTTTTTGAATGTGTGTCCGTCAAGCACATTGCTCCCGAACTCGGCGGTCGAGGCATTGCGCGCCCGACGGAAGGTTAAAGTTCGATTCTTACACAACTAAACTAAGCGAACGACCGTTGATCGAAGTTGGCTGCAGCAAACAGTGAAATTTGAAAATCTGTTCTCGAGGAATTCTACCAAAAAAAAGTCTACGAACAATTCTATGAAAATAATATGATTGAAATTTTCAGATGCTGGCGATAGCGTTGATGCTCGTGGCAGCGCTCTGGAGCTGCAAAGTCGAGAGCAGCGTTCTGGTAGCGGACATGGCCATGTCCAGGATGGTAGAGCTGAAAACGGACGCACCTTTCTGTGACCTGTACACCGACCGTGGCGTCATTCAGAATATGGTGCTCAACGCCGACCCCAAGAAAGTTCGACAAATGTCCAACAACCTGGTCGCCGACCTCGAAGAAACTTGCAAAGCCTCTCGGGACAAGGGAAAGGTAGAACGCGGCCTTGCTCACAGCCAGATCGTCGAATCGGACACCTCCGTGGAATCGATTAACATTTCAGAAAGACGAAATATCCCTCCTTCTGCCATGTCGCGATGTTTTCGTACGTTTTACGACTCGCGCACGCTCTCTTACTCTTACATCGCAGACTGCTCTTGAACTCTAAACCGAGATCAAGACGGTTGATCTTTCCGTTGATTGCCGATCTTTGTAATCGTTTTACGTCGTGCAACCTCGTGACGAGTTGATCTGGCTATGACGCAACCGGTGTCCTTCCGATTGGAGTCGAACAACCGCGTTACCCTGCAATTGAGACTCTCGGACCCGTCGCATCGAGTTCCTTACTTGCAAATTATTTGATCTGTAACTCGCTTGCTTCACCGCACTGCGTTCTTCAGATTCTCCGCACGTGTTCGCTCGGAACATTGGATTGTAGCGGCTAATCGAGTAATAGAGTACTCGAGTAGTCGAGTAATAGAGTACTCGAGTAGTCGAGTAATTGAAAGAGAGACACATAGATTTAGCGCGAACATACTTGCATTTTGTAAGGAAAAGCCGTAAGAAAAGCGGTTTTTACTAATATACATATTTGGGCACACGGATAACCAAAGCGTTTCGACCGACGAGTTTTCGCAGCTGGTCTCACGATCGTTATTTCATTAAATTCTTCTGTTAATATTGATTTTCTCCTTTTATAAATTTAGCTATATATAGGGTTGTCTGTTAACATGCACATAAACATAGTTCATCCACACTTTCACTCTTATAATATGTTTTGAGTTTACTCGTCTATGAAGCCGGTAGTTTTAACGATTTACGAATGGTTCTTCGAGCAATTTCATTAGTTTCATTCGGGTGATCTATAATCCGGACCAGCGATCCGCATGCGATACGAGGCGCGACGCTCGGCGTGTTCAAAAAGAAGGATCCTGGTGCTAGGGCTGATGAGATACTACATGTATAATAAATACTTAGTTAAAAGAGCAGAGGCTAGGAAATAATAAGTAGAGTAAAATGATACATTAATTCAAGGTAAAGTTCGAAAGTATATACAATAAAAAGCAAGAAAGGTAAAAACATGAAATAAATTGTTGACAGGACCAACCTGCAGGCGGTGGACTGATCTATCCAGGAACAAAATGGTGCGGTCCGGGTACCTTGGCCAGTTCGTACGACGAGCTGGGACAACACGCGGCGGAGGACGCCTGTTGCAGAGAACACGATCAGTGCCCGGTGACGCTCGGCCCGCACGAGTGCATCCACGGGATTTGCAACAATTCGCCGTTCACCAGGTCACATTGCGACTGCGACGCCAAGTTCCGCAGGTGTCTTCAGAACTTGAACTCTGAAGTGGCCAATACTCTTGGCGCTCTCTTCTTCAACGTAATACAAGTTACCTGCTTCAAGGAGAGACGTCCGTGCTCCCAGTGGCAGAGGTAAGCTCGCTCGTCGACAAACAGGCTTCCGTTTCTTGCGTTTGATCCGCGTGTACCTCTTAGGGCCCGTTCAGACACGACGGAATTCCGCGCGATTCGAACCGCGTCAAAATTGGCAGTCGCTCAGGTAGAAGCGGTCACCGTGCGGACATGCAGGAGAGGGGCGAAGTTTTAGCTCACGGTACGAAGATGAATGTCGAACCGCGCGATTTCCTTCAAAATACCTGAACGCTCTCGTAGCAGCCATAGTAAATAAAATCGCGCGGAAACAGCGCGGATCTATTTCCCTGCGGTTCGGAGGAGGCGGCAGCCGCGCGGATCTTTGAATTGCGCGGTCACGTGTGAACGAATCCATAAATGCTAATGTAAATAGGTCCGCGTTGATCCGCGCGGTTTCCGCCGTGTCTGAACGGGCTCTTAGTAGGGATGTGCGGGCCGCCCGATACTCGGGTTCGGGTCAGGTCGCAGAAGGTCGGTCGGGCCGATTCGGGCGCGCGATACTTCATAACACATCGGGCTACCCAAGAGTTTCGGGCGGCCCGAACGTTTCGGGCTGCCCGAGAGTGACTCGACTTCGTCGTGCGGGATCGTCAAGAATCGGACAAGTTCGGGCGAGCGATTTATCGCGATACTCGAGATTCAATTTTGCGGTTTATGAAATAGATAATAGTAATTATGGTATTACTTTCATAACTGATAACATAATTTTTAATACACTAGTATTTCTTTTATAATTACTTTAGGTTTATTCGACAATCATGTGCTTAAGCTCTATTTGTATTAACATTTGCAATAATGTGCGTTACACGGGAAAAACTTAAAAGACAATGTTTCTGGTAGTCTGACGAATTTGTTACGAATGAAGTTGCATATGTATCGATAATATCATTAATGTGGGATTAGGACCCTCCCAGACCACAAATACCGTAGGAAATTAGGAAGAAGGGGGGAGGGTTCCGTGAGTGAGCGCGTTAGTCGATCGGCTACCAACACGAGGGCCCGTGTTCGTTTCCCGGCGCGGTGCCTTCCTTTTTCCTGAGATCCTACATTAAAATATCCTTACTTATTAACTGTTATATAACTTACTTAATATCTTCTGACATAACTTATTAATTAACTATCATTAAGCCGACAGAAATTCTTAAAATGGAATGTATTATAAAATAACAAAATAGAAATTGTTATGCCCCAATCGAATGTGGTAAAACTGTATATATTAAATGATGAACGATATGTTTAACATAATATGATATGATAACTATAAATATAATATGATAAATATAAATATTATAATGTAAATATTAATTCACTTGCTTTAATTGTAATTTAACTTGTTTTTAAGATTAACTTATCTTATTTAAATTACAATGTAGGAAACTCAACAAAATTGAATCTCGTGTATCGCGATAAATCGCTCGCCCGAACTTGCCGATTCTTGACGATCTCGCACGACGAAGTCGAGTCACTCTCGGGTAGCCCGAAACGCTCGGGTAGCCCGATGTGTCGTGAAGTATCGCGCGCCCGAATCGAGCCCGCCCGACTGTCTACGACCCGACCCGACGATTCGGGCGCCCGAGAATCGGGCGGCCCGCACATCCCTAGCTCTTAGGCAATTACAATTCATTAACGTATAGCGAACAAATTCGGAACCGGCAGCGAGCTGTTTCGAATCTCCGAAAGATTGCGCTGCCGATAATTGTTAACGATTTTGAAATGGGAAATCCTTCAGCTGCCCGTTGGAGTGGGAAAACATGGAAAAGTTCAAGGTGCCGGTGCCGCGAGACCATTACGCCAAAAAGGTTCTGTTCCTGAAGACGTTTCTGCAGGTGGTGCGCGAGGCCCTCAAACAGAAGCAGCGGCATCTTCTCGGCGGAACTCCGTGAAACTGTAATCTCTTAAAGATCGAATTTCCATAGGGTTTTGGTGTCGGTTCGGTGTCGGTTTGGTGGTAGTTCCGTTGAGGTCCACAGCTTTTCGTAGCGAAGCTAAAACAATTCCATTCGAGTTCGATCGTTGTGAACACGCATTCCTCTATCTGTTTCAGGAACGGATACGCCGAGTCCGTGTCGAACCGATTATGCTCTCAGTACAATTTCCGACCCAGCGACAAGTACATTCCGCTGATGCCTCTAAATATCAACTAGCTACTGCGAAAACGCAAGAAGACCGGACCAGACAGCCTTTGAACAGCCGTGTCAGTTAACAGAGTCTGAGTGAGCGGAACAATCGCGCGCGCGCGCGCCTCAATTATTCGGTCGCCTTGCCTGCACGCCTTTGCCTTACCTCTATTTCGTTTCCGAATCCGAATATCCATCGGAGAAAATCCGGTTGCCGTATTCTCTCCGTACAGTATGCTAATTCTGTGTGCCAGGTTCGACCAAAAGTCGGCGTACCTGGCCTCGAATTCGCGAACGGGTTCAAGGGTGAAATTAGTTGGCGAAGCGGTATACGCACCTGGAACAGGGATACATTTCACGCGTCAGTTCGGCCTGTCGGCCTTGCAATCCCGGTGCATTGCGCTTGCAAATGCGTTCGTCGAGGCCGACCGCGTGCAGGCTTCTTCCATTCGCTCACCCTTCTTGCGTCTTTCGTTCGACGGTTTTTTCGGATAAATGCGTCGGAGGAACTCGATCTGCAATTTGCCAATAATTTTCCAACAATTCGATAGCGAAAAGAAGCGATCCAAAAAGCCTTTAACTTCTCCGAAATTCAAACGAAGTTAATCGAATCGATGTAGCAAATCGGCACCGTACGTGCGTCGTCGATAACACGATTTTACAATTATTACCTGCTCAATTTTACTCTTTAATTGAACGCTACTTGAACGCTAGAAATATCGATTGAATAATTTTGTTTATTCGATGAGAACCGCAACACGCATCGGCAAATGTATTCGATTCAAACGTGTCCCTTCGAGTCTTCTCGATACTTTTAGCGTTGAAGATAATTGCGGTAGGCTCTCCGACGTTTGTTAAGGAGGGCTTTATCTCAACTATACCATTGAAACAAGGTTCGCGTTTCTTGCATATCACTCGTCGCCTTTGCTCTCCCGCGAAATGTGCATGCGATTGCATAATCGACTAGAAGCATCTGCAACGATCCCCGTTAGATTAAGGTTCTTTATTAGATTGATGCATCAGCGATACGAACATCTTCTTAACTTCTTCTTTTCACCAAGATTCCACCGTCGAGAGATAACGATTAGAATACTGCGTATCGCTGTGCTAATATACGAGTTTAGGAAGCAATGAATAAAAGCCAAGGTTTTATAAAAGTTTGCCGCATGATTTTGTTGAATGTTAAAACTATGTTCAACGTCTCGGAAAACTTTCGTTGGACTTCGTTCATTACAATTTGCTATAAACGCCTATAACTATACCACTATTTGAAAAGGCTGCAAGGAAGACTGAAGTCGCTCGTGCATCAATCTAATAAATTGATAAAGTACCAATGAATTCCTCAAGGTTTACGATTTTCTAATCTTTGATAGCCACGAAGGTGTTTTCATCCGATGACACTGGATTGAGAACGTTTCGATACTGTACGCACTGTATATTAGCTCGTATAGCGAATATCGTAGGTGCTCGAATGCTGTTCAAGATAATTGGGTACGCCCGGGGTTTTTTTTTTTTTGAAACAGTTCGTAGAAGGAGAAAGAGGGAGAGAGGAAGAATTAAAATGATGTTTGCCGATTACAGTACGCAAGAGTAATCAATTGCGGCGAACTCTGCACAATCTCTACTGTGATTCGAATAATTCAGACGTAGACTTGCTACAGTTTTACTCGTAATGCGTGTAAGTAACCGTCCATTATTTGCGGCTCTCCAGTCCAAATAATCGATGCGACCAGAAAAGATATCCGGAATGTGAGCCGGGAAAGCGTTGGCCGGGAAAGCGTGCAATCGATTCACCGAGTCACAGTTCATTTTTAAAACTACAGTGACATTTGTGTTTCCGAACAACCTTCGGTCGATCTTTGACGACGCGGTGCTGATCTCGATAATCGGGAGAAAACTCTCTGTCCAGTTTCGAATAATAGTCGTCGGAGACTGTGAATCTTTCTACGTTCGTGGCACTTGTGATCTTGCAGAATGTTGTACGAGGAACACCAAACCCAGACATTTGGCTCCGAAAAATTAGGTTTCCTTCAGATTCTGTTTTTCGCGAGATAAAGATTCGCAGTCCAATAATCGTTAATTATTCTATACCGAAGGAAAGATGAGCAGTGAAAATATATTTTTGAATATTTATTGTATTGTACAGTGAACAGGATTACCGAGATTATTACAGCGTCGAACGAATACGAGACGAACGCATACTTATTTATAAGTACACAATTTTTTAATCAGTATGTACAATATTAGAATACATTAGTTTATTACAACGTATCACTACTATAACATTACGTTTGCACGTGATACTATTGCTTGTATCATATTATTTATACGTATTTTTTATTGCAATGCGATACGCTTTCTAATTATAATGATAATATGACAGTTACTATAAACAGTACGAACTAAGCGAGAAACGTGGGAATATACATGTACATTTACGTTTTCGCTTTTACAATTAGCGTAACACGTAGACGCATCGATAGCGCAAGTACGATAGTTTTGTTCAAAGTGGAACAAAATTGAGATGTTATAAAAACGAGTATTCAAGTTATACTGTTTTAAAGCAAGGATCAGATATTGTGAGAATAAACGACTACCTCCCAGCAGAAGACAGATTTTTTTTACAATTATAAAGCAGTCTTGTTGCAGGCTATCTAAACTGTTCGCAAACGGTATCTGTACCGCACCAAATTATCATAGTACCGACACCGACGAGGTATGGTATAGGTATAGGTCCTATACCTCGTCCGTGTCTGTGGTGGCAAATACCGAGTCACCGAGTGCTGCGTGCCGTTTGAAATTTCGCGGCGGCGTGCGCGTGCGCCATCTGTCGAGGATAGTGTGCAACTCGGTGCGCTCTATACTCGGTGGTTGAGGCGCGGAGTGGGAGCGTGTCAGTACTACCTAGATGCTGTGATGGATGAAGTTTCGTCAAACGGTACGTCTTTTCCGAAGAAAGTTCCGAGTTGGATTCGAATGCAAGTGAATGGATTCACAGTGTAGAAAGTGGAATCGTTTCCAACGTCGCGTCGTGCCGTAACGAAACGATCGATCGTGAATTACGCGTGATACGGTGGACGCTTTGCGGATCGCGTGGGCGTCCTGCCTTCCGAGTCTCCTGGCCCACGCTCCTCGCAACTCGCAACACTTTATTTACGCTACGCGAATCGTTCTTCTCGGTCGCTACGTTCCCCGGTAACATGATCGTTAGCGTGCCACGTTATCGAAGACCCGTAATGATCCAGGTGACACGTTTCATTAATTGACAATTAAGGAAATGTCCGTCCGAGAACCGTATCGTTTATCGTCAGCTGGTTGATATATGTAACCAGCTTTCCCCTGATGCTTACCTAACGTCAACCGTGAATCACGTTTTCTTCGCACCGCGCGTCCCCGACGCGACGCGTTCAGTTTTCCGCAGCATCGGTTCACGGATTTGTTTTCGCAGCTGTCGTCAGCTCGATGTATTTGAAATTCAACGCCGGATTTACCCTTCACGACATCGTCGGACTCTCGCAGAAAAATACACGCGTCTACGCGTATGTAAATATACAAAACAGAACCAAGAAAAAACTATATAGAAGTTTATGCTAGCCAACCGAACGCGACATTTCAGAAAGAAACAAAAAAAACAAAGAGATGAAGTTTCTTTACCGCCCTGTATATTCCAAGAGCTTATTGTCAATATTCGAATTGTAATTGTCCGTTTAATCCATGTTAGACCAAGCAAGCGGGGAAAGCGGAGGGACGATAACTTGTGCCGGTTGTCTTAATGCCATCGACGAAGACGAGTTCATCCAGGCTCTAAACCAGATATGGCACATCGATTGTTTTCGGTATGTTATTCTTACAGAATAGTAGGTGTTACCGCTTTTGTCCTCTAAGTACTAATTGTTACAACACTGCTAAAACACGCTCCCACATTTTTAGAATTAAGAACATTATAAAAGAAGCGGAATTCTCTTTTGTTTAAGTCTCCTTTACGAAATGACCACTGCCTGCCATAGGTAACTCGACCATTTCCCTAATTCGAGAAACACCGAATCTATAGATTCTTAGGAACTTGAATAAATTAGATCTCCAAGGATCCAATGGTATACCAAAAGGATGTTTTATCTTTGCAGGTGTTCAGCCTGCGACGTTGGCCTCTCGTCTTGGTACTTTGAGAAGGATGGTTTGCTTTTTTGCAAGGATGATTACTGGGCCGCTTACGGGGAAGCCTGCCAAGGATGTGGCCAAATCATCACAGGTCCCGTTATGCTGGCAGGAGATCACAAATTTCATCCAGAATGTTTTGCCTGCAACTCTTGCGGCGCGTTTATCGGAGATGGGGAAAGTTACGCGTTGGTCGAAAGGTCCAAACTCTATTGCGGATGTTGTTACAAGAGGCAAATGCAGCCAATCAATAGGACATCCAACTGTCCGTTCGCTAGAAAACCGCACAGCATCAGACTAGTGGAAATACCTCCGAACTGTTCAGATCCGGAGAAGCAGAGAGGAATCAAACTGACATTAGACACAACTCCTAGTCCTAGAAATTGTGGAGCTTTGCTTCGCATATCAGAGTACGTATACAAACTGTGTACAATTTACTTGTACATCATTGTACTATATTTTTTCTGTTTACATTCGGTATTATTCGTCGAAAAATGCTAAACACAATTCGCCTGTTCGCCTTGTTCGTTTTAAACGTTTTAAAAGTAAATTTCAGCTATCGGGAAAACACGCGTTACAGTTAAAAAGTATTTAAAATTGGACACACAGAAATTGTCTACTTCGATAACAAAAAAGAAATGAGCGATTTGTATATAATGAGAGTAGGAAATTTTCAGCTTGAAAACCAAAGAAACAATATTTTGTACAACATAAACTTACGCATACAGAATAAAGTTTCTCTAAAATATATAACCTTGCATGAATAATTCTGTGGTATTTAAGAACCGCTATAGATCACAGCCTCTAATATCTTTGAACTAAAACACAGGTTAATGAGAAATGTTCGTGGAAAGATCAGTAAGCTGCTGGCCTCTATGATGGAGGTTCTATTTAGGCTATGCTGCCACTTCTCTAATCATAGGTACAGCATAACAAATAAATAATATGCACTAGATATTGTGTCTTTTATTAATTAGGTGTGTGTATATACTTGGTAGTTGCTACTTAACTGCACGCGAAATACATATGTATCTTGTGCAATAAGATATCGTGTTCAAAATGTCAGTCGTTCGTTTATTAATATACATACATAGTTTTCTAAGCATGTAACATAATCGAGATGAAACTGTACTTCGTATATGTATGTCATTTTGCGCTGTGTGGTTGTACTATACCGTTTAGAAGTCGTTACATTTTATGCATTGTATACGTCACACGTTACATCGTTCTGCGTACATCGTTAGTTGACAAAGGGTGTATAGTAGCTATTCGATATTCAACGAATACCAATCCTGTTTCTCATTACAATACGATCATAAATGTTCCAGTACCTATCAAATGCACGCAAAATATTGCATGTATTGTTGCAACAACTATTTACAAATATTGATAATGTCACGCGAAACGTGTTACAGACTGAATGTATCCAGTGATCTCATTTCCTTGCACATCGGGGATCGAATACTCGAAGTGAATGGTACACCGGTCAAAGATCAACCCATAGAAAGCATAGAAAACCTTATACAATATTCGGACACCGTTCTACAGGTAATTTTGAGCTTCGTAAAACGTTCTTCTTAACATTGAACATAGTTACTAATGTCACACGAACTCGAGTCGAGTCCGAACCCGATTGAACTCGGATATAAACGCGCTCATTTTTTTAGTTGACCATCGAGCATGATCCGGATGCAGTGTCGCGAAGACCAGCCTATTCCTCACCGTCCGCGGCAATGTTGACATCGATCGGAAGTCCAAAAACCAGTGCAGAAAGTAAGGAACGGTTGTTCAAACGACGGGACGAAGGCTACATTAGCGGGACACGAAGCAGACAATTACGAAGGACGCGAGATCCTATGCACAAAGAGCGCAGCAGCTCCATGTCGAGACTGCTCGATGGGTATGGGATTTATTACTGGCAGAAATTCGTTTCGCGATAGCAGTATCGAACAGAGAGCATGCTCAGCCTGTAACGTATTGTAGATCTTCAACGAATCCTACATGCGACTTGAGCAGGACCAGGTCTTTTCGAGTGGAGCCAAAGAATCAAAGGATATTTCGTGCGAGCGATCTAGTGAAGGGAGAACTTTTGGGCACTGGATTCTTCGGCCAAGTATTTAAGGTGACGCACAGGGACACCAACGAGGTCATGGTACTAAAGGAGTTGTACAGAGTGGACGAGGAAGCTCAGAAAAATTTCTTGAAAGAGGTAGCTGTCGCTTTGCAAATGGTGTCTTTATATTTATAGACACACCAGTACATGCATATGTTTCGTCTTTTCATTAGGTAGCCGTATTGCGTTCCTTGCATCACAACAACGTTCTTCGATTCATCGGGGTTCTTTACAAAGACAAGAAGCTCCACCTGGTGACAGAATATATAGCGGGTGGAACGCTGAGAGCTCTGCTCCACGACGCAAATGAAATTTTGCCGTGGGAACAGCGGACGTCGTTCGCGAAAGACATCGCCGCTGGCATGGCGTATCTACATTCCATGAACATCATTCACCGAGACCTGAACTCGCACAACTGTCTGGTGCGCGAAGACAAAACTGTGGTCGTCGCTGATTTCGGTCTCGCTAGGATAATACAGAACGGTAATTCACCGGAGAATCGTAAATACAACAGACATTCCGACGGAGAGGCGAGAACGTCGAAAAAGGAGCGGAAGAAGAGGTACACGGTGGTGGGAAATCCGTATTGGATGGCTCCCGAGATGATGAAGGGCAACAAGTACGACGAGAAGGTCGACATATTCAGCTTCGGCATCGTTGTGTGCGAGATCATAGGCCGGGTTCAAGCTGACCCCGACTACTTGCCAAGATCCTCGGACTTCGGTCTGAACCAGAACGTTTTCAAAGAGAAATTCTGCTCGAATTGCCCCGAGCTGTTCTACAGGATAGCGTTTCTCTGCTGCGACTTGAACCCCGACAAAAGGCCGCCGTTCGAGTCGATACAGATCTGGTTGGAAGGATTGGCGATGCATTTGGCGGTCGGTGCTGAATTGCCAGCGGATCTGGAGTCCGACATCAGGAATTACACCGGCTCTAGTACCAGTACCAGCGAGTCGACTACTCCGGACACTCTTGCGCCGCAACTGAAGCCCATCAAAGAGGGGCAGATCCATCAAGAGAAGAAACGGTGCAGCGGGTGCGACGACAGCACGCTCGAGCGCGAAGAATCTGTTCCGAGCGGCAACACGCTACAAGTGCCTGACCTTAACGCGATCACCTCGAAAGGGAGGTACACGAGGTCGAACAGCAAAACCAACGAATCATCGGGGAACGCGGGTCGATACGCTCGTCAGAATTCCAGGTCGAAAGACGCCGCCGGTGAAAAGCTCGACACGGCCGTGTCTCCGGAGAGCAGTGGATTCGCCGGTTGTTTCGCCAGGCAGAAATCGAACGAATCGTCTCCTCGTCTCTCCAACGACAAAGACGACAAAGTACGCTGCGTAAACCAATCCGATCAGAGCGACGGTGGTAGTCTGCAGCGAATAGCCACGATCGAGAAGATCAGGTACGTGGGCAGAGCCAGTCCGTGCCCCTTGTCGGACACTCTGACCTCTGAGTATATTCTTGATAACAAATGCTCGTACAAGGTTAACAATAATATCAACTCGCATTCGGAAATCGCTAGAACCAAGCTGGAGAGCAAGTTCAAGATACCGGACGCGAGCTCCGTCAGCGCCTACCTGAGGCAAATCGGGAAATCCGTGAGCTCCACGGAGACGGAGGGCAAACCGGACAACCAAAGCGACAACAGCGAGTCGAACAAAGCCGGCAACGAGAACACGAAGTCGTCGGTAGGTTCGTACTTGAGGAGGACAAAGATCTCGCCTACGAAGGAGTCACCAAAGAACGCGTTTTCGCCGCAAAACAATAATCAATCCGAAGCTGGTACTTCGTTGCAATCAAAAGTAAATGTAAGCTCGGTGAAAATGAAAGAGAACGAGACCGAGTCTGCGAACGAGAGGGTGGTAGCCAGGCAGGACAGCAACTCATCCGACATCGGTAGCATTCTGTCCAGACAAGGAAGCCTCACGGTACTAGACTGCTCGGCCAAGTACAAGGACACGGTCTACAAAGAGTATTCTCCTTTCAACACTTTGCAGAAGGAGGATCTCCGGAAAAACAGCAATCTGCGTTACACCGATAGCCTCTACTCGAACACGAGCCTTTCGAAGAACGACGATCTGCTTATATACAATGTGCGAAATGAGACTAAGAAAAAAGACTGCGTCACGTCCATCCAAGACTCCTCCGAGCTAGAGTCCGATCCGAAGACATCGGTATACGACGGCAGCAAGCTGCCCAGCTCGTTGGCAGAGTACAGCGGGTGTTACAAGAGCGTCGATCTGTGCAGGCAAGACAGCTTCGGCTCTGACAGCGCGGTCGGCACCATGAGGAGTGACTTTTTCGCGGACTTGGACTTCGTTCAGTTAAGGGATGACAGACACACGCCGGATTTGTGCCATACTCCCGACAGGTGTTGCACACCTAATCGGGCCACGTCGCCGATCGAAAGCACAGCGTTGTGAGCCCTCGACGGACAATCGGAGTAACGTCTTTTAGGAGGAAACAAACAAATCTCACCCCACTAATTTGATCTCTGTGAGCTAGCGGTATAACTTTTCTTAGATTTGATAGGATAACTTGTTTAGGTTTTAACTTTTAACACGTTTCGTAACGTCACTTTGAAGCCATACAAGCGCCGTTCGACACCGTCACGCATATTTCTTGTTAGAAGCGTCAACAACTAGACAAAGTATTATTAATCAACGATTCGACGTGTCCAGTGTTAGCTCCAGCAGAGTCTCGCTGCTCCATCGCATCGGCTTCTGTTATCTTTCAAGTATTTTGGATACTATGCGTCTCGGTGGTGCATTCCTGCGTAAATCTTGCCTGGCGGTTTTTTTTTCTTCTATGAACTGTGAGTTCAATGTAATTTATAAGACTAACGAAAGCATTCCATCCAGAATTCTATTTGATGCGCTCGAGATCGGTAGAACAAACACGTGTTCGGTGAAATGGTACCCCTTGAAACGCCGCAGCGATCGTGTCAATTCTAATCGGTGAACCCTCCACCGTTTTCTCCCCTAATTTTTTCGGAGTACGGGATTTCTTATTACACTACTCCGACGATGTAGACACTCTGTAGAATCAGTTTGTAGGATAGAACATGTAAGATATCATATCTTTTATCGGATACGAGGATGTACATCGTGTTGTAAAATATTCGCGTGTATGATGATGCCACGTGGTGTGCGTGTACAAAACATTGACCTATGTATAAAAAGTCGAGACACGTCAATTATATCTTTGTTATTCGTCTCGAAGATCAAGCTAGGCCAATTCAATATTGATTCTTTCGTTTCGACGTTTCCAAGTTACTCGTTATTCTTCTACTTCTTCTTCTTTTATTTATTTCATCGGATTTGATCGGATACTCGCGCGCTTCTTACCGTAGCAAAGATATAAGTGATGTTCAACTATAACTATATGTTATGATGTGTATAATACGAAGAATGTACATATAGTTTTGTATATATATATATACTTCAAGATTCGTCACGTTCAAAACACTGTTTACAAAACATATATTTAATAGTAACAAAAAAAAAAGAAGCTTTATATTGATAATCTAGAGACGGAAAGTTCTTTTGATACTACTAACGAAAACATTGCACTTCTATTCTAATCGTAAGCGAAATGTTCCCTAATTTTAACGAAATAGAAAGCAAAACCAAGATACAGCATTTAAGCTATAGTTTACGGTTGAATTTATAATTCTTCTGCAGAGAGAAAAAAGATATACATACCTACATACATATTATACAATATAAGACAATGTTGTTTTTATACAAAGTATTTATAACAAAAAAAAAAAAAGAAACTCCAGCACATTGTGTTGCATGCGTTCGAAAAGTTATTGTTTACTTTTGTTACCTTTTGTTTCTTTGCTAATTCGAATTCTTTCTACATCATTTTTTGAATCAATGCGATTGGAAAACATTGGAGTTTAGTTTTTTTTATCCGCTAAACGAAACGATCGATTACGTGGTTATTGCAAGTAGTATTTCGATTCATTACACCAAATAAAAGTTTGTTATCTGTGATAAAAAGTGTTTTGAAGCTATCTGTTTGTAATAGGATGGATAGATTGAGGTAAATTTAAAGAGGCCGTTGGCTGAGAAAAAAAGAAGCCCGATTAATCGCGGCGCCATGCAGACAAAGAAGAGAGCCAATTTTTTCAACATTATTTCGATGGACAATATACGTGCAATAAACGATTTTGCAAATAACACTTCTACTAAAAAGAAAAAAAAAACGAATAATTATAGCTTTGCGACAAATACATATATGCAAAAAATATCTAATACTTAAAACGTGAAATATTACTCAACTAAAGTATCGAAACATTTGAAATGATTCTTCGATCAAAAGATGAAAAGAAACAGCGTTGGAGCGTTCGAATTTGAAATATATCGAATCGCGTGATCCTTCGATCAGTTTGTCGATGCGTCGACTACGCGAGGAGTTTAAAAAGTATGTGCCACAATCGACGATTTCAAAGACACGAGGGAGATTCGTACCATTTTGAATTCTCTGCGCATCTACGAAACACTGGAATTTTTCATCCAAAATGTATCGAATCGGACGAGAGAATCTATACTTTCTTAGTTTCAAAAATTCCCGGTACACGAGAAGTATGCGTGTTTAATAAAAAGAAAAAGAAAACAATAAGATCTGCGTAACAGAAAACTAATAATCGAGCAATGTATTACTAATCACAAGTATATTATTATGTAAAGCGGCAGAGACGAACTCGTCGTAAAAAGTTTTCAACGAACAGTATTAGACTCGTTATCGTTGCTTAATTATGACTGGACTGTGGATTTTGCGCATTTATAAGGTGCACCGTTGTTGAACTCGCTGAACGAGTTTTCATATGCTTTCGCGTTGCACGAAATACAATAATTCATAAATAGTATAGACGAACTTGTGTTTATTTCGATTAAAATTTCGGTAAATGCATAAATATTCGCAGTCGACTCATAACGAATATAGCACACAAGTAAATATAGGAGGATATTGAAAAGCGACGGGCACAAGAGAAACAGTGTACACTTCTGTAAAAAGAGAATGAAAACCCCCTGGAACGAAACGTTAGACACTAATTATTTTTATAGTCTCTGTAAGTCTGAACTGTTTGTAAATTATTTTTCTTTACTCGCTGAGATAAAACAGAAGTGTGGAGATCAAAGCACGAGCCACATATACAATATGTAGGTACATGTATTTTGATCCAGAGTGGTAACTCTGATGGGAAACGACACGAATCTCGAGAAATTCTATATACATAATTTGAAAATTTTCGAGACAAGTCTGCGATCAAAGTCGTAAAAGGAAAAGTCATTCTCATTGCATACCCAACAGAAATCGATAAGTTGAAAATATATGTTTATTTAATGTATAACAGAGAGGCCGGATATCGCATCCCAAATCAATCAAAATTATATTGTTAGCAGACGATTCTCCCCGACAATTGCTCAAAATTCTCGTTCTCAGAGTAAGATCGTTTTTCCTATGAATCCAAGAATCCAAATTAATTTTTCGTGTCGGAAGTAATGCAACTAGGGAACAATATGTTTCTGTTAAACATTATAGCAAGACGGAAGAAGCAAAGAAGAAATGAATGGTTGATATTTTATTCCTTACGCGACATTCAAATATTACGTTTAGGAAAAATAAATACAAAAAAAAATACAAAATCTAGGCAATTTATAATAAAATATACAATTTAACGGAATCGCATTATATTTATTCATTTTATTGCCCAACAAATATTGCTTTAAGAAAATTTTGTGACTTCATCCGGTAGGTGAATTATAAGCGTGAAGAAGACATAACGCTTAATACAAGTGACGTAACGGAAACTATAGATATTGACGTTTACTTTTCTACGAGAAGAGACAGATCGATTGCATTGATATTTGTAGCCTGTCTGTAGTATTGAACAAATAAATAACTGTTGCTTTTTGAGGTACAACTACCGATGTATTGTGTATTGATTACTGTACTATTTAATCATTTTAAT
This sequence comes from Sphecodes monilicornis, assembly GCA_913789915.3. NCBI lineage: Eukaryota > Metazoa > Arthropoda > Insecta > Hymenoptera > Halictidae > Sphecodes > Sphecodes monilicornis. The sequence continues at coordinate 21,994,133 of OU565296.1, forward strand.
AAAACCGCCATGCGTTGGCAGAAGTGGCGCAATCTGGCGTAACCATACTCACTCGTTTATCGACATCACTTGCATCTTATGGGCTTTTCTGTCTAGGCCTCGGGGGGCCGCAGTGGCCCCCGTACCATTTCGGTGTCGCGCTCAATATTACCGATAGTTCACGAATTCAGCCGTATTAGCAAGAACTGAATATTCCGTATACTTTATTTTTACTACGGGTGTTTTGGAGGCCACTAATGCATACGGCGCGTGTATTTGAACGGTGAAAATAATATTTATGAAGAATGCATTACAAAAATACGAATTGTAGTAAAATTAATTTGTTTTATATACATATTTTTAATCAATATGTATAAAGTAATACAAATTTTCTATTGTATTAGTAACACTCGCTCACGAGAAAAACTTTGTATTTGGATTATTAAATGAAAATAATTGTTGAAGCTGGGACATAGGAAAAGGAAGAAAGTATTAAAAGTCTTACATTCTACTATGAGATACATATTTACGCAAATTCTAAATGTGCAGCTATTAGCTCGATATTATCCATTACATGCAAGATACTATAATTTATAAGTTATAGCATTCTGCGAATTGTGGATAATATCGATTGCCCAGGTCTCACCACGAAGAGGTTGCTGCACAAGAGACCCGAAAAGGAGTCAGAACAAAGTTTCCCTTCGTTCTGGCTCCCTTTCTTACAACGGCGGTTCTTAGTCGAAACAAAATCGAAACCACATCGAGCCCAAATCTAATGATTTGTGGACGCAACGACCTATAGGCGATTCGGGTGCCCCCGGGGACGCGAGTCCCGGTACCCACTCACGGGCCCCATCCCGTGAGTGAGTCCCTGAGGGAACTCCGATCCGAGCAATATTGATTTCCTGAAATAAATATCAATTTCCTGAAATAAATATCAATTTTCTGAAATAAATATCAATTTCCTGAAATAAATATCAATTTCCTGAAATAAATATCAATTTCCTAAAATAAATAACACTTTCCTGAAATAAATAACAATTTCCTGAAATAAATATCAATTTCCTGAAATAAATATCAATTTCCTGAAATAAATATCAATTTCCTGAAATAAATATCAATTTCTTGAAATAAATATCAATTTCTTGAAATAAATAACAATTTCCTGAAAAAAATATCAATTTCCTGAAAAATATCAATTTCTAGACAAAAATATTGTATCAATTCGGTAAAGTTGAACTTTGAAAGTCTTACAAAATTAAGTATTACCATTCTTATAAATTACATAAGAAATTTAAAACTCTAAGGTCTAAAATTGTAGATCGGTACTTCTAAAACTACTTTAAATCGCGGCTATTTCTTTTCAAGATTAACTAGACATTAAGTCAACTTTGAAAATTTATACTATTACAACGCGTGTTACAATTTGTTTCGCAACGCTACTTAAAATCGCGACTGTTCTTATCTCACAGTTGATCGTTGCAACTGGAGCATGGGCGCCTGAAATATCGAATCATTCTAATACAAACGCGATCCTTTTGATGCGCAACGCTAATTTAACAAATCGAAATTCAAAATACTATTTAAATAAGAAAAGATCTCTGACGTCTAAAATTCTATATCGGTGTCTCTAGAATTACTTTAAATCGCGACTATTCATTCGCAACATTAACTAGGCATTTGATCAACTTTAAAAATTGATACTAGTACAACGCGTGTGACAATTTGTTTCGCAACGCTACTCGAAATCGCGGATGAGCCCATCTCACAGTTGATCGTTGCAGCTCGAGCATGGGCGCCTGAAATGTCGAAAGACTCGAAAGCAAACGCGAACTTTTGGTGCGCAACGCTAATTCAACGAACAGAGATCCAAAAAAGATTACTCTAATTTACAAATCGAAATTCAAATTGCTATTTAAATAAGAAATTTAAAATTCCAACGTTTAAAATTGTACATCTGTATGTCTAAATTTACTTTAAATCGCTACTATTTATTCGCAACATTTACTACACATTTAATCAAGTTTTAAAATTGATAGTAGTACAACGCGTGTGACAATTTGTTTCGCAACACTACTCGAAATCGCGGATGTGCCCATCTCACAGCTGATCGTTGCAGCTCGAGCATGGGAGCCTGAAAAGTCGAAAGACTCGAAAGCAAACGCGAACTGTTGGTACGCAACGCTAATTCAATGAACAGAGATCCAAAAAAGATTACTCTACAGTTTCTGCAAAACGAATCGCGACTATTTGTTTCGCAACGCTATAGTTTAAACGAGCTATATCGCTGATAGAGACTACTAATATATTTAGAATAAAGGCTAACTTTGATCTCTGTTAAAAATCGACTAACGCAACGCGTACTTTTTTCGCAACGCTAGTGCAAATCGCGGACGTTCCCATCTCGGCTGATCGTTGGGGCGGCGAGGCCTGCCCACGCATGCAACTAACTACTTTTACACTTTACTACTACTCTATACTACTACTTCTACAGACGAATATAGTGTTAAGGTAGTGACGAAATGACTCACTCAAAGATGCAAAGCCATTACAATCATTGCCCTTCCTGAACCGATCAGCATAGTACTGACAACATGCCGGATACTGAAACTGGACCGGCTCAGAACACAAGGTAAACGAAGACAGCATTGAAGAGACCATGGCCCCCCCGAGCTAGCTTAAGGTAGGCCAAGGAAGTTTTAAATAACCCTTGGACTACCCTAAGCTAGCTAAAGGTACGCCATGATAAACACTTGCAGGCCATTCGTGGAGGACCCATGGTCAACCCTACGCCAGCTGAAGGTAAGCAGAAATAGGCTAGGGTAGCTCTGGCTGACCACTGTATGTGCACTGTATGACCACTGTATGACCACTGTATGTCCACTGGATGACCACTGGATGACCACTGGAAGACCACTGGAAGACCAGTGGATGTCCACTGGATGACCACTGAATGACCACTGGATGACCACTGGATGACCACTGGATGACCACTGGATGACCACTGGATGACCACTGGATGACCACTGGATGACCACTGGATGACCACTGGATGACCACTGGATGTCCACTGGATGACCACTGGATGTCCACTGGATGACCACTGGATGACCACTGGAAGACCACTGGATGACCACTGGATGACCACTGGAAGACCACTGGATGACCACTGGATGACCACTGAGTGACCACTGAATGACCACTGTATGACCACTGTATGACCACTGTATGTCCACTGGATGACCACTGGATGACCACTGGAAGACCACTGGAAGACCAGTGGATGTCCACTGGATGACCACTGAATGACCACTGAATGACCACTGGATGACCACTGGATGACCACTGGATGACCACTGGATGACCACTGGATGTCCACTGGATGACCACTGGATGACCACTGGATGACCACTGGAAGACCACTGGATGACCACTGGATGACCACTGAGTGACCACTGGATGACCACTGAGTGACCACTGAGTGACCACTGGATGTCCACTGGATGACCACTGGATGACCACTGGATGTCCACTGGATGTCCACTGGATGTCCACTGGATGTCCACTGGATGTCCACTGGATGTCCACTGAGTGACCACTGGATGACGACTGGATGACGACTGGATGACCACTGAGTGACCACTGAGTGACCACTGGATGTCCACTGGATGACCACTGGATGTCCACTGGATGTCCACTGGAAGACCACTGGAAGACCACTGGATGACCACTGAGTGACCACTGAGTGACCACTGAGTGACCACTGGATGTCCACTGGATGACCACTGGATGACCACTGGATGACCACTGGATGTCCACTGGATGACCACTGGAAGACCACTGGATGACCACTGGATGACCACTGGATGACCACTGGATGACCACTGGATGACCACTGAGTGACCACTGAGTGACCACTGAGTGACCACTGGATGACCACTGAGTGTCCACTGGATGACCACTGGATGACCACTGGATGACCACAGGATGACCACAGGATGACCACTGGATGACCACTGGATGTCCACTGGATGACCACTGGATGACCACTGGATGACCACTGGATGACCACTGGATGACCACTGAGTGACCACTGAGTGACCACTGAGTGACCACTGGATGACCACTGAGTGTCCACTGGATGACCACTGGATGACCACTGGATGACCACTGAGTGACCACAGGATGACCACAGGATGACCACTGAATGACCACTGAATGACCACTGGATGACCACTGGATGTCCACTGGATGACCACTGGATGACCACTGGAAGACCACTGGATGACCACTGGATGACCACTGGATGACCACTGGATGACCACTGAGTGACCACTGAGTGACCACTGAGTATCCACTGGATGACCACTGGATGTCCACTGGATGTCCACTGGATGACCACTGGATGACCACTGGATGACCACTGGATGACCACTGGATGACCACTGGATGTCCACTGGATGACCTCTGGATGTCCACTGGTCAACCTCGGGGTACGCAAGGGCAGACCAATGCTGGAGGGCCCATGGTCATCCCCAAGGTAAGCAGGAGAGGCCAGGGTACCTCTGGAGGACCCCTGGTCAACCCCAAGGTAGCCGAAGACTCTCCTGGTCCCGGAGCTCGTCCGCTCCTGCCGGAGCCCCCGGCCCGACTGACTGACTGAGCGCGCTCCTCGGGCTTAGGTAAGCAGTGATGCGCAGCGCGCAGCGAAGCGCAACGCTCCCCACCCCAACTAATTTTGATAGATCTCGATCACCGTGATAATAATTATTGATAAATCTATTATTTCTGGCTGTCTAATGTTTATAACAATTCCTCTTGCCAACGATGTCGACAAGCATCCTCTTGACCATCTACCATCTTATTTTTAAGTAAAAATTGCTAATAGTACTCGAGATACAGAGTAATTTTTAACACATGAATATTACCAAACAATATTATATCAAGCAAATGTAATTAATAAAGTTACTATCTCTGGTTGTTTAATGTTTATAACAATTCCTTTTGCTAATTATGTGGATAAGCACTCCCTCGACTATCTGACCATCTAATTTTTCAGTAAAAATATCTAATGTAACTCGAGATATTGAATATCTTCTGACACATGAATATTCGCGAGCATTAATTTATCGAACACAATTCACTGATAAATTTATTATCTCTAGCTGGATAATATTTCTAACCATTCCTTTTGTCGATGATGTCGACAAGCACTCCCTTGACCATCTTGCCATCTAATTTTTTAGTAGAAGTAAGTAATAAAACTCGAGATCCAGAATAATTTATGATACACGAATATTACTAAGCATAATTATAGTGAAAAAATGTAATTAATGAATTTATTATCTCTGTTTGTTTACCGATTACAACGATTATATGTTTGTGTGTTGCAACCTCGTGTAGTTCACCACCTAACCGTTCCATTTCGATAAAGTCCGCTATCGTACTAGGACATTTTCTACAGAGTCGGTAATTCAGAACCGTAGACAGAAAAATGCATTGCATGCAATGTCTGTAGGTATCAAGTCTGTGGCATACAGGTAGCAGATCTGATAAATACTAAATAACAGCAGAGATTCCTCTCTGGTAGCAGAGAGGACATTTCCTCTCTGATAGTAATAACGACGAATCACATCAGAGACAAGATGGAAAGATATACAGGGTGTCCAAAAAATGTTGTACTTCCTTGAAACACCTTGAAAGGCACTGATATTCAGTGTTGAAAAGGGTGATTCCTCAGATCATTTGGAGTAACTTTTTCCTTTGCGAAAATGTTCTCCGCGGCTTTGTACTTATATCGGGAGAAAATATCGATATTTCCAAAACATCGATGTATCGTTGCCGTCCCTACACCGTCCTCATTACTAAATCGCGGAGTTCCAAAGCTATGTTCATAGAACACTGTTTAGTTCACGCCAGTTCACGCATACGTCCTGGAAATTGGTTCTGAAAAAAAACGCTAGTATTTCGCGCACTGATATCAGTGATTTCGCGACTGTTCGCGTCTAATCAAGTAAGTATATAATCTGTGGTATCGACAAGGATATCGGTGGATATTGGTGGATATCAGCGCAGTCTGTTACAAACATAGGATTTGGAATTTTTGTTCCTTCGGGATTGCATTAGTCCTATATACATAAGCGAATTTCTTGCCAGGTCCTCAAGTAATGCTGTCATAACGCTCGTTTGAGAAAATTGTATCGCGAGTGAGACAGCAATTTTATTTCTTGCAATCTCTGCGATTCTCCCCTAGGAACGGCAACATTTTGCATGCACCAACTCTTTTGGTCGTTTACGTTGCCTGGAACTACACAGACGTGTCTCTTGTGATCCGCAATGGCGGAAACAAATGGGGCCGCGGATTTGAACACGAAAAATGGGAACTTCATCTGCGGCGTCGTCGAAGGTATAAAACTCGCTATTAACCGATTCGAAACCGACGTATTTGGTCATCGTTCACGATCGTTTCACATAGGAGGGGGAAACCTATTCACCACCATGCTACATTCTATAAAAAATACGATTTTTTATTACAGGTTTCTATGGTCGGCCTTGGACCACTGAACAGAGGAAAGATTTGTTTCAAAAGCAAGTATCTTTCATTTACACTGATCCGCATACAAAGCCTTGAATCTACCATATCAAGCTATCATATTAACACGTCGAACACCACGATGGTTCCTAAGAACCAGTCTTAGGCTTTCCATTTATGGCGCATCTGTCGCTACAGAACAACCACAAACATTATGTTTATGCTACACTGCTGCATCAGCTTTTGTTTATTATGCAGCTCTCCCCAGTTGACCATGGAGTGTGGTGTAAATAGAAAGTCAAACAAAATAGGCTTGGTGTTTAATGTGTTAAATAATTTTCAGATTAAAAAAATGGGGAATGGATTCATACCTCTATGCCCCAAAAGACGATTATAAGCATCGCGCGTATTGGAGAGATTTGTACACTGTAGAAGAAGCAGAACATTTGACCGGTTTGATAACAGCAGCTAAAGAATGCGGTATTACTTTTTATTATGCCCTGTCACCAGGATTGGATATCACTTATTCGAGTACAAAGGAAGTTACTATATTGAAAAGGAAATTGGAGCAAGTCAGCCAGTTTGGTTGCATTGCATTTGCATTGTTATTCGATGATATAGAGCCAGAAATGAGTGAAGCAGACAAAGAAGTATTTCAATCCTTTGCTCACGCACAAGTATGTATTATACGGTCTATTTAGTATGATACATTCTGTTGGTTACTAAATGCGATATATTTTCTTTCTAATAGGTTTCTGTTACAAACGACATATTTCAACATCTTGGTCAACCTAAATTTCTTTTATGCCCGACACAATATTGTGCGACTCGTGCAATGCCAAATGTAACATCTTCAGAGTATCTTAATACACTTGGTAATAAGTTAGCTCAAGAAATTGATATAATGTGGACTGGTCCTAAAGTAATATCGAGACTTCTAACTGTTGAGTCTATAGAGGAAATAACCGAAGTTTTAAGGAGACCACCAGTTATATGGGATAATTTGCATGCTAATGATTACGATCAAAAAAGAGTATTCCTAGGTCCATATTCTGGTAGATCTCCTGATTTGATCCCCAAATTGAGGGGTGTTTTAACGAACCCTAATTGCGAGTATGGAGCAAACTTTGTAGCAATTCATACTTTAGCTCAATGGAGTAGGTGTAATATAGATGGGAAGAGAGACTTGAGTACGTATTTAATTATATGTAATTCCTAGAGGTGTGCGAGAACCCGAAAATGTCGGGACAGGACGAGTCGAGAATTTTATTCGGGATTGGAATGAGTTCTCGGAAATTTCGGGATTCTCGAATATATCGAGAATTTTCGGGATTATTCTCGAAAATATTTAAGATTCCTGAGCATTTTCGGGTTCTCGAAAATTTTTGGGATTATTTCTGAAAATATTCGGGATTCCTGTGCATATTCAAGAACCCGACTCATCTTGACTTGATGCTTCCCCGACCTGTCCCGACTACCGAGTACCCGACATTTTCGGGTTCTCGCACACCTCTAGTAATTCCATGTGTTATTCTTGGCTCTATCCACTAATTATTTTATGTTTTATAGATGATTCCGTATCAGCTGACATAAGATTAGAAACAGAAACAGAGGATGGTGTGCTTGGTGAAGATGTTCCCTCGACAATGTCACCGAATATGTATCATCCTCGGCATGCCTTAAGAATCGCCATAAACGACTGGTTACTAGAGTTTAACAAAAAACGGGCAGCATGGGGTGTTATAGTAAAACCACAACCATGTGTGGCTCCAACGATACCAATACCAATAATTCCCTCTGTAAATACATGTATGAGTCTTACATCGACTACAACGACTACCGTCTCTGTATCACCTGCACCAGTCACCACTACCAGCCATCTCCAAGCATTGGCTGAAGTTTGTTCAACCGTAACATCAACAGAGAATTTCATACCACCTTCTGTTCCAGTCATGAATTCATTAGTATCGGAAACAACTGTTATCAGTGAGCCTATAATTTCACCGATTTCTGCTAATACAGGAAACGTGTCAACTACGAATGTTCTATCGTCCGTAGAACCTATGGATTGTAATACAACACCTAATAATTCTCCAGCACATGCGGCTAAGATTCAAACGGAAGACGATGTTATGATAGAGAACGCATCTGTAAGTCCGTCAATATTTCAAAGACTTAGTTCCATTGAAAAAGACCACTTTTTAGCAGGGGCTTATATCGAAATGAAAATACCCGGTGTCTTTCGGTTATACTTTACCTATATCGTAATACCGTAACCGTATCTGTTGGTACAAGGACTGTGGTGAACTTCATGGCATTTACCACAGAACCTAACAAATACGGTTTTAAGTCCCTGCTTTATAGCAACAATTTTCAAAAAAATATTCGTAATTCATTAATATTGTTTTGTAGACTTGCAGTGAAGCTTCCGGTAGTATGCAAGTAGAAGTAGACAGCACTTCTCCTGTAGTGAATGGTACACAGATGATTGTGGAAAATGATAGTGAAAATCACGATACTACCGACAATACGGATCAAGAATCTCAGGATTCTATCGAGGCTGATAAACGGTTAACAGCCGAAGATCTTTCATTACTATGTGATCTATTTTATTTGCCATTTGAACACGGTGGTCAAGGTATTCAGTTGTTACAAGAATTTAATTGGCTAAAAAGTAATGCTCACGTCGTCATGAAGAAAGCAAAAGAGGATGAGAGTGTATCTCAGTCAGATGTGAGTAATACAGCTTTCTTATTCGGCAAGTATTTTTGAAGTTTTTGTGTGTGTGTATTCAATGAAATAAAATTCCAGGTTGAAGAATGGCACTCAAAAGCGGCAAAAATGAACGACATGTGCAATGCCGTGAACAGACTATTTCAGCGGCTTACATACTGTAACAATCGTGAATTGCTGTACGATCTGTATTCGTATGTTTGGGATATGAGAGGAGTTGTATCCCTTTTAAACAGTTACGTGAAATGGTTGGGTAAGTTGCATTACTATTTATATATAATATTATTATAACAAACTAAATATATGTTTAAATAATAGTATATAGTAAACTACATACAATATGATTAAAAGTGAATTAAGGAGAGTATTTCAAATCAAGTAAAAATTAGTACTAATAATGGTCCACATTATGTTTGCAACATAATTTTCAATGTCAATTAAATATTTCGTAATTCTTTCTTGATCCGTTCCCATCATTGCAAAATATATCAAAATAGTAATGTTAAAGTATATAAAGAAAGTTTGTTCAAAATGCTAATACGCTGGTACAATAATGTGAAAGTAATTATTCACATTTTGCTAGAAAATTATTAAATGTATATCATGTTACCAATTTTTATTTTTTTCCATAATTTTTGCATTGTCTTAACTAGTAGAGAGTTGTATTTGTTGTGCTACAGATGAGTGCTGTTATCAATTTTTCTCAAAAGTATTATAATTTATTACCTATACTTATATTTCAGAACAAAAGTGTCTCGAGTATTGGTAAGTGTACTGTTCTATTCTTTTTTTCTCACTTATTTTTTCATTTTACAAGGAGGATGTTATTATACCCTAAATAAAGAAAAACAACAGCAACAAAAAATTTACAATAATTACAGTTTAAAAACACTTCAATAATCTTGAAAAATATCATGTGTATAATATTTTGGAACATTGCTTTCTGCTTCCAATACCAATACCAAGAAATATTTATTTTACATGTTATAATGATTTATAGTATGATCACACTGAACATCCTTGTAAAATGACATCATTATGCAGTAAAACACATAAAATACATGAACTACTTACTCCGAAAATTACTGATGTCTTGTTAACTAATTTCAACTCAAGCTTTTCTTTTTCTTTGTATTCGCTTTGTAAACGTGATAATTGGATAGTAAACGTAAGTCTTTTTGTTTTATCACATATAAAATGTGTATTTTATCAGCATTGCTCTCCAAATACCCGTTGTAACTCACTGTACAGAAATCAATAATGTTTGATTACAGAAAACATTCTAAAAAATCACTACCTTACAAAATGTAAGTAACTGTATTGTTCAATGCAGTGGATTACCTTCTACGCAATGGAAAAGTAAACAGACATCACTAATAGTTGGAAGTAAAACATTTCATAGATCGCTTATCTATGAAATTGCATTTGTACATTTGTTTCTGCGCTTTAGAACCAAATGTACCGCGTGGCGCGCGAAAACAGACAAGCACGGTTGCCGTAAGTCAAAATCGAAATTAGTTTTTTAAGCGTAACATGAATTTGCTCTTCTTATTTCTCAACATATCCATATTACCCGATACATACACAAACTGTGTGCACGATTGCTAAATACATAATCTTTTTTAAAAAACTAAAAACAGAAACTTAATAATTCATTCTACACTTGAAACTAACTTGATAATATTCTTTTAAGTTTCATTGTACAGAAATCATTTTATGAAATGATTTTTTTCTTCCTCGACTGACGGCTTCCTACGTACAATTCTGTTGGTATGAAACCAAGTCACAGCAGTTCTCATATGTTTCTTGAATGATATCAAAGACTTGTATATGTGAATATTATTAAGGATCCTGGACTTATTAGTTTTCTAAAAATTAAGAGAATTGATGTGGCTTGTTGGCGCGGTACTTTGCGAAATAATTTTCTGTAGCAAACACTTTCTGGAAAACTATTTAACAGCATCAATGTGGACCTGAACAAATACTGTGTTTCAAATAATCTCATGCCAGCTATTAACATATTGGCTGACTTTCTTTCACAGATAATGTTTGGCAGGAATTTATTCGTTACATTAACATTGCATACCTTGGAAATATTTTTCTGTAAGTAAGAACGTGTGAAAGAGGGAAATAATCTGTAGCGAATAATTTTTGCCAACAATATAAATGTATGAGGAACAGTACAGCTTCAATTCACTGACTAACGTGCATTTCTGTGTTTTCTGTCTTGTTGATAGCGTTTGGCAGATTCCCGTCAACGATGACATCATTTACCCAGGGAAGCTACACATGTATGCGATTCACCAGTCTGAGTAATCCAACAAAAAGCGCGCGTCTAACAAAGCTTCATCTCGGCGAAAACGATTACATATTATTAGTTCGTGTTTGAAGCTTTGTAAAGATCATTGCAATTAATGTGAACAAGAAATTTGCGCGTAGAAGCAGCGTTCTGATGTCTAGAAGGATCTATGTGTACTCAACACAAATGCCTTTTGTACCTACGTTTAATAAAATAGACACACTATCTCATTCTGCAAAAATGGTAAAAATCTCGAGTGTACAGAATGTTTGTAAATGCACTTTGATTTTGGTTTTATTTTATACGACTTACTCGTGATAATATGTTGTAAAACATTCACTTTTCTATGGTTCAAAATTTATATATGTACCTTTACATATTTTAAAGCTGCATTGAAAGCTTTCTCAATGACGACAAATAATATTTTTCAATCGTATGTAGTGAAATTAAAATTTAGGACAAATTTTTGCACATGAAGTGGGTCTATCTGCAACTTCTCTAATATTGGCAAGGTTAAGACAAAACTTTGTGAACTATACGAGCTTTCCCTAATTATTTTACTAGTCACATACAGCCTGCAAAACTTATCGATACATTCTTTTTTTAAATACATTTCAAAATCTGCAAAGGTCTTTTTTATTTGCCACAATGGATAATATTTTTCAAGATTGATATTTTTATTGGTTTTGCGAGAACATCTCTTGTAGGTTGAAAATGACTAGGAAACATCTTCCTTTTGCCAACTTGCCTGTACTAATTTCTTTTAGTTCCAGAATCTATATTCTTTTCAGGAGTAATAGGACTTTTATTTCAGGCGCATTTTGGCAAACAGGATTACCATTCCACTAATCCCATTCTCCTTTCCACTATCCTAAGGATTTATCACTGCGCGAACTCTGGTGCAATATTCTTTTTAAGACAATTGTTTTGTTATTGTATCATATTGGTACTAATTCGTTAAAATTTGATACGAGCATATGATTATTTAACGCTAAAAGATATTTAAATATGATATACATATGAATGAGATAGATATGAAATATAATATTATAAGTCTGTCTCACTTATCTTCGTTCTAAAATGACTTATTATGCAGACGTTGAATTGTTTCCAATACATATACAGTAAATATTTGATGTATTAAAATGTTGCACCATAGTCGATCTGATGGATTTCTTTATCTCGCGATATTATTCTTTCTATTTTATGAATATTGTGAAGGACTTGATATACCGAGCGAGATAAAGAAAAACGCGGCGCCGTCGATCGAAAGTATACTTTATGCATGTACAAATTTAATTAAAGTTAGTGCTCAGAGCAGTGGAAGCAGTATCATACATTTAATAAACTGCATAACCGCGCGTACATAAGCCACACATTTCACCGTTTATTAAGTTTAAATACTGTGTCTTTGGGATAGGGTTCTCGAATGGCTGGAAAGAAACTTTTATGAGTGGAGATCAAGAACCATGGGTTTTCCGTGGGGGTCTTACAGCTGATCTGCAGGTATCTTTGATATGTCCTTTTACATTATGTTTGTTTTAAAACAAATTCTAACTGGAGTAATATTAACACATATTTATGCTTTGCAGAGATTAATACCAGTGGATAGTGGAAATGATCTATTCGTTTACAAAGCACCAGAAGTGCCTTGTAGTAAGATCTATACGATTAGGCCTTACTTATCTAGCGATGAAGAAGGAGTTTATACTGTATGCAACAAATTGTATGGTTCTACAATGTCATCTGCATTAGCAGATAGGTAATTGAGACCTTTTAAAGTTCAAATAACTTTTGCTATTAATTATTAGAGGTGTGCGTGAACCCGAAAAATTCAGCATTCGAATATATCGAGATTCCCGAGAATTTTTAAGATTCTTGTGAATATTCGGGATTCCTAATATATTCGTGAATCTCAACATTTTCGAGAGCCCGTCACGACGTGACATTTTCGGGTTCTCGCACACCTCTATTAATTGTCATTAAATAACAACTATTTATCGCTACTCATTTTCACTACAGGTTGGTCGGCGGTTTCCTAACTTTAAGTCCAGAACTGTGCATGGTTGTGGAAGATGAGAGCGGTATAGTGGGCTATGCATTGGCTGCCTTGAACGTGAAGACTTACAACCAAAAGTTAGCGGGGTCATGGATACCCGAGTTACGTTTGAAGTACCCACTAGATGACAGTATAAATGATATGCCTCAAAATGTTCAGGTATTTAATGTTTAAATAATGTTTTACAAATTAATTTTGCTAATTTATTAATATCTGAAATTTGTTTTTAGGACGCCATACGATACTTTCATTCATTCGTCCCAGACGTGTCTGAACATTTGTGCAGGCAACATCCTTCAATACTTTTGTGCGCAGTGTTACCATGTTTGACAGACCAATCTGTCCCTAAAAGACTAATTACATGCATTCTCGCTGCTCTGAGAGCAAACGGTAAATGTTCCACGAAGTTATTGTTCAGTTTTTGTACAGTTGATCTAACTTTAAGTAGAGGTGTGCGAGAACTCGAAAATATCGGGTGCTCGGGGTAAATTTCGAAATTCTCAAATATATTCGATTCGTAATTTACTCAAGATTCTCGAATATATCGCGATTTCCGAGAACAGTCGAGAACCCAGATATGCTCGGGAATTTTCATGAACTCGTCCCGTCCCGACCCGATACTTTTGGGTTTTCGTACACCTCTAGTAAATACTGTATGAATTTGTTGTTTATGAAAAAGCACTTACAGTTGATTCTAACTTCATTACTACTTGCAGGTTCTTTCGGTGTACATACCACTATGTCCAGTACGGAGAAAGAGTCGCAGGAGTTTTATAGTAAATTGGGCTTTGTCGATCTGAATCCGACGCATGAAGGACACTCTGGAATCAAAACTATGTGTCGAAGTTTCTAACAGAGAGTGAGCACACCAGTGATATTTGTGAATAAAGTCTACTTGCTCGAGCCATCATCGAAGAAAACTTCTAATGTTTAGAAGTACACGAAATGGTAGAAATACGGTACTCTTTAGAACAATCCGAGGACATTTTTGTCTGTTCTATTTTATAAACATAGAATATTATCCGTCGAAAGAAATTGCTATCTTTTTCGTGAAAGAAAAAAAAATCTTGGGGGAGGTTTCGCATCGCACGCCCACTCTGATAAATCGTACTTGCTTTCTGAGAACTGTCCCAGAACATCTGCCTTCTTGAGTTAGAAAATCACCTAAATGTGTTTAACAATATACGCGTACATATGGTGTATATACAATATCAAAATAATAGGAGTAACAAAAGAAATCACAAGGGAAAGAAGTGTAAAACGTGCAATAGTATTAATTACTGGAAGAAGGCGAAATGGAATAGCAAAATGGAGAGTATGTTGATTTTATAAAAATTTGCATTTGTGTGTTAGATTGCTATGGAACTTTAGTGTATCTGGTATGCTTGTATATTAATAGATTAGATTTCTTAAAAAGAATGTATATAACGTGTTGAACTGTGTACTGTGACAACAAATGCCAGTGTGTCTGATCGTGTGTGCATGTGTGCGTGCATGCGTGTGTGCGTCTATTCAAGTGATAAATTATCGAACCTTTTTAACTCGTTGAAGGGTATTTTCTTATTGAAATCGATCACGTGCGCGGATAACTGTGAACAAAATGAATGGAAATTTAGTTTTTCGAAATACTTATTTGTTACAAGAATGCGAGGTACAAAATGTAGTTTTAACATCCGGTTCGAGATTCTTAAAAAAAAGATTACCTAATCCCATAGGTATTTTACTGTCTCATAATTAAATATTTTACTGCGACATGTACATAGTTGGTCCTTAAAATAGCCGCTGTAAGGCCTTTTTATTTTCAACATTATTACTCTGATAGTATTGTTTTTTAATCACGGAGAGATCGGTATTACCAACGACTTTCTAATTGGCTCTATGATTGCAAGATGTACATATACATATGTGTATGTATTGCCACAGAATGTAATATGTAGAATTCTCTAGGAAAATAGTAATTATTTCATTACCACCCAAATGTAACATATAGCTACACATTTTATATAATCGTTTAATATTAAGTTTGTTATCATCAGTAGTAACGGAATCCTGAAACGTGTAAAATGAAACAGTTGATGTTTGTGGGAGAAACAAAATCAATAAACATTGAAATTTTAAGAAATTAATGAACACTTAGATTGTTGCATCGCTGATTAGGAAACTAACAAAAATGAATTATTTATACTGTCTTGAATGCATCAATGTATCGAATGTACAGAACCAAAAGATAGAAAGTAACCGCCGATTTAAAAGAAGACACGCGCACACATGAAAAGGGAAGAAATAAAATAAAATATGAAGATCTTAGATATTTGCCTTATAACTACTAAACTATATAATACTACTATAAATGCAACTGTATTGCGGAGTGAGGTATGTTCATTGATTCCAATCAAGATGGAACTGTACTAGGATTTGAAGTAGTGCCATGTACAAAGGAGGCAGTGGATTATTGTGAAAATGATTTAAATCGTTCAAATCTATTTGAATTCCGGTCGCCGTTTTGTAAAAATTTGATACTAGCTGGATTTTGACGATGATCAAAAGAGAAATGTTATTTTGACGGGAAGACTGGAAAACTATATTCTTTTTTAGATGTACCGTCAAATTTACACAATTTTTCAGTACTTTTTATCATCATATTTCCCCTATACTAAGTACATCTATATATTCCTACACAAAGATTAATATAAATTAATTTTGTAACACTGGTGTTGCTAAAGCATTTTTTAATACATATGATTTTTACTTTGACATTACCTAAATATTGAATCTTGCAACAATATTTCCAGTTGTCTCGTCACGTATTCATAAGTAATATATATTTAATTAACACTATAGAACAATATGTGATTACCACCGATTTATTTAAATAAAAATATGAAGACTGATACCTATAACGTACTCAAAATTGAAAAGCGATCAAGATTGCAATAAGATAATGATTTCAATATGACTATTTGAAATCTTTAAATCTTCAGAGATGCTGTTGCAACGTCATTATACTTTTGCAACTTCTTAATTTCATTTTGAAATTGTAATATCTGGAATTGCAGGGAAATATATCGAATTAGAAGATTCGTATAATCTACTTTTTCTCTATAATGATCATAAAACATTTATGAAAATCATGCTGAATAAATATACCTTTTCTATGTCTTTTTTCAGTATACTTTGTTTAGTTTTCGGAGTTTCTACATCCATAGTTTCTATACCCAAATGATTCAAAGATTCCAGTATTTTATTAATTGTCATATTAATATCTCTGCAACAAAAATATGTTTAAAATTAATTTCCAATGAAATATTCTATTGTTTGCGGTTGACAATACAATTTGTTACTTACTTTGGAGGATTGAATTTCTGTTTATCATTCTCTTTTGATGTTGCAGATTTCTAATATTTGAATAGGATGAATATCAATTTTGACAAATTCATAAAGAAAAGTTATATATTAATCTTACCGATTTGGGTCCTTGCTTGAATATCGAACTATAATCTTCCAAATCAAATCCAAAAGGAATATCATCTATAAATTTAAAATTTTATACAATTTATTATCTAACGATAAGATAAGACAAAATACAACGTGGTACCTCCGCTTCTTCTCATTGCCTTTTCTATAGCTACGTTAAAATTTCTTCTATCCCGCCTCCATTTTTTTAAAGCATTTTCATCCCTGAGAAAGAAATTAATTATTGTAATAACTGTCGTTTACGTAAAATATCAACAGTATTAGAATTCATACTTTAATTTTTGAAGTATTAAATCTTGCTTTGCTAATAAATCTCTCGCTTTGGAATACCATAGTATGCGACGTTCCTCTGAAGCATTTGCACCTTTACTTTCACATCTAAATTATAATTATAAAAAATAGAAAGTGATTTTAATGAGCATAAATGATTCATGGTTGGCAAACCTTTTATTTCTCTTAAAATGTCTAATTCTACATACATAACTATATCATTCTATTCATACATAATTTTCCAATTATATTCATACATAAATTCACTACTCGCTTATTCCAATATAATTTTTTAAACACGACAACATCCAATCTGCATTATTCAATCTCATTGGGTATAGCTTAAATCTTTTTCTATCATTTGTAATAATATCAAAACAATGCTCAACATTTCCATTGCTACCATATTTTATACAATTTTCCTCCAAAGGATAAGGTTTTTCTGTCTTTAAAGGAACAAAGCGTTTGGATTTATTGGTAGCTAACTTAATTCTACAATCTTTCTGTATAGATTTATAATATGTTTTCAACGCCTTTACATTCTGCCTAACATAAAGGGACCTTGGTGATGGACCCATTAATCTTAAAATTTTATTGTCAACTTCATCAGTTTTAGTATCGATACAACTGTCTATTTTACTTCTGTGATCATTCATGGTTCTCAAGCTTGTATTCTTTGCTTGTTTGTATATGTTTTCTGACTTTTCACTTGTTTTTCTACCTACTTCTGTTTGCAAACAGGAGTCGCAAAGGATAGTTAAATTCTTTTTAAACAGACAACTATTTATTAAAGTAGTAAATTTATCACTAGAGTACCTGTTACTAGGTTTGTAAGTCTTGCATTTTTTTTTGCTAGGTGAATTTTTGTTGTATCCTTGTATTTTAGAAGATACAATCTCCCTCTTGGACTTTCGCGGAGATTGATAACAGAGAATAGTCGATAATTTTGGCTCAATTTTGTCTGAAACGTGAAATAAAAGTTGATATTTTGTTACATATCCAGTAAAGGAAGTATTTCACTGAGTCACTTACATTCCTTGGATTCTATTGGATGATCAGGACGTATTTTGTTCCATTCTGTTCTTAAAAATTCCACAATTGAAGTGATTCCTAAGGCTGCAATGTCTTTTGGTGGTGTAACAAGTGGGTTTTGTGCTACCTGAAGCGTTTTTAATTTTGGTAAAGTGCCTGAAATATTAAAGGCCATACTTGTCAAACCAAACATTCAGTGTTAGTGTTATGCGAAATACTTTACGTAAAAGAAGATAAATTCAAACAAAAAAGGAACATAAAACCAATATTTATGCACTTTTGTACTTTATTAGAAATTATTACAGTTGCATAAAATACTGCAAGTACTTTGACCTTAAAATGACCTTGATCCTAATCTCCTTATCTTCCTCTAGATGGAAGAACGTCAAACATTTAATACTATACACTATATATAATTACTATGCAATAATATTTAACTGTAACGTACTAATACATTTAATATGCCTATGAAGCTTACACAATTCTAGTGGTAATGCCGTTATATTGTTTGTCTGTAGTAGAAGAGTTTCTATACACTGGTGTGATTCAATACTATTTGGCAATAATGAAATTTGATTATTCCTGATATCTAGCCATTTAAGATGTTTTAAAATCGTGAAAATTTCATCTGGAAGTTCAATTAAATCATTGTCACCCAGATACAGCATCTAAAAGCAAACAAAAATATTTATTACATCCATGATATTTATATTATACATGATTAATTAAGAAATATTATATAAATCTTATAATAATTTAGTAATGTCATTTAAAGAGAACAATACCCTTAATTGTGAAAATTCATTTAATATTTCTTTCGGAAATTGTTTCAGACCGGTATTGGAGAAATCTGCAAACGTTTCGTTACAGACAGCTTCTTTTTTTGTTACTGATGGCAAAGGTGAACTAATTTTCAAAGATTTCGGAGACTTCTTGAGCGCAGTGCTAGATACATTGGAAGCATTATCTGGAAATGTGTCCTCCGCAAATATTAGACTCGAGTCACTTTCGTATGCGTCTTTGAGATAATCTTCTTTTGTAACGAAGATGGGATTAGTTTTTGAAAATTCCGCGCGTTCTGCTCCAGACTCTGTATTTTCATGAATGTTACGTCCAACATTTTGTTTTGAATCAATTTCGTAAATAATTGAACTTTCATCTGAGTCGTATGCCTCTTCTATGTCATTGAAAGCTCTTGATGATCTTCGGTATCTTTCGCTCTCGATACTCAGCTTCCGGTCGTCGTCAATATTCTTCTACGATCACGAATTATTTTCACCGTATGTAATAACACTGGTAATAACTTCCGACTTCTTCGGATCATTGTTCAAAATATAGTGTTTCTAAATACACAATGTATTAAAATTAAGAAAATAATTAGAGTACCTGACACTCATCTTCGGATATATCCTTCTCGTTGGTGGTGACAGATATTTGTTCGGTAACCTGTTTCACTTCTTCGCTTTTGACATTTTCAATAGATCTCTGAATAGATAAAACCTTTCTATCAGTTGCTTCGGAATTGAGTCCATAATACTGTGTCAATAAATTTTTCGCTAGATCAGACATGATACAAATAAATCACTAAATATTTATGCTAATAATATCTACTTCTATACATTCGTGAACAATAGTTTTGACAGTTGTGAGTAACATCGATAACAATTCTTGTTTCTTCATTGCCTAGGTAACATTGATGGTACGTATAATACATTGTTGCTATATTGTAATAAGGTAGTTTCGATTTAGTTTAAAAATGCCGCGCGAAGTGATTCAAAAGACTGTTGCTTTTTATTAGAAACATATGCATATATAGTTATGAATTATTTTTGAAAACGAAATTACAGCAGACTTATTATAATGGTTTTAAATTAAACATTTTATTATCTTGGAAATCCATTGTGAATTAACAGGTATCAGGTATCATATACATGTATAAATAAATGTTTAATTGTTGCCGCGCGCTGGCATCTATTTTGAAAAAATTTTTAAAATATGAAAGAGCCGGCACGTTTGAAATAAGATAATATTGTATATAGTACGTACTGTGTAACTTCGTTTTTGACACTAGTGTCGTCTTTCGAATAAAGTAGAATGAATATAATACCTGATAAGACTTATGTACAGCTAAATACAGGAAGTGCGTTTGAAAAATTTCGTAAAATTAGTATATTGTTACAAACATATAAATTGTTTTGTTTAAATTTTAAATAAAATCATGGACGATCCAGGAATAAGTGAAGTAATTACACATAACCTCTGCAAATTGTAAGGCTCATGACAATAACCTCAAATTTACATTAAAAATATTTTTGAATTATGTATATGTATAAAATTTGCTATTAACACAAATAGAAACCTAATCGTACATGCAATTCTGTTTTTAATTGCAGCTGCAATTCAAATCCTAGAGTATATACTTGTCCCAGATGTGGTATGGGATATTGTAATGTTGATTGTTATAAGTCTGAAGCTCACTTAGAATGTTCAGAGAGTTTTTATAAACAATGCATAGAAGATGAATTGAAATCTCAGGAGAAAGATCCAGAACTCAAGAAAAAGATGGTTGAAATTCTTAAAAGGGTGCATGAAACGGATTTCAGCAATTTTGATTCAGAAAATGATAATGCAAGTGAGAATGAAGAAGACGATGAAGAATTAGAAGAACAGTTGGATTCAGATGATGAGGAAGATGTAAGTACAGTTCATGTCTAAGAAATTATTCATGTTCATTGTCGATTAACTTTTCTGATTTTTTATTAATTTTAGATCCTAGATTTAGAGAGACGATTACATGACGTGAATTTGGATAATGCAGACGAAGTATGGTCAGTATTAACAGATTCTGAGAGACAGGAATTCGAAGCTCTAGTAAAAAATGGTGAAATAGAAAAATTATTACCACAATGGGTTCCGTGGTGGACTTATCATATTAAGAAGAAACTGGTGCAAGACATGGATGGAAAAGATAATGACCAAATAATAGCATATCCTCCTCTCATTGATGTTCCTATATTTAACGAATTACAGGTTACAGATTGATTATTATTGTAGAATTAAATATAATAAATTACATAATGTTAAATACTATTTCCTTATCTACAGAAAGCTTCTCCAAATGTTCATTTCAATTTGATAAATGTGATCTATGCATATGCATACATGGCGAATTATTACAATGGCGACTATTCAAATTGTCCAGTAGAAGCTACGGTTGTGTTTCTTGATCTCTGCGAAAATATGAAACTGAATAAAATATATGAAAGTACAGAATCAGCAATAGCAGCTGTTGTTCACAACATTGTTACCGTATGTACTATTTTATACTACCCTTTTGTGCAATTTGATTATATTTTGCCATTTTTCGTAGTGTAATTGGTTGCCTCAAGATGAACAAACTCTGCTAGGTTTCAAAGAAGCAGCTAATTCGATAATAGAAGGCCCAGAGGAGAAGAATAAATATTTTTACGTTGCAACTGCACTTTCTGAATTGCACAGGCTATTAGCAGCAGCAAAGGAGGAAGTATCTAAGCAGAAAAATAAAGCTGGGAGTAATGAATTCTCGAAAACATTTGCGAAGAGATATAATAAAAATAATATAAATCTATCAAAAAAATCTCTTCTCTTATGCTGTAAAAAGTTAGAATACTATCTGTCATGGATTAAAAGTTGTCATGTAAACATGCATAAAAAGGTATAAATAAAATTTTTTAAATGATTTTTAAATGCCCAAATTCAAATCTTAATTATATTTACCGTAATCGAATCTTTTCCCTTACCAGGCATTCGACAAAGTAAATTTTAACATGTAATAATCCAGAAACTTGGATGATTATTATACAGAGGATTTTATGTATTTATGGGAAAAATGAGTAGGTAAAATTTAAAACAATTTTTAACGATTAGATGATAATTTATTTGGTTACTGTTTCTTACAATCAATGAAAAAACATTTTTATTTTCCATTAAGATTCGCAATCTAGTGATTAATAATTAGGATTTTAATTCGAATAGATACTTTTTTATTTATGAAGATATACCTTGCCACTCTACTTACAGTGTGAACTCTGTCCACTTAAATATCTTGACTATTTAAAACAATACGAGAAAATGATACTTACGGAAGTTGTAGGGTAAGACACTACATAATATGCTATACATTCCATAATGAAAGTAATAGAATGAAGAAAGTCAAACATCTCAGCAACGGTAAGTTTCAGGACAAATGCACCTTAGTACTTTTATACTCAGAATATGCCAATCTACCGAAATCGAGCATAAAAAATACCATTTATACCATATTATGTAGTTTCTTAAATCCTACAACTTCTGTAAGTAACATTCTCTTGTATTATTTGAACTGACCAAGATATTTAAGTGGACAGAGTTAGTGAGACACACTATATGTATGTTCATGCAAATCCTCTGTTCCCAACTATTTCAAAATCTTTTATTATCTATTTTACTATATTTTGTGATAAAGATTCTCTTCAAGCGAAGTATTTTATGGTATACTGGCAGACAAGAAAGTCCTGCGGTTAGCTATTGATTGTAGCTAGCGAATTTTAAATTTAAATTTTGGCTTCGAGAATCGATATCTCGAGCAACGAAACGGTCTGTCATCAGTGGAAGTAGTGGGAGTGGGAAAAGCAGACGATATTTACACAGTAGTAAGCAAAAGGACAGTGGGCAAGATGGTGGCGGACGAGAAATTGTTTTTCTCGAAAGCCGTCCAACATTTGGCTAGATGCTTAGCCGCAATCAAACCTACACCATGGGAAAAGGTATGTGAATTCTGTATCATATACTATTAATTTTACGAAATGCTGATTGTGTCTATACATGCATCAGAATTTGACATTTGATCAATGATGATTAGGTTATTTCTAAGGATCTGTCAGCTGATATCCTGACATGTCATCTTGTGATATAATAGGAAGGACTGCTTACTAACTTCCTTCTATGATAATTATATATCAACGGCTATTAATTAACATCACTTTTATCGAAAAAAGAAAAGGATTTGTCATGCTCTACAGATGTAATCAACTTATATGTAAAACCAGATTTACAACTGTAATTTTTCGATTGAGAAAATAAATTATGAATGGTAATAAATAAAATCAGAAAATGATAATGGCTTTGAAAGAATATTGTTATTTTCAAATAATTAATTATTATCTGGAGAGTTTTAATTAATGACAAGATAAAATCATGAAATTGTACAGTAATAGAAAAACGAGGATGTTATCTAAGTTGAATTAAATAAGAAACGTTTGTTCTTATTGTGTATAGGAGACTTCAGTATAATTTGATAATCAATTCAATAATCAAATATTATTTTTGTACCTTTCAATTCATTTATATGGAGCTATGAATTTTCTTGTTTTAAATATTATTAATTCATAGACTGCATTCTCTTAGGAAATATTTTAGTTAAAATTACTAATAGACAATATCAGTAAGATAAAAAATATATTCATGTAATAAGTGTTCACATTATGGAATTACTGATCTCCTACGATAAAATCAATTACTAAATAGCAAAGTTCATTGAATGTGATATTGTTGACCAGCTATTTCAAGCCAGCTGCTATTCCATGCAACCAGCTACTTTTCCGCAATTTGCAAATATAAAATGAAAATTGTCCAACTCACTACTGTACAATATATAAAAGTCACTAGGACAATCAGACAATGTGTCTGCACATATTTCATTCAAAAGTTCTTCATTGTTACAAACCAACAATTTTGATACTTTTGCCATAAGTAATGTAAAGGTAGAAATATTTGGACCTATTACACGTCACGTTTCTAGGGATACTGGCTGAACAGTTTAGTAAAACTGCACGTTTACCAAAAAGAATTGCCGAAGTAAGAGGGGTGTGATAAAATGCTCTGGCTTATCTCGCACATGTGCACTTCTTACAATTTAAGCCTAAACTAAGTTAACTAAGAATATGACACAGAATAAAGACCTTTATTCCTTTCAGACTTGAAAACTACATAAACGAATATAACTGGGAACTTAAAATGTTTTGTTCCGATAAATTAATTCTATTTTAGCATTAAGAAACTAAACTAAACAGTCCAATTTTGATTCAGGTAATGCAGTTATTCAAATTATGCCCACAAGAAACTGCTCAAGGTATCTATCGGTTGGATCAAAGGGGTCAAGATGCAACCATTGCATTGGGAATATATTTTTTGGAATCTGGTCTACAACATCGGGACCGCATATTAACGTATCTCCTGCGGTTACTGCGTGGTCTTCCCAAGGCTGTTTGGTTGGACGAGATCAGATGTTCTTCTACTGAGCGTGTCCCTGTTGCTGAACGTTTCAGTTTTTGTTTGAACACATTGTTCAGTGATATTGCAGCCAGATGTGAACCTGCACGTGAAGAGATTATAGCTACTCAAGTAGAAATACTAGCAGTTTTAACAAATTTAATAAGGGGATACAAAGATCAAAATGGGAGCAGAGGAATGCAAGCCAAATGTAAGTACACTTATAAAAGAGATCAATTTATTTATGTCTAAGAATGTAAAAATATTTACAGTATTCTCGCCCAATAGTCCGCTCCCAATACCAGACTATTGAGAGAGAGTACTGTATAACAATAATTGTTAATTCTATATGTTTGAAAACGTATTATTCTTTCTTCCAGTGTCATTGTGTAAAAGTATAGTTCCAGTATTAATTGGTTTGGCACGTTCAATGGGTCGCTTTGCCTGTACAGATCCACCACTCCTCTGTCGTATTTTCCCTCGACCGGAAGCACCTCTTACAGTATCAAGCTCAGAAGTCCGTTTAACATCGGACAAAAAGCAACACAGTTTCTCTAATTTTCGGCCAATTATTCCTCGATCTCTAAGTGGTAATCTAAATCCTCATCCAGCCATAGATAACACACCAAACCTATTAACTGGTGATCACGAATTACCCAATACCAAACGACCTTCATTGCAATCATATTCGTCAGTACCCTACGATCCGGCCGTGTACTTCTTTAGTCGATACGGATCAAGTTTTAATCAGTTCCCTCAGATGCGATGTAACGAAAGTCCTGAGAGGAGAGCCGGAATGCAGTTTAGTGTGGTGCATCTTCAAAGTGTCTTAGCATTAGCGAAGAAATTACTTACTAAAGAAATTCTAACGTTTCTCGATGAAGAAGCTCAACAAGTTAGTTTCTTTTCTTGTATTATAAGTAGACTGCGGATTTGTATGCAAAATAAAAATTGTTTGCATCGACTGCAAGGTACTGGTGCCAAGTAAATATTCGTTTCTTCCTCTAACACATTAGAAGAATTTAAAAATACTTATTTTCAACATATTAAACATATTAAGAAAGAAAATAAATTTCTGTTGCATTAGAGTTTGTTTCAATTCAGGTAGAAAATTTTTATTTTGCATAAAGATCCGCTGTCTAATGATAACATATTGTTGCTTTCAAATTCTTTTAATCCTTTCACTGTTTTATACTTCGCCTAGCCATTTTCGTTAGAAATGCTTAAAATCCACAGACTAATTATAAGCTTTTAGTCATTGTTTTATTAAAATATTTATGTTCTGTTCAGATATACAATTCTGGTCAGGTGCATATTTTTCCCTATCGCACGTTCAACGAAACGATGAACCTCGTGATGGTTGCACTTCTACGAGAATTGTTGCAAAATCAACGTGACTTGCCTGCTCCTTTCACAAGGGATGTGCAGGAGTTTGTGAAAGGTCTTTTCTTATCGGGCCAGACGGAATTGCAGTCACGCCAACATGACGCGAGTGAGAGGGAAGACATGGACACTAATTTTCGAACTGTAAATAGATTTAAAGTAAACGTGATGGCTAATTCTGCGTGCGTCGATCTCTTAGTATGGGCAATCGGCGACGAAACTGGTAAGTGGAATTCAAATTCCAAAACCAAGACTTGTATATACGCAAAAGCCTAATTCACTTTAGTAGCACTGTGTAGCATAGTAAAACAGTTTCTTTGAAATTTGTCTATGTTACTGGGAAGTATAGGACTGTTACGTTATTTTTACAGTGAGAGACCAGTATGATTTGTCTGCGCTATTCGCAGATATCAGTTCAATGCTGATCGGCGAGGGTATTAGAATTTAGCTTGTATTGTATTTCGATTGATTACCCTGTGTCTAAAATAACTTTCAATAGTTTTAACTAACGAATATACCCATTGGCTTAATTTTCATTCCACTGGCTGCAAGTTTCTTAATTTCACTTTAACCATTCTCTCGACTCGTTAATATAGAAACAAATAATAAAATGTCATTGCGCATATCATCCCCTCGAAACACTTCGAATTAACAATTACCCAAGCACTGCGTGAATATTTGTAAATTTTTAAATACAGTCTATGCTAATGCGTTTGTCTGCAGGTGCTGATAGTTTATGTGGTCGCTTAGTTGAGAAGATTAACTCGAATCATGGACCAAAACTGGTGCTAGCGCATATGCCTTTATTAATGGTATGCCTTGAAGGATTGGGAAAGTTAGCGCAGAAATTTCCCAATATAGCGAGTACTTCTATTTACTATCTGCGGGATTTTTTGGTTGTGCCATCGCCAATTCTTCTTAAACTCCATCGACAGCATAATGGGAAAGGTAGCTCAAATTACTCTTATTGCGAAATATTAGATTGTTGCTTATGAAATGTCTGATTTTTAATAGTAATATAAACAAACACAACGTTCATTCTAAACGAACTTATTGATCAAAGTAAGCACCATTGTAATCATCGTATTGTGTCAATGAATTTCAAGTTTCTTGATTGTATTACGGTAAAGTTAAATTTTTTATTCTTCATTTACAAGATTTGTTATCTCCATTTTGTAGTCCTATTTACCACCAATAAATAGTAAATGAATCACTACATTTTGATCAAACATCACATAATGCTATCATGAATAAAATTGGACATTTAAATTAAAATTGAAGATGAGATGTTACGGATTAGCTTTGTACCACAAAGTTTTACAACAA
Source organism: Sphecodes monilicornis (assembly GCA_913789915.3). NCBI lineage: Eukaryota > Metazoa > Arthropoda > Insecta > Hymenoptera > Halictidae > Sphecodes > Sphecodes monilicornis. The sequence goes on from OU565296.1 coordinate 22,021,508, forward strand.
CCCAATACTATTTCCTGTACAATATCAACAAATGTTAATATTTTTATTGAAGGAAAAGATATGCAGGATTCGAAGCAGACAACATCATCTATACAAACGGCTTTTGAGAAGTTACGCGATGCAGCTATTGGTAATCTCTGCATTGCTTTGGAGGCTGCACATTCTGTAAATCCAGATTGTGTGCCGGCATTAGTTGCCAGTGTTTCAAATAGACTATTCGCTGCTGACAAATGTGATGGGTACAATATTTTACACTGCTTAACTTATGAGTTTTAACACGTTGCCTGCCGACCCAGGAACCAATACAAATTTTGCGTAATCGAAATCATTTATTTAACGAAACGAAAAGATTGAATAGTTCAGCGTTCAACCCTATTTCGAGTCCGGACAAATTGCATTGCAGCAGTCAACGTGTTAATTAATTCCGCTAAAGGTTTGTGTATTAGGTTTTATGATTTCTGATTTATTTCCAATAATTTTAGCGATTCTGACGAGAGATCAAATAGCGAGTTAATTTCCAAAAACATAGTAATCATGTTGGGACACGTTGCCGTTGCGTTGAAAGACACCCCAAAGACTATGCGCACGATATTCCCATTTTTTCAGCAATTATTTTGCCGTACACCAAGCGATCTTGATTTTCTAATCGTCGATCAGTTAGGATGCATGATAATCGCAAAATGCGAGTCAAAGGTTGAGTTCCGATAATAATAACAACAAAAAACGACTGCACAATTGATGCTATGCTCCTATATGATCACTGTACAACAAACGAATGCATTCTTTTTTTTCAGATATACGAAGGGATAATGCAAATGTTCTCTATGTCGCTAGGCTCAAGTACCGCTACGTACGCCGCGAATGACGATCGAAAACAGTATTGTCACGTAGCTAAAGCGGTTACGAACGCTCTTGCGAATATAGCAGCTAATTTGCAAGGCGAAACAGACCTGGACGATTTGTTGCTCCATTTGCTTGAGCTTTTCGTTCAGCTAGGGCTGGAGGGTAAACGCGCCAGTGACAAAGTGTCGAGCAATGTTACTGCAACGGTAATTGAATTTATCAATTGCAATTATGAACTAGGACTCGTACAGCTTAGTTTTAATGTTCATGTTTCTCATCAGAAAGCAGCAAGTAGCGCAGGAAATTTGGGTGTACTCATCCCAGTGATTGCTATATTAGTACGTCGATTACCGCCAATCAGACATCCGCAGAAAAGGCTTCTAAAACTTTTCAAAGATTTCTGGCTTTACTGCGTTGTAATGGGATTTGCTGGTGACCAAGCATCGAGATTATGGCCTGCAGAGTGGTATGAAGGGGTCAAGGAAATTGCTGTGAAATCACCTTATCTTATTTCGCAGACCAGTGCTCGCCTCGAGATGAGAGAACTGCAATACACTTCAGCTGTTCGAAACGACAGCGTCTCGTTAAACGAATTGCAAGAATTGAGAAGTCAAATATTAAAACTGACTAATAGGTGGGGCTATCGTTCTCGGTTAATAGGTGAATTATAATTAGGCAGCGGATTCGATGCGTTTATGATAAAAGACAGAACCTACTAAATATGTATGTTATTAACTTCCTATAAATCGAAATGAAATTCTACTTTTTGTCATTGTCGATATAGAGCCATTAGAAAACACCAAGTAATGCAATAAATACAAATTTCTTTCTTCTTTTAAGAAATTATGAATGACAAAGAAATTCGAATCACTGTAACCATAAAATAAATCGTAGCGTAAGGAGTTAAAGTAGTAGGGGTTAAATAATTAAAGTAAGCAAAACATTTCTGTTTGGATCTTGTTCATCACAATCAATGCAAACAATTTTTATTTTGCATGTAAGATCCGCTATCTAAATATAATCTTTTATGTTATATTGTTGGATTATAGAATGATAATGATTGTTACAGAAACAACGACATATCTCAGTATGTAACGAAATTACAATTTGCTCAGTGTACGTACCTATTATCTGTTTATTGGCTGGAGACGTTAAGGGTAGCGAACAGTCCCGAGCCGAGTTTGCAGCCAATCATGGAATATTTGTGCGATACCGATTTACAGAAAGAAAAGAGTGGTATGTGGCAGTGCATATGCTGCGTTGCTGATTCTGTTTTTTCGAAATTCAAAGACGTGATGCAGCGTAAACCGAAAGATGAAAGACGGGAGAAGGAACTCGAGAATCATGCTCAATTTCTTCTGGTGCATTTTAATCATGTACATAAACAGATTAGGCGGATAGCTGACAAATATCTCAGCGCTTTGGTAGATGCGTTCCCACATCTGCTGTGGAACTGCAAGGTGCTTTGGAGTATGTTAGATATATTACAGGTGTGTATCTGTATTTATTGTAATTTGTACTACTGCCTCTCCCATGAAGTTATTACTAGACTGCTGAGTTCTATTAAATTATTAAATATTAAATCTGTTAAAATAATTATGGGAGGATATAACATTCTATTTGCTTTCTATTTCTTGCAATCAATGCAGACCATTTTTATTTTACATAAAGATCCGCAGTCTGGTTATTACTGTTATTATTTTTCCAGATTTTATCATTTTCCTTACAAATTGACCCCAACGAAGAAACACCAATTTTGAGGATACCTGGTACACCGTACAGTATTCAACTTATGGACACGCTTGAGGCGAGAGAGGTATATACACATTATTGCTATACATACAAATTAATCAGGGATTAATGCTAATTTGTGTAACGTAGATTACTGTAAAAGATTTTACCGCAAGATGTAAAGGCATAGTGCAAGAAGCTATGAAGTGGGCACCTCAGGCCACCAGGTCGCATTTACAAGAATACGTGAACCAAATACCATCCTCCGGACTGAAGCATCATTCTGGCCTATGTTTGTCTACAGATTCGGTCCTTGAATTTGTGGATCTCGCAGTACCGCAATCGGCTCTGCCAAATGTAAAATTGTTTTCTGAAGTATTGAACTTCTTCAGACGTTTCGATATTAAGAAACTTTTTTGTTGCATAGACTAATTCATTAGACAAACGACCGCGTGGCACGAAAGGAGCTAGCACGTGGCTTTTGTCAATGATGTCCACGCGGTCACGATACGCTGGTGAAATAGCGGGAATGCTCTCTTTAGCAGAAACGGAATTTTCTACTGCAGAGATACCTTTAGAAGAGAGTAGAAACAAAGTAATTGATCTGTTGATAGATGCTGTTTGGATGGCCTGCCGTTCTCGTAACGACGTTAAGCATCGTAGCGCACTTTGGCGTGCCACTGCACTATTAATCTCTATGCCAGGTAATCTACAAGAAAATCTATCCCTATCTAAACTAAAACACTGCGGGCAGGGTTGGGCATTATTCAAATAACGAGTGAAATATACAGGGTATCCCACGCAACTGGAAAAGGCTTTTCTCCTAAACTATTTAGGAGAAAACCGATGCACAAAAGTGCATAAAGTTACATGCGTATGATGCACCGTCCGATACCGTTTAACTTTCAGCTATATCAGTTTCTTCTATTTCCAACTGTTTAGGAGATACAACTTATTCCAGGTGCGTGGGTCACCCTGCATATTATTCGTTATTCTTTCATTTCACTCGCCTTTGATCTAACTGACGATCGAGAATTGAGATACTTTGCTGTCCTACTGAAATTGCCAAATTCAATCGTTATTTACGAATGATGACTCATTTTGTATACGAATAAACCAATTTATTCGTTATTCCAGATTAAATTCACGAATAAATAGGTTTATTCGTTATTCGAAATAACATTTGCCCAACTCTGCCTGCGGATAAGCGTTTCTTTTTTTATTAACGTATGAAATCGATTTGTATTTTCAGGAATACACCGGCGTTTATTGCACACAGTAGCTTCTTCGCAGATAGAATTATTTACCCCAGCAGCCATGACCACAGCTGTCGAATGTTGGCAGTGGATACTCACTATTCGTCCAGATTTGAAGCTGCGCTTCTTGCAAGAGATGCTTGTCGCATGGCAATACACCGTGGACAAAAGAATGGGTCTATTCGCACCGGACGAAGAGGAAGTCAGTCCATTGGCAGTGTACGAAGGCTGCAAACTAGGCCCTAATCCTCCACAAATAAAGCCTCACGAGATTTGGGTTACTTTTGTTGTGGAACTAATTGAGACTGCTAAGTATTGCTGTCAAGAAACGGTTGACATGATCGTGACATTGCTACACCGGTCACTGCCAATGACCGTGGGTGCTTGTGGCGAAGAACCTGGAATGAGTCGTCACGTTGCTGCGGTTGGAGTGCGCTTTAAATTACTCTCTTGCGGACTCCTTCTTCTCCAAGGAGATATTTTGCAAAGGTATCATGTAGGATGTAGTACCGTGTGATGAATGAACAGAAGTATAACGAGTTTCATTTGCAGGACTTTAAGCAAAAATGTATTACGTGAACGCGTTTATTGTAATTGTTTGGACTATTTCTGTCGAGAGCGTCAAGTGCCTACTCAAGAGCTCGAACAGCTGAGAGAAGACTTAGTCACGCTTATACGTTTCTGGCAGGTAATTCAATGATTATTGAAAATCTTGCGCTAGATTTATAAACTAATATTTCTTAAGGGACTCTTCGGATTGCCGTAAGGTTCTTTCAACTGGTTTATTAGATCCTGTCAAATTGTGATCTCAATATTGTCTTTTTACTATAAGTGTGCGGGAACCCGATGGTTGGGACAGATCGAGACGAGTCGAGTTGTCAAAAATTCTCGGAAATCCCAAATATTCTTGAAAATCTTGAAATGTTTAAGAATCCGTCCCAATCCCGAATAAAATTCTCGATCCGACATTTTTAAATTCTCGTACACCTATACTTTTTCACTTCGATTATATTTTTAGCATCATTTACTACAATCCACTTTATTTCCTGTAGGTTATGCACAGTGATAAAAAGTATTTGGTAATGACGGGGAACGAAGGTGAATTTGAGATGTTAACACCCCAGTATACAACTAGCGGTTTCGTGCATAGTGAGACAATGGCTTCTTTGAGTACAAGTTTAGTTCCAACGAATACTGAATACTCGAAAACGGCGTCAAGTGTATGGATTAATACAGTCCCAATGTCAACAAGTACCAATACTCTTGGAAAACGTAGTAACCGCAGTAAGCGTGTCATGAATGCCAATGTCTTCGTAAAGGACTACATTAAGAAAAGGAACTTGATTCTGGAATTGCTAGCAGTCGAAATAGAAATGTTACTGGTAAATTTCGTATTATACAACTTGATAATCATAACACAATCTACCGGCGGTTATTTAACAAGTCATTTGCTATATCTACTAATTTCTTATGGGACTATTATTTAAAAAAGGATTTTAAAAATTTTATCAATAGACTTCCAGTAGTTAAAGTATTAAATTTCTCTTTTATGTACAGTGGCGTGTACATAAATAGGAAAATACGAAGTCGTCGGTTTATTTTCATATTTTCATACTCGCGAAAAACATTTATCATTTTTGTATATTTGGATACAAACATGAAACTATACAGAATGGGGCACTATAAACAGGTCACCTGAATAACTCGCTTGCTTTTGAAGATAGAAGAAAATGCATTCGGCCAAACTTACTTGATATCGAGGCGCTCGTAATCTGATGTCATTAATTTTTTTATAGGTGGAGACGTCAAGGAGATGTGAAGGTCAACTCTGTTTTTTTAAATGGAACGGTATGGTTTTTTATTTACATTCTGATAGTGTGTTTCAAGACGAATACAATGACCTATTCTCAAGGTCATTCAAGGTCACGCAAGGTCAACTGCAATAGAAAATAAAGTGTCTGAAAGCACTCTTCGAACACTACGACGATTTACATGTAACATGTTATTTACGTATTCACTGCTACTTCAAGTGTTCAAGATGACGACCTTGAACATGGAGACATAATCTAAAATGTTGCAATACTGATGATACTGCCTGACAAATTTCAGTTGTATCTATTACAGAGCAAGCTCTTTTTATACGTTGTTGCATATCAACTGTGGTTGTTGGTTTTTCGCGGTACACTTGTTCCTTCAATTTTTCCCACAAATAAAAATCTAGTGGTATCAGGTCTGGGGAACGTGCTGACCATTTATTACTTCCTGATCGACCAATCCAACGACCTTCAAACGTCGTGTTCAGTAATTCTTTAACATTTCGTGCTGAATGAGGAAGACATCCGTCATGTTGGAACTACATGGACTGTCGCATGTCCAGTGAATGTTTTCTAACAATTCTGGCAAAACGTCTTTTAAGATTCTCTCGTATTTATGACTATTTAGCGTGCCATCAATGAAATATGGACCAATTTCAAGTTCAAGGTCGTCATTTTGAACACTTGAAGTAGCAGTGAATACGTAAATAACATGTTACATGTAAATCGTCGTAGTGTTCGAAGAGTACTTTGAGACACTTTATTTTCTATTGCAGTTGACCTTGCGTGACCTTGAATGACCTTAAGAATAGGTCATTGTATTCGTCTTGAAACACACTATCAGAATGTAAATAAAAAACCATACCGTTCCATTTAAAAAAACAGAGTTGACCTTCACATCTCCTTGACGTCTCCACCTATAAAAAAATTAGTGACATCAGATTACGAGCGCCTCGATATCAAGTAAGTTTGGCCGAATGCATTTTCTTCTATCTTCAAAAGCAAGCGAGTTATTCAGGTGACCTGTTTATAGTGCCCCACCCTGTATATAAAAATGAATAAACATCATACGATGTAGAAAGCTTAATAAATGTAGCATAAGTATCTCTGAAAAATCGATTCAAATTAAAATTTGTATTATAACACGAAAGTAAATCGACGACTTCACTATTTCCCTATTTATGTGTTCGCCACTATACGCATATATTACTAATATTAATATACAGGTTTGGAGAAATCCTGGTGGAAGACAGGAGCTTACACTACCAGGTGAATCAAGTATCTCAGAATGGCGTGCTAAGGGAATGAACGATAAATGGCGTGAATACACTCGTCTTGCGTGGGAAATCAGTCCTGTTCTTGCGGTATTTTTACCGGTCCGACTGAAATATTCGGAGATCATTATCAAAGAAGTATGTGGATTGGTTCGTCAGAAACCAGTGCCAGTCATGCATGTCCCAGAAGCTTTGCAGTATCTCGTGACCACGGATACATTACTTAATGACGTGCCTGAAGTAAGACACAGTTCAAATTTGATAAATTTTCTGTTTTTTTTTTAAAATCGTTTTAAGTTATTAGCCGTAACTACATAATCATATTTTAGTTGGTATACATGTTGACATGGGAAAGAGTATCACCCATTCAAGCACTGGCATACTTCTCTCGCCAATTCCCTCATCATCCGATTTCGGCACAGTACGCAGTGGAGGTGCTAAGCAGCTATCCAGCTGATGCTGTACTTTTCTACATACCTCAACTTGTACAAGCGGTTCGCCACGATTCCATGGGTTATGTGATAGAATTTATTAAAAAGATTTCTAAACGTTCACAGGTAAGCGATCCAACATTGTATTTATATTAATTAACGTTTGATTTAAACTCTTGCTTTTATTAATCTTATGTAGGTGGTGGCGCACCAGTTAATTTGGAACATGCATACAAATATGTACATGGACGAGGATAAACAGATTAAAGACCCAGTTCTCTTTGATGTGCTAGACTCTTTAGTGAAGAGTATTTTGGGCTCACTGTCTGGACAAGCAAAACAATTTTATGAAAGAGAATTCGACTTCTTCGAAAAAATTACAAATATCTCTGGAGATATAAGGCCATACCCTAAGGGTCCTGAACGAAAGGCAGCCTGCTTAACAGCTCTGTCTAAGATCAAAGTGCAACTTGGTTGCTATTTACCTTCTAACCCTGAAGCCATGGTTCTTGATATTGATTATCAAAGTGGAACTCCTATGCAGAGGTGAGTAATGCGATCTGATCCCTTCATTATTGTAACTAGAGATTTGCGAGAACCCACAAATGTCAGGTCGAGAATTTTATTCGGGATCCAGACAGATTTTCCAAAATTTTCGAGACCTCGACTCATCTCGACCCGCACCAGCCATCAAGTATTCGAAATTTCTGGGTTCTCGCACATCTCTAATTATAAGCATTCTCTAATGTTATTATTGCAATCCGTAGTGCCGCAAAAGCACCATTCTTGGCGCGTTTCAAAGTACAAAAGTATGGAATTAACGAATTAGAAAACATAGCGTTGGCAGTGTCGAACGGAAAGGCAGACACGAAGAAAGAACCAGAGAAGGAGGCATGGCAAGCAGCCATCTTCAAAGTTGGTGACGATGTTAGACAGGACATGTTAGCCTTGCAAGTGATCAGTATTTTCAAGAATATATTCCAGAAAGTTGGATTGAATCTATTTTTGTTCCCGTATAGAGTAGTGGCTACAGCACCTGGGGTAATTTTATATCTCCTAATGTTATTCTACATTGTTGTTTAACAGTATCCTAATCAAAAACGTTGTCGCATGTTTCAGTGTGGTGTCATAGAATGTGTACCGAATGCGACATCACGCGATCAATTGGGTCGTACTACGGACATTGATATGTATCAATATTTTATTAAACGATACGGGGATGAGACGACAAAGGAATTTCAAAACGTGCGTCGCAACTTCGTTAAGTCGATGGCTGCTTACAGCGTTATCACGTATCTCCTGCAAATCAAGGATCGTCATAATGGCAACATTATGCTGGATACAGAAGGACATATTATACACATCGATTTCGGGTTTATGTTCGAAAGTTCACCTGGTGGTAATCTGGGCTTCGAGCCCGATATCAAGTTGACTGATGAAATGGTGCTTGTTATGGGAGGAAAAATGGAGGCCGCGCCCTTCCGGTGGTTTATGGAGCTGTGCGTGCAGGCCTTCCTAGCAGTGAGGTAATCATTTTTATAATATATCAATGATTATGCAATTATTTAGTAGTACATAGGCCCACTATGTCATTATGTTGAATATGATACAGTGCAAGTGAAATTGGGATGGTGTGTTTATGAAATATGAATCTTTAAAGGATATAGGCGGATAAGGTAGACAAATGAGCCCCCAAGCCAAAATGATCTTTCATCATATAGCTTTGGTGGTACATTTGCACATCTTGCCCTGCTATACCTTTCTGCAATTTTCATGTATTCTTATTAAAACGCGATGTATTCGAATTTTAATTGTAGAAGTTGCTTGTTGCGTGTATCTGAATTTTTAAATTGTATGGTATATGTATAATGCTGTTTTTTCTTTGCAGGCCCTACCAGGAGGCAATCATTTCTTTAGTTTCTCTTATGCTTGACACGGGCCTGCCCTGTTTCCGTGGGCAAACGATAAAGTTATTGCGTAGCAGATTCGTGCCGACGGCCGTTGATCGCGAAGCTGCGGCCTTTATGCTCAATGTAATACGTAGCAGCTACCTCAATTTCCGTACGAAAACATACGACATGATACAGTATTATCAGAATCAAATTCCCTATTAAATTATACGTTGTTCGAGAGACTTCCGTTGTGTCGATTGTTCGTCCGCAACGGAGAAAATCATTGTTTCTGCAAAAGAATTGTTGAACGAGTACGCCGTGTATTATATTGTTAGATAATAGCAGTGTCTAATCTGCTATTTGTACAAACCTCTCAGTGTCAATGTTACTACCTAAACTCAAAGAAATTTTATGGAAGCATTGTGCTCTGTATGTATGTAATAATGTATTATAAACCCAAGAATTATTGTATACACCTGCCGGTCGCAGGAGATGTGTATATGAAAAACATTCCTCTGTTTATTATTTATGCACTGTTATCGATTAAACATTAAACGGGAGAATTACTTTAAAAAAAGAATGTCTGCTTTATTTACAAAAGTGTGATACCTTCGTGTACACGATTCTTATTTAACAATTCTTTATTACATACTGTGGCTGTACCACAACTAACGTTCAACGAATACTTTGACGTATTCGCTCATTTTTAATGGAGCTTAATGGCTTTACCTGGTGTAATTGCCTTAACTTCAGTGGCAGGTTCCTTCCTAAAATCAATTTAGGTATTATTAATTAACAAAGTGCTACGGATTATTATAAATATATGCTAAGTTATTTGAATTCGAAAATGAAGTCTTTTTTAATCATATTAGAAAAATATGAATATAATTACCCTGATCCTATCCGTGTTTGTTTGTACACCTCAATGGGTGGTTGGACAAGCCGTCTGGCATCACGCGAAAAATAATATACTTTAGAAGTTTTATGGTATGGTCCACCGGGTATGTCGGGTTGGGGTTGTGTGCGTGCAGCAAGAAGATCCGCGAATCTTATTCCATCTACAACAGGTTTCTGAAATACGAATGCTTTCTGAAGTTAGTTGTTTTAATGTTTTGCTAATATTGATTTGATTACAAAATATTATCTTGTTTAATATTCATACAAGGACATGAAATGAAAAAGTTTTAGCAGATGATTTGTAATTATATATATTTGTATATAGTATTAATTTTAAGGTGAAAAGAAATAAACATACTTGTTTGGCTTTTCTTAAATTTTGTTTTATTATTGCTGCAAACATACAAAAATAATATAAGCTACAAAAAAATATGAAAGTAAACAATAAAGAAAAAGAGTTTGGAAGAGTGATTAATCAACCCAATATGTGTATTTCAAATTAAATTTAAAAGAAGTAGCTTATCAGATCGTTTCATGATAAATACTATACAATATTTATATCATTTTTTACGTAAGAAAAAGGTTGAGATTGATTTGAAACTACACATAACCTATAATATTATACAATTTAACTTGACATCAATGAAACCTATTAAATTTCGCTAGATGGTTCATACAAATGATACTTGATCAAATAAACATCAAAGAATGTTGTCAATATAACAATGTACTAAAAACAACACATTACGTTACGTAATTTCTACAAAAATTAGAAACATATAGAATATTGGTTACTGATTGAACATAAAAAGAATTACGGACTTACACCTCGCATAACATCTCGAAATACTTTCACCATAGGTGTTACAGAGCGATGTTCAATTCGCGGCATTTCTTTAATTATTTAATTAATCGTTCAACAGTAAATAGAACCCTTTCTAAACATAGGCACTCGTGCTCCACTCACTGTGCTCCACTGTGAGGACCAGTGAGGACCGAATGGACCGAACGACTAAAATCGAACACTGTCAATATTATCAAATCGCAACAACTCCGACACTCGATAATTGAATAATCGATAGTCGATTGCACTTTGAATTGTTCATTGTGCATTCGAATTCATTACTGACATAAAATAGTGTATAATTAATTTGTGAGGCACACTTTCAAGCAAGATTGTATCCTTGAGGAAGAAATTAGTTTACAAGGGATTTGATTAAATTATGAATACTTTCTATGTATTATTAGTATAGTAGATGGATAAGATATCGCATAATGGATAAAATCAATTTTGAATAGAACTTTATAGGTTGTCTTTTCGAAATCTTTCGATTTCAACAATGCGTTTCAGAAATCAAACGGTAAATTCGGAAAAGTTTAAATACGAAGGTATTGTCAAGTTAAGAAGAAAAATTTTAATATTTGTGTTTAACCTATTATTTTGAATATAACCGTGTATGTATACAGGGTGTCCCAAAAATGTCGGAAAACCTTGAAAGGTACGTTTCCTGAGACCATTTGAAGCAGCTTTTGCCTTAGTGAAAATTGCCGCCTGTACCTCTTTTTTAACTGAATTATTTAGGTTACCGAAAAACAGGCAGACCAATTAGAGCGCGGTTACATCGGACGGATTTTGGATCGGCTCATAGCGTGACCTGTCGTCAATCCGGAATCCGTTCGTCATGGCCGCGCTCTAATTGGTCTGCGTGTTTTTCGTTAATAACTCTTTAACAAAGCAGAGGCAGAAATTTTCGCAAAGGAAAAAGTTACTTCAAATATGACTTCAGGAGCGACTCCTTTCAAGGTTTTCCGACATTTTTGGAACACCCTGTATATAAGATGCATCTTTTAGACATAAATAGTACTTATTGGATGCTATAATCATTTCGCAATGTATTGTTACTACAACGTATCTAATTTAAATTGCCTAGTAGTTCATTGAAAAAAATAGAACTAGGTTGTTTAAATATTAAATGTTGTCCCTGGATGGAAATAAAGAAACATGATGCGTATCTTTGCGGACTACTCGATTTGCAATAGCATGGAGATTATATGCATCACGAGACACGTTATACTTTATACACATGCATAATCAAGTCTGATCTATCTTTAATTATTCCCGCCCATTGGAAACATTCCAAATTGATTCTCATACGAATGACTCGTACGTATATTATTATTTTCGATAATTACATTGTATAATAATTAATGTATGAATATATAAATAGACGAAATAAAATATACATGTTTTCCAATAAAATAGGCGTAATGTTCTTTATAAAAATACAATAATATTTCAATAAAAATAAATTTATATATGCTGTTCTACTTAATTATTGCAATGAGGTCACCAGTTTGAGTTACGTGTAAGTATTACTTATTCACGCAAATATATTCATATAAAAACCGAATATGAAATAGATGTGACAAATACAGAAATAAGATCCATGTATATTTTCGTATATATTTTTATTAAATCAGACGTATGCTTCTACTAATGCATTTTAAATGTTATAACTTATGTAAACATTTACTCATATATATATATATATATATATATATATATATATATATATATATATATATGCGTACTCTAAACAAGTATGTATATGTATGCATACTCTTATGAAGTAACACACTTATTGTAAAATATATACAAAACCATACACTTCTGAAAAATCGAAAATTCGACATCGAACTTTTGCAATGACCCAAATAAAGACTCCATCATCGTTATTCATATGTCGTCACCCACGTAAAACGAATAAATTACCGTAATCTCTCAGTGTATTGCCATCAAAACAGTCAAATCGTTAGGATTATCATAAATCGTGCATCAAAAAATCAAAATATTTATATATCGATTATTTCGGTCGTCGATCAATCATCGTGAATCATTCAATGGCAGAACGACTTGGTATTTCCCACCACCTTTTCGGTTAAATGATGATGATCATGCAAAATATAGACAACCGAGTCACCGTTCATCGTTTGGAAAATATTTGCATAAGGCTAACGCCTTTATCGCAAAAACGCTAAATACAGGTTAACTTTCTTGGAGCTCGTTATTGTTATAACGATTTCATTCGCGAAGTTGAAATAACGAGCAGTTTCATTCAAATTACTGGAATTAGTATATGCAGTATAATATATACTACTAGAATTTATTCTTATTATTAGACTGATCATTGGATTTCGGATCTTATTTAAAATAAAAATATTTACCATCAATATTGTAAGAAGCGGGAGCCGAGTAGAAAGTTTTTTCCGTTTTCAATCATTTTAGTAAGTTTAGTGTTTTCAGAAACATCAATGTTCCTGTACCTGCTCATTTCCGTCATAAATGCATAACATCCGCAGTTTACTGATCATCTTCAAAACAAATTTAAATTAAACAAATTTATTCAAAACAAACATTTTCTGTAATCGCAAAAAAATGGGAATTGAATAGAAAGCTTTTTGTTTCTATAATATTTATTTTACAGTATTATACCGTCTATAAATTATTTAAAAAACAAATGCATGCTACATTTACAAAAGCACTGATAGCCAATTAACAAGCGATTTAAGTAAAATATAATAAGAACTAATTTGTTAAAACATCAGCTAACGTAATGTCTGTTTTCTTCAATTATTTATTCTTGACATGATTAAATCTATATATATATATATATATATATATATATATATATATATATATATATATATATATTGATATTAATTAGACTGATTGAAAGAGCATTTACTTGAAATTTTCCTGGGTTCAATTTCATTTTAAATTCACATTCCCGGGCTCAGATAAACAGACACCATTATCAACTAAATGGTATTTAACAATCTTGTGATGAATACATTCATGCTTTTTTCTTCGTATTGTATCAGACTAATTCAATTCAATTTGTATGCATTAATGTAGTTCACTATCTCACGAAATCGCTTCCAGAGCTCAGATAGGAAATAGAAGAAGGAAACTCTGGTTGCGATGAGTTAACAGACCAACAATTTCACGAAGCCAATCGATTTTCCAGGGACATACTCCGCATGAATTGCCCCAGGTAATATCTTTTCCCCGATCTGATGATCCTTATCACTTTTACTAAACGCCATGAGCTGTTCCAGCGGCAAACAATAGCGTATTACGTGACGAATGAAAATAGGCATGTTCCATTCAAGACAAGTGTTCCATGGTTCCGGCGATGGCCGACGACGCAATCAATCATTTATTCAAAAGTTCCCCGTGTGTGCGCAATTTAGTCACACGAATTTCACCCGCGTCTGATTCCAGGTAATTAATTTTTGGGAACGTGCAAATCATCGTGTAACGCGTCCTTTGACCATCATTTTTTCTCTATCCAGTGCCTCTCGCTATTTTTAAAATGATCGTTGCATGTCGTGTCGATTATTCATAGAGATATTTCGTATCAATATATATTTATACTTATGATTATCAGTTTTATTCGCCTACAGTGAGTCGCAAAAGTCTTATTAGACAAGCAAAATTTTCTAGATTAACAAAAGAGCCATTATCACTGTAGCTCATCTAATAATTTGATCACATTCAAACTTTGTACTACGTAATAAAAAATCTTCTTCGTTAATTGCAGCACCCAAGGACCAAATAAAAATGTATTTCCCTTTGAAAACGATACATGCATATTCTTAAATTCTTCTATTCTGTGTACTCTTTCAAATTTTATGTTTTCATTTTTAATTATGAATGAAATCCTCTGTCTAGTAATTATTATACTGTGGATCTTTATGGTGAGAAGAGGGGATAAATATAAATTGACTTCCACCTTCCTCAACTTGTATGGAAAATAACAGCAATCTTTAATTTCTCTGATGTTTTTACAGTCCAATTATAATCTTTTGATAAGCAATTCAGACGAACTATTTCTCATTAGTGGAGACGGATTTCCCGAACAGAGAATCTTTTCCGCGTTTAAAATAATCTTATTACATATCATTTGACCAATGAAGAAATTCAAAACACTCAAACTCGATATTATTTGTTGATCGGGGATTTTTCGATATCGGCTGCTGTACGGGATTAACGTTCCCCTCGCTCGGTAATGATCATCGCTGACGTAAATTGCAAACGAATGATGATACCTAAACGAGACAGAGCAAAGTTTCGACGGATGGATTAACCCCTTGCCTTACGATTTATTTTACGGTTTTAGTGATTAGAATTTCTTTGTAGTTCATAATTTCTTAGAAAAAGGAGAAAATGTATATATATAAAGCACCTTCTAGAAATATTGTCTTATCTTATAATGCAACGGTAATTGTGCTATGATAAGTGACGTTCTCCGATCTGTGTGTCACCTGTATGTTTAGCGATAGTAACACGTTTGTAAAACGTTTTCTATTAATACTTGACACTTATTAATGGATTTCCCGCTCTATCGAATATTTGGAATCATGAGTGAGCATTTCGATTCAACAGATATACACTTGATTCCGAAGAATAGGTGTTGTCTGTTTCTACAGTTGACGCATCTAGAACCCCTTGATTTAGACTAAGGTGATTGGATTTCCCCAGGGCTTACTTTGAATAGGACTTGAAGAACTATGAATGAATTTAACCGCAACATGACAAATCGCCTACTTTCTATAGTTGCTATACGATTTTTTGAAAATAAAACACCGAAAAAGTACCGCCTTAACACTAAACCTAGTATGTGTTGTCTTTGACAAATAACAAGGCTGAATTTATCTAGATTTTGTAAGACTTTTATTGTAACATGCACTTGAACGAAGAAATTTATTGAATCAATTCTTAGAATGACACCTTCATAATTTCTACAATTGCAAAATAAAAATCAGAAACCGGTCAATTTGACCGGCTGTGGTAGGTTTAGCGTTAACGTGTTCATTGTACAGACCAGGGTAGCATACAGTGGCGTGCAAAAGTATCCGGACACACTTTAAAAACGAATAACTTTTTCAAAATTCGTTCAAACGACTTGAGTATTTTTAAGATGTTAGACGCGTTAGTTTACTAGGTAGCGTGTAAATAATTTTTTCTATAAATTGCTATTGGTTGGAATTGCGACGAAAATAGTAAAGGTCACGATTTTTAACTTTTTAATCCGTGCCTGTAAGAAAAATTTAAAAGACGCGTTTTATAGATCTAATTGTAAGTAAGTTATGTACATGTACAAAGTTTCATCGAAATCGGTTAACGTCGTTATGAGTTACAAAAATTTAACCCCTTGCACTATGATTTATTTTACGGTTACAGTGATTAGAACTTGATTGTCGTCCATCATTTCTTGGAATAAAAAGAAAATCTAAATTTATTATATGCTTGTATATTTCGCAATGGCTATATATCGACAGCAACAAAATAAAATTTTATTTCGCTTCAAAGGAAATTAATACTTTACACGTTTAGTAGATGTTCGAAATTTTGATCACGAGTCTGACTCGTTATTATAGTGCAAGGCGTTAAGGGTGATTGCATAAGAACAAAATTCTCTGGAAAAACCGAAAATCTGCGACTTTTATCCTTAAGCTCCCATCTTGCAATGTTCGTAGCTTATAACAACATTAACCGACCATTAACATAGGTATATAACCTATGGAGATCTACAAAAGGTATATTTTAAATTTTCATTACAGGCACTGATAAAAAAGTTGAAAATCATGACTTATCTTTTTCTTCACAATTTCGACCATTAGCAATTTGTATAAATAATTATTTACACGCTACCGAGTAAACTAATCCTTCTAACATCTCAAAAAAAAAAACTCAAGCCGTTTGAACTAATTTTGAAAAAGTTATTCGTTTTTAACACTGGAACTACCGGACCAGTCAAAATGACTGGTTTATAATTTTTTCTATTACAAACATTGAAATTATAAACATGTTTTCAGGAGTGATTATTTAGTAAACTTCTCTATTGGAATGCATACTTCAACAAAAAAATGTACGAAATATGAATAAATGCGGTCTTATCGTAGTTAAAAAGCAATATAAGACAGTCGCATTTAGTGCTCGGTATTTCTACTGTTAAAGGGTGTCCGGATACTTTTGCACGCCACTGTATATTCAAAATTACCAGAAGTCTTTCAAACGCTCATGACGATCCACCCGCGCCAATGATCGAGAACGTGTTTCCCAAGTGGTATCAATGAATCCCCGATTTCCAGCCAACGAATGTATCGATCAGCTTCATTGATCGGCTGACAATAATTCTATTGTGAACGTGGGGAAATCCTGCCGGTTGATGTTCACCTAGATCAGTTATCAAAACTGCGCGCGTCTTGTTCTAGGGTCTCTGGGCCCGGTATCAGCAAACACACGCAGCATTACTGCGAAAATCCTAATCTCTTGGGAAAACCGAATTGTGGGCGAATCGTCTAGAAAAGAAGAAGGTTATCTGGATCACGGGGTAGCAAACCCGTGGAACGAACTGTACAAGTTTGCTTTGGTGCCCACGACCCGGATGACCGTCGCACGGAGAAGAGGCAGAGAAATGCGGTAAATATGAGTAGAGTACAACCGGAGAGTGACTCAGTCGTCTCGTGGCTCTTGATCGATCCACGCGTCGTGGTCTTTCCTGCTGGTTGGGGACTTGTCCCGATTTGTATCGTCATTTTTGGTCGAGGACACCGAGAGGATCCTGCGGCTACTGTGCCAACAAACCGTTCGCATCTTTTGCGTTTTCGGCAGCGTCTCCTTTTTTTTTTGTTAAAACAACGTAGTAACCAAGTGAACTTGACAGAGTCCTCGTGTTTCAAGAGAAGCAACAATCGAGAGGAGAATCATCGACAGCTACGCGGGAGAAGAAGCTGCAAAGGTAAACTAGTTACAGCTGTTCGCGGAATGTGTGAATTGTCGGGTCTTCTTTTTACGAGATACCAGTATGTTCCGTTGATGGTTCTTTGTTTTTGTTCTGACAGTAGCGGAAGATTGTTGATAGTGACGTTTTGATTACCTCGCGGGTCTATTCATAGATTTTTAATGATGATGTGTGTGGCAGAAGCTTGATTCGGTTTCTTTCAATTGGAGGCCCTGAGGGAAATCAGTAGATCCTGTTGACAGGGATAACGGTGTCTGTATTGTGTCTGAAAGAGACTCAGTTATTTTTTGATTCGATTAAGCACTCCAAAAGAAATTGTTAAACTATGTTAGCAAGGATAATGATGATTCTGTTTTGCCTAAAAAGAGGCTCAGTGATTCTCTTTCGATTAAGCACTTCAAAAGAAATTGTTAAACTATGTTAGCAAGGATAATGATGATTCTGTTTTGCCTAAAAAGAGGCTCAGTGATTCTCTTTCGATTAAGTACTTCAAAAGAAATTGTTAAACTGTGTTAGCAAGGATAAAATGATGATTGTATTTTGTCTAAAGGAGGCTCAGTAATTTTATTTTAATTCAGTATTCCAAAATAAATTGCTAAACTATGTTACCAGGGAGAATAATGACTGTATTAAATCTAAAAAGAGGCTTAATAATTTTCTTTGAATTAAATACCCTGAAAAAATTATTGAACCATGATGTCAAAGATAATGTGTTGGTTTATGAATGAAAGTAAAATTGTATAGGTCTGTTATGAGTCTTTAAAATGTTATCAGGCAGTGCCAGGGTCCTTCATATTGTGTTATCTGTAATTAGGAATTACATTTGAAGATTTTTGGTAATGTATTTGATATCTTTGTGTAGATAATGCTGGTAGTCACCGGTGACCGGTTTTTAATTCTTTAATTTATGGTTATTCAGATTGCAAAAATGTATTTAAGAGAAATGATTCAAAGAATTTATTTTCTTGAACATGTCTTGTGTTAAAAATAGTAGAAAATTTGAATGCTCTTTCAATGCTCTGCGGTTCTTGTGTCGAGTAAAGAGTATGAGTATTATGCTTTTAATAAGTAGATAGAATTATTATTAATTATTTAATATTATGGATAATAATTACAAAACTGCAATTTTTCAGTCTTAGCAGACAGCAAGTAGCAAGGGTAGCAAGTCTGCTAGGAAATGATACATGCGTGATTTATTTTCATAGGATCAATAATGATTCTAATCTCCCTATTACTATCTGCTTTGATCTCGAATGTCTCTTCCATGACCTTGTTCTAAACAAATTCTAATAGCTTTTCACGTTAGCATTTTTATGACAATATTAATAGACTGCGTTAATACTTGAACGTGTTAAATTATATGATGCTCGCATAATCGAAAGACGATGTTTAAATCCAATAAATAATTTAATATTTAAAAGTTCTTAATAACACATTAATGGTATCATTCTTTTATTAATACTCGCTAATAATAATATTGATATTAAAATATTGGTAAAGTATTGTCGTCTTCTTCCACAATAAAGTTAAATTACATTCGATCAGTCTTTAAATTCTGACATTCACTTGTTAGTGAAATTGTACATCGAAGTAAAGTAATTGATAAATCTTCAATCAAAACGATAGTTTTCAATCTTGAGTGTCTCCTATTAAAGACAACAGAGGCTCATCATTTCTTTCTATAATTGTGTTCAGTCTTTCACATATTTCTTGTAACCTTCGATTCAATTTCTCTGTCCATATCGATTTAAAGCGAGTTGCGAAATGATGTTCCTGATGAAATCTCGTGATTTGTCATTGACTCTCACGTTGAAAAGTGTTGGCGGTCCTCCGAGTTTTAGTGAGTTTTATTTGAATTTACCGAAATTCGTGCATTGATCTCATAATTGTCTGTCTGTCGCAACACAGCACATTCTACTGATGATTGAAGCTCAAAATACTATATGCAAGTTCTTCGCTCTTTTCCGTCACTTAAAATTTTACGGTAATACTTTAGACAATACCTTACATCACTGAATACAAGATTCATAAATCCCCGTAATAAATATAGTTTTTAAAAATATTGAAAAAATTCTAAATACCTTAGATCCTAAATACCAGACAGTACCAGGCGATTTTTTCGCAATCTTTTGCTTTGATAATATATGTGCAATTGTACTCTTCAATTTTGCAATGAAACTTGAGTATTAGCTACTTTAAATCGAAAATAGAATTTCTTCACATGTTATTATCATCTTATTTCTAATAATTTTTCTTACCACAGTCTCCGATTCCATAGAATTGATAAACATTCAATTACACAATTTTAAATGTGAGCATCTGATAAAATCGTTCTTCTGCATGATTAATAGAAAACATCTCTATTACCTCGAATGCTAAATTAATTTTGCCGCAGGCGGCATATGGTAATTGTCGAATGCGTATAATAATAATAACAATGAAAATAGTTAAATGGAACAGCAATTATTAACTCTGATAGTCTCAAATGTAAAAAAAGTATACTAATTGTTGAATATTTCGCCATAACCTAAATTTGAAAAACGAGGATCCCTAAATTTGCATAAACATTCTATTTATAGTTCTCTGCTCGCATGCGTGTTTAGTCTATTTATAGCCATGTATTCGCACATAATAATTACAGCAAATAGCTGTATATTCAAATTTTCATATTTATTTAAAATCTCTTGAATTCTTAGGAAAAAGAAAAACAAAGATAAAACAAATGTGTCCCAACAGAACTGAAAATTAAAGTTTCTTTTTTTAATAATTTGAGGGCATTAAAAATAATACACCGATAAATTCTTTTAATCCTTCATCTATGTACTATATTTATTTATTTATACTGTAGATTGGTTTAATGCAATCGGGGAAAACTAGGAATCATTACACAGTGTCAACGGTAAACAAAAAACCGTGTATCCCTCGATATGTGCACTTTGTGGGGATATCTGTGGTGAGAATGAGAGAGAAACATTTATGAATGAAACAAAAATGTATGAAGCGAATTTGTTTGTATGTTAAAAGGAAATGAATGGACGCGAAGCAGCGATTTTGTTATTAAAAGTATGCCTGTGATTTAGAATGGTTTTTTTTCTTTTTTAATTTATAATTTATGTGGCATCAACTACAAGATTATTAACGACATCATATTGAACATAAATGAGCGGTTTACATTATTTGATTAATCAGTTCGGATTCCTTAATAAACTCGAGTAAATCCTGTATTTTTGTCATTAATATATTGTGTTAAATATATAGTTATTTGTTGGGATAAATGATAATTCCATTCACTGCCTGAACACACTTAACAATAAAACATCAATGCTGATGAACATCCTCTTGTCTCCGCGCGTACACCAGTAAGGTCATCGTCAATAGATTGCAACGCCATTAATCATGCATCAAAGTACCTACGTCTTCGGCTGGGGGTCATCGAGCTTGCGATCTTCAGGGAAATCCGTCGCCGTTGCAGGTTAGCAAAGCTGTGCGTTATGCCAATGCAATAACCGTACTGTTTAAAGGTCAACGTTTACGAAGACGCGACACGAACAGTGCAGATACATACGCGGCTGGACATCAAAGCGCGTCAGAGGCCTTGGATAAATTAAAAATTAAATTACAGAGATTGGTTACTCATTGGCATCGATTGTCTACATCTTGTTGCGAGTATTCGTTTCTATAGTGTAACTGTAATGAACATTGTCAGTGACGGATGAAGATCTTCGGAGGTTCTGAGCATTTAAATAATTTTGTGGCATCTTTATACAGGATCACTTCAACGCAATAAAGGGGGGGGGGGCAGCGGTACAATTTTTTTAGGCATTTTCGATAATTTGACCGAACGTGTTTCTAACAAAAGTTACAATTTTGCTAATTCTATGGTTTATGTATATATTTATACAGGGTGTTCATGCTATTACTAGCCAGCGTTTTCTTGCAAATAATAAATATTAGAAAAAAATGAAAGAGGAAAAAATAATACTATTTTTTGCAAGCAACGTAACGACGTATGTAATTTTTTTGTATTTGTACTATTTTTATGAAAATGTCGGTGACCTCTAATTTTTGTAAATGGAATGCTATGTATTTTTTCATACCATAGGGAAGCGTGTGTCAAGACAAATTCATTCGTATACGACACAATGACCTTCAATATCATACAAGGTCAGAAATGGAAGAAACATTTTGAACATTTCGTACTAAATGCGTTTACAAGTATACTTTATTGACGAGGCTATAGTAAATGTTCAATATAACTTCCTTGTGCAAGACTACATATTTCGGCTCTATTAATTACATTCTTATAAGCTTCTTCTAACGTTGTCCGAAATATTAATGCACATGTGTGCGTTAGTTTCCAGTGCATGTCGTTTACACTTCTGGACGTTGCGTATCGTGAATGATATCTTTACGAAATATTACGTACGAAATATTCAAAATTTTGCTGCCATTTTTGACCTTGTATGACCTTCAAGGTCATTGTGTTATATACGAATAAATTTTTCTTGACACACGCTTTCATATGATATAAAAAAATATATAGTATTTCACTTAAAAAGTTGTAGGTCACTTTCATTTCTAAGAAAATAGTGTAAACACAAGAAAATTACATCCGCCATTATGTTACTTATCAAGTATTACTTTTTCCTCTATCATTTTTTTCTAATATTTATTGTTTGCAAGAAAAACGCTGGCTAGTGATAGCGTGAACACCCTGTATATATTTTATAGTACGACCCAAAACTAAATAGTGAAAATTGAGATTACAGTGTGGTAACAAGAATGAAAATAATCAATGACGTCTCAAATTCTTGGGCAGCATTGTATCTCGAAGTGCAAGAAACAGGAAAGAATCTCCACTATCTATCAAAGTTCTTATTTCTATGCAAATGAAAAAGCAGTTTTTAAAAAATTCGAATCGTGATTGCATTTCTGGATCCAAAGAGAATCGGGCTCGCTATCGGGTTCGGATGTGTTTATCATGTTTGTATCTACGAGCATGCGTTTCTCCGATACACAGTATGGGGCGTTCAATACACATTATTAAAATTCCAATGTTCTTAATATTGTTGCAAATACGGGACGAACTACGTGTTATTATACACATTCAATATTATTGACAATATATTCAGTTTCGAGTTAGCATGAATAGAATTCGTTCACCTTTTTAAAGAAAAGCAAGTCGATTTCAATCCATAGAATATGTGGAATAAAAATATATTTTTCTTTATCTTTATTTTTATATTTTATGCAAAATAAAAATCGTCTGTATTTATTACGAGGTATATAGGAGCTATATAGACATTTATTTCTTTTCTCAATCAGTTTATTTAGAGTTAAAAGCAATACAACAGTATTTTTAAATTTTTTCAATATTTTTACTGCTTTAAATTTAACCCAATCATTTTTCTTATTAATGCATAAAATCTGCAGTCTATCGATAACAGAAGATAGAAATTTTAAATCAATTTAAAAGCAACGAATAAAAACACAATATTGTAAAATTGTAAGGGTTACTGTTAAAGCAAATGGTGGTAGCACACGTGTTAGGTCCGACCACGTATACTTACTGATTGCCTAAAGTTTAAGCCTAAAGTTTAAGCATTTATGTCCTAAACGCTACTCTAGCCGCGCATCCTGATTCCATGAGGAGTCAGAGCCCGATTTACATTCGACATCCGATGTGGGTTTTCCCAGTGGATACTCTCACACAATCGCAACATTATCTCTTACAATGCTTACAAGGGCCGGAGGACGTGTCCGTGTCGTCTCTCGCATTGTTCAGAAAATGACTGGACATAAGGCCAGACAACGATACCGCCGATTGTTCTGGCCAGTGAGCAAAAGAAATTCATTATCTCTTTCAATTCCGAGGTGACCTCCAAGGAACAAAATGAATGACGTAAAATAGATTCCTGTTCCACAGAAATTCGCGTTTCGTAATTTCCAAAACCGTACAGACTTACGCAAGTGTTTAAGTATTCTATCCGAGTTCCTGTATATGGTTACAGAATTTGTAAATATGAAAAATTATTTGCATTAAGGGTACTCATTATTTCGCATTAACAATTTTAATTCAAACATCGACTATAAAACAGAAGGATTTTGAAATGATTCTGATTTGGACTATAGGAACATAAACTGAAGGGTTACATCAAATATTAATCGAATTGATCAGATTTTAAAATATATAGTTTTGAAACTACGTTCTCTAAAGAAATGCACAAAAGTACTTAAGAAAGATGCTGATTTAAACATACCATAAATAATGCTTTAGTCGGGATAAATTCTTTTCACCCGTAAGAAAGAACCAATGGAAATTGATTTAAGTGTAAAACTTTTGGAAGACATTATTTAGTGTCTTCATGCGATTATGGCCACAATAAAAACCAGAGTCAGAGTTCCAATAAATATAATTCGTGAATTGCAGTTTGTATACGAACCTTCCCTAGTAACATTTATGGTTGGCGTTTTTTTTGGGCCCAGTGTCGCCAGAAACACCAAAAACTGGGTGGATTTACCTTTCCTCCTTTTCCCCTTCCACTATCCTATTCCACTACCATGAGCACACTCCAACGTCCCCCACTAGGACCTTAGACTGGTCACGTGACGTGCCGCGCAACGTGTTACATGTTCCTCTAGTGATCAGAGAGGTGGTAAACTGTATTCCCCTCGATTTAACCGATCTGGCGACACTGACCACCACCACTATCTCTCGAAAAGAGAGTGAACCTTTTTCCAGAGATACTCTTTATATCGTTCTCGATAGCACTCTAATTCAGCAAGAAGTATTAATAAAGTTCTTTTTTCTATGATAAATTCCTTGTTTGCACATTTGTCTTTATCTTATCTTTCACATCACGAAGGTTTACTGTATAACTATTACGATTAAATCACGATAACATGACATAAACGAGCGATTACGGTCAGAGAATTTGTAGAATTTCAAATCTTGGCATTATTTAAAAAAAAGATTCTCTCACGCGAAACACTGTGTCGCATTCATTGTTTCCGGTGAACCATGATTTGAGATTCGATCTTAATCGCGATGATGAACGCGGTAACGATTACAATTGTTTAGCTGGATCACCGGAATGGTTAGAAAAATTGGTATTACGATAATTCTCAACCGTTGACCACCGTGTGCTACTAGAGGGTCGCATAAAGTGCCATCAATCATTTCAACACGTGTATTCTTTAAAATATTGAAGATGCTTCTCACAGGCTCCTAGACTATAGATTAAAGTCTTAAATACCGGGGCTAATGAGAAGCGTGCGGTAATCTTCTGTAATTTGCATAATCTAATTATCTATTTGCAACTTGGTAGCTTATATAGGCACGGTAGCCTGATGTTATCAATATATACATTTATTCTTAATTAAAATAAATGTGCATAACGAAAAAAATGGAATTTTGTTTCAAATTTAAAAGAAGCGAATACCATACATATTTTGCAAGTATTTGGTAAAATTTTTAAAAATCATTCATTACCAGTTAAGGATTTCTTAACAATGCTTTCAGCAATAGCAATTTGGGCAGAGTACGATTTCCGTGGCCCCTCGTTTTGGGGTTATACATATTTGTGTTCTTGGGGTTATTTAAAAAAAAAAATGTATATATAACATGGTGTCAAATTGGCCTGGTTCACTCGGTGAAGTAGATTTCCTGTTTTTTATAAATTTGCAAATATCTCGGCAACTATGCGAAATATGGCAAAATATCAAGAGACCTTTTTTGTAGAAAATGAAATTTTATTCGCATAATCTTTGCATTGTAGCTGTTATCCAGAATTTGAACTAGTAATGGGAAAATCATGTGAATAGAATGAGTTGTGGTTAGGTCGTGGAGGCCACGGAAATCGTGCTCGTGCCAGCAATTTCTCTCACAAATCAACAAATTGCCTAGAATAACATAATTTAACAACTTCTTTTGATATTGTCACGATCTCCTCGTTGATACAATACAATAACATCGAAAAGCATTCGCACAGGTCCCAAAAATGAATAACAGGAAGCAGTGCTTGTTTTCCTAATTCGTAATTGTTTATTTATATTCAACGAACCAGAAACTCCACGCGTGACAAACACACTCAACAATACTCCCCTCTGTTCCTTTTAACACACTATAAAACGCTATCCGGTCAGGTATTTGTGGTTTTCGTATCAATTATCGTTGAAAAAAATAGTAGAGATTGCAGACTGCAATCGAAAACCACGATAACGCGGGCGAAAAACGGAATACGAGGCCATGTGTTAACATGGGAAATAATAATCGCGAGCTGGCGTCACAGGAAATGTAGTAATTGAAAGCATTTTGTTGTAATTTCCACCGGCCAACTCTTATCGACAGATACGTTTTCTAATTAACACTTCCGGTCTCCGATCCGCTACCTATGTCTCTATTTTCGCTAAACAATAAGATCTTCGTTTCGCAAGTGACGAACAGTCTTCCACGCTCGAGCATCTTTTCAGCTCGAAAGGATAGCGATCTGAGAAACATCGATACAATAGGTTGGCATAGTATGTAAATCGTATTACCTGGTTAAGGGGATCTAGCGTTAGCCATCTTGCTTATGAGAAAACAAGAATGATTCGAGTGTGGAGGCCGCGACGCCAAACGAGTTTCATGATTTTATGTACGAAAAAATCAATGTGTCGATGGTACTGGTTTCCGGTGACTCGATTCTGATCGCATTTTTTGCTATCACTTGATAACCGGAATGCAGATGCGCTTCTATTATTCGCTCAACCTAGAAACTAAAATAACACGTTCTAAAGTTACTGTTAGATTGCGGATTTTATGCATTTATTATAACAATGTTTATTATAACAGTAGGAGCAATTTAAAACAGTAAAAAACTTGAAAGAATTTAAGAATGCATTATTTTCATCTTGTTAAAGTTATTAATAAAAGAAATTTTATTTGCCTTGTATTTCGTACAATTGACGTAGACAATTTTTATTTTTCTTGAAAATCCGCGGTCTAGACATTGTAAATGTTTGTGAAATAGAAAAAAAATTTCAAACGTGTTATTCAAGAAATGTTTGTACAATTTTATATTTCTTGTTGCAATTTTTATGTTAACTAGTAGCATATATTCATGTATATTTAATTATGGGTTACTCTTAAAAGCAACAATATTAGTAGAAACTATCAAAAAAATTAGTATTCAATTGTCAGAGATTGAAATTCACAAAAAATGTATTTCTCCATCAAATAATTTGAATAAGTCGGGAATAGTGTAAAAATATTCAGAAATTCTTTTAATAGCATTTTTGTCATAAATGCCTAAAATCTACAGTGTACATATAATCTAAAGAAGGACATTTAAATTAGAACACTGAAATATGATTATTTGAATACTCGTGAATTTTGAATCCATTTATCGAAATGGTGTTGAGCCGTCTAATGAAAACGCAAATAAAAGTCAACGTTCTACACTTGATGACAACGTAGTGAAGGAACAAAAACCCAATCAGCTAACAACAGCAGTAAAATGATCAAACCGGTTTATTGAAATTCAGAGATCTGGCTAGGTATAGCGTATAAATTCTGCGAGGTTCCAGCAGACCCTAGAAGACTGCAAAATCTTCTCTATTTTTTATTTCAACGAACATCTTAAAATTTCCATTATTCCAGGTTAATATTTAACGTAGTAATAAAAATATTATTTATTAGATACACTGCCAAAAATTTTGGAATTACTGTACAAAATTTTCTAAGTACAAACTCTTTCTTCTATCAAATTGAATTAATTGCAAACAATAATATTCGCTTAAGAAGTTCAAGAGTTTAGTTACTAATGTTTACATTGACAGTACTAACATTGAATAATTGCTAGTACTAACATAGAATAATTTTCAGTTTCTTCTTAAAATTATGTTCCAATCTCACCTTTAAATTTTTCATAGATATATCATAAAATCACTGATTTTGCAATAACATTATCTGAAAATCTTGATGCAATCAAACCCAGTCGTCATAATGTCCGGCAGACATTACCTTCGGAAACGATATAATTACAATGATAACTACACAGACGCACTATTATACAAAGTGTCGCATAAATCATGCGTATGAATAGTAAAAACAGTTCAGACAATTACTAGCTTCCTAAAAAAGTGGAAGTACAATAGAATTGCACTCAATTCATCGTTCAAGGCCAATTTTCTTCATAACGTTGCATGGAAAATTATGGCGAGGCTGCTTCGCGAAAACCTTGACGCATTAATTGGTTTTCTGTAAAGGATTCGAGAATTTTTTTAAAATCCTTTTTTAACAGATCCGTATCCGCTAATTTACAATTAGCTTAATTGGTTCATTGTTTAAACGGCAATGGTATTTCAATTCCAGGATTTTCTTCAAATTCACTAAAATTGTCGATGCTGATTATATGAAAGAAGAAGGTTGCAAAAGCATACAAATTCTGGGTCATGTATATGTATATAATGTATGAATAAATAAGTAAATAAAATATAAAAATTGTTTGCTTCAATTGCAAGATACTAAACTAAGACCAAACACTACAACCAAATAAGAATTTATTGTCTTCTTAAGAGAAAAATAAATATTTAAACTGTTATAAATATTAGAGAGCGTTAAGAGTTTCTCGAGAGCCTCTAACTTTGATAAATTCTAGATAATGTATCGATATTTTGAAGTTCTTTCAATTTTTCTACTGTTTTAAATGGCACCCACTTCTTTTGCTACAAATCCATAAAATTCGCAGTCTAATTATGATTATGTTTATTCTATTCTTGCAGACATGATGTTCAAGTTGATGATCCTCGGCCTTCTGGCCTGCACTTCCGGTCAGCTTATCTACCCAGACGAGTTTGAAATGTTGAAGTCTTCGAAGCAGTCGCCATTTCCGTACACTATTAGTCGTCAAAAACCACCTGTTCAAAGTAACTATCCTACAACGTATTTCGCGTATTCTACACCAGCTCCACGACCATTGAATGCACTTGCTGGACGACCTGCATCAACAATACGGCCGCAATACCCTATCCCAACACCAGCTGCAGCAGCTGCATCTGAATTTCCTGATAACCCACTGCAAGACTGGGGCGAACATGTAAGGAAATTCATAGTTATACAATCCAGAGATCGAAAATGTTCTTGGCACTTTTTAATATGCGCTTTTTTAAAACATGAAATATAGAAACACTTTTTAAAGAAATTTCCTAACGCAGAACAGAGAAAATGAGAGTGCATACATGAAAAGATAGTCGTGAAAGGAACATGAAAAAAATGATGTTCATAAAAGTCTCTCTTCTGTTTGATTGCAATTGCACCAGAAACATTTTCCATGCTTTCACAACTTCATATTCAATTTTATCTTCATAAAGTAGATAATTAGATGGTCAACAATTTTTTTAAATAAAATTTTATTTTCTGTGTCAACAAGTTATATACAGGGTGAGTCACCTAAGCTTTACACCTCAAATATCTTTGTTGTTTCTAAAGATACGTAGAATATGGTATGGACAAAGTTGAAATTTTGTTTTTATGTCATTTTTTTTAGAGATATCAAGGTCACCTTGACTTTTTTTAAATGGAACCACCCTTTTTTTAAACACCTACAATAATAGTCCCTTTCATTACGAATTCAGTGACTATAATTACTCAAGGTCATTCAAGGTCGCGAACAGAGATAACGTATAAGATTTAACATCAACACATTTCTGTAAACGGACTTTGAAGGAATGTTGAACTTTGTCCGTGACCTTGAATGACCTTGAGTAATTATAGTCACCGAATTCGTAATGAACGGGACTATCATTGTAGGTGTTTAAAAAACGGCGATTCCATTTTGAAAAGTCAAGGTGACCTTGATATCTAAAAAATGACATTAAAAACAAATTTTTTTTTTGCCATCATGTCAGCTCCCTATTGTACCATTCAACTTTGTCCTTACCATATGTTACGTATCTTTAGAAACAACAAAGATATTTGAGGTGCAAACGTTAGGTGACTCACCCTGTACGTACTGATAGTTATTTAAATACGTTCACATATGAAATTCCGGACCCTAATTATTATATTAAGGAAATGTATCATTTACTGTATTGTAGATACAGTTAGTAACATTATAATGATCGGTATAATATGATGAGCAGACAAATTGGTAACAATCAGTAATATAGCAGCTTGCAATAAAGAATTGTGTTTGAATTACAGGTGAACAGTATCATCGTGAAAGGACTCATAAAGTTCAGTTTGGATGTCGAACGAGAAATCTATAAGAACAAGGGTACCTCGGTGATGGAGCAACAAGACAACATAGTGTTTTCGCCGATCAGTATTGCGGTAGCCCTCGCGCTTGTCCTTGCGGGTTCTGCAGGCAGAACCTTCAACGAGGTTACCAGGGTCCTTGGACTTGAGTCTGGAGTTGATATCTCAAGAAACTCTGAGATCGTTCATCAGATGTTCGGCATATTGCTGGCTGATCTTCATACCAATTTGGTAAACTCTGTTGGACCTCGTTTGGACATTGCTACCGCCGCGTTTGTGCAGGTACGATCTTTTTGATACTGTAATTTTTCAATAAAAATTATAAAATGGTAGAAGATGATACTTGTTTAAATTTTGTAGAAACGAAAAACTAGAAACGATGAAATTTTACCTTGGTTAGCGTGAATGTAGAAAAGGTTATCAATTAAACAAAATGATAAAACTCTTTTTTTGTTTCCAATGATTTTTTAATGAAACTTTTACTAACATATTCGCGACACCTTTTTTAATTTATTAAAGAAGCCATTTGACTCCCCGCTTGAAACACTAAAGAACATGTATCAGTCTGTTTTTTTTTTTTAAATCATATGTCTTCGAGATTATTTACAATCTCAACTTAATTGTGACACCCTGTATATTGTCGATTTTTATCAATTTGAATTTTAACAAACGAATGTTTCGGAATAAAAAGTGTTGAAATAAGTGTTGAAATAAGAAAATTTTTCAAAATGTAAACAATGAATGAATTTATGTCTGTACATTAGGAGGAGTATCCAATTCTCAAAGAATTCAAAGAAATCAGCCAAAATGTATACAAAAACGACGTGATAAACGTGGACTTTGCCAGAAGCGGAAGATCAGTCCAGCAAATGATCAATGCGTGGGTAAAACAGAAGACTATGGGCAAGATCGACGGTATCCTAAACGACGTACCATCTGCGGACACCACGCTGATTCTTTTGTCAGCACTTTACTTCAATGGGGAGTGGAATCAGTACTTTTTAGAAGAAGCTACCAAGAGGTTCGTCCTATCATTTTCAAAAAACAATTACAACAAATAATTCGAACACTAATTTCTCCAAATCTAAATTAATTCAAATAACCCGGTTTAATGGAAGTTTAACGGAAGATAAAATCATAGTTTATTAAAAATAAACCTAAGCAAAAACAGAAAGATTAACAAGAAAAAAAAAAGTGCCGTGAAGATATATGTGTTAAAAAGTAAAGAAAGTTAAAGATTGTACTTCGAATCATATTTTTATATATATATATATATTTGTTTTTAATTATTTAGGAGGCCATTCTTCATTGAACCAGACTTAAACATCACCGTAGACATGATGTACAATGGTGGCGAATTCCCATTCTACGAAGACAAACAAGCTGGTGTAAAAATAATCGGTCTACCTTACAAAGGACACCAGGTGAATATCTATTTATTTAAAAAATATCAATCGCTATGTCCCGTCTCGAATAAGTTTTATCAAATCTCAAAAACCGGGTTTAAAATCTAGTTATTTAGATAAATTCGTTAAATTCGCGAACCGGTGTGTTGGCAAACATTGAAAATATTAACTCTAGTTCTGAGATACAGTATTTCATCGGTAATTGTCCCAAATGTTTCGCACATAATTGTCCCTGAAATAATGAATGATAAAGAAGTTGGAAATTCGGGTTAGGTATGTTTTCATTTCCCGGTGACCGCGGTCTCTCGAGCTCGGCTGTCCTTCTCTACGTTCGGCAAACCTCAAACAATGATATCCCTCGCGCATAATTGTCCCTGCGCAGACCCGTGTTGTGGACAATTATCGACGAAACACTGTAGTAGAACCAAGATGTACCAACTATCCTATCAGCTGATCATTCCTAGTTCCTAAATGTCAACGAACTTGCTTAATAGATCGGTGTAGAGATTACCATGATCTACACTATTCTACATGTACATCAAACCTCTTATTCTGCAGTCTATAATCATAGAATCTGCATAAAGGCTGAAAGCAAACGTTTCGACCTTCGTGCAACCAACGCTTCCGCGTACCTCTTCAACGGTTCTCATTCTTTCCAGACCTCAATGTATATCATTTTACCAAAAGAGAAGGGAGCTAAAGCCCTGCGTGGATTCTTGGGGCAACTGTCCTTAAACAAGATCGAGGGGCTGATCAACAACATGAAGAACGAAACCTGCATCATCGGTCTTCCTAAAATGAAACTCTCCAGCAGCCTGAGCCTGAGAACAACTCTAGCACACCTGGGTCTAACATCTCTGTTCAACCCTGATGTCGCTGATTTGAGCCTAATCTCTCAAGGTTTGAACCATGATACAGCATCGCCAATAAACCCAACAGAAAGGACTCGTCAGATGCAAGAATACCAGACTGGAAATGATCAAACGTTAAATGACAGATTCGGTAACCAGGAGCCGAAAACAGATCACATGGTGAGAAGGAATTACTTCGCCTACGAGGACAGGAACCGAGGTTACACAGTGGAGCAATGGTCGACTGGGTTTTCCATCAAGAAATCTCGAAAGCCCCGCAACACCGAGGTCAGGGGGGCCCAGAAGACTGAAAAGAGCAATGACTCTTATAAGGTGGAGGGGTCCGAGGCCGGAGAAGCGAAGGTCGTAAATCTCGAGACGAACAAGTACCGTTTCCAGACGAGACAAAAGACCAAGAGACAGAGCAGGCCGATCGACCAGGACTTCGTCGACTTTGTCAATCAACGGAATTTCCGGACCTACGGTTTGGATGCCATCAGGAACTCCGCGAACTTGGTGAACCCGCATATCTACGCGTCAGACGTGCTTCACAAAGTGGAGATCGACATCACGGAAAAAGGCACCGAGGCTGCTGCCGTGACCGGTGTAGTCCTAGAACGTGATGGTAACCAGAAGAGATTAATTGCGAACCGGCCGTTCCTCTTCTTGATCAGGCACGACGCCACGGGACTCATCCTCTTCTGGGGCACCGTGAACGTTCCCACGCCTAACTACTGAGTGATCTAAAAGTGATCTAAAAGACTTTTTGCGATCGAGTGATCGGCCTCAGCAGGAATCTCGCTGCACGAGGTCACGATTAGGGGGAAGAATTTTACTGACGCCTATGAACGGAAACGTGCTCAACCTGACGAGATGTTAGGCAACGAGAGTTTAGTAAAAACAATCGTAGATACTTCCTTAAGAGACATTCTTTTTTGTAGGTCTTTGGAAATTTTTGTAATTTTAATATTGGTGCTTACGAATATCGACCTGATCGTGGCCTCCGGATCTTATTTTCTATTTAATCAATACTATTTGCCATTGCTTACCGCGGTACATATATATATATATACACACACACATATATGTTTACGTATGTATCTGGCTTCATGGACACAGTTGGGCATGCGGGTGATTACCATTAGGAAACCGAGTTACGTGAGAGGATTGAGTAAAGCTTGCCTAGTTCAGAGCGCGATACGATTGGGAGAGATGCTTGCATATGACTTATTTATATCATTTTCCTTGATTCGTCGCCATCGTAGATTCTACGCGTACTGCTACGACATTATTAATCGAGCCATAATTTTTTATGGCAGACAGGTCTGTATTCCTAATAAAACAGTATTTTCTATATGCTTCACACTGTCCTTATGTTACCCCCATGTGCAACTTAATGTTGCATCATTGAATAGTAATCTCAGTAGTGTCAACATTAAGTTATTAAAAGGACTGTTTTATATAATCGTGACGAATAAACGATTTCAAAATACCATACTGCATTAGTCACTGTTCTGATGCTTCATATCTAAACAACTGCTGGGTTCAATTAAACGAAATATTATTGACACTAAAAGTATGTCATCACAGCGTACTGAATTTTATTTATTTTTAGTAATTATATTTGCTCCGTCAGTGACGAGTGTTATATCAGTTGACATATGTATAAAGCCAATTTTATCTTAAAAATATAAAACAATTAATGATCTTTGATAACATGCTCTGAGCGATTTTAAACACCTCACGACGTTCGGAATACGATAACAAATCCATTCGATTTAGATACGTAAATTTTGTTCTTTTATTCAAGATATTTTATAATTTATAATACAAAAGACTATAATCCGATGCAACAGAAATAAATTGAAGATCTTTGTCTAGACGGCTGTATAACAATTTATAATAAAAATTTTCCACTCGTAGATAACTTTTACAGGATATGTAGCCTCATATCATATACAAAAATGTCACGCAATTAATTTTACATATGTATGTATACATGCATAAGTACAACCGTCTGGCAATTAAGTAACTTTGTCTATTAGAAATTAACATCTTTTTGCAATAAACAGAATCGTTGTCGGATTTGGCAATTATAAACTGAAAATTCTTCAATTCGATACTCTATCATTCTATGATAGTAATCGATTATGAAAATCTTTGTTCATAGTATTTAAAGCTTCAATAGTTTAAAAGCTGTATCTTCTACATATAATATGCAATACGCATTTTAGAGACTTCATATTATTACGACTGTTCTCAAACAGAACTTTTCGTTTAGGGCGTTATACGCAAAACGTTATCAAGACAATAATTTATTCCGTAACACGAAATAACAATAGTAGTAAACTTCATTCCTGAATAGAATCTTTGTTTCATACTTGGAACAAAAAATATTTATTACACGTTTTCTTGGTTTAGATTATATCATCTGTTTCTTCGCCGCGTTAGAATTTTAAACAATCCCAAATACATTACATTTTGCCTCCAGGCAGTCGTCTGCTCTAGATAAAATAAACAAAACGAAACCGTACACGCTACCGGACTATACGTGTCTACATAGTACGTATCAGGCTTAGGCATATTTTCTTTGAAATAAAATAAAAGGTAATAAATTTATTGAAATAATTACTTATATTTTAGAAATCACATAGAGAAACTAACTTCATTTTCTATGAACTTCAAATAAATCATTCTCTCTGTTATTTTATCTGAACGAAATTTTTCAAACTGCCATTGTTGAAAAGAAAAACAGTTTTGTATTTCAAAAAATTTCGAGTCAAAAATTTATTCAAATACAAACCAAAAAATTATTTGATTTCGCAGCCAAATAATAAAATGACATCTAGATAAGAAAATCGAAGTCTGATTTTCCAAGTCTGGCACGTAAATAAAACTATCTCATACTTTCGAGTATGAGTAGAAAGATTCACGTAGAAAGATTGTTCCAAAGAGATCGCATGTAATTTCACGTTACTTACATTAAACGGGTACTCTAATCGCATATCACTTTACAATAGCCGAACGCTTTATATCTTTGTAATCAATCTATAACATTTAATACTTTTTACACGCAAAAATTTTGTTTCGACTTATTGAATACTGTTCTGTTGACCTATCAACGGGAATATCTGCGTGATCTTGCCAATCCCCTTGGTGCGACCTTCCCTTAACAATAGCCGCATACCAACGTGCAAATATTCCGGATGGTTGACGAACCTAAACAGCACGGAAGCTTTGTCATTTGTTTGAAGACCTCTGTCCTTTGCATCCATTATCCCCTTGATGATGCACGTCTGCCTCACGTTCCCAACGTGTACTGTCGTTTGGAAACCAGAGTATATTGCTGTCGCGTGGTACACTATTAATACAGTCGCCTGAAAAAGTTTCTTAATCAGTTTCTGATACCACTTTTGTAATACAGTCAATTGTAGAAGTCTATACAGGGTATCTACAAATTTCAAACATTTGAATTAATAGTAGATATCACGAAAAAAACTCCAAAAGTTTTGTTGCTATGTTATTTAACATCCTCAAATGGTACTAGCTTTTTGCCTTTCTTAATCTTTAAAATTTAAGAGTTGTACATACGGTGGTGAATATACAATATAGATAGGAAAATGTGAAATCGTTGATAAGAAACATAAAACTGAACATAAAACTGTACATCAAAATGAATAAAAATTATACGATTTACACAGCTTAATAAGTGTAATTTAACACAATATCCCTGAAAAATCGATTCAAATTTGTACTACCGGAAATAAATCAACGGCTTGACTTGACGATGTGATTGACTGCACCTAATTTTCCATTTTGATTGAAGAATCAATTAAAAAATTAAAAGTAGGAGTTCGAACAAAATCTCGAAATTATGGAACAATGGTATTGGTAGGGTATAGCACACATACTTGGAAAAAAAGTGTCGCATGTGGCTGGTCCCATAGTGATACCAGAACCATTCCCGGTCGAAGGTGAGGCAGGGGAGGGCTGCGATTATTAGGCGGCGCTAGCGTTAGACTGGCGCTCTGAGATGCTCTGACTAAGCAACACGGTGCCTTATTGCGATGTAGACTGACGACCTTGACAGGACTGAATTCCCCATCTGGTAGTGGTCCTACCAGTAGTCGAGTGCCAGGAGCGATCGCTCCTTTTACGAGCAATCCGCCTAAAACAGGTTCGTTTAAACCTGCTACCCTATAATAAAACAAACAAACGCATTCCTTTTCTGGTCTACCAACGGGAACCTTTCTATAAAAGATTGCCTTTGTACCTGAACGTTTCATCGATTTGAAACAGGCAGGATTCTGATTCGGAATCCGTCGAGTTCACGTTGTGCGGAGACAAATTCTTAATAAAGTTCGTCAAATTCTCCAGACCCTCTCCCGTGACGCAACTTACATTAAACACTGGTATCACATCTGATTCATAGTCCCACGGTATGTGGCCATCGTTGTACATTAATAACTGTTTCGAATAACCCTGTGCGCTAATCGCGTTCCCTAGTTGAGTTATTGTTTCTGCCGTGCTGCAGAGACCGAGGTCAATTTTGTTTACAACTATGAAGATTGGAAGTCCTAGCGTGAGGCACAAAGCCATATGCTCTTGCGACGCTTCGTTCATAGGTGGTGCTACGACTAGCATAACGTGGTGAGGTGAATACCCTGAAAGACAACGGCAGTTGTCAACTTAATGAATTATGAACTCGACCACTACAGAAACAACTAGACTGCGAATTTTATGCATTTATTAGGATTAAAAGAATTTAATAATACTGATGTACTATTTTCAACTTGGTAGGATTATTAAAAAAATAAAATATCTTCTAAATGATTACTGTGTCTTGCAATTGATGTAAACAATTTTATATTCTGCATAAAGATCCGCAGGCTGCAGATGACATCTGAGATACTGTACCGGTAAGACCTAGAACCGTTGTCCTCAAATATTTACGATGTCCGGCGAGATCTATAAACGTGACTACTTTCGAAGCGTGCTCGCATATTTCTTCGGCGGTCGCCATTTCTGCATAATTTAAAACGTGTCCTTCGTTATCGAACCCTATGATTTCGTGCGAAATCGAGGAAGTGCGACCCGTCTTTATTTCGTGAAGGTGTCGCAGCATATTCAGCCTCGCTCTTCCTCTACCATTATCTAATTCACCCTGCGTCAGTACACCTGTATACATTATGAATGTTTTAGCATTTGTGCTTCGGTTGTAATGTTATCGAATTAGATGAGCAACAAGCGTGGCAGAGTAAACACTAAGTATATTTCTCTACCTTAAATGTCCTCTGCTAATCCTCTCACCTAAGAGAGTTGACTTCCCAGCATCCTGTGCTCCAGTCACAGCGAGTCTCAGATCAACGATACTATCCTGATCCTCTCCGTCGCCCTTTCTTAACTTTTTCACCAAG
Source organism: Sphecodes monilicornis (assembly GCA_913789915.3). Taxonomy (NCBI): domain Eukaryota; kingdom Metazoa; phylum Arthropoda; class Insecta; order Hymenoptera; family Halictidae; genus Sphecodes; species Sphecodes monilicornis. The sequence continues at coordinate 22,059,369 of OU565296.1, forward strand.
ATTTCTGCTACGTTCCTTTCCTCCTTGTTGTTACTATGTGTGGATATATCTTTATTTTTAGAATTGGCAAGTCTTTCACGCAATATAGTTGTAGTAGCTCCTAGTCTAGCCGCCATATCGTTTAAAGTCTTCAAGGATGCTTTCATGTCCTCTCTTGTCAGACCCGTCAGCCTTCCATTATCCTCCACACCTAAGTATAGAAAGAACAGAAAACAAAGCAACGAATGGATCGTTTGTATTTATGTATAATTCATGGGAATGGTTTGATTTGTACCAATTTGATAAATAGCCTCTCCATGACCCTCCCTAAGCCTCCACTTCATCTGTGTTACTAGGTGCTCAAACCGTTGACTAGATGGATTGATTAACTTGAGTTTGTACTCGATGTTGCCTTGTTCAGGTTCTGGTGGCAGTCTTTCCTCTTGGTCATCGTCTGTGCTGGAATTCTCACAATCTGACATTCCATTTTCCTCATTTTCAGAGTCATTCCATGATTCTTTTCGCATGTCCCTGTGACTGCCTGGACCAAACAGTTCCAAGAACGACTCCATATCTGGAAATACAAAATAACAATTCCCATACTATCTATTTCCACTGGAAAATAATTTTCTTTGACAACAAACAAATATATATGGAATGTTTGACCTATTGGAAAGGTCAAAATACAAACTATAGCTTGTGACTAATGTTGCATCACACTTGGCCATTATGTCATTTACAATATATAATTCATATTAATACAAAAACTATTATTCGAACATAACATAACTTACAAATTGTTTTACAATACTTTTAATTTAGTAATTTCGTTCTACATATGCATGGATGAAATATTATAAATCTATCAAAGTCATTTTGACATGTGTAAACAACAATTATAGTAAACTGAAATTTACAAACAATTTCATTGTTAACCAAAATTTTTATTGTATCTCGAAATGTGTAATATTCTTCTATTGTGTGACATTTCCGTTGTATCAGTGCATTCCATTGTTGCATCAGAAAGCGTCAATGTTGACACAACGATTTCGGAAATGAGAACAAGTTGCATCTTCTTATTTTATGTTTTATATCATTTTCTCTTTTTTTGTTATGCGGTGATATTAAATTTAACTTACTTTAGAAATCCATTAGTTAACGAGATCCGATATTCGACGTGTATCCGCGACTGCATCAATCGCGATATTGCATTTAATTCGACGGTAAACAACTCTCGTTATCACATGTTTACATCGGTCTCCTTTACACGGTATTCAAGGTTTGATCGAACTTGAATCGCGTTCAAAAGGACTAGATACAGTGGAAAATGCTTGTGCGCGCCAAACCGACATACATATCACATTACGCTTCAACAGCTGTGTACACATGTGTAGTGGTACCGACATCCCACATAAATACTACCAAGTATCATCTAGTATTGAATTGTACCAAAAAAAATTATTGTTTCTTCATATTTTCGAGATAACTATTTTTCACGAAAGAGGATTGATATTCCGAAATTAAAAATATACAATCATAAATCCATAAGACCCTTATCAAGAATGAAAACGATTTTAGTGCGATCATTAAAATTAAAATTGATCTATTTTCCTGTTTCTGTTATCTGTTTCTAAGAAAGGTCGCTATTTTCATTGTACTATCTTTTAATCCTTGATACACATTGTATGCTATCAAGTATTTTTTATTTGTTACAATGGAACTATTATTTTTATAAATATACTGTACTGTGAAGGGTTCTGAAATTGCAATATACATTCCGCATTCTTATTTAAGATATTTAAGAATTTCTAAATTTGTATACAGTTATTTCTGTACAGATGTTCGTAATATTTCTATATATATATATAGATGTTCATTTGCTTGATTGTTGTTATTAATTTCGATGAATTCGGATACTTCTTATTGAGCACTCAGACATCGAATTGTTGATCATCAAAATACATTGCAGCAGTACTATCACTACCGATATATTACACCACACAACACACAGTGAAAACAAAACTGTGTGCAAACAAAGTGTATTCGCGGAACACAGACACAGATCAAACTGCATATGGAACTGCGGTAAGAAGCTATTGCGTTTGCGAGAGAAAGAATCCTATTACAATGTTTACGAGCGTCGATAAATGAAAAATGACAGCTATAGATGACAGCAAAAACATTCGACGTGACCGCTCATTTACGCACGACAATTTAATCAGAAAACGGTCCGAGACTTACTGCATTTTACAAATGATAGTTTTCCGTCTGCTGCACACTCCCGGAAATGATATTTCGTTCAACACGTTCGGCAATGTTGAATAACACACGCACCTTTCACTTTCCCTCTCGTTTTTTAACACTCGGCCGTGCGCAAATCGGTCGAGATCAGTCCGTTACCAGCTCCGCTGTATCATCCTGAACACGAAACAGACTTTAGTCACAAGTTGACACGATCTTAGATGACGCTAAAACTGGCAACAAATAGTTCTTGAATCAATCGACAGGGGGCTGACGACGTCAGACGCAGTCATTGCATGCAATGCATTTTTCTGTCTATGGTTCTGAATTACCGACTCTGTAGAAGATGTCCTAGTACGATAGCGGACTCTATCGAAATGGAACGGTCAGGTGGTGAACTACATGAGGTTGCAGCCACAGACTACTACAGACATTGCATCTTATGGGCTTTTCTGTCTAGGCCACGGGGGGCCACAGTGGCCCTCGTACCATTTCGGTGTCGCGCTCAATATTACCGATAGTTCACGAATTTAGCCGTATTAGCAAGAACTGAATATTCCGTATACTTTATTTTTACTACGGGTGTTTTGGAGGCTACTAATGCATACGGCGCATGTATTTGAACGGTGAAAATAATATTTATGAAGAATGTATTACAAAAATACGAATTGTAGTAAAATTAATTTGGTTTCTATACGTAATATTATTTTTATTACTCGTGTCACTAATGAATGTATATTATAATAGTTTTATACACTTTAGACCAACAGTTTACTTTCTTTACGGTAATGCGGCAACATGGAACAGATCCTGCTTCATCTTTTTACCCCTTCTAACACATGAATCAGAACTAACTTTTAGTCTGAATAAGAACTAGTTTCAACCTATTATTTAATTTGAATATAAAATAATGTTTTAATATCGAAATAATATGCGATATGTAACGTACATCTCACCACGTACATCATATTTAGACTACATCAGAACCTACAATCTACTGCAAGAGTGCAAATCTATTTAACACTCGCTCACGAGAGCAAGAGTTACATGTATTCTGAAACGAAAACTTTGTATTTGGATTATTAATTGAAAATAATTGTTGAAACTGGGACATAGGAAAAGGAAGAAAGTATTAAAAGTCTTACATTCTACTATGAAATACATATTTACGCAAATTCTAAATGTGCAGCTATTAGCTCGATATTATCCACTACATGCAAGATACTATAATTTATAAGTTATAGCATTTTGCGAATTGTGGATAATATCGATTGCCCAGGTCTCACCACGAGGAGGTTGCTGCACAAGAGACCCGAAAGGGAGTCAGAACGAAGTCTTCCTTCGTTCCGTCTCCCTTTCTTACAACGACGATTCTTAGAAACTAAGTTCGCAGGTCGCTAAATGGAAAAATAGTCTTTTTCACGGAAAAGACTTCTTTTCCATTTAGCGTATGTCGAGCAATTATTGCGGGGCAAAGAGTGAATCGGAGAAGAAGTCTCCGATCCACGAGGGACCAAGGACGAATCAGGCGGAAGGCTCTGATTCTTTCAAAGAGACAAACAAGATCGAACCAGAGCAGAAGGCTCTGGTTCAAGGGTGACGCGACGCGTTCAGTGCTTACAAGTCCTGAGCCGACCAGCCCGATACCCGTCACTCCATCACCAAGAAAGATGGCAAAGAGATGCGCTCAAACGGTTTCTGGCGCAACTGGGGGCCATGAGAACGCAAGCGTTAACATGACTAGCCCAGGATTACGTTAACACAGGGGATCGTCAGAAGACGAGTGAACGAGTCTCTTAGACATCCCTCTCAATGACTTCACGCCGGATACCGAAACTGGATCGGCTCAGAACCTGCAAGCAAGGCGACACAACAGAAGGCTGAGTCGGAGTGAGAAAACGGAGCGAGCAAAGTCAAGTTACGGCAATAATTACTCGACATAATTACAACGACGATTGACAATCTTAATAACTAACGCACGCACTAAAACTAATTTATAAATAATCTAGAGTCTTCGTTCGATGATTCCTCTTCGATCGATGAATTTTCTTCTTTCGATGAATTTTCTTCTTTCGATGAATTTTCTTCTTTGGATGAATTTTCTTCTTTCGATGAATTTTCTTCCTTCGATGAATTTTCTTCCTTCGATGAATTTTCTTCTTTCGATGAATTTTTTTCTTTCAATGAATTTTCTTCGTTCGTTCTGACTAAGAAGAGCAAGATGAACGACCCAAATCGAAACAGAATCGAAAACCAATTGAAAGAAAATCGAAACAGAATCGAAAACCAGTTGAAGCAAAATGGAAACAGAATCGAAAACCAGTTGAAACAGAATCGAAAACCAGTTGAAACAAAATCAACACCAAATCGAAAACAGGTCGAAACAAAGTCGAAACAAAGTCGAAACAAAGTCGAAACAAAGTCGAAACAAAGTCGAAACAAAATCGAAACCACATCGAGCCCAAATCTAATGATTTGTGGACGCAACGACCTGTAGGCGATTCGGGTGACCCCGGGGACGCGAGTCCCCGTACCCACTCACGGGCCCCATCCCGTGAGTGAGTCCCTGAGGGAACTCCGATCCGAACAATATTGATTTCAAGATAAAAATATCAATTTCCTGAAATAAATATCAATTTCCTGAAATAAATATCACTTTCCTGAAATAAATATCAATTTCCTGAAATAAGTATCAATTTCCTGAAATAAATATCAATTTCCTGAAATAAATATCAATTCCCTGAAATAAATATCAATTTCCTGAAATAAATATCAATTTCCTGAAATAAATATCAATTTCCTGAAATAAATATCAATTTCCTGAAATAAATATCAATTTCCTCAAATGAATATCAATTTCCTGAAATAAATATCAATTTCCTGAAATAAATATCAATTTCCTGAAATAAATATCAATTTCCTGAAATAAATATCAATTTCCCGAAATAAATAACAATTTCCTGAAATAAATAACAATTTCCTGAAATAAATAACAATTTCCTGAAATACATAACAATTTCCTGAAATAAATAACAATTTCCTGAAATAAATAACAATTTCCTGAAATAAATAACAATTTCCTGAAATAAATATCAATTTTCTGAAATAAATATCAATTTTCTGAAATAAATATCAATTTTCTGAAATAAATATCAATTTTCTGAAATAAATATCAATTTTCTGAAATAAATATCAATTTTCTGAAATAAATAACAATTTCAAGAAATATATATATATATATATATATCAATTTCAAGACAAATATATCAATTTCCTGAAAAAAAATATCAATTTCCTGAGAAATATCAATTTCCTGAAAAATATCAATTTCTAGACAAAAATATTGTATCAATCTGGTAAAGTTGAACTTTGAAAGTCTTACAAAATTAAGTATTACCATTCTTATAAATTACATAAGAAATTTAAAACTCTAGGGTCTAAAACTCTAAGATCTAAAATTCTAGATCGGTACTTCTAAAACTACTTTAAATCGCGGCTATTTATTCGCAACATTAACTAGACATTAAGTCAACTTTGAAAATTTATAGTATTACAACGCGTGTTACAATTTGTTTCGCAACGCTACTTAAAATCGCGACTGTTCTCATCTCACAGTTGATCGTTGCAACTGGAGCATGGGCGCCTGAAATATCGAATCATTCTAAGACAAACGCGATCCTTTTGATGCGCAACGCTAATTTAACAAATCGAAATTCAAAATACTATTTAAATAAGAAAAGAACTCTGACGTCTAAAATTCTATATCGGTGTCTCTAGAATTACTTCAAATCGCGACTAATTATTCGCAACATTAACTAGGCATTTGATCAACTTTAAAAATTGATACTAGTACAACGCGTATAACAATTTGTTTCGCAACGCTACTCGAAATCGCGGATGAGCCCATCTCACAGTTGATCGTTGCAGCTCGAGCATGGGCGCCTGAAATGTCGAAAGACTCGAAAGCAAACGCGAACTTTTGGTGCGCAACGCTAATTCAACGAACAGAGATCCAAAAAAGATTACTCTAATTCAACAAATCGAAATTCAAATTGCTATTTAAATAAGAAATTTAAAATTCCAACGTTTAAAATTGTACATCTGTATGTCTAGATTTACTTTAAATCGCTACTATTTATTCGCAACATTTACTACACGTTTAATCAAGTTTTAAAATTGATAGTAGTACAACGCGTGTGACAATTTGTTTCGCAACACTACTCGAAATCGCGGATGTGCCCATCTCACAGCTGATCGTTGCAGCTCGAGCATGGGAGCCTGAAAAGTCGAAAGACTCGAAAGCAAACGCGAACTGTTGGTACGCAACGCTAATTCAATGAACAGAGATCCAAAAAAGATTACTCTACAGTTTCTGCAAAACGAATCGCGACTATTTGTTTCGCAACGCTATAGTTTAAACGAGCTATATCGCTGATAGAGACTACTAATATATATATTAGAAAAAAGGCTAACTTTGATCTCTGTTAAAAATCGACTAACACAACGCGTACTTTTTTCGCAACGCTAGTGCAAATCGCGGACGTTCCCATCTCGGCTGATCGTTGGGGCGGCGAGGCCTGCCCATGCATGCAACTAACTACTTTTACATTCTACTACAACTCTATTTCTACAGACGAGTATAACGACAAGGTAGTGATAAAATGACTCACTCGAAGATGCGAAGACGTTGCAATGATTGTCCTTTTGAATGACAGTTTGTCCGGCATCTTTGGCATAAAACCTCGTCTGCTCCTTCGGCCTCATCCCGACAATTTGTTTCGCACCGCTACTCGATATCGCGGAAGTACCCATCTCACAGTTGATCGTTGCAACTGGAGCATGGGCGCCTGAAATATCGAAAGATTCTATTGCAAACGCGATTCTTTTGATGCGCAACGCTAATTCAACAAATCGAATTTGAAATGCTATTTAAATAAGAAATTTAAAACTCTAACGTCTAAAATTCTAAACGGGTAGCTTTAGAACTACTTTAAATTACGACTATTTATTTGCAACATTAACTAGACATTTCATCAACTTTAAAAATTAATACTAGTACAACGCGTGTAACAATTTGTTTCGCAACACTACTTGAAATCGCGGATGTGCCCATCTCACAGTTGATCGTTGCAGCTCGAGCATGGGAGCCTGAAAAGTCGAAAGACTCGAAAGCAAACGCGAACTTTTTGTGCGCAACGCTAATTCAACGAACAGAGATCGAAAAAACGATTACTTTAGATTATATGTAAAGCAACAACAATATGAACTTTAAAAGCGCAGTTATCAAATTGAAATGTAATTTTGAACCGCGACTATTTTTGATTCGCAACGCTACGCTCTAAACAATCTATACCGTAATGTTAGGTTTAATCTCTGTTCAAAATCGACTAAATTCAACGCGTGGTTTTCACGCAACGCTAGTGCAAATCGCGGACGTTCCCATCTCGGCTGATCGTTGGGGCGGCGAGGCCTGCCCATGCATGCAACTAACTACTTTTACACTTTACTACTACTCTATACTACTACTTCTACAGACGAGTATAGTGACAAAGGTAGTGACGAAATGACTCACTCGGAGATGCGAAGCCATTGCAATGATTGCCCTCTGTGAGCCGATCAGCACGGTACTGACTTCATGACGGACACTGACATTGGACTGGCTCAGAACCCAAGGTAAACGAAGGCAGCATTGAAGAGACCATGGCCCCCCCCGAGCTAGCTTAAAGTAGGCCAAGGAAGTTTTAAACAACCCTTGGACTACCCTAAGCTAGCTAAAGGTAGGCCATGATAAACAATTGCAGGCCATTGGTGGAGGACCCATGGTCAACCCTACGCCAGCTGAAGGTAAGCAGGGATAGGCTAGTGTAGCTCTGGGTGACCACTGTATGTCCACTGTATGTCCACTGTATGTCCACTGTATGTCCACTGTATGTCCACGTATGACCACTGTATGACCACTGTATGACCACTTTATGACCACTGTATGACCACTGTATGACCACTGTATAACCACTGTATGACCACTGTATGACCACTGTATGACCACTGGATGTGCACTGGATGTGCACTGGATGTGCACTCTATGTCCACTGGATGACCACTGGATGACCACTGGATGACCACTGGATGACCACAGGATGTCCACTGGATGACCACTAGATGATCACTGGTCAACCTCGGGGTAGGAAAGGGCAGACCAATGATGGAGGGCCCATGGTCACCCACAAGGTAGGCAGAAGAGGGTAGGATACCTCTGGAGGACCCCTGGTCAACCCTAAGGTAGCCGAAGACTCTCCTGGTCCCGGAGCTCGTCCGCTCCTGCCGGAGCCCCCGGCCCGACTGACTGACTGAGCGCGCTCCGCGGGCTTAGGTAAGCAGTGATGCGCAACGCTCCCCACCCCAACTAATTTTGATAGATCTCGATCGCCGTGATAATAATTTTTGATAAATGTATTATTTCTGGCTGTCTAATGTTTATAACAATTCCTCTTGCCAACGATGTCGACAAGCATCCTCTTGACCATCTACCATCTTATTTTTAAGTAAAAATTGCTAATAGTACTCGAGATACAGAGTAATTTTTAACACATGAATATTACCAAACAATATTATATGAAGCAAATGTAATTAATAAAGTTACTATCTCTGGTTGTTTAATGTTTATAACAATTCCTTTTGCTAATTATGTGGATAAGCACTCCCTCGACTATCTGACCATCTAATTTTTCAGTAAAAATATCTAATGTAACTCGAGATATTGAATATCTTCTGACACATGAATATTCGCGAGCTTTAATTTATCGAACACAATTCACTGATAAATTTATTATCTCTAGCTGGTTAATATTTGTAACAATTCCTTTTGTTGATGATGTCGACAAGCACTTCCTTGACCATTTTGCCATCTCATTTTTTAGTAGAAGTAAGTAATAAAACTCGAGATCCAGAATAATTTATGATACACGAATATTACTAAGCATAATTATAGTGAAAAAATGTAATTAATGAATTTATTATCTCTGTTTGTTTACCGACTACAACGATTATATGTTTGGTTATCTCACTACCCAATTTTTTAGTAAAAATAGCTAATAGTACTCGAGATACAGATTAACTTTTATGCATGAACATTTGTAGTATACAAGATATTCAATTCTCACTAGTATGCACAGTTTCATTAGAACAAGAGTAGCAAACATTATTTATAACTAATTAACCTCTTCCAGAATCGAATTGAAAACTATACATGAATGTTGTCGAAGGTCCATTCTATATTCTTCGAGAGCTAATATTTATAAAAATTACCTGAAGTAATTTATCAACCATTTTTGTGGAGGAAACTTCTATCTTCTATGCCGGCAATGAGTAAGACAAGGAGAGTCCGAATATTTGTCAAAGGTAAACACACAAATCGTTGTGTCACCTCTCTGGAAATCGTAAATAACTAATTAACTAGGCGTCGAATCTACATAAAACTGCAATCGAAATGTAGCTGAGACATCATTCTAGATCCTCCGATCACAAGGAAGATTATTTTTTACCAGAGATCTGTTAAATTATTTGAGTTTATTTTAGAACAAGACTTACAATAATTGTTTATAACTATTTAGTCAGAAATAAAATGTGACGATAAACTATATATATATATAACCAAACATATAATCGTTGTAGTCGGTAAACAAAATGAGATAATAAATTCATTAATTACATTTTTTCACTATAATTATGCTTAGTAATATTCGTGTATCATAAATTATTCTGGATCTCGAGTTTTATTACTTACTTCTACTAAAAAATGAGATGGCAAAATGGTCAAGGAAGTGCTTGTCGACATCATCAACAAAAGGAATTGTTACAAATATTAACCAGCTAGAGATAATAAATTTATCAGTGAATTGTGTTCGATAAATTAAAGCTCGCGAATATTCATGTGTCAGAAGATATTCAATATCTCGAGTTACATTAGATATTTTTACTGAAAAATTAGATGGTCAGATAGTCGAGGGAGTGCTTATCCACATAATTAGCAAAAGGAATTGTTATAAACATTAAACAACCAGAGATAGTAACTTTATTAATTACATTTGCTTCATATAATATTGTTTGGTAATATTCATGTGTTAAAAATTACTCTGTATCTCGAGTACTATTAGCAATTTTTACTTAAAAATAAGATGGTAGATGGTCAAGAGGATGCTTGTCGACATCGTTGGCAAGAGGAATTGTTATAAACATTAGACAGCCAGAAATAATACATTTATCAAAAATTATTATCACGGCGATCGAGATCTATCAAAATTAGTTGGGGTGGGGAGCGTTGCGCATCACTGCTTACCTAAGCCCGCGGAGCGCGCTCAGTCAGTCAGTCGGGCCGGGGGCTCCGGCAGGAGCGGACGAGCTCCGGGACCAGGAGAGTCTTCGGCTACCTTAGGGTTGACCAGGGGTCCTCCAGAGGTATCCTACCCTCTTCTGCCTACCTTGTGGGTGACCATGGGCCCTCCATCATTGGTCTGCCCTTTCCTACCCCGAGGTTGACCAGTGATCATCTAGTGGTCATCCAGTGGACATCCTGTGGTCATCCAGTGGTCATCCAGTGGTCATCCAGTGGTCATCCAGTGGACATAGAGTGCACATCCAGTGCACATCCAGTGCACATCCAGTGCACATCCAGTGGTCATACAGTGGTCATACAGTGGTCATACAGTGGTCATACAGTGGTTATACAGTGGTCATACAGTGGTCATACAGTGGTCATAAAGTGGTCATACAGTGGTCATACAGTGGTCATACGTGGACATACAGTGGACATACAGTGGACATACAGTGGACATACAGTGGACATACAGTGGTCACCCAGAGCTACACTAGCCTATCCCTGCTTACCTTCAGCTGGCGTAGGGTTGACCATGGGTCCTCCACCAATGGCCTGCAATTGTTTATCATGGCCTACCTTTAGCTAGCTTAGGGTAGTCCAAGGGTTGTTTAAAACTTCCTTGGCCTACTTTAAGCTAGCTCGGGGGGGGCCATGGTCTCTTCAATGCTGCCTTCGTTTACCTTGGGTTCTGAGCCAGTCCAATGTCAGTGTCCGTCATGAAGTCAGTACCGTGCTGATCGGCTCACAGAGGGCAATCATTGCAATGGCTTCGCATCTCCGAGTGAGTCATTTCGTCACTACCTTTGTCACTATACTCGTCTGTAGAAGTAGTAGTATAGAGTAGTAGTAAAGTGTAAAAGTAGTTAGTTGCATGCATGGGCAGGCCTCGCCGCCCCAACGATCAGCCGAGATGGGAACGTCCGCGATTTGCACTAGCGTTGCGTGAAAACCACGCGTTGAATTTAGTCGATTTTGAACAGAGATTAAACCTAACATTACGGTATAGATTGTTTAGAGCGTAGCGTTGCGAATCAAAAATAGTCGCGGTTCAAAATTACATTTCAATTTGATAACTGCGCTTTTAAAGTTCATATTGTTGTTGCTTTACATATAATCTAAAGTAATCGTTTTTTCGATCTCTGTTCGTTGAATTAGCGTTGCGCACAAAAAGTTCGCGTTTGCTTTCGAGTCTTTCGACTTTTCAGGCTCCCATGCTCGAGCTGCAACGATCAACTGTGAGATGGGCACATCCGCGATTTCAAGTAGTGTTGCGAAACAAATTGTTACACGCGTTGTACTAGTATTAATTTTTAAAGTTGATGAAATGTCTAGTTAATGTTGCAAATAAATAGTCGTAATTTAAAGTAGTTCTAAAGCTACCCGTTTAGAATTTTAGACGTTAGAGTTTTAAATTTCTTATTTAAATAGCATTTCAAATTCGATTTGTTGAATTAGCGTTGCGCATCAAAAGAATCGCGTTTGCAATAGAATCTTTCGATATTTCAGGCGCCCATGCTCCAGTTGCAACGATCAACTGTGAGATGGGTACTTCCGCGATATCGAGTAGCGGTGCGAAACAAATTGTCGGGATGAGGCCGAAGGAGCAGACGAGGTTTTATGCCAAAGATGCCGGACAAACTGTCATTCAAAAGGACAATCATTGCAACGTCTTCGCATCTTCGAGTGAGTCATTTTATCACTACCTTGTCGTTATACTCGTCTGTAGAAATAGAGTTGTAGTAGAATGTAAAAGTAGTTAGTTGCATGCATGGGCAGGCCTCGCCGCCCCAACGATCAGCCGAGATGGGAACGTCCGCGATTTGCACTAGCGTTGCGAAAAAAGTACGCGTTGTGTTAGTCGATTTTTAACAGAGATCAAAGTTAGCCTTTTTTCTAATATATATATTAGTAGTCTCTATCAGCGATATAGCTCGTTTAAACTATAGCGTTGCGAAACAAATAGTCGCGATTCGTTTTGCAGAAACTGTAGAGTAATCTTTTTTGGATCTCTGTTCATTGAATTAGCGTTGCGTACCAACAGTTCGCGTTTGCTTTCGAGTCTTTCGACTTTTCAGGCTCCCATGCTCGAGCTGCAACGATCAGCTGTGAGATGGGCACATCCGCGATTTCGAGTAGTGTTGCGAAACAAATTGTCACACGCGTTGTACTACTATCAATTTTAAAACTTGATTAAACGTGTAGTAAATGTTGCGAATAAATAGTAGCGATTTAAAGTAAATCTAGACATACAGATGTACAATTTTAAACGTTGGAATTTTAAATTTCTTATTTAAATAGCAATTTGAATTTCGATTTGTTGAATTAGAGTAATCTTTTTTGGATCTCTGTTCGTTGAATTAGCGTTGCGCACCAAAAGTTCGCGTTTGCTTTCGAGTCTTTCGACATTTCAGGCGCCCATGCTCGAGCTGCAACGATCAACTGTGAGATGGGCTCATCCGCGATTTCGAGTAGCGTTGCGAAACAAATTGTTATACGCGTTGTACTAGTATCAATTTTTAAAGTTGATCAAATGCCTAGTTAATGTTGCGAATAATTAGTCGCGATTTGAAGTAATTCTAGAGACACCGATATAGAATTTTAGACGTCAGAGTTCTTTTCTTATTTAAATAGTATTTTGAATTTCGATTTGTTAAATTAGCGTTGCGCATCAAAAGGATCGCGTTTGTCTTAGAATGATTCGATATTTCAGGCGCCCATGCTCCAGTTGCAACGATCAACTGTGAGATGAGAACAGTCGCGATTTTAAGTAGCGTTGCGAAACAAATTGTAACACGCGTTGTAATACTATAAATTTTCAAAGTTGACTTAATGTCTAGTTAATGTTGCGAATAAATAGCCGCGATTTAAAGTAGTTTTAGAAGTACCGATCTAGAATTTTAGATCTTAGAGTTTTAGACCCTAGAGTTTTAAATTTCTTATGTAATTTATAAGAATGGTAATACTTAATTTTGTAAGACTTTCAAAGTTCAACTTTACCAGATTGATACAATATTTTTGTCTAGAAATTGATATTTTTCAGGAAATTGATATTTCTCAGGAAATTGATATTTTTTTTCAGGAAATTGATATATTTGTCTTGAAATTGATATATATATATATATATTTCTTGAAATTGTTATTTATTTCAGAAAATTGATATTTATTTCAGAAAATTGATATTTATTTCAGAAAATTGATATTTATTTCAGAAAATTGATATTTATTTCAGAAAATTGATATTTATTTCAGAAAATTGATATTTATTTCAGAAAATTGATATTTATTTCAGGAAATTGTTATTTATTTCAGGAAATTGTTATTTATTTCAGGAAATTGTTATGTATTTCAGGAAATTGTTATTTATTTCAGGAAATTGTTATTTATTTCAGGAAATTGTTATTTATTTCGGGAAATTGATATTTATTTCAGGAAATTGATATTTATTTCAGGAAATTGATATTTATTTCAGGAAATTGATATTTATTTCAGGAAATTGATATTCATTTGAGGAAATTGATATTTATTTCAGGAAATTGATATTTATTTCAGGAAATTGATATTTATTTCAGGAAATTGATATTTATTTCAGGGAATTGATATTTATTTCAGGAAATTGATATTTATTTCAGGAAATTGATACTTATTTCAGGAAATTGATATTTATTTCAGGAAAGTGATATTTATTTCAGGAAATTGATATTTATTTCAGGAAATTGATATTTTTATCTTGAAATCAATATTGTTCGGATCGGAGTTCCCTCAGGGACTCACTCACGGGATGGGGCCCGTGAGTGGGTACGGGGACTCGCGTCCCCGGGGTCACCCGAATCGCCTACAGGTCGTTGCGTCCACAAATCATTAGATTTGGGCTCGATGTGGTTTCGATTTTGTTTCGACTTTGTTTCGACTTTGTTTCGACTTTGTTTCGACTTTGTTTCGACCTGTTTTCGATTTGGTGTTGATTTTGTTTCAACTGGTTTTCGATTCTGTTTCAACTGGTTTTCGATTCTGTTTCCATTTTGCTTCAACTGGTTTTCGATTCTGTTTCGATTTTCTTTCAATTGGTTTTCGATTCTGTTTCGATTTGGGTCGTTCATCTTGCTCTTCTTAGTCAGAACGAACGAAGAAAATTCATTGAAAGAAAAAAATTCATCGAAAGAAGAAAATTCATCGAAGGAAGAAAATTCATCGAAGGAAGAAAATTCATCGAAAGAAGAAAATTCATCCAAAGAAGAAAATTCATCGAAAGAAGAAAATTCATCGAAAGAAGAAAATTCATCGATCGAAGAGGAATCATCGAACGAAGACTCTAGATTATTTATAAATTAGTTTTAGTGCGTGCGTTAGTTATTAAGATTGTCAATCGTCGTTGTAATTATGTCGAGTAATTATTGCCGTAACTTGACTTTGCTCGCTCCGTTTTCTCACTCCGACTCAGCCTTCTGTTGTGTCGCCTTGCTTGCAGGTTCTGAGCCGATCCAGTTTCGGTATCCGGCGTGAAGTCATTGAGAGGGATGTCTAAGAGACTCGTTCACTCGTCTTCTGACGATCCCCTGTGTTAACGTAATCCTGGGCTAGTCATGTTAACGCTTGCGTTCTCATGGCCCCCAGTTGCGCCAGAAACCGTTTGAGCGCATCTCTTTGCCATCTTTCTTGGTGATGGAGTGACGGGTATCGGGCTGGTCGGCTCAGGACTTGTAAGCACTGAACGCGTCGCGTCACCCTTGAACCAGAGCCTTCTGCTCTGGTTCGATCTTGTTTGTCTCTTTGAAAGAATCAGAGCCTTCCGCCTGATTCGTCCTTGGTCCCTCGTGGATCGGAGACTTCTTCTCCGATTCACTCTTTGCCCCGCAATAATTGCTCGACATACGCTAAATGGAAAAGAAGTCTTTTCCGTGAAAAAGACTATTTTTCCATTTAGCGACCTGCGAACTTAGTTTCTAAGAATCGTCGTTGTAAGAAAGGGAGACGGAACGAAGGAAGACTTCGTTCTGACTCCCTTTCGGGTCTCTTGTGCAGCAACCTCCTCGTGGTGAGACCTGGGCAATCGATATTATCCACAATTCGCAAAATGCTATAACTTATAAATTATAGTATCTTGCATGTAGTGGATAATATCGAGCTAATAGCTGCACATTTAGAATTTGCGTAAATATGTATTTCATAGTAGAATGTAAGACTTTTAATACTTTCTTCCTTTTCCTATGTCCCAGTTTCAACAATTATTTTCAATTAATAATCCAAATACAAAGTTTTCGTTTCAGAATACATGTAACTCTTGCTCTCGTGAGCGAGTGTTAAATAGATTTGCACTCCTGCAGTAGATTGTAGGTTCTGATGTAGTCTAAATATGATGTACGTGGTGAGATGTACGTTACATATCGCATATTATTTCGATATTAAAACATTATTTTATATTCAAATTAAATAATAGGTTGAAACTAGTTCTTATTCAGACTAAAAGTTAGTTCTGATTCATGTGTTAGAAGGGGTAAAAAGATGAAGCAGGATCTGTTCCATGTTGCCGCATTACCGTAAAGAAAGTAAACTGTTGGTCTAAAGTGTATAAAACATTAATATTCAGTTCTTGCTAATACGGCTAAATTCGTGAACTATCGGTAATATTGAGCGCGACACCGAAATGGTACGAGGGCCACTGTGGCCCCCCGTGGCCTAGACAGAAAAGCCCATAAGATGCAATGCCTGTGCCTGTGTCAGACGTTTCCCGCTTATACTCTTGAACATTGTCGGTAGTGCAGTGACGCTATATGGTCTCGATTTTTTTGCGCATGCGCGACTAAATGCAGGAACGTGCCGAACGTCTTGTTTGTGGGGAAGTAGGGGAGAACTGCTATTGGCGGGAAACCGGACAGAAGAGTGCAAGACGACACGACGAGACGACCGTACTTCGAAATTTTGGTAAGTTGATATTAATATATTCGATTTCATAAAGATAACTAGTATTGGAGAAGGAGCTACTTGTCAATTCATATTTGGAAATCGAAAAAAAATTTGCGAAACTATGCGGGGTGACCAAGGTACCCCATTTTAACCCAACTTTGTACTTTACTGACGCTCAAATCGTCGCGCATGCGTGAGAAAACCGAGACCATATACCATCACTGCGGTAGTGTCGGTATTGTCCATTGTCAGTGGAGCACAGTGAAGCACTCTCATTTCTCATTCCTTTCTGATATGAGCACTGAGCACTCTCATTTTCTCTCCGCGTATATATTTACGGATATACATAGGAAAAGAAATGGAAAATCAATTTTCCAGTAAAGTACTTTCAGTTACATGTCATCGATACGTTATTTATACAATAAGAATTTAAATTTTTACATTTTTGTATATAATAAAAATTAAACAAATAAAATATATATTTCTAAATATATATCTACACGCAAAGACATAACAAACAAGTAGAATGCATTTTTTAAATAATTCATATTAATAAGGAGTATCAAACGATTCATTATCACTACTTTATACTTCAAGAAATATACAAGAAAAATCCACTACATAGGTAAATATCTGGTATCTGTATTCGTTTGTGGATAAGTACATATGGGGAATAGGTAAAAGGAAATTTAAGGATGACTTCAAAAGAAGCATGTTTGATTATTTGGTAGTAGATACTATACTGATATTTGGAGCAGAAATTTTTGGATGGAATGAAAGACCAAAAATAGAATAAATTCAGATTAAGTACTTGAAATGGTGCCTGGGACTAGACTATTGCAGTATTGGGAGAAACAAGGATAGTAAAGATTCAAATTAAAGCAGAGAAGAAAGCCTTGAGGTACGATGAAGGCGTTAGAAATGGAAAAGGAAGAGTGTTAGTCAAGGAATGTCTGGAGGAAAAATAGAAGAAGACGGGGAGACAAAAAATAGCAGGCGAAGAGAGGAATATTTATGGAGACAGAGATAGAATATTTGAGGCAGCAGCAGGTAGATATAATTCAAACTCTGACTGAAAAAGACGAAACAGCAATGTCAGGTATAATAAATTGAGAGTGCGGAATATAACTGGAGATACAAATATATGAGAACTGCAGGTAAGGTGCAATATTTAGAAAAAGTTGGGGAAAAGGGACAACCCAGGGCTAATAACAAGACAAGGTACTGGCTAGAAGAGGAAAAAAGGAAATGTTTTTATATAATTATATGCAATTTACAAAGAGGTACAATAAAGCATCTATTGAAAGACTGCTATGAAGTAAAGGACAGTGAGCTAAGAGAGGAGGAAATAGTAGAAGGTAGATCAAGAGAGGTTGTGATAAACCAATTAAGACTGATAGAAAATAAGCGTAGAAGAAATAGGAATGAACAATAAGCAAACGACAAACGCAGGATGCTGTATAGTAATAAGATAAATTAAACAAAGATAAGTATAGGTGTAGAAATAGGTGTCACTTGAGTATATGTAAAAAAGTATGCAAGTGCGAGTATGTGAGCGGTATGAGAATGAGTAAGATAATTTGTAAACCAAGTTCATTTTTGAGCTGCGAAGCCAAAATAAAATATATATACTGTACTCCTTTGCATGTTTCTAATCAACTGATTTCAAACCTCAAGCAATCATTTATTTTATTTAACTAATAACATTTTTATATCGAAGTACTGTGTTCAATCAATTCCACAAAATAAAATTCGAAATTCAATTTTTCAATTTTTCAATGCGAGCGACGGTACTGTGGGACGCCTGCATTGTGTCTCCACCTTTAGGATAAAGAACTCATTAGTTCCATGGAAACGCAGGATAACAGTTTCTAACAACCTCGTTCCGGCCGTCGGATTCACTTAAACAAACCGAGCGCGTCGTTTCTCGATGATCCAGTGCATATTGTTGTTGCAATCGAGCCGATAAACCTAACCTTCGGATCCGTGATCGCCTATATACGAGATCGGTCACGGTGTCCGGGATTGTGGGATCGCGTACCCGCGCATGATCAGACGCAAACAAATCTCTCCGTGTCAGAAAAATCCTGTCGCTGTGTGTATGCCTTAAAACGATACACTGTTATCTGTGATAGCGTCGCGAAACGTAAACAAACTATTCGAGCACGCTAACTCCCCTGGGCTTTGCGTATTAATTCTCATATGTCGCTGTCTCCGTCCTAGCATGACCGCCGTCAGGGTTTGTTTTCGTGCGACTTGGTTCCCTGTGCTCGCAACAATGCGCTGTTGGCTGCAGGATCGTGTATGTTTCACGCGGGACGCTCGTCTTTTCTAAAAAAAAGTCCTACTTTGTTTTGGCGGTGATGATATGGAGGAGGACCTGGCCCCGGTGAGGAACGCACAGTGTCGCGATAAACTTTTATTTACATGTAGACGACGACGACGACCAAGTCGACGAGTATAAACATGGCCGTCGCACTTTGTGTTGATTACTGGTGTCAGCTCGGGACAGAACAAGTCCAGCCGGGATCGGAATAATGGATGGAACCCGTGCACCCGAGATATCCAGGTAAACGAGACGCTTCCGGATGTTCTGGATGTTACTACCGTTCGCATCTCGGATCGTTACCACTTTGCTTACATCGATTCGGTGCATTTTGCTGCTCGAGGGCCGTGTGTGTATACCCTAACATTTCCGTGTTAAATCTTTCTCAGCTTTTCCGCTGCTTTTCGAAATGGTTCTCGTCTTTTTGCGTGGCCGCGCGCGAAGGTGATTGAACCTCTCTCGGCCGTACGTCATTCGTACGCATTGTTAAGACGTAACGCGATTGCAATCATAGCTCAGCTGACTACTATTGACCTATTGGTGTGTTGCTGTCAGAGGAAGTTTTCAGGGCTGTTTTGTGATCGAACTGAACTGAAACCGCTGGATACCCTCGGTTCTGATCTGCTCTTTCGACGCGATCCTCTTCGGCGACGATATCATCGTTTTTTCTTTACTGTGGTACATTTTCGCGTTGCATTCGATTTGAATAAGTGTGCCAGTGATGTTGTATCCAAGTGTCCTCAATTTGTGAGTGTTGCATTTTGCAGCAGTGCACACCAAGCTGTCCATCTGTGTAATGTATACATACCGTGTGTATTTACGTTACCTGATCATTATTTTATATGTAAAAATATTTATCACTCTTTATTGTTCTTGATGATTTGTTTCAATTAGTGGAATGTGTATTCT
This sequence comes from Sphecodes monilicornis, assembly GCA_913789915.3. NCBI lineage: Eukaryota > Metazoa > Arthropoda > Insecta > Hymenoptera > Halictidae > Sphecodes > Sphecodes monilicornis. Next base: position 22,079,099 of record OU565296.1, read on the forward strand.
AGCAGAAATTCATTTATTTATCTGTACAAAGATCTGCAGTTTCTTAGTTATCAATAAATGTATAAGGAATTATATGTATATGTGTTCTTTTCTTGCTTTATTCATTTACATTTGAACTCAATTTGTTGTTTACAAATATTTAATGATATTTGTTTTTATAGATTTGATTAAATTACATGCTTTTAGTAGAACTACAAATTCTGTTCAATATGGAAATCATAAGTAATTTTGTAATGTTAAAATTATTAATTAATTATGGTGGTAGTAGTAGCTATAGTAGCAGCTATAGTAGCATTTATGTATATTGTATGTTGTTCAGCAGAAAATGATATCATTTATAGTTTACTTCCTGCTACCTCACACTCTAATCTTTGCTCTCAATATATATATTGGATATTAAAGGTCATCTGTACAATAATAAACACTGATAATGAGAGTATTCTTGGAATTTTGAATGCATTGTTGATTTTACATTTCAAATACGTTTCTGTTTGCATACCAGCACTTCTTTAGAAAACAACACTATGAAAATTTATATTGATTTTTTAGCACTTATATTAATAATTTATCAATATTTTAACGTTTTAACTTTCATTTTTTTAATGCATCGTATTTTATTAATAGTAGCTACAGCTTTGAATTTGATAGTAATAACTTTTCTGTAAAAACCCTAGTCTTCAATTAAAACATTCACATATTTCCTATATCGAATGAAACATTAGTTTGAATTGTACATTATTAATTTATTAATCAAATTACTCATAATATGGTAAACAGAAAAGTTATTTAAACAATAGTTCGTATTTTCAATATTGTTTACTCACACTCGTTTGCGAGAAGTTATTTTTAAAAATAGTGTTTATTTGCTGCTTCTGCACTGATTAGATATTTCAAAGCATTAATGAAATAGTTTATCTCTAGAATAGTGTAATAAAATAATGATTATAAATACATTATAAATAGATGTTTAAACATGTTATGACTTTCAAAAATGTATTCCTTTCAAGCTTCGATAATTTCGTCGGAAATGGGTGAAAAATTTTTTGGACATTGAAATATCCATTTAAAAGGCGCTTCCGATTCAATGCAGAGCACTTTCTAGGTAAATATCATACGTTAGCTAACAAAGTGAAAGTTTCAGATGCGATCGACGACTTTCGTTGTTTTTACGTAAACCACTCGAAGCGCGTATGGAAGCTTCTTTAAAAAAAATCCGAAACACGACTGTTTCAAGTCGAATTAAATCAATTAATTAACAAGAATTTATTCTATAATTAAACAAAAAATATGAATCTACTAATTTTGTTTTAAATTGTATATAGAATTACTTATAGTGCATGTTAGTTATTTATTGTTCGTTTAAGAACAGAGGATGCATTTAAGGAAAGCCATCATTTTTGGCTTTGGGGCTCCAAAATGTTGACATTGAAAATTATTTGTTTGGCTATCATCTTCACTTTGGCTTTTAAGGAATATTTAAATAAATTCTTATTAATAGAGGAACTTCTCATATATGTTCCTTGATGAAGTTATATGATTTTCAGCGATACATGAAAATTTTCAATGTCAAGGTTCAAGGTTCAAGGTTCACATGTTGTTAATACCAGATAAAACAAGTAGTTCCCAAGACATGTTTATATTACCCTGGCGTATCAATGATTTCAGGCTGTTGTCTGGGTGAGCAATGAATGTATTCCGAATTTTGACTCCATGTGTATTGCAACGCAGACGACCAAAGGAGGCACATAATTCCGATAAACGGGATTGCTGGTTTGTGAAAAGACGGCGGGGAGATGCTTCCTACATGATACATAGAATGGGTGCTTCTGCATCGTCAAGCATCACCAGTGTAGGTGGAGATTCAGTCCAAGCAGCTAGACTCTCATCTTCTGCTAATCCCGATCAACATGGCATTGCTATCAGGTAGTCAAACATTTACTCTTTTCATTATCTTGTTTATACTCTGAATTTATAGCCCCCCCAATCTTTGCTGATACAGTTCCATATAATTAACCGCAGCTGTTGATATTCTCAGAATCTTAGCGAACACTTTTTAATACCGAACTAACAATTCTGAAAAGAAATTCACTGAAAAAGCCAGGCCATCTGTTCCACTTTCAGGGAAAAGAAGAGGAAAATGACGGGGTTCGCAACGCTGAGAAAGAAATTTATTCGAAGACGCAGGTCTTCGAAGGCTTGCGACCATGGTAGAATAATCAGAGATTTGGTGTCAACATGGAGTCACCTGGAGGCGACGGCTCTTCTGGAAGAGTACGAGGCCTTGGCAGCATTAAAAGACCTTCATGTTCAAGCGGAATTAGCTAGGCCACCAGCAGCAACGTATAAGCAAGACTTGTCGATGTTATATGATTACAAACACTGCTCCGATGTGGATCTCGTTTACCGTGGAGCGTGTTTTCCCGTTCACAGAGCTTTGTTGTCTGCGCGTTGTCCATACTTCAGGGACTTGCTAGCAGGGTGTCCAGGTATACATGTCTTTGTTTTTTATTTAAGTTATATAGCATCTTTGTAAGTTGAAAGCATGTTTGGAAGTAAGGGATGTCCCGTAAACTTGCTTTTGTGTCAAATGTTCTTTTAACACATTGACTGCCATGCAAATTTTGTGTATCTTACATAAGTCTTGCCTATTTCATTTGTATAAACGACCAGAGTTATTAATCATTGTTATTAATTACTTGATAATGAAATCTGAATCTTACGCTATACTTTAGTCCATTTTAAGACGAATAGACTGATATTCTAATGCTGCTAATTTTATGACAATCATTTATTTGGGAATTTAATACGTTCCGTGCCAGACCAATTTTTGATTTCTTGATATATACAATACAGTAAAAGTAATAATTGTCAAAAGAAACTGTAGCGTTTAAGGTATAGTACAGAACAAAGCAAAAATTCGTATCTTAATATATTTTCGTCGTAACACGGTTTAACAGGTCCTCTGATTAGCAAAAATTAATTGGTTGTAAAGCTAAGTTTTTGTTGCGTTTCAGGGTATGGTGCCAGGATATGTCTGGAGCTGAGAACACCGAATCTCGAGGTTCAAATGTTCTCGGCTCTATTGCGTTACCTCTACACCGGTGACATTTGCCCACACGACGCAGCCCTGGAGGCAAACCTTCTGCGACGCTTAGGGGAGGAATTCGGCACGCCGAACCCGTTGGAACACGATCTCAGATATTTGCTGGACACCGGTGATTATGCGGATGCCGCACTAGTGTTCACGTCGGACAGTGATTATCAGAGACCAGATAGTGGAAGTTCAGAATACGGATTCCGGCCAAAGTTAGAACTGCCATGTCATAAAGCGATACTTTCTGCGAGATCTCCGTTCTTCAGGAACTTAATACAAAGACGGACTAGATCGGGGGAAGATCACACAGAAAGGGCGCTTCATATACCTACTAGAATAGTTTTGGACGAGAGTGTAATTCCCAAACGATACGCCAGAGTATTATTACATGCAGTGTATTTAGATACCGTTGATTTGTCGTTAATAATGAGAGGTAATGGTTGCGGAAACAGCGCCGGTAGTCTCGGAGAGGTAAATATGTTGCACAACGAACAACTTCCGTTGCACTGCCCGACACATATTTTATGCTTCAAGAGCCAATAGACAATTCTTGTATATTTTCGTACTTCGAATACAACTTTTAAAAGATTTATTGTACTTTTAGAACGATTCTAGAAGCTCTGTCAGATGAAACGAGATATATTTTTGTATTTTATATTAGAAAACTACACAGATTTTGTGTTTCGCGAGGGACGAGATGTTGTTAGTGATCTTTAACACAAATAATTGTTAATAATGGAGAGGAATGGTTCTTAACGCTTCGAGGATGATAGCCGATAGTCGGTTTCTTTCTGTATGATTGACGTTGTATGATATTAGGGATTTAGACTTTTTGATATTTCTCTATGTTCAAATTTTAAGAAGCAAATGTTAAGTTCCAAAGTGTGTCGTGTCTAATAATTTCACCACGTGTAGTCGATTTTTAAATATTCGCCAGAGTTAGTGCGATGAACTGATGTCGTCCCTGAAGAGTTAAATTCACGTCTAGTTACGAAAAAATGTATAAGAATTATCTATTGCACGTTGAAACAAACAAAGACACCAAAATATGTTGGAGGGTGTTATCTAATCTCGAATATTATGTTATGCAGTGTTTTCAAATAAGGTGCATTGTAATGATTTGTAAACCGTGTAAACTTATTTGTATGTATTTCCTCCTAGGTTCAAGCTCTCACTCATACTGGACGTGTTCGACCAAGCCCTTTGGAGGAAGCAATGGAATTGTACCAAATCGGCAGATTTTTGGAGTTAGATATACTGTCACAGGGTTGTGAAGATCTTATTTTAGAATACCTTACCTTGGAATCACTTCCAGCTGTACTGAAGTGAGTTTCCCATAAGAGAATATATTATAAAATATAAAACTCCAAAGAATATTCAATATGTTTCATTAGTAGACTGTAGATTTTTATGCAAAACAAAAATGTTAAGCATCAATCGTAAGAAACGGGAGCTAAGTAAAAAGTTCTTTCTTTATTTAATAATTTTAGTAAGTTGAAAATAATACATCGATGTTTTTAAATTCGCTTAATCCTTTCACTATTTTAAATTGTATCTACGCATTTTTGTTATAAATTCATGAAATCTGCAGTTTATTCATTTGCGACCATCGTCCATGACAATAATATAGTGGATATTACTTCGAACATGAATGATGGCGTATAAAAAAGCATTCGTCGAATATTTCTTTGAGTTCTATGTTCTATGTAAGTTTCATAATAATTCTAATTCAAAGTCGACATTATAATAATTTTGTTTATTATTGCTTGATTGTTATTTCCTAGATGGGGCAGCCAACCTCACGGATCCGCATGGGTACACAGACAAGCGTTGCATTACCTGAGAGAGGAATTCCAACCAGTCGCCTCTTCTTCCATTCTTCATCAATTGGATCATGCACACTTGGCGAACGTTTTGCAAAGTCATTTTTTGCAAGCCAGCGAACTTGAAATACTGCAGGCAGTACTCAAGTGGGGGGAACAAGAATTGGTGCGTCGTATGGAAGACAGAGAACCTAATTTACTTAGTCATACAGTGCACTCCGTGACAAGAAAGGGGCTGAAGAAAAGGGACCTAAGCGACATAGAGTTACGAGAAATACTCAGCGAACTTTTACCTCTTGTCAGGATGGATCACATATTGCCGCCTAACAGCGAAGCACTGACTCAGGTAAGATTCCCTCAATCTTTCGAGGGCCGGCATTTTTCCGTTGAAAGCTTGGATTTTCTTTACAAAAAAATTTACATATATATATTAAATTGTCCATGGCCACTTTAGTGGTCACCTCGGTCCTCTGAATGTGAATCTTACGCCGAGTAAAATTAGAAAGCGTAATAAAAAATCTGCCTTTTTGTATGATTTATATTCTTTGAATTTATATTATTATTGTATGCGTATTAACGAAAGTGTTCTTTGTATATAGGCTATTAGGAGAGGGTTGGTATCAACCCCACCGAGTCACATGATAGGGGATGAAAGAGAGAACCTAAGAATGAATGCTTGGATAAGGGGAGGGAAGAAGAATGGATTTTTTGTAAGGCCACGACTGTTTATGCCGTATTACGAGGAAATAAAGGTAATTACAATATTCATTATGCAAATTATGGTTTGCCAATCTTCTCTGGCTCACAACTCCGTTTTCAGTCTTTGTTTAACGCTCCAATGAGTCAATTACTAGAGTAGCGCGAGATTCCAGAGAATATTCGAGAATCCTGATATATTTGAGAGTCCCGAAATTTTCGGAAACTCGTTCCGATCCTGAATAAAATTTTCGGGTTCTCGCACAACTTTATAAATTACCCCTACTATCAAAATTGTCAAGTATAGTTGTATATGTGAATTTTATAATAATAAATTGACCATAAAGAAAAGAAAATAATCAGAAATTGAAATGTAGCATCCCTAAAATGTTCTCAACATCCACCGGTAGACAATAAGAGCCCACGTTGGGGAATCATGATGTTAATATTAATATTTTTTATTTTCTTGCAGTCTTTAGTTGAGGAACAGATGGTCCAAGAAGCAGATTTAGTGAGATTACGAAGGCCACGGTATGTTGCCGATATTCCTGATGCCTTGTACATGGTTGATGAGAAACCCAGACCAATAGGCACGGCAGGCGTAGATGTTCTTGCTGCCGCGTTTCCAGGTACCTTAACAGCAAATATATAATGATGTTTCGCCCTTAGAAAGATACTTGCTCAATTCAGGTTTTATTTAAGTTCCAGATTCAGTTACACTGGCAGCTATGATGAAACGCGAGCAGAAGTTGAGGCAGTCTCCTAGTTGTCAGAGGGCTATAAATCTACCGTTGTCGTCGCGGCACGAGATCAACAGGCAGGTGCGGCTACGTGTTGTGAGGGAGTTCAACTTACCTGACACGGTAGCGGATCTGTTGGAGGTGAGTGCTCTTTTATTTTCTATAAACAACTCGAACAACTTGGAACACGGAGTGCATTGAAGTACATTATGGAGTACATTTAAGTGCATTAACACTACTTTACTTAGAAAAATATAAAATATATTTATCTGTTCCATAGACACATATTAGTATTATTGATTGATGCACTGAAAGTGGTATGGTTCTACCAAAAAATGTGTTCAGGTCAAATATTTTCTTGAAACCAAATTCTGTTTACTACAATATTAAAACAGTTCTATTTCTCTTGCGTCATGGAAAACAATAGCGATATTTAGGTACTATTGTAACTGATGTTAGATAATTCATGCTGCATAATATAGTATACAGGGTGTCTCGTAACATGACGAATTCAAATAGTAAGTTATTTGATGTACAAAAAAATATTTGAAACAAATGTTGCATGCTTTTCAGGGGGGCATACAGTGCTGTAATCTTTTTGTTTTGTCACTTTCCTTTTTTATCAAGATATGAGGGTTAACGGCAGTTTTTTAAATCGAATGCTCAACATTTTTTTCTTAAATTCAGCTGAAGCTCCAAATTCTGCTTAAAAAACGTGTTATACTAAGTAGGGCTTAAAATTAATGATTCCTAAAATATTTGTAAAACAGATTTCGTGAAAAAATATTGGGCATTCCATTAAAAAAACTGAAGACGTCTTTCATATTTCAATAAAAAAACAATGTAACAAAAACAAAAAAACAGATTACAGCATTATATGCCCCTCTGGAAACCGTGCAACACTTGTTTGAAAATTTTGTTTTGTACAACAAATAATACGAGGTATTTGAAGTCGTCATGTTACGAGACTCACCCTGTATACATATAATATAAATGTAATATATTTTACAACCAGCAGAAAGGTTAGAATGTTATGTGAGGTACATCACGTAAATTGTGTACTATATACCTATAATGCCACTTATTGTGTCATTATTTGAATCGGGAACGAAAAATAGTTAGCATCATTGTTTCTCTGTCACGTTACATAAAATACGTTCTACTGTGGCGTTGCATCGATGAAAACCAAAATAAGACGTTGTTTGCGACATCTCAGTTTCGCGCGACCGCAAATGTGTACTTAGGAAACGTGACTGCAGTATGAATTCAAAACACGTAACATGTATGAGATAACAGACATTAAAACATACACACCTGTGCATTTACATAACAGTATTGATTACTTAACAATTACAAATGTCTCGGTCAATTTTTGAATCATAACATTTCGATACAAAATTTTCTTCGAAAAATACATTTTATTATTTACATGTTCGCCTCCTAATTACAAGCACTGGCAATATTGAAAAGCATAGAATAACATAGAATATTGAAAATTCAATATTATACAAAATAATCGGCGAAGAAAAAAACGTTTCAAATAAAAGTTATTTGTTTCAAGTCGTAGATTAAGAATCTGTAATGAAAAATATATGTTTCCATTTGAAAAAATAAAGTTGACCTTGGAATGACCTTGGAATGACCTTGGAAAAAGAATATATATAAAAAGTTTAAGTGAAGGAGGGGCTGATGCAGCAATTGTATCCATTTTTAATTTTTATCATGTTTTCAAGGTCATTCCAAGGTCAACTTTATTTTTTCAAATGGAAACGTGTATGGAATTTGTAAAGCGTTTAAAAAAAAAACAATTGTTATATTTGGTCTTTTCGTGTGATTATCATCTCAGATATGCCATGCGCGTTTTATCCCTAATGTTTACTACATATGTACACTAACATTCATACAAATACAATTTACAAATTTTGATAATATAATACATGCGTTCGTTGTCATCGTATTTGTACTTTAAGTATATCCGCGTATAAAAATAATCCTCGATAACAGCAACTCTTCTAACAACGCAGTAACAATCTGGCTAAATGCTATTCGATTAGCCATCCTCGTTTGACGAACAGCTGCACGATGTGCAACAACTTCTGTCTGTACACACCATCGACTTTTCGGTTCAAGAACCCGTCGACGTCCAGGTTGTTCATCTCCGGAGTGTTGTCCTTCGGTGCTTGAATCACTTGCACCATCATCAGGCACTGGTTGAACTTGGTTGGTCCACAAAGCTTCACGATCTCGTCGAATCTTTTCTTTGGGAACTTCTCTGTGTCGACCTTGAGCATCTTCAAGGACTTGGTGAAGCTGTAATAGTAGAAATCGATCATGTCGTCCAATTTCTGATCTAGAATGTCCTTGTTCGCGCTGGACACCAGGAAGAAAATGAGATCATGCAGACCGTAATTGTAGGCACACAATTGGAAGTCTACAATCTTCACGGCAACAGGTTCTCCGCGATCATCGTGTCTGAACATCATGTTGTTCACCCAGAAGTCATTATGAACCAGCGTCGCCCAGGGTTCTTCAGGCTTCGCAGCGTTCTTGTTCAGCTCCACACCATACTCGATAGTTCTCTCAATGCGGTCTAGATAGGGCTTGACCTCCTCAATGTCCTTCAAGTCCGCCTGCGCCTTCCTGATCATGTCGAGGACGCATTTCTCTGTCGTCTCGTTTAGAACATCCAACATCACGTCTTCCTTTATCTTCTCGAATATCTGGGGCTTCTTCAGCTTCAGTGCTACGGTCAGTCCATGCAGTTTGGCCAGCTCTTCCAGCGCAAACTTCGTGTGCTTCTCATCAAGTCCGTATATCCTGTCTTCGGTCCCGTAGCCGTTGTACTTCAGGTTCTCTAGAATGATAGTAGCTTGCTCGTCGAACTTGTCCGGGTGGCGCAGACCCAACCTTCCTCCAAAATATTTCGGGGCCAGGATGCTCAGGTCTTTCTTCTCTATTCCACATTCTAACTGAAGCTTCTCGAATTCTTTTGTGAGGGTACTGTAGAACTCCAGCTCCTTTTTAAATGTTATGGGACTGTTGAACAGGTCCAATAGATACTCTGAAGTGGGTGGTAGCTTGGCGACAAGGTTCATCGTTTCTGTCTTGTTGGACCGTTTCACTGTCACGTTGATGGCCAGCATGATGCTGCCAAAGTTCTCTCCGGGGGCTGTTAGCGGCTTCCATTCTAGACTCTTGATTTCAAAGTTTGGGCCGAGACTGTGGACTAGCAGGGCCTCTAGGTTCTGTATCGGCGATGATTCAATGGATGGCGTCATGGTTCACCTGAAATATTAATATTTGTGATGAAAATGTTGATGGCTTTTGGGCTGTTATACTAGTGAGTTTTGTTTGCAATATTTTCATCTTATGTATCAATTTAATACGGTAGGCCCTCGACTTTCGCACATAATTGGTTCCTGAAAGTGTGTGCGAATGTTGAATGTTCGAAAGTAGAGGGATGTAAAAAACTATGCACCAAAAACTGTGTGTTTAAAGTATTTATCTATCAATATGTATACATAATGAAGTTAAAGAGGCGCGTTAAGTGCTTTCGGATGTTTCCTTTATAAAGTTGTCAAGAGTTAGTTGAATACCACCCATTTTTTTTCTTTTCTTTATAAAGATTTCTATAACATGCTGTGTCTTTCTCATTTGCCCTACGTACTTGAGATATACGTTCTCCATTGGGATATCACATTCTTCCATGATTGTCAAAAAATCTTTAAAAATGTGCGAAATAGCGAATTGTGCGAAAGTAGAATGTGCGAAAGTCGAGGGCCGCCTGATTTGGAAATTGTACAAAGTGGGCTAGATAACAAGTCTTACCAGTGGTTCCTTCTGAAACCAAAGTGAGAATATTGCAGATTTTTATGTTCTTTGATGTTCATAAGTTGTTACATTTGAGGCATAAAAATAAGTATTGAAACTATAAAGTGCAACATCATCGAATGCCGCAGAAAATTTTTGTTATTGACATAAGGGTGATTGCTAAGAGGATATACAGGATTCCATATTTTTTAGAAAAATAATGTGTTAATAGTTTTTGCTCAACACCATTAAGTTTTTTTTTTTCTTTATATTTCGTTTTTCTTAAAAGTACAGTATTCTGTATTTTGAATAATTTTAGTAAACGTTCAAAATAATGTCTATGTATCTTGAATAATTTTAGTAAACGTTCAAAATAATGTCTATGTATTTTGAATAATTTTAGTAAACGTTCAAAATAATGTGTTCGGTTATAAAAATTATTTTGATCATTTACATGAATAGCGTAAGAGAAGTATAAACGGTGGTTATTTTTATTTTCACATTTTCCCTCATTACAGGAGCAATAGCCACATCACTTTATGTTTTATGTAACTTCATCAAGGAAAATCATTGTACCATTACTAAGCAAATTGTATACTCATTCGAATTATCTTACAATATGTGCCTGCCTCTAAAAGTGTTTACAATTCAATTGAAATTTTTGCCATAACTCTATCTGTTGTAAAATGAAAGAAACGTTTCGTATGCATTCAATTCGATTAGAGCCCATAAAACGGATTAATTCAAGAAAATAATGCACTTTTTTTATTTTCTTAGGATCTAGTTTTTCAACATTGTCTAGCTTTACAATCGCCAAGAAATTAACAAAAATCAATTACTGGGTGAAGAAATGTAAAAATTAAAATTGCTCCGTTTTAAAAAATTGAACAGTATAAATCGAACATTACACACTGTTAGGATCTAACTTTTCAACCAAGTTTAGTTCCACAATCACTAAAAATTTGGCAAAAATTCTTATACCAAAAATGGTAAAAACTGAATATGAAGATTTATTATTTTAAACTTTTAGAGAATCGAACACTATAAGTTGAGTAAGCTGTACACTCAGTTCGGCTTTAGTTTTTAAACAAATAGTATGTCTACAAGCGGTTTTCCGCGTTACGAATGTCTGTATTTATAAATATCGCCACACGATATTAGTCATTCGCTTTGTCGATTGTTAAACACCGTCGCGGTCAGGCATTGCATAATATCGATCATAATAGAGCATCATATCGTCCGCGGAGATTGTCTCTTTGAAATTTTATCTACCCGGCCGATATTGAGATGATATCACTTCACGTTTCTAACGACAGCGTTTAAACATCGATGTTTATGAACAAAATTTCAAGAACTGTTCATTTCGCTACTTACTTCTTCGAGGGTCTCGAATCGTTGAGTTACAAAAGCTCTAAGCATTCAATCCGAATACTCTTTATATACGACGTTTTACACGGAAACGCTAAATCCGGCACACTATACTCGACGAGCGAGTATAGAATGCGTTATTGTAAACGAAGCCAGACCACAAACCGATGATAACATTTATCAGCAATTTTTATTTTCTCCTTTCATCGCTTCTTTTACTGATTAGAACTGTATATCGACGTATTGTGTTTAACTTCGCGGTTTTTATCGAACATCGAATGCTCGACGATTTTGCGAATATACGAGAGTAGACCCCACTGACAAGATACTTTGATGGTTCGACCTTTTAAACTTTCACATAGGGGGATTCAATTGGGCAATTAATTGGCAGGCGGTTTTATCCGTTAGACAGTTGATTTCATATTATATTGGTTGACAGGAAAATTGTGGCGTTTTTTGCGCTAACTTTGTGTCGTGGTATAAATTATAAATAGAATGTGGATCTGTGTGTAAAATAGAAATTATTTATATTAGTTTCAGAATATAGATATTTTCATATTCTTTTCATCTTTCTACTGCTTCGAATTGCACTCACCCATTCTGGTCATAAATGCATAAAATTTACAGTTTAAACGAGGGGTGGACACGGTAGGGGCCTCTCAAACGCCTGCTTCTCCCACCAACCTCTCTTTCATGCGCGAGGCCTGCGCACTGTTCGCAATGGATGCTGGTGGGGGACAGTGGGCGCTATGGTGGGGACGGTTTGGTTTCAATTGAGACAAAATTCCCATCCCTCGTTTAGACGTTCACTCCTTTTCTTCATAATTTTAATGAAATTCTTTTTAACCTTTCTACTGTTTTAAATTTCATCAACTCGTTTTTGATATAAATGAATCAAATTCGCAGTCGATATTTTACAAATCAAATGCTTGGGGTATCGGATAATTAAAATCAGAAATGTTGGTAAATGCGGATATTACAGAACTACTGAATTAAGATCAAACATGTTGCTATACGTAGATATTACTGAATCAGTATAATTGTCAAATTGAAAAAGTCACGTCGACAGAGTACCTTTGTTCATAGGAGTCGCGATTGACACTATGTATAATACTTAAGTAGTTAACAATATACAGGGTGAATATATAACTTGATCTCCTTGAATATCTTACTTCTTTTAATGATTGGAAAAACAATGTTAGGAGATAAAAATATTAAATGCAGAGAACCAAACATTTTGGTAAGTAAAATATTGTACTGAAGATCATGTTTTCCGAGATTTCGAAGTGGTCGAATTAGAGTGGGTGCTATTATCAGCATTTTTGTGACATTCGTATGACCTTGAGCACAAGTAACAAACATATAATCTGGAAAAATTGATTATCTCCAATGTTTGCATTTTCAAATCAGATAACGTGTTCCGTTAACATCATTTCTTATTATTGAACAGTCTATTCTGGTCGTTGGTATTGAAACAGAAGCAAATGTTTCTTTAGAATCTTCCTGACATCTTCCTAACATTCGTTTTAAAAAAAAATATTTTACAGGAATTTTTAAACACATGAAAAACAATTAAATTTCCATTCTAATAATTTTTACTACATCATAGAAAAATATGAATTGAATTTTACAGACTATTTCTCCCAAGAAAAAAAATTGTTTAATCGCCTTCAATTAAGGGCCATAACGAAATTGCAAATTTTACGCAGTTACGACAAAGTGAGTAGATGAAACTGAAGACAATAAAAGGATTTAAAGAATTTAAGAACATCAACGTGTTTTGTTCATCGTCGTCTCCTTTAATGTCCATCTATTGAAATTATCAAAGAAATATTGAGAATGAGTAGATAAAATTTAAAACAGTCAAGCTGATTAAAAGAATTTAAGCATTATCTTCATTTAGTTGAAACCAGAGCTGAGCAAATTTTATTTCAAATAAAGATAATAAGTTAATTATTGAAAATAACATTATTTCAAATAAACCCTATGAAATAACTATTTGAGAGGAATTTATTTGAGTACATTTATTTTAAATAACAACTTTATTTTAATTTATTTCAGCGTAGTCATTTGAAATAAACTTATTTGAAATAGTTAAGAGAAATGTATGATACTAATTTTAAGTTGAGATTTCGCCTTATTTATGTTTAGTTTGGAAAATAAATTATTGATGAGTAGCAATAAAGATTTAAAAGAACTCGAACCATATTTTCATTTATAACATATTTTTAATATTTGTTGTATGAAATAATAAAATAACATGTTATTTAACATTTGAAATACTTATCTCAAATAAGAAAATAACTTGTTATTTTATTGTTTGAACTGATGTATTTCACGAAATAAAAGAATTGATAATCATTTCCTAAAATTATTTTGTTGGACAAAATATAACATTATTTATTTCAAATAGTGAAACATTTTTGTGAAATAACTTTTTATTTCAAGTAATATTTCAAATAAGTTTTAAAAAATTCTATCTGAAATAATGCCCAGCTCTGTTTGAATCTATTGAGGAAAGAATGACAATTTTATTGAGCTTCTGTTTTTTTTTTTACCGCAGACAATTTTCATTTAGCATAGAGATCCCCAGATCAGCAACAATAAATCTGCCAAGTTGAAATCCAATCAGAATTCTCGAACAGAATTTGCGAAGCGAAGCAGGCGATTGCTAACAATGAAAAGTTGTTTGACGATCTTCGAATGCCGCCTGTCTTTGTAGCTTCCGAGAAATCTGATCGGTCAATTAAATATCGATGAATTATACGATCGATAGTATAGAGCGTTCATGTGCGTTAATGTAAAACAGTATTAATAGTTCAACTTTTGCGATCGAGATAGATAATGGTAGGGGCGTTACAGGCGAGATCCGCGCGTCTATCGGTAATTTTGAAAAAACTTGCATCATCGGATTACCAAGAGAATACACGCGAGCCGCGTGCAAAGACGTCCAATAGAGACGTTTATGTTTCTTAACCGCATTAAAGTGGATTGTGCAACGACGAATACAAGCAGATGCGTCGGTAGACCTCGCCGCTTAAGAATGCTTAAATAATATGCGGTTAATTAGAAATTGCCTAGTCACACAAAGAATATTAGCGAGCACGTGCTGAATCTTCCAGCCGTTTCATTTAATTTCCCAGCAGAACTGACCTTGAACAAAATTTTTTTTTCCCCAAACGAGTCTTAACCTTTTTTTTTCTTTTAATTTTCTATTCAGTTAGATAAAAAGTTGCTTCTTCTTGTGGAACAATGGAATTGATAATTAGAAATTGTTTCTATTGATTCGATCTTCCAGGAAACTGCGTGTGAATGATCATGGTGAATACAAATAGGTTCGTAGAAGCCTTTGGTTTTTGCATTTGCGTATATTTGCATACACACGCCTAGGTTTCTTAAAATGACATGCACTGTAGGGACTGCAAAAAAAAAACAAAAACAAATTTAGTGAGAAATAAATGAGAATGTGGAGTACGTTTTAATCATTAAATAAGAAACACTTGAGAATATCATGTATTTATGATATATTTAATCAATAAGAATATATAAATTACGTATTTATGAATCGTTAAGCATGAAGCATGTCTGAGTAGATAAATAAATGCATAACAATATGAAGAACATATGAATACATAGATAAATAAATAAATGTGAATGTGAGACGTGTTTGAGTAATTGAGTAAGAAACAAATGAAAGTATGAAGCATTTGTGAGTAGATACATAAATGCATAACAATATGAAGGACATATGAATAGATAGATAAATAGATAAATAAGAATGTGAGATGTGTATGAGTAATTGAGTAAGAAACAAATGAAAGTATGAAGCATTTGTGAGTAGATAAATAAATGTATAACAATATGAAGTACATATGAATAGATAGATAAATGCATAACAATATGAAGGACATATGAATAGATAGATAAATAGATAAATAAGAATGTGAGATGTGTATGAGTAATTGAATGAGAAACAAATGAAAGTATGAAGCATTTGTGAGTAGATAAATAAATGCATAACAATATGAAGTACATATGAAGCATTAAATAAGAAATAAATGAGAATATAATGTATTTATGAATAGATAGATAAATAAATAATGGAGTAATTAAATATGAAACAATAGAGAATGTAACATATTTATGATAAATAAATAACTGAGAATATAAAGGTGTGTAGGCACAAATAAACGCAACTAAGGGTATTAATATTTCTGAGAGAAGTCATTTACATGTTTAAGGGTATGAATACTACAAAATGAATAAAAAGTTATTAAGATTTTAAATAAATATAAATTTGAAATAAGAAATTAAAAATAATTTCGTGACACTGAGACGGGAACTTTGTCTCTGAACTAAGTTATGTTAATGGTATTTCCTGATATAATGTAATACATTAGTCTAATCGGGCGTAAGTAGTCATCTATTCACTTGTCATCTGTCACAAGCCGCGATGTGTTACAAGATAACGTTTTATCGATTTTACGGCTGGGAAATAAATTTCACGCAGTAATTGAATGTTGACTAAATTAATCTCAAACAAAAAGTACGCGAGAACATTTGGATTTCAGTTTTTAGATCAGAGTAGATACGTATCTGAGTTTGTACCATGAAAATGATTTTATTGTATCGCATATAGGTGCTCGTTACGCTGGTCGCGTAGCATGTAATTACGTTAAATATTTCTCTCTCGCACGCGGAAAACCTGTATTTTCGATAAACAGTTCGATATCACGACTATACTAATTAAAACGTTGACATTTTCATTCAAATCGAAATGTGTTTGCGCTTTCACGTCTTGGAAATAATTAACCCTTAGCACTCGAATGGCGACTCTGAGGCGCCACTACAAATTGCTATACCATTATTCAAAATATTATTTACATTATTAAATTTGTTTATATTTAATGAATTACCAAACATTTAAATATTGTATCTGTTTCATACGCATTAAATGAACAAAATTATGTACAATGGAAATATTCTAGGTCAGAAGAAATATTTGGTTTTTGAGTTGAAATAGTTCCGAGTGCAAAGGGTTAAACGTTCTAAACGCAAAAAGTTTATACTGGAGCACCGATTTTACGAATCTGAGTGGTATGGATTAATTATGAAGTTTATATTTTAAAATTGTTTAACCTTAAACTTTAGTAGACTGTAGAAGAGCATTACTTGAACGTAATTTTAAAGGAACACAAATTTTATTGTTATTTTTATATTCTCTGCACATACGTTTCCATATATTGAAAGTAGTTGGTTATGTATAATTGAAGAAGGAAGTCTACATACACACATAGAATTATTCAAAAGTAGTGTTATTATTAGACTACGGATTTTACGCATTTATAGCAAAAATGCGTACGCACAATTTGAAACAGTGAACATATTAAAAAGATTTAAGGACATCAGTGTATTAGCTTAATAATTAGCTTAATTAGACATTAGCTTAATACGATAATTAGAAGAAGAAAGAACTTTTTATTTGGCTCCTGTGTCTTGCAATTATTGTGATCATTTTTTATTTTGCATAAAGATCTGCAGTCTAGATATTATAATGTACGTTCATTTCCATCGATCAATGATTACTGGCTTGTTAGTCGTTATGCAAAATTAAAATTTTCTACTTGAATCGCATCAAACTGGAGTGAAATAGAAATCTATTTTCTTTCTTAATATACTTAATAGGTTAAAAATAATATAAAAGTATTTTGAAATTCTTTATTTGTTTAATGCTTTTATATTTTTAGATTACACCTACTCTTACGAGTGACATCATAAAAGATGTTAAATTAAAGGAATTTTCTATAAAAAATAAAATTGTTTAATGAATCACATAATTTTTACATTTTAATAATAGATCTACAGGGCACTAGAGGTGACTATTTTTATTACATTATTTAATCCAAATAACCGTAATGTATTTTCTTAGCGATTTTTATTATACTAAGTATTCAAAGAAATAAATTGATTAAATAATTCTCGACCAATGCATCGTTACAATTTCTGCAATAATAGATTAAGAAATGTAGAATCCGCGAGTTCTAATGTTAAACTGAAAATCTAGTGATCCAATAAATATTGAATAAATAAATTCAGCATCTCTAATAAATTCTCAGTAATAAGAAACTAAACAGTTTGGAATCCGCCATTTTCACGTATCCAGTAATTCTTATGCTAAGGTGAAAATCCACTGATTAAATAAATATTCGATTAATTAAATTCACCTGGATTGGATGAATAAATCGATTAAATTAATCCAAATAATTTTCATTTAGAACAGTTGAATAACAATCAAAATAAATGACAAAACGGTCCTCTCATTCACGTGCGAAACAATATCTGCCTAAGCATGCAGCGATTCGCGCAACAATGAAATCCAGTTAGCTTCCTGGAGGAGACAAACGTGTCGCAACATTTCCGGTCGAAAATTGCACATGGAGATCAAAGATTTTCGCCGTCATCTGTCCGATACGAAACAACCGTGACACATTATTTATAATCGCACGGAGCAGCCTGTGACATTATCGCGAAATGATTTCCGCGACGGTCCTCCAACAACGTTTTCGCACGCGAGTGGGACGATATCGTTGGAGCAGTGATGCCAGAATCGTGGAACCGAGGAACTTGCCCCTCCGGTGGATCCTCCGGCTGGACCCCCCACTCTGACGTACCGTCGTCGCCTTACGTTGTTTCTTACTGCGCACGCGCTACACACAAGCGTACCTCTAGTCTGTCCGTGTGAGCTGCCTATTCGACTCGACGGCGTCGAGGTACGCTTGTGTGTGGCGCGTGCGCAGTAAGAAACAACTTAAGGCGACGACGGTACGTCAGAGTGGGGGGTCCAGCCGGAGGATCCACCGGAGGGGCAAGTTCCTCGGTTCCACGATTCTGGCATCACTGCGTTGGAGACCTGAATAAATTACTGGGCATCTGTACACCAGAGTTAATCTTCCTTTTTTCTCTAATGTAATAGCTAGACTGCGGATTTTATGCATTTATAGCAAAAATGCGTACGCACAATTTAAAACAGTGAACATATTAAAAAGATTTAAGGACATAATTAGAAGAAGGAAGACATTTTTACTTGGCTCCTGTGACTTGTAGTCAATGCGAACATTTTTATATTGCATAAAGATCCGCAGTCTAGTAATAGCCAGTGATGCCAGAAACACCCAAAACTGGGTGGATTTTCCTCTCCTCCTTTTTCCCCTTCCATTATCCCATTCCACTACCATGAGCACACTCCAACGCACCCCCACTAAGACCGTAGACTGGTCACGTGACGTGCCGCGCAACGTGTTACATATTACTCTGGTCATCACAGAGGTGGTAAACTGTATTCCCCTCGATTTAACCTATCTGGCGACACTGGCCTCCACCACTATCTCTCCAAAAGAGAGTGAATCTTTTTTTCAGAGATACTCTTTATATCGTTCTCGATAGCAAACTCTAATTCAGCAAGAAGTATTAATAAAGTTCATTTTTATATGATAAATTCCTTGCTTGCACATTTGTCTTTATCTTGTCTTTCCACCACGAAGATTTACTGTATAACTACTATGATTACATCACGATAACATAACATAAACGAGCGCTTACAGTCAGCGAATTTGTACAATTTCAAATCTTGGCATTGTTTAAAAAAAGAAGATTCTCCCACGCGAAACAATGTGTCGCATTCATTGTTTCCGGTGAACCATGATTTCAGATTCGATCTTAATCGCGATGATGAACGCGGTAACGATTACAATTGTTTAGCTGGATAACCGAAAGGTTAGAAAAATTGAAAAAAAAAAATTTGGTATTACGATGATTCTCGATCAAAAGACAAAATTGTCGTCATTTTTCAAGCGCTGATCTGCTGGAGATAACGCGATTCTTATGCGATTTTTCTCAGATTGTTCGTAGATACAACCGGATGATTACGTTCAAACATAATTGATTTCCACTGGTTCAGTTTTCGACCTTGGTGTGCTTCATTGCGTTATGGTGGAACAATGTTATTGTTCTATTGGAAAAAACATCGGGAACAGGAGTGACTGGAGCAATCATTCCGCTTATCGAAATCAAATACCTCGCTTCCTATTGTTTTAATTGCATTTCCCTCATACATATTTATCTGTCAACTGACATTTCAGGTCTACTTTAACAATTAATTTATCGCTCGGGAGGGAACGTGTCACAATTACTGTCCTCCGCATATTCCATCAAAGATTTCTCACATTGAAATCATGCATCCTTTCACCCTCTGCGATGAGAATCATTATCATCATTCGAAAACCGAGTTTAACCATTGTAAAATGTTCAGCATATCTTTGCTTTTAATTATAATTTCTCTTGCACAAAATATATAAATTAATTAACATTGGCAGCTTGTATACAGGGTGTTAGAAAAGTCTGGAAACGGTCGAATATCTCAAAAATAAAGCACTTTAGAGAAAAATTGTTTAGACATGTATTTTATGGTTTCGCAAGGGCTATAGATGGTGCCATTGGTTTGACCTTGAAAAGTTTAAATTTTAATATTAAAGTTGAGCTTGTTATAAACGACCAATCGCATCAGATCCAAAAAGATATCAAAATAGCTGCTACGATTTTTAATAGTTTTGTTTATTTGACAAAAATGGAAGGATAATTAAAAGAAAAGAATGATCGAGTTTTTAAATCGCTGTTAATCTTAATTCCATTATTTATTAATTTTAAAAACAGAGGAATACGCTTTCAGAATATAGCATTTCAATATCTTCCTTTAAAAAAATGAAGAAAAATATTATATTTAAAAAATTCTAGATTACAGGATCTGTTAAAGTTCATTATAACAGCATCAATTGCTAATAAATTGCCGTCCCAATTCAACATTTTGCATCATCGTACAATTTTTAGAAACCCAATTCCATGTTCAAACGTAAAACTACAAATGTGTACTTTTCAACGCTACATTTTCAACTTTGGGCAACAATATCTCAGTTGCGGTCCAATTTATCTGAAATTTCGCAGAATAGTTGCAAAATTCATTTTTGGCAAACAGTTTTCTACACTTTACTATTTCTGCTATACTTCTCGGATATATTTTTGTTTACTCCAAAAGTTGCATCGACGCAGATTGAAAATCTTTTTTTCTCTCTTCGGTTGAACTGCGATGACCGTCATACGAACCAATTTTTTTTGCTGTCGGAACTGTTTTAACCTTTTGCAGTCGGAGTGATTTTAATTAAAAAACGAAACATTTCTTTCAACCTAGAATATTTCCATTCCTCGTGATTTTTTTTCCATGTTCCGCATACGAAACTGCATATAATACCTCGTACAATACATGAATTTAGAATTTAGTAATTTACAAAATAAGAACAAATTTAATAATGTAAACAATATTTTGAAAAATGGTGTAGCAATTTTTAGTGGCGCCTCAGAGTCGCCATTCGAGTGCTAAGGTTAACATTGGACAGAGTCATTATTTTTGCATGGAAACGTTCCGCGTGTTCTCGCAGTAACGACAAATAAACGCTAAAAAAGTTTAAACCGAAGCGTTCATTAGACTGAAAATGTTCATGAACATTGTTTCGCCGTGACGCACATCATCGGTGATTATTTGCAAAATAATAAATAAAAATCAATAGTGTACAATTTATTCAATTTATTCAAACAATCGAACACTCGAACACTGCTTACCCAACTACGTTGGGTCAACGCCTGAGTGCCGATAATTGTGAAAGTTGATTACGTCATACGTCACGGTTTTTAATTAATCTTTAGTACTCCTGTTCTTACGCTTTTGTGGAAGCGACGAACCTTTTAAATGATTGCAAAAGATCCTGTGTGATTTGCAAATAAATACTGTTATACGGTTACCACAATTTTGTACAATGTGTTTTTATTTTTTATCTACATTTTCCAATGTTTCAGAAGCTGGTGGTTCATTTTTTTAAATAAAAACTGCGTGGTTATGTTCGAAGAACGTTTTGAGATCTTTGAAAATCGAACACAAACTTTTGCAATCATACAATATATATTTTTATTATTGATTTAGTGCACTTTTATAATTATTGCCGAAGAGTTTATTATACGAACGATTATTATGCTCGCCGTCCTACTTATCTATTGTAACTTTCACTTTCCAATTAGGTTTCACTTCAAATTGAATACAATTGCATTATTTCTAGTTGCTACTAAGCTGCATTATTAATCTTGTACTATTTCGTTAAATAAATACAAAAAACTTCTGCGAATAAATCAGTGGTCTCAACATTAATCATTACAGTATCGAAGACAACAATTGCAACTTACTTTTCTTGACATTCTGATTACTAACCTAGTAACCTCGTAAATTAAGACGTATGATCCTCTTTGAATATGCTTGCATTTTGCAGCTAAAACCAATGAAGTTTATTTAGTGAAATTACAATTGAAATGTTAAGGTGTGATTCTCTTTCAATATATTCTTGTATTTTGCTGATACATTAGCGCAAAAGTTAATTTTTAAATCTGGACAAGTAATTTTCATTTGCGAAAGATACAATGCAAGTGTTAGATTGTGGACGTTGATAAACAAAAATTCATTTTAATATTTGTTCCATGAATTTTTAAATGAATGAATTAATTTTTACACGAATAGATGAACATTTAAACGATCTCTGCGCAAACGTTAATTTTCAGTTCTGGTCAAACAATTCCCATTTGTGAGAGAATGACTCTCAAAGTTTCAGATTGCGAACGTCGATAAGCAAACATTCATTTTAATATTTGTTGCATGAACTTTTAAATGAACGGATGAATTTTTAAATGAATGAATCGACATTTAAACAAACTGTGCGAAAAAATTGATATCCAAATCTGTTCGAATAATTCCCATTTGTGCTGGAATGACACTCGAAGCACCAAATCGTAAACGTCGACGAGCAGAAATGCATTTTTAAATTTGTTTGACGAACTTTGCAATGCACGGATGAATTTTTAAGTGAATGAATGAACATTTAAACTAGCTTCGCGAAAATATTTATATAAATTTGGTCGAATAAAATGAAGGAAGTGACGTTGTTTTCTCTCGAATCAGCATCTAGTCTATCAAATCGAAATTGTCTAGTCATTTCGAGTCTTCTAACGTAACTATTACAGACAGTCAGTTCGTTAATTAACATGTCGGATCGATTAGAAAATGTCCACGGACGGTTTAGCACAGAAAAGTACCTGTTTCTTGCGGGGTCTTCGGGAAATTGAAAAATTCTCCTTCGCGCGCTGTCGGCTTTCAATGACCCGAATCTCACAGAAACTAAACGGCAAAATGCGACCACGGCAAATGTTGAAAAAACACTGTTAAACATGCCGTCGTTTGGACGCCATTAAGGCCGCACCGAAGCGGACTCTATTTATAGTTTGCGCAGCGCATCAACGAATCTAACGTAACGCGATAAGTGTCGCATGTAGCGGGAAATTCTGCCGACGTATGATTCATTTCTATACGGTTTTTGTAAACAAAAAAATGTATCATATGTAATTTATCGTTATAGAGTAACTATTTAACATTCTACGATTACGGATCGAGGTTGAAATATTTTACTCTGAAAAAGTTTGATGCGAGAGATAACAGATAACTGCTGATAGCGTTTAACTGGAGTTACTATTTTTCACGAATTTGTTAAATGATTCATCGAATATCTATAATAATTCAGAATAATGCATCCAATGTTAATTTTTACCAAATTGTTTTTATTGTATTAACTTGTGGGCGGTGAATCTGGGGTGCCATTTTTCATGAATGTTTTAAATGGACACGTTTACCATATGATCTAAAAGAATTCACTCTCGAAGGATTTATTCAATGTTCATTCTTTCCAAATTGTTTTTACTGTTCTAACCTATAGATATTTAATTCAAGGCGCCATTTTTTTTACTAATTTTCTAAATGAGTGTCTTATAAAAGTTTACAGTAAAATGAGGTATTCAACGTTCATTTTTATCGAACAATGTTTACTACGCTTATCGGTATTTAATTCATGGTGGTATTTTTCATGATTTTTGTAAATGGGGTGGTTTTCCATTTGGCCTACTAAAAAATTTTGCATTCGAATGGTTTATTCAATTTTAATTTTTATTAACCTGTTCTTATTAAAATACATGAAACACACGTGGTCATAATCATGGGTTTTTTGCATTGTGTTTGCAAAATAACACAATTGTACATTTTATGAAATGTTAGAAAGTAATAAGTGTTATATAAGTTATTTATGCGTTATTTAGTTATTTATGCGTTATTTTTGTTCCTTTTTTATCCGACTTCTTTTATACTGTTTCCCTCCATTTCTCGTTCTATTCTCTTTTCCTCAATTTCGTTTCCATTTTCGATCTCTCCTTTCTTTTTTTATTTCACTATAGCAAATACATATGTTGTTATACTTCGTTTCTGAATTGCGAACTAGCGACTGAATTGCAAACATTGAATTGCATAAAACCAGCACTCTGATCGTTAGAGCGTGTGAACGAATTTCGTGTGAAGGAAAAGGCAAACTTGGTATGCAACAATTTATCGTATAACTGGAATGTGTATCTTGACGAAACACCGGAAGAAAATAATAGTAAAATGCCGCTGGCGTTTTGTGTACAGGGTGAGTTAATTAACTTAAACTATTCGTTTAAAATTCTTTTTAAAAACCTTTCATGTGGAAAAGATTTGATATTCACCGGGATTTGTTTGAACATTTTTGTAGAGAAATCAGGCGACTATTCTGTATTCAGATTTTGAATAGATATTTCCCAATTATTTAGATTTTACAATATAATGTTTTGGAGTCACAATGTAATGTTTTGGAGTCACAATGTAATGTTTTGGAGTCACAATGTAATGTTTTGGAGTCACAATTTAATGTTTTGGAGTCACAATATAATGTTTTGGAGTCACAATATAATGTTTTGGAGTCATAATGTAATGTTTTGGAGTCACAATATAATGTTTTGGAGTCACAATATAATGTTTTGGAGTCACAATACTTAAAATTGTAGGAGTTATAGTCCTTTGACGAGGGCAATAAATTTTCAGGAATTTTTTTACAGAAAAACTGTCGAACCTTTTGCATTGGGATTTTGCACACATATTTACTGTGATTCGAAGCACATGTTTGATTTTTTAAAAGTAAAAATAACCAAAATTAGATGAGTTAGATATTCTTTATACAGTGTATGTTTTGAAAAACAAGGTTCGACGGTGTCACGATTCCGGTATTTCTACCGATCCGAAACAAAAAAATTAAATTGTTTATTAATCAGCATGAATGCAGTTACGATTTGAATCAAATGAAATTCAAAATCGTGATTATTTACAAAATGGCAGAATTTAGAAATCAGATTACTGATTTTTGAAATTAATAGATTGGTTCGTGTGCGAAGAAGAAATGAACTAAAAAAAAATACTAATTCTTCAAGACTGATTTACACCCTAAAGAAGCGTAGTCCCAACAGATATCCAATAGTTATTTCACAAAAATTCTTAAAAATCAAGCGATTTCACTGCCGTTACACGAGAAGCCCCCGTTAAGTTACTTCTACAAGTTCTTTACGTACAATTGTCGAGTGCAAGAAAAATTTTTGAGAATGAAAAACCAGAAGACCCCTTAAAGTGACACACCCTGTATAGAGCTGACCGGAGCAAGAACCGATTAGGCTGACTTTCTTTCCGCGGTCGCGATTCGCCAATTATGAAGCCATTAAATCAAGAGAAAGTATTGGAAACTAGAACCACGAGCCTAGGCTTTTTTTTTGCGGGTCTGATTGATAGTCTTCTGTTCCTGGAGTCCCGTTTACGACGGTATAGTTGCAGAAAATGTCAGCTTTATCGCGACAGACGATTCCAGGTCAAGTGAGAGTGTCTCTCTTCAGATTAGACGAAATAAGTAAACCTGTTATCTTTATTGTTTCACGAGTGACAGAGCGGTTTAATTAATCGCGGATTTTTATTATTGTCCACGATTCAGGTCGTTTATTGCTTCCATTATCGTCGCGGTCGTTGTTTCCTGATTGCAGCCGCCTCTCTTAAACCATGTAAAACGCAGTTACTGTACTTCGGAGAATTTCTAATTACAGGTGGATTATTGTTATTCGTTGCTGTTCATCTTCTTCGATGATAGTCGTCGCGGTATCGTTTCGAACGAAAATGGATCTTCTCGTGCCTGAAAAGAATCCCGATTAACCTTTTCGCTATGGCGGATCGGCTCGTAGAGGCGCTGCTTCGGTACGGAACAATCCCAACGAAGACGAACTTAGATTTCACTGCCGAGAGAACGTATCTTTTAACGTCTAGTGACGCGAGGTAAATTATTAACGCTGTGAATGCGAAATTATTAACGCTATTACCTCTGTGAATGCGAAAATTCACGGGTGACTTTAGTCACCGTCGGTACATGGCGAGCGTCAGGCGTTGGGTGACTATTGCGTTCTGACATGGGGGCGTGGACAATGTACAGATGGGACATTTATCCTGTACATTTATCCTAACAGGAGAGATACTAATTGAATAGGAAAATCGACACTGTTCGTTATTTTAACCATTTTTGGTCGTTGGAAAGAGTTTCACATGAGTCAGCTTTGTTGGACTATGCACTTGCGGAGAGTTAATGTATACTGTTTTTTAATATTTAAGGTCACGTGGCATTAACTGTCAATGAGTCGTAAAAGAAGCAAAGACGATATGTAGATTATTCAAAATCTGTTTCGACGATTATTTTGCTCCTCCGACTAGGACTATCTTAATTTTGTTGAAAATAGTGTGCTAGTTTCTATCTCATTATGATTTACTCATTTTCACTATAAGTGAATAAATTTTGCAGTTTAATTATTATTTTCGGCGTTTTCCGTTGGAAAGTTAATCAAACTTGGATCGTTCAGCTTATGTTTGTTTTCAAATTGTAATTCCTATTGCTAGACCTACGTCACTCGTCATGGTTTGTTTAAGATATTCGCTATCAGAAATTAAATATTTGTTCTTGCGAGAACTAGGCTTCAAGACAATGAAATGGTTTTATTGTTTGCGTTATACAACACCTCAAACAACGAATCTTACAATAATTTGTTTGCACTTTGTGTCATCAGACAAACGAAATTCACAAATTGTTTATTCAAAGATTCGCATATCTTTTTAGTGGCAATAGTAAGAAAATGAACAAGTATACAATAACTAGGTCGTGGATCATCATTCAAAATAAATGCATCCTAATTCAATCGTCAGAAACAGTCAAGAATTAAAAATATGGTTAAACCTTTTTTTTGGAGGACCAATTTTTTGAAACTTTTTTTTATGCAGTCCTATAAATTTCGACGAGAAAACGCCGATAATGAAAGTCTTATTGCCAGGAGTTCACTGGTTCAGAAGTTATACGCGTGTAAAGTTGAGCACTTTTAAGCCTCTTTTGACTGGTTAAAGCGCCGCCATATTGCATAAAATTCGCGGTCTAAATTTGGAGATAAAACAATCAAATTGGGAATTGATTGTTTATATTTGCCGCCATAGATTCATTCAGGAAAAAATTTTTTGATTCTTTCACAGACGATTCAAATTGTAACATTTTCGACCAAAAACGTTTCCTCAGTTTTTCACCTGTTGACAACATATGTCAAGGTCAAGGTCATTCGAGATGACTCCCCTTAACAGGTTGACTGCCAGGCGCATTTTCCATGGTTTGCCCAAGGCGCCAACGTGAGTTTTTCATTATGCGATGCATATTATGTTGAAATATTATTTGCAGCAAACAAAGTGTGTTATAAAATTATGCTTGAAGCATTTTTCGTGCATTAATTTCATCAAGCCATTATAGTAATAATGGTATTATTGAAAAATTTATCGGCATCCATATTTACTCTAATTATGTACTTTTATTATTTGCTGCGTCGCCGGTGGCCCCACGGCGCTGTAGCCAAGTCGATTGCCGGTCACCGGTGACCCCCCATGGAAGTCAACGTGTTAACGTAACATTTACCAATGTACCTTCTTTTTAAACAATTTGTTATACAACATATACTGTGCATTTACTGCCACGTGAAACAGAAATACGTAGATATTTTAAACAGTTTTTTGGTCGCGTTATACGGGAGTCTAGTCCAGTTCGAAAGGAAAATGAATGTTTCTTCCGGTGACATTCTTCTGTGGGAATTCTGTGAACGGCAACACGTGCGCCAACAGGAAAACTATCTCGTTATTGCCCGAGGTGGTTCTACGGTAAACAGTAAACAGCTCGCGCGTTGGATACTACATTAATCATCATTTGCATGTAGGAACGCCGCGTCGTTGTAGATGACGAAGGTTCCGCGAGAGTTGTCGCATTTGAAACCAACGAAAATGCGGAAACCTTTCCGGCAACTTATTATAGAACGGTATACATAATACGTCGCGCCGGTAGTTTTCCAATCGATCAGTTACCAATCTCGTTAATTTCGCAATTAGCTGACCGCGAACACGCGCACTATTACGCGACCGAACGTACATTCTGTTGCGTCAATGAACGCTCGCTTATGATGCCGACTATGCATGTCACATCATTATACTATGCTAGTAAATGAGTTGCGATAACAAAAAATGTATTTGCCCTTGACTATGGAAATGTTAATGATTCTCCTAATGTTAAGACGCGTTTATGGATCTTCTCATTTCTTAAAAAAGTGTTGTCCAAAGATTTAGGTGTTTGTTTTATCCTAATTTAATTTTTTTTATTTGAATGATATTCTCTTTTAGCCAAAATGAATCTCAGGTAAGATTCAAGGTACTAAACAAACAAATACAGTATTTAATCGATATAAGTCGCAACCGCAGGACCGGTCGGCGACACTTCGTGTTCAGGTATACTATTCTTTGACTTGTGCCGAACGTAGAAAAGGACAGCGAAGCTCGAGAGACCTCGGTCGCCGAGAAGCGTAACATAATACGGTAGAGTATGTCGGTGTGAGACCACTACTAATCCAATGACAAAACTTCTTTATTTTTTTATTATTTTTTTATGGAACTTTGACCAACATATTCGTGGCATTTTTCTAATGAGAATTATACCGAATAAGATACAATTGCGTTGATATTCACTTGTGCAATCGACGATGAAAGTTTTGGGCCGCAAAGAGTCGCGGGCCTTTGAACCGTGCCGGCGGCCGCGACAGTGGGGACAGTTATAGGCCAGACACTTGGGACATTTATCGATAAAATACTGTATCATTATAGTATAACTTGCAGGATTTCGGTTTCTTTAATCAATTCCAGAAGGTCTTGTATTTTACCTGCGTGAAAATTATCTTTCAGTGTTTTTCCTATTTTGTATATTTCACGTAGCGCTTTATGTTTTGAACAAGATAATACAGGTGGATAATTGATGTCGGTATGTTGCATATTTCGCATGTTAATATTACAGCAGAAAAATGCAAAATATATGCACAGTATGCAAAAAAAAGATATACAATATGCAAAACATGCACTATGCAAGATACGCGAAATAAAATATATACTTTTGGAAGCGTCTAATCATGACATCAAGTTTTGCCAAGGTCCCATTGGTCTACCTATTCTCGATAAGAAATATGCATTTTCATGAACATCCGCAGACTAGTTATGCATCAATGTTAAATGGTATCGGACGGTGCATAATATGCGAACGACTTTATGCACCAATTCATGCAGTTTTTTTTGTGCTCTACACAAAAGTATTAACCCTTTGCAGTCGGAACTATTTCAGCTCTAAAAGCAAACATTTCATCCGTCCTACAATATTTCAATTCTATCTGATTCTTTCCAATTTATGAATATGAATCTGATGCAATTTATTCGTAAAATATATAAATATTTAATAATTTATTAGACACAAACAAATTTAACAATGTCAAAACTATTTTGGATTGTGTATTGCAATTTTTAATCGCGACTCAGAGTAACCACCCGAGTGCAAAGGGTTAACATACTTGTGACCTAAACTTATTCGTTACGAAGTTATTGCAGCTAAGATTGTTGTAGACTTGTGAATTATTTCGGTCTGTCGACAAGTGTTCCGGAGCACTTACAGTCAGTGTAAAAAGTATTCGTACACCCTTTAAAAACGAATAACTTTTTTTAAATGTGAACCAAACAGCTTCAATATTTTTTAAGATGTTAGATGAATTAGTTCCTCAGTTAATGTGTAAACAATTTTTTTTTATACAGCTATTTGTCGCAATTGCGATGGAAAAAAACAAAGGTCACGATTTTTAATTTTTTTTATTTGCAGCGATAATGAAAATTTAAAACATGTTTTTTTTTTTTGTAAAATTAGGTAAGTTATATATACGTGTGTAAAAAAATCTATAGGCATTGCAAGATGTAAAAATCTTTGAATTTAGGGTTTGCTTTTTTATTTCAACCGCAATATCCTCGAATTGTTGTTATTTTCAATAAATCATATTTAATTTCAAAGAAACCAAATAAAAATTTGTTTCTTGCATTCATAATTTTAATAAGTTAATAATAATATATCGATACATTTAAATTCCTTTTATGTTTCTTCTATGTCAAGTTTCATTTACTCATTTTTACCATAAATGCATAAAATCCAAAAGGAACCAAATAAAAAGAAATGCATAAAATCCTAATTATAATCTAATCTGGGGATTAGAATTTGAATGCATAAAATCCACAGGGACAAAATAAAAATAAATGCACAAAATCCTAATTATAATCTTATCGGGGGATTAGACTTTGATGGAGTCTGTAGTTCGTGTATTAGTTACTCTGCTTTGGCTCGAGCATGATCACTGTCCATAATTGCATTCAACTATTACTATCAAGGACTTTTCTCAAGTGGATACGTACTGTAACCCTCGGGAATGAATTTGTCTGTACAGGATGTACCACAATAACTGGACCATGTTTAGCTTTTAGCTATTTCAAGTGTCCATCTACCTTAAACATTTGTTAATGTTTTATCGGTCCCACTGTGTAAATCTTGTATGTAGTTTCTTTGATGTAAACTTTTTAATTTTTCTCTCCTTTCTGGTTTTTATTTCCTCTTCGTCCCAAAATATCCTGAAATGTTTGCAAATTTGCAAACATCGTATAGATTTCACAAAAATTCTAATTCAAACAGCAATAACAATAGAAATTACATTTCATGATTCAATACTATCAATTATCAATGAATTTAACACTAGAACTGAAAACGGTGTTAATATTTCGTTCAAGTTCCAAGTTTTACAATTATTAATGTTGTAATAGTGTTTCTATAGGAATTTATTCAGTATATTCACCCATTTAAAAGTCGCAGTTAAAATCTATCGAATTCTCAATAAACGCATTTTGTAATTTATATAATAAAATAAAAATGACTTGATTGTTCGGTGGATTCTTGGGTTACGTGAAGTCAACGTGCACTAGTGAATAGTTGAGCAAAATGAGTAGTGCCAAGCTGATGTTTTTGACTTTGAAAAAAATTATTACAGTACGAAATTCAATACAGATTTATTTTTCATCGATTTTTTGGGCATTGCATTCATTTTTTAAAATATTGTCCACTTATTATGATATGCCTTGTATAATAAAGCAACATTCCTCATTGACAGCAGTCAATCCTCAATGCTCATTGTGTCAGTCACAAAAGTTTGTTCTTAAGCGAACGTAATCAGTGATGCCAGATTGGTTAAATCGAGGGGAATACAGTATACCCACCTCTGATGACCAGAGTAATATGTAACACGTTGCGCGACACGTCACGTGACCAGTCTACGGTATTAGTGGTGTGGACGTTGGAGTGTGCTCTCGCAGTGGAATGGGATAGTGGACGGGGAAAAGGAAGAGAGGAAAATCGACACAGTTTTGGGTGTTTCTGGAATCACTGAACGTGATCATGTTAGTTACATTAGAACGTAATACTCTTGAGGAAACTTAGCATAACTCTGGCAACTTCATTGTCAAAGCGGAGTTCTCTATACAAATTTCATGAGCAAAACACAGCGTTTAACGTGTAGATGCGTGCCATCATTTTCGGTAGTACAGCTATCGTGTCGATATCAAACAATATTTTGACAAAAAAACGGCTCTTTAAAAATTTTTGATTTTTATAAAATAAGTAATACAAAATTTTTAAACATTTTTACACAAATATGAGATCTATATTAGGGAAGAATTCACAAATAGCAAAACTTTAATGTCACGAATAGAGGTTACGTAGTTTAATCTTACAAGGAGAAGACGCGGTCATGGGGTCCCAGATTTTCTCGAAACTTTGCATATTGGTAGATTTCGTTCTCCTTGTTTATGAAAATGTGGCATTCTAGGCGTCGATACTCAACAACTTTTGAGATACCTTAAGATTGATGAAGTCAGTGTATTCCTTCATATTATGTTCCTTTTCAATAAAAAGTTTATATTTTGTTTCCTATAGATATTATGATTGTATTTTTCATGTGCAAAATATAATTAATTAAAATAGATAAACTGAACAGAAAAAAAGAAAAGAATGGTAAAAAAGGGAAAAGGGATTTGAACACTGTCTTTCTCGGTAATGAATCTAGTACGTTACCATCACGCCGTTTGGCACTTGACAAAAACTTCCATCAAAACTGTAATTAACGGCTTAACGGGTATAATAAAACTTAAATTGTAAATATCTAAAATATTATTGAGTATCGACGCCTATAATGCTATATTTTCATGAACAGGAGAACTGAAATCTACCAGTACGCAAAGTTTCGACAAAATCTAAGACCCGATGACCGCGTCTTCTTCTTGTTGGTCACGCCTATATTTTTTCCAAATTTAAAATATTTTAAATGACCGGCGTGTTTTATTATATTTTTGGAATTATAAAATGCGAATTAGTCTAAA
Organism: Sphecodes monilicornis; assembly: GCA_913789915.3. Taxonomy (NCBI): domain Eukaryota; kingdom Metazoa; phylum Arthropoda; class Insecta; order Hymenoptera; family Halictidae; genus Sphecodes; species Sphecodes monilicornis. The sequence continues at coordinate 22,111,442 of OU565296.1, forward strand.
CAGACAATTAAAAAACAAAATAGCCTGCGTTAACAGTTGTATACAACAATATTCTACATTTCCCTGATTGGTTCAACCTTTGATTGACTTTTTCCAGTCACGCGCTACCAGGATTCGGAAAATTTGTTGACTGGAAAATGTCAACGATCCAACGAGATTTCGAAAAAAAAGGAAAACATCAAAATGTCTATAAAATCGTGATGTAAATATCGGGATATTCGTCCACTCGGTATCGAGTTCGCAAGAATGTAAATAGGTTTCAATCTACATTTCCGGGTGTAGGATATTGATTAAACTTTCCAGTGGTAGTACAAATTCTGAACCATTTTTTGAACCGAAAAAAATACCTCTACTCGATACTATGTTTAAGTTATGACACGATTCGATTTCGCTGACAGGGCTTCCGGTTAGAAATGTTCAGAAACGGGCACCATTCTTTAGCAAATTATAAATTCAGGTGTAAACTAGCCCCATTTTGTTTTACAATATATTTTATTGCTTATACGGATATTTATTGACTAATATACACAACCAGGATTTCAGTCAAAAATGTTTAGTGTAGCTAATGGTTGCATTAATTTGCTAAATAAAATTTGAAAAACATGGAAAGCTCATTAAACTTATAGTTACAATGAAATTTAAATGGTCTTATGATACATGTGTAGATATAAAATTAGTAATACATTGAACAAAATTTGTCATGAATAAATTACATCATGATATTTATTTTAAATTGGTGCACAAATAACGTTTGAATTCTTTCATTTTGTATTCCACAAATAATTTTGTAATCAATTATATTCCTTATCAAGCATTAAAAAATTAATTTGAGCCAAATAGATTCTGTAATGAATAAGCTTCAAATAAAATGAAAATTATTTGTTAAAAACAATGGGAAGGAATTGAACTATTATTTTTGTACCAATCTAAGAAAATCACTATGAAACAGTTCAAATGACGACTATCGGTGGCAGTGTTATATTATTTTTATCACAGACGATCTTTTTATCAGTGAATTCTATTTTTTCTCAGTCGACACTTCATGAAATAAATTGCAATAGTAGGAACATAAAAATTCACAGTACAACTAGCAATTGCTATTATCTCACGAATGATAATTATCTATGAGAGCCTCCAGTAATTCTATTTAAGACTCACTCTAAATACAGTAAATAGTCGGGTAAATACAGTAGGGACATCATTCTAGCGGTGATAATAGCAGAAATAAATACACGAATGACTCGTTCGTTTTGTCGTTTCGTAAGCTGAGTGGGTCAGAACAGTGCAAAATCAATTTCCTCGGAGTGCTCGCCATGTTGCGAAGTCTGTATACCGCTTCAAAGAGGATTCTCTTGTGACAGATTCAAAAAATCGATTCCTGTTCGTCGCGAATCGAAAGTGGAACATTTCAAAAAAAAAATACTTCCAAAATTCTGTTGTTCAAATCGCAAAAATAACGAATTTATAAACAATTTAGCGCGATGGGACACGAGCTTAAAAATCTTATTATCAACCGTGATAGATAATTTAAAAGACAGTAGTCCTATCAATTTCGAGCAGAGCTCATTCAATTCGTCGTAAGTTTGTCCAGGTACTCTGCTAACGATATTGACATTATTTTTATTCATGAACATCTTTAATAATATAAAGTAAATTTTTCTGATTTTTCTTAGGTCATTTTGCTTGTAAACGTTACAAGTTAGAACAAACGGCTCAGAGTTTTCTTTTGGAGAATTGTTATCATTTCAACATAAACTATCAAACTACTTAGCATCGATAAAATTTTTGCATTGGCAAATATTTTTGCTTTCGCCCGACCATGACAGACGCTCCACACGTCACGCCGACAAGGGCTCACGCGCTGACTAGGTTAAGGTTATTGTCCGCTGTGCAATAAACAAACGAACAAGTAAAAATAAAAAAAAAATGTCTTGTAGCTTAAGCATGTATCTATGTATCGCAACAAAGTTGATTTCCATGTTGTCGATAATTTTCTGTAAAAAAATTCGTGAAGATCACTTACGTTTCTAGCTGTTACACGAGACTCTCTCCCCCCCAACCCGTAAAGGGTCAAGCTGTACGGTGATTATTTCGGAACCGAGCGTTTATGGAGCGGTTGTTGGCCGCGTTAATTAGTCGGATCGTTCGATGAATACCTGTTGCGGCGGTTGCAAGCGTTTCAAACAATCGCGAACGTAATCGCAAGAGAGTCGAATGCACTCGACGCGGCTGCCTGGCGCAGCGAAGCCGTGACAACTGAGCGGAGCTTCGTTACCGTTTGACTTTGACCCCTATTCTCCCTCTTTTCGACGCTCATTGATGCTATCTCCATCTTTCAGCTCCGATACGGATTTCAGGCCGAACGATACGCGTCACGGGACCGATTCGAAGGGATGCACTATACTCCCACGCTGCTAGGAAACGCGACCGTTCGCGTAGAGATGGGAACGATACTCTCGCGAGTTAGGCTACCGTGCAACCTTATAGTCCTTGTCGAAAATATGCGAAATTAGCGCGACACGAGACACCTGTTATTTTTTAATCACTAACGATGACCTTGACAACATACTTCAAGGTCATCGGGATCGTTGAGGAGGGCAACTTCTAAATAATTACCGAAACTTTTTACCTGTTTTAAAATTGCACCAAATGACTTGAGTTTTTTTGGGAGAGAAATGTTAGAAGGATTAGTTTACTAAGCAATTTTTTTTTAAATCGCAATTGCTCGGAATTTGGACGAGAAACGTGAAGGTTACGATTTTTAACTTTTTTATCTGTGCTCATAACGAAAGTTTAAAACTTGAGTTCTACACGAGTACAAAGCTTCATCGAAATCGTTTAATGTTGCTATGAGCTATAAACATTACAAGATGAAAACTTAACCTCTTGCACTATAACAGAGGCTCTGAAACTTTTTATATTTTGTACCGCATAAATAAAAATTAAAAGATATGTGTGTAGCACCATAAAAGCATTTCCCATTTAAAAACGTTGCAGATTTGTACATATTTCGCAAAGATATGCTGTGTTCAACAATGAACATTTTCTAACAATTCTCATTCTACATACGTAGAAGATAATTTTTAATTTCGGAGAAGCACCCTTATCGTTCGACATGAAACTTTTACGTTTAATAAAAATAGGAATGAAATTGATTGACAAATGAAAAAAATAACATTTTTTCATAATTATCTTTGTACACTAGACAATTAAGCTTGAATTTTACGTAACAGGTATACGTATTATTTAACACTAAACATTGATATTTAATGAAAAGAAAAATTTAAATCGTACAAAAATATCTGAGATCAACAAAAAACTTTCCGATAATTCTGCTTGTATACCGACAAAAATTGCTTATTGAAAAGAAACATTTAGAAAATACAATAATATTTGAATAATTAACAAATAACATTTTCTGATAATTCTCTTTACACGTATAGCGACAAAATTGTACATCCAGGTCCATTAAAATCACACTGATATTTCTCCTTTTGCATGGCGTTGCAGATGGCATGTATACATCAAATGCACAGTCTGGATGTAATTCTGAGTCTCTCTAAATACCTTGAACCTTTAGGCAAATGAATACCAGTGGTGGATGTCCGCTTTTCTCGCTCGCTAGCGTCCAGTTACCGGAGTTTGTTAAGTACCAAGAGTTTAGCCTCCGGCTTGAAGGGTTTTGGGCCATGTTGTCTCGTTAGAATGATAGTTTACCGTGATGTTCTGTCCTGAACACGCCCGGCTTTGTCCTCAATGGAGCAGCTATTTTGGCAAAAGTGTTGTTCGTGTATCAACGCGTTGATGATTTTCGTAATTACGAGGGAAAAGCAAAGGAAGCATGAATTTACGTTGGAAAAGACTAATTATGTCTATATAGTAATCTTGTAGTATAGTCAATTCTTAATGAGATATTGTAACAAGCATCTTCGGGTTAGTTTCAAATTGATATCTACCACGAGAGTCAAATTATTCATCGAAATTGGAATTTCGAATGCAACGGAAATGTTCGCGTGTATATTTCTAACAGTTTAATTAATCCTCTTCTCGGATCTTGTAGGCGCAGATAAAATTTGTTTTCTTTTTGCATAGCTAACAGTGCTTAAACGTTTTTATCTCTTTCAACCAGTTAACTGTGTAGCTCGATTTTATATGTGGGTACTAAGAATTTTTAAATGCTTTATTTATCACGTTGTCGTCTCTTCAATTTCTTTGTTTCGTTTCTTTACTACGTCTTTGACTCGAAATATTTTAAAATATCGAAAAATTACTAAATGTGTTTTAATGTTCACAATACTATCGTACGTAGCGAGCAATTAATTTTATTCCATAATGAGTATACTCGTCAGAAACAGCTAACTGGTTAAAGACGCCCACGTTCAGATAATAAACGATGATATCCTATTATAACTTTGATACTGTTCGATTTAAATCGAAATAGAGTTTCTTCGTGAGAGTCGTAATGATGATTTTTATTTCATGCGTACACTATGATAAAGGTCGCACAAAATGTTAACAGGTATACTCTTGTCGATGGCCTACGCAATGCAGTGCACAAGTTTTTGTTAAAGACAGACTGTGCATGACATATCGAGTTGTTTATTTATCTGTGAAAAATGCGTCACGACTTCCTTTGAACTTTCATTTTTCTACCTTAGGACGTTGAGTTCTATCTCTGAGAGATAAATTCCGTTCAATTCAAAGCGTATACTAGAGCATGACATTTTACTTCATGCAGTTTTTGTTCTCTGAAAAAACTGCACATTGACGAAGCGGACTTTTCATTCACCTAGAATAATTCCGTGATAAAATCCTATTTTTCTTTTTTTTAAATTATTTCTTTCCAGAATTTTTACCAACAGATCTGCGACATTTTTGTGATTAAAATGAGACCAAACATGACACAATTTGTTTCGCATTTATTTGTTTGATCCACGATATAGCAGAGCCTCGAGTATCCGAACTAATTAGTCGAATTCGACGTCAAGTTACATCGTTAGATTAAATATTTACTGATTTTTACAACGAATCGTACTGTATATGCCACGCTTTAGATTAAACTATTTATAATCGTTTAATAAAGAATTTACATAGCGGTTCGGATAATCGAGGTTCTATTACAAAGTTAATTGCAGTATCATGTCTGGACTCATTTCAATCAGAAAAATGTCTATAATGCTACATTTTCATAAACAGGAGAACGAAATCTACCGATATGCAAAGTTTCGAGAAAATCTGAGACACCATGACCGCGTCTTCTTCTTGTGAGTCTCTCAAGCGGTTCGGCGACAGTGGGAATCAATTTGATTGATCATTGATCACTATCGCACGCACCTCGTATGAAGGAAAAATGATAATAGGAGCTGTTTTATTCTGTTTTTGCAGAACACGGCCGCGTACAACGTGAAGGAGCAAAATGAGAGACTGACTGACATTGAGGATATGGATTCTCCTGGCATGGGAATCAACGCGAGGACAGCACCGCCATTGTGTTATGGCAGGAACATGACATTCCCGCGACCAGCGTCGTCCTGCGCGCACAGACACGAGCTTCCAGCTATAGTCACCGAGGGTGAAAGCTGCAGGCTTCTTGCCGAGGTAAGAAACATCTGGGGGAACCGTTTCCCATTAATTGGACACCTTAATTCAGGATGGCGAAGAAACCTAACTGATTCGAAATTACGAGAAAATTCCGAGGAGCCATTCGTTTCTATTATCAGCGGCGGAAATCTTTTCGCCTCGCCGCTAGATTGCTTGGCCTTTTTTTTTTTTTACAGGAACGTTTCGTGAGATATAAATGCTAGAACAATGTTTGCAAAAGGATATTGTTCGGCTCGGGCTTTGCAGGATTAATTAAAGATCGTTTCTAATAGAACCACTCCCACTTAAAAGAATATCTTAATATGTACAGGGCGTAAAGAAATGTTTGGTCTTGGCTGTCATAGGCGTATTCTACATCTTCGGATCGATGAAGATCTGTAAAAGAAAGTTGCCGCAAAGTGTTTACTTCTAGTTCAGAAATACTGATATGGAACGCCATTTTACTTCATAATTTAATGATTTTTTAGTTAATTTTGCGAGTTCTGATTCCTATGCGTTTGTAATCGACGCATTCTATTTTCCGAGCGTTGCAAATTCGGTGCTTTGAAATTTCGACGCATTTCAAGTTTGGCACGCTGCAAATTTAGTGCGTTTAAATTTAATGCGCTGCAATTTCGACGCGTTGCAATTTCGACGAATTTTAAGGTCGACGTGTTGCAAATTTGATGCGTTCTAATGTTGACGCATTTCAAATTCGGCGCGTTGCAGTTTCGACGTATTTCAAGTTCGACGCGTTTCAAATTCCATGCATTTCAAATTTGATACGAGAAAATTTCTACACCTTGTAATAATTTTGATGCCTTTCAAATTCGGCGTGTTGCAATTTCGACATGTAGCAAATTTGATGCGCTGAAATTTCTACGCGTGTCACATTCGGCACATAGTAAATTCTTTTTCAATGTCGATTCAAAAAAATCTTCTAAATTCACAATGCTGTTTGCTGATCGCTCCAATTTTCTTTTGTTCCAGCAACAGGAGAGCAATTCCTGCAGCGACGGACAGTTGTCAGGCGTGATGCCGGATGTAGCAATGGCGACGGCGTCGTTCGGAGCTTTGCAGCTGATCGAGGAACAGGAGTTGGAGTTGGATCTCGGTGATGGGACGTCCCATCTTCTTCAGCACGTGTCACCATCCAGCGGCACCATGGGATCTCACAGGTCTTCGCTACCCCATCAGCATCAGAGGCACTTCTCTGGACCGCCTCCACCACCGTACATGTACCACCGTGCTGGCACTGCCTTACCAAGATATATTTAAGATTTCTAACGGGATAAGCAAAGTGTATAGTAATCCGACTTGGAGTTCCCTAATAGGAGTTCCTTTCCTGAATGAAAGTAGACTCGTCCTTCCCCTCCCCCCCCAGGTGTACTCTTCGTGTACTGCCATGGTTGCTCTGTGGACATTCGACACGGTTTTTAGGAAAACTATTCTCGGTTTTGGAACAGTGTTAAATAAATGCCGCGTTTCTATCGATCAATTGCGTAAAGTGTTTCGCTTCGGTTACTTTGTCCAAGAACTTGCTTGCAAGGTGCACACTTTATGCGAGTACATACGTTTGTCTGCAGCGACTGATTATCGGCAGTTAGGGTTCCCATACTTAGCGACGATACTTTAACGTTCAGACCGACCGACAACCGCAGTATACTTGTATTAGTTGTTGCTGGGCTGCCGGAGCTTTGAAACACTCGTGGCTGGTACAAATCTTTCAAGTTCAAAACTGCAATCGAATTTAGTAGAGAATGTCTTGTTTTTGATGATGCAGTTCACGATGTAGTTGATTGCTGAATAAGGGACAGTTTCTTCAGCATGTTGATCGATGAAAGATTTGTCCATGTTCTCTATGAAATTGTTTGTGTTCATTGTTGCTTTTACTATTTCTGGTTAGGATGTTATTTTTGAAGTCTTTGTGCCAAATGTATTTGCAAGAGGAGTATCTTTTAGTGTTGAAATGGTGAAATTGATGTTTTAGGCATCCAGTTTTAATCAGCATGATCTTCACGTATGTTCAAGGACACTTTACTGAATAACCTTCAAGATGTTTAACCTTTGCTCATTGTTCATTGAAAAAAAAGTTGGTAAGAGAATAGGATTTGTATGCAATCTGATAATGAAGGAGTCGACGGGTTAGCTACATAAATAGTCCTCTACTAAACACTTTATTTAGAGCCAATTTTCGAATAGGTTCTTTAAAACCAAAGAGCAATAGCCGAGATTTTCGCTATAAATTGTTCGAAAGCAACAAAAGTTTCATTCATAATTCAACTGATTTTTAGAATTCATATAATTTCACAACTTCTTTTGAAATTCTGATTTAGAGCTTAGAATCTAAATTAGAGAATTCATATAATTCAACAACTTCTTTTGAAATTCTGATTTAAAGCTCAGAATCTAAATTAGAAACTGAAACTCTAGCAACTCCTTTAAAAAACAATGATCTAATCCAAACCTAACCTTAATTAATAACTTTATTAATGACCTCGACAACATATACGAAGGTCACGATGTCCCTAAACAACATCTTTACCCCTAAAAGTTATATTATGAATTAGAAATTGAAACTCTAGCAATTCCTTTAGAAAATGATGATCTAGCCAATATCACTGCCCTTTTTCCTCTCGATCTTCATCATTTGATTAGCTCAAGTAACGAGACTAGCAATGAACGTGTTAATTTCAGAGCTGTAGATAAGCATCCGCGGTCCAGCCACCCCACGATATTATTATACTAATCAAATTTCGTTTTGTACATAAACGTCGAAGAAGTTTCCCCTCTGTTAAAGACTTTTGCGAAGGCAACGTTGGCTCCGTAGGATCTGTAGAGTTTCACTGCCACTGATCATTCGACGACGGCTGTGTGCGATAATGCACAACGGTGCCTGTCTTTGCGATGATCAGCCATTGTTCCCATTCTCGGAGGCTGCCGTGGCACACGGGGATGCACTGAAAAAAAGAAAACTGGAGTCTTCTGCGTGTCAGGCGGAACCAGTTCCCGCGGGTTCGGAACGTGTCCACGGGTCCGGAACTTGTCCACGGGTCAAAGGTCGCGGGGACAGCACCGGCCCGGTCTGTGTTCTATGCAGGGTGTGAGAAGGTTCCGATAATATCTGTTTCAAACTGCTATATTAAATGCTTACTCGGTTAGGCGTTAGAGCCTGCTTAAATTTGCGAAGTTCGGAATCCGGAAGTAAAATTCTTGCGTTACAGCAGTGATGTCAGAAATGTCAGCTTTTCGCGCATGCGTATTCGCGCGTCGCATCAGTACTGTACTAATTTCAAATTTTTGAGAGTTCTTTAAGGCCCTGTTTTAAAAATTTTTTTTTTCATTCAACATTCACATATTTTCTTTACCTAAAAAAGTTCGGATTATACAGGATAACGTAATATAAATTTTTATTTTATTTGGCAGAATCTATAAAGAATACCAACATTTGCTGAAAAGACAAAAGGATACTGCCAAAAACCTTTCCAGTATCCAAAATAACAAAAATATGTTTTCTAATTATATAAATAAACAAGTAAATAAAAAATAACGTCCGTTATCTTCAAGTTCGTCTATGGCAATGGTAGGTCCTGGCACGCCACCTAGATGTTTCTCTTTTTTTGGCACATATACGTTACTGGACTCCGCGCGCGCCGCAGTACGCATGCGCGAAAAGCTGACATTTCTGGCATCACTGCGTTACAGGTCAGCGTTTTTCTTCAAGGAATCGACTCGAGCATAGCTCGAAAAATTGAGAGCATCGATATAGTGATCGAAAGCGAGGTAAACGTAGTAAAAATGAACGTGCGAAAAACGATATTTCAAATTCAGTCATTTTTGTCTTACATTTTTAAACGTGGTACCAGTGGATTGTTGAGATTTTACCGATAAAAACGAATCCAAACACGACGCGAATCGGTCTACTTTTACAGATTTCATACATAGCAATCATGCGTATCATCCTTAATTCTGTTATTCAGATTAATTTGTAAAACTAGTCCGATCCACGTCGTGTTTGGACTCGTTTCAATCAGAAAAATCTCAACAACCCACTGGTTGTTCGATCGAGAAGGTAAGACCAAAGTGAATAAATTTTGAAATTTTCTTTATTGCATGATTGCCTTTTAGCGGCACCTCTTTGAAATACGACTATCCAGTGATGCCAGAATCGTGGAACCGAGGAACTTGCCCCTCCGGTGGATCCTCCGGCTGGACCCCCCACTCTGACGTACCATCGTCGCCTTACGTTGTTTCTTACTGCGCACGCGCTACACACAAGCGACAGACTCTAGTCTGTCCGTGCGAGCTGCCTATTCGACTCGACGGCGTCGAGGTACGCTTGTGTGTAGTGCGTGCGCAGTAAGAAACAACGTAAGGTGACGAAGGTACGTCAGAGTGGGGGGTCCAGCCGGAGGATCCACCGGAGGGGCAAGTTCCTCGGTTCCACGATTCTGGCATCACTGCGTCTATCTCCTTTCCTGTGGTCAGTGATGGTATATGGTCTCGGTTTTCTCGCGCATGCGCGACGATTTTAGCGTACAGTAAAGTACAAAGTTGGGCTAAAATGGGGTACCTTGGTCACCTCGCATAGTTTCGCAAATTTTTTTTTTCGATTTTCAAATATGAATTGACAAGTAGCTTCTTCTCCAATACTAGTTGCCATTATGAAATCGTATATATTAACATCAACTTACCAAAATTTCGAAGTACGGTCGTCTCGTCGTGTCGTCTTGCACTCTTCTGTCCGGTTTCCCGCCAATAACAGTTCTCCCCTACTTTTTCCCACAAACATAAGACGTACGGTACGTTTCTGCATTTAGTCCTGCATTTTCGCGCGAAAAAACCGAGACCATATACCATCACTGCCTGTGGTAGTTTTATTCTGTTTCCTTGTCTACTGAGATTAGGATCCACTGAGCTCGAGGCAGTAAGTGGTGGGGGTAGAGTGGGGATGGGTCGCGCAAATTTAAGAGCAACAGATTTAGCATATTTAAGTGGGCACCAGTGTGTATAACAGTTTGGAGCGGTTATTTTCTTATGCTTCTCAGTCCCTGATTGTAAATTACCTTTGGAGCAGCTTAACGAAAGTAGAGGACCCATGGTTTCCAGGATGTATTTATAATCGTAATCGGAATCGAGGGCGCACCTCGCGGAAAGTTCATGCTTATTAGGTACAATCACGTTATAGGTGTAACTTCTAGGTGCATATGCGTGCAGCTGTGGTTTGTAATGCGTGTCTGTGTATGTATGTGTCTGTTTGTGCGTGTTTGTGGATTTTGCGTGGCCTGTGTACGTACACGAATTGCGCGTGCTCTCTAAGGTACCATATAAAGTGTTAATTAGACGATGTTGCCGACGTTTAATGAGTGAGAGAGTTAGGCGGAGTGTGCTTGTGTGTGGGTGGGGGTGTACAAGGGGGTGGGGGTGAAATACGATGAGCATGAGAGCCGTAGGTCATACAGAATGTGTACAGGAATATATGATCAGTGTTTTGTGAGCAGTATTGTTCTTTATTTAAAAAAACAAAATGCCGCTGTGGGTATGATCTTTGCTAATTCATATTACCTATGATATTCAATAAAAATTATTTAAATATTAGCACATGCAATTCTAACCTTGTTCCGTGTGTCTATTTTGATTTTGACGAAGCTGAACGGAATTTGTTCGTTCCGTTTTTGTGGGTGCCAGAAGGTAAAGAAAATTGTGAAGGAATTCGTTCTTATTAGTCGACATTGTTAATTTTATATTCTTTTTATATGAAGAACAAATGTAATTAATTAATTAATCTGAAACTTTGTGCACGTTTTCGTGACAGTTTTACAGTGTTATTCTATTTCTTTTAGTTCGGTTTACTACAGAATGCAGTTTTGTCGTCGGTGAACTGGGACAGTGATGCCAGATCGGTTAAATCGAGGGGAATACAGTTTACCACCACTCTGACGACAAGAGTAATATGTATTGTCCGCGCAGCGAAAGTTGGCACAAAATCTCGTCAGTGGTGTGCAAGGGGAACGGCGAGTCCCCACTCTTGACGCAAGACTGTGGATCCCACCACTGATCAGTAGATCCCACTCTTACGCTTACGTTTTGGCGGGTACGGTCGACATAGACGCTCAGCGTCACCACCATCTTACTTCATGGTCACCACATCTCTCTGTTACAGTCACACTCAATACGCTCGTTTGCTGTCTTCGTCAAGCGATTCGGCCAATCGCGGGCGACGTGCATCACGTGGTACCCACAAGTTTCTCTGTGCCAACTCTCGTTGCGCGGGCTATAACACGTTGCGCGGCACGTCACGTGACCAGTCTACGGTCTTAGTGGGGGACGTTGGAGTGTGCTCAGGTAGTGGAATGGGATAATGGAAGGGGAAAGGGAGGAGAGGAAAATCCACCCAGTTTTGGATGTTTCTGGCATCACTGAACTGGGATACTAAGAAAAATTCCTGCAGTTTTACAAATGCTTTATTTTACTTAAGAAGGTTTTTGATCTTTTGATCTTGTTTTTTATCAATTCAATACTTCTTTTTTAGATGTATTACAAGATTAAACTTGTCAACCAGCTGTAAAAAATGGTAAATTCTTGAAATTTTTATTTGAAACTTTAGGGATAAATTCTCTATGTGCGTTGCTATTGATTGAAAGAAAAGAATATTGATTTTTTTCAATGTTTGTAAAAGATTACACTTCAACCTCCACAAAGTTTCTTTTGCACTGTAAATGGGGTGCAAGCTGTTGTATAGGTAGTAGGATACGACGATTGAAGTGAGAGTAATTCAGGAAGGATTAAGAAGGGATTTTTTTAATTTGGTGAATACTAGAAATGTATTGTTTTTCCGTCCGGGATATTTAACAAAATTATTTGTTGTCGCTTGTGTCTTTAGGATATTATTTTATGAGGGGTATTATTTTTCCAATCATGAAGAAACAGAAATGGTACACAGGTAAACTGTTTAGTGTTCCAGGGTGTATATAGTATATGAAATATTAGGAAGGAGTTTCTCCAACTCAGAATATTAAAAATATATTGCTTTTTCATCTGGTATATTTAAAAAAATTATTTATTGTCGCTTATGCCTTTGGGAATTAATTTCAGTATAGATATCGTTTTTTTAATAGCAAAAATGGTAAACAAGTGAACTGCCTAGTCTTCCCAGAGTGTATATATAGTATATAAAAAATTAGGGAAGGGTTTCTTGCAATCAGAATATTCTCACTCTGCACTCAAATATGTCCTGTTCTCAGTTTGGTACATTTTAAAAAATAATTTTTTTGTCGCTTACGTGCTCAGAATTTTATTTCAGTATAGTTACCGATTTTTTTTTTTTTTTGAAGAAGAGAAGATGATGGACAGGTGATTTAGTCTTTCTATTTGCAATTCTTTACACAAACAACGGAACGAATTTTCCGTTCAATCCGATTGGAAGTTTTGGTTTCTTCTAATTTTGCAAAGTGAATGTCACACGTTTTGTGTTCGTCTTCCGATGTATAACTGGTGTTCTTGAATGGGGGAAACACAGGTGATTAACCGAAGGTAATGGCCGGCAGTAAATAATTCAAATAATTCTTCTTCCGTACAACGATATTCATAGTTTCTGTCAAACAGTTGAAATAAACTTACGTTTATTAAGAAAGATTTACATCTGTATGATTGCAAACGTCATTTGACAGAGTGATAAATTTCCTGTTCCCTTTCTTCCAAGAAACAGCTTAACGATGAAATATGGCGGACGTGCAACGTAACGGCAGTGACGAGTAAAATATTATTTTACACACTGAATAACAAATTTACGATTCTTTTAATCGTTTTAAAAACTCATTTAAAATGAAAATATTTGATACAAGAAGATTTAAGAGCAGCATTTAAAAATATTTTGTTTGAAATGTATTGAAAATAGTGACACTCTATTTTAAGCCATTTTAAAAGTATAAATATAATATAAGTATAATAATTATAAATTTAAAACAGATAAATTTTTGAAATGTATTATAATTATATCTAAGAGCAGTATTTAAAAATATTTTATTTGAAGTGTATTGAAAATAGTGACACTGTATTTTAAAACATTTTAAAATGAAGTATAATAATTATAAATTTAAAACAGATTAATATTAAAATGTATTATAATTATAAATTTAAAAAAGAAACATTTAAAATCTATTGGAATTATAAATTCAAAAAAATAACGTTTTAAAATGCATTATAATTGTAAATTTAAGAAAATATTCTGAAATCATTTATATCTATAAATTAGAAAAAAATGTTTTAAAATTTATTTCTAGAGGATAACAATTTTTTTATTTTACTACGTACAAGCAACAATAGAAATAAATTTCCTTTGCCAATTACATGATTTTTTACTAAGTATTGTTTCCTCATTGTACAATAAGATATAAATCATTAATTTCCAGTCTCAGAGAACAGAATACGTTTCTTGCAATTTTGTAAACCATTACTCGATATGGTGTGACTCGTAAATGGCCTGAGCACTTAGCTTTAAAAGGGAAATCTTAATTTACGTAAGATCGTGTCACTGGGAAAGCGTCGGAAGACTATGCAGAAGAATAAAACGCAAGAAAACGAGTCGTAATACACGTAAAACAGCGAAAGAATTTTGTTCTGTGTAAGAACAAGGCATTAGATTGATATTTATCGGTGAAATCGTTTATGGAGTTTATGCTTCATTGCATATACTTTATTTGGTTACTATTTGTTTGTATGTTTTATCAACATACAAATGTTTTATCATGAGTTCGTATACTTTTTGTCCAGAGTAATATTCCGATATAAAAGTGAAAAACGAACCGTTTGTGTAAATGAATAAAAGAAAAGTGAAAGCTTATTGTTGTGAAAGTATGTTCTTTCATTTCATAAAGATAGCTTCAGCAATAAATATACTTTGCGCTATCCAGTATCTTTGAAAAGTTGATTAAATAATTAATTATAATTTAATTTAATTTACTAATATTAAATGATTTTATTAAAATATTTCACTAATATTGATTCCAAAGTTTAATTTACTAATATTAAACGATTTTATTAAAATATTTCACTAATATTTATTCCAAAGTTTAATTTACTAATATTAACTGATTTTATTAAAGTGTGGAATATCATTTCCTTTGCTTATAATTTTGAAATTTTGTAGGTGTAAGTAAACTTTTGCAAATGAATACCTGTTCTTTCGTTTTGCAAAGATAGCTTTAGTAATAAATGTATTTATTTATGCAATTTTCCAATTTGGATTGCCACGGGGTTGTTCAATTTCGTCGTGGGCGATAATAATATGAAAAAAATAACATTTCCTCGTTACTGCACGGAGTTTATTATCGGCTGCCGGAAAGTTTTTATTAAATTGGTGTCGTAGAGCTCCGCCTTGAACTTTCTTCGCTTCTGTATAGTTGAGGCAAAGTTTGACTATCTTGACAACCAATCAAACACTTTGCAGTCCTCTGCAGTTCCTTCTATTTACTTTACGATGGGATAAGAAATTACCGTTTGCTAAAGAATGGATGTTAAAAATAGTTGGAAACCGGGTCCCTTACATGGCAAATTGTTTTATTGTTCTACGAAGACTGGCCAAGATTTCTTCTTCGCAAACTTGAAGCACATTAAGAACATAGTTCTGTAAGAGTGCCAAACCATTTTAATTTTTAATGAGAATTTTACGAGAACTCGCATACAACATCAAGAATTTTCCATGAAGATGCGAATGCATTATCTGTCTAAAATTATTTAGTCATTTTAAAAAATCTGTGATTCACGGAGAATGTCTTAATAAATAATTTTACTTAATAAATAATGTTACTATTTTTTCCAAAATTTTACTTAATATCTAGTATCTTTGAAAAGTTGATTAAACAATTAATTATAATTTAATTTAATTTACTAATATTAAATCATTTTATTAAAATATTTCATTAATATTTATTCCAAAGTTTAATTTACTAATATTAAATGATTTTATTAAAATATTTCACTAATATTTATTCCAAAATTTAATTTGGTGTACCAATTCTATTAAATAGTGTACCATACGTTATACGTAACAGATTTTATTCACTCAATATGTATTTTAAAAATTTAGTGCATCATAATAGTCTTTTATCTCAGATTGTTTGATCTATTCGAGTTATTTCATTCAGTGAAATAAAAAATTGTTAGAAAATAGTTTATTAGAATTTCATATAAAATAAAGTCTCTTCCTGAATAATTTAGAGCCGGTACACATGGTTATTATTGAAATCATCGACACGTGCGATACGTTTTATTGTGCACAAGTCGAAGAAAAGTGGTCATCAAGGGGTTAAGTAGTTTGGCATCAGCCAAGTAGGTCAGTCAAGTAGATCCGTCTGCCTCAGATTATGCAGACAATAGTGGTCAAGTGTTTCAATTGCTTCGTCTAGAAGCTTCTACCTAGCATCCTAATTCTCTTTAGTAACTGGTGAGATGTTCTTGCAATTGCACCATCGTCGACATTGTCTTTAATTGCTGCAGGCATTTAAAACTTTTAACAAGGAAAGTCAGTCTAATCTTTATTTCATTAATCAATGATTTTTATCTTAATTTTCGTGTGGCTAACGTTTTCGAAATTAATTATGTAGCGACAACAACTACATTAATGTAAACTAAATTCCATTCACAAGTGTCATACAATTTTTAGAAATATTTGTATCGATCTTAATCAATATCTTGACTAATACTTATATCAATGTTAACTTTCAGTTAACATTCACCTATTTTCATTTTGTATTTTCATGCAGCCAATTGTTTTATTCAAAATATTATAATAATTAATATTATATTAATATTCATATTAATATTATTATTATTATTATTAATGTAATATTATATTAACATTAATATTATTATTATTAATATAATATTAACATTAATATTATTATTATTAATATCATATTAACATTAATATTATTATTACTAATATAATATTATTAATGTAATATTATATTAACATTAATAATATTATTATTATTATTAATGTAATATTACATTAACATTAATATTATTATTAATATAATATTATATTAATATTATAATAAATAGTATTATAGAGAAATAACAAATTTTACAGTATGTAAAACATAAAAAGGGCGAATTCTCATCCCAGCATCGTATGAAAGTTAAGTTATAATAACAATAATTAATTAATTCTTTGATACACGTTTTTTGATAAAATGGGAAGGTACAGTTGAACGAAAATGCAATGAAGAAATGAAAATAATTGAATTTACCCTAGCCGACAGAATGTAAGGATTCTTGCATTGATACTTTGATACGCCTTATCGTGCATTGTAGACGATCTTTTCTCGTCGATACAATTCTAGATTCTCCAATCTGATCTTCTGTGCACCTACGATTTAATACACCTAGTTCTAAGCTTGCAGATTTTACTTTTTACAATTTAGTATATCATTTTATAAAGAAAAATCGTATAACAATAAAACCAAACTCATGTTGAATCTTGAAGCCTCTACTTTTACAATCCATCATTTATTTTCAACGAAGACATTTTGCACGACATAGCAAGTGAAAATTGCAAGACATGTTCTCTTTAGAAAATGCTAAAAATTTTGTTGCATTAAGATTTGCAGTTTAACGTCAACGATAGCACTCGTGTAAACGATTATACTAACATTTACTGGATGAATTCTTAAATGTAACTGTTTGGCATCTTCCTCAAAATTGTGTTTTACTAATATTACCTTCTAATATTCATTCTAGGCTTACAGCGACTCACGATAATTATCAGACACTTTTAAAAAGACGATAACTTTTTTACACTAGGTGTCCAAGCGATTTTGTTGCATTCTAATATTTTTAATTTATGATTATGGCGATTGTAAAGATGCATCAATGTGTAAGCATTCAATAAATTTATTTTTTTCGTTATATATTATAAAAAGATTGGCTAAATATATTCTTGTTACTTTTATGAAGTAATATTAACCATTGCGGACGCGTGTCTGCTGACAGTCGCCCAAACAATTTTACTGTTCTGCGACTGTGAATAATTTTTAAAGCAATTAACACTCCCGAAAAATATGAAGCAAATTTTTACTGAACACCACACGTTTCCTTTCATTTAATTCATACACCAAACTCCTGAGCAAACAATTTTGTTTCACAAAGAAAATTTATTCGATCCATCAAAAAGTATGATAAAAATAATCCCCGTCCGCTAAGGGTTAAATAATCGCTGTTACTGCTCCGTGAACCTAGTGTTAAAGATTGTATCAAAGAATTCGAACTTTTTTTTTAGAAGTTAGTTTTTTTATCTGATGTGAAAAAGAAACGTTGAAAATATTGCCACTGGCCAGAATCGCGAAGAAAATACTAAAAAGTGCATTTTACTACTTTTTTATGCACGCCACTTTGAAAAAAAGTTATTCCTTTTTAATCCTAGATATAACGAAATTATAACGAGTGGAACTAACGACGCCAATTAAAAACACGATTATGATTGAACGGGTTTTATCTAGTAACAAAAATTCTTTTTTCCTATAAATAAAAGGTGTAAGTGAAATGTAAAAATTATATTTTGATATCGAATTTAATCTGATGTCGCAAGACTCGAATGTTGCGATCGTCATTTTTAGGAAAGCTTAGTTATCTAGGGTTAAGCGTACAAATTCAGTGTCCAAATATATCGGTGAGTCAGCGTACTTCAAATTGTATATTTAAAATTTTGAAAATCCTCCTAGCTGCAGGCGAGGGAATAGCTCCGAGATAATGAAGGCAAACATTTTAAAAATAAAGCGTCGTACTATCTGATGAACCTCCTTCGTTAACCTGGTAAGGAATTTCGATTCGTGCCGCAGATACACCGCGGTGGCAAGCGTAAACGGTGTGCATGCAAACTTCACTAACGTGACCGACGGTAACGTTAGCGTAGCATTAACGTCATCGCGATGGGGAGAAGCTTAAAAAAACACTTCGATCACGTGAGCAAATACGACGAACCACCCCCTTGTTCGACCAATCGAGCCTTGATCATCGAGGTGCAGTACTGCTCGCTTAAATTTGCAAAGTAAGGGAACCAGAAGTGAAATTCTTGCGTTGGAGGCCAGCGTTTCTCTTCGATGAATCGACTAGCTAGAGCACAGCTCGACAAAGTAGGAGAATAGATATAGTAAGTGAAAACGAGTCACCCCAAAAGGATGCTACGAGCATAGAAAAATTCAAATCCTGCCATTTTTTGTCTTATCTTACCAAACGTGGTGCTAGAGGATCGTTGAGAGTTTGCCGATTAAAACGAGTCCAAACGCGACGCAAATCGGTCCACTTTTATAGACTTCATATATATGTATATACAGGGTGTCCCACTTAACAGTTTTCACGATTTTCTAAGTACTTGCGATAATCTGACAAAAAATATTTTCAACGAAAGTTGATCAGTTTTCGATTGGCTATATATTGCAATTAAAAAAAATTCGAAAAAACATTTTCTTTTATAGTATTGTCAAGGTCACCTTCATTTTTTTAAATGGCATTAAGTTATAAACTTTCGGGATCCCGACTCGATCCCGAACAAATTTCTCGACCCGCCCCGAACACGAAATTTCGAGTACTCGCACACCCCTATAAAATACTCATAAATGCCACTACTTACTCATCGGTTGTTTGTTTTTAGCGTTCCAAGATTTCTTCCTTCTACACCGATTCATCAGACACACCTGTTCTGGTCACTGACACGGTGAGCACTAGCAATTCGATATGCAAACGTACAATAACTATGCAAAATGTGACCGGCACACAGCAGAGAGATCTGCCAAAGGTGCAAACCAGTACTGATCGGCCCTGACGATTAGGTTCGGATAGTCCTGGCTCTCCCAGTGATACCAATAAAGATATTTTTTTCAAACGTCCAACCTAAATCCATTAATTAAGACCACATTTCAGCGGCGAAAAACACGTTTGGCAACTTGCACCTAATGCCGCATATCGGTATTGCGTAACAGGTCACTTGAAACGCTCCCGCAAGAAAGTGGACGCATTTATACAGGGTGTTCAAACGGTTTAGTTCTAACCAAAGATTAAATCAGTTGCCTGGAAAACACGTCTTTTGTTCATAAATAAATTTTCAAAGAAGCTCTTCTATCCATTCATTTAAGTAAATTTTTAAATGCAAGTCTATCAACACTGAACTCTTACCATTAGACTGTGGATCTTCATGTAAAATATATGTTTTGTACATTAATTTGCAAAACACAGGAGTTAAAACAAAATTTTCTTCTTTCATTATTAATTTAAAAATTTTGAAAATAATGTGTTGACGCGTTTAAATGTTTTCAATCTTTCTACTGTTTTAAATTGCACCCTCTTTTGCCATAAGCGCATAAAATCCGCTGTTTTAGCACTGAACAGCGGATCTTTATGCAAAAACAAAATTTTCTACCTGAATTGCAATAAACTGGTGTGCATTAGAATTTTCTTTTCTTTTTTAATATCTTAAATAGGCTGGAAAATAATATAACTCTCTTCATAAAGTCTTCTAATGTTTTTACTATTTTAAGTTAAAACTTCATTCATTTTTGTTAATTAATGCATCAAATCCGCTGTCTATGTACTGATCACTTCCGTATTGATGTTCGCAAATTACAAATGTACGTTTAGCAGCACTATACTGAATTAATTTACAAATTACAAATTACAAAACCAATCGATTCATTCAATATTTAAATGAAAGAGTATCTATATTGAATTCGTATCACTTTCGTATGAAGTATTGATGTTTGCAAATTGCAAATACGCCTTTATAGACAAGAAAAAATCCAGAAACACGTTTTCTATGCCGTGGCGGTATTAATTTCATCACCGACTGTATTTCTCTGCTAAAAACATAACTAAACATAAAACGCGCGCTTCAGAATCAGTTTCACGCTAGTGTTTATCGCGATCATTAGACAACGGACGATTTTTCAGCGGGTTAGACATATCTCGGCATCTGGCTGAAGTGAAAGGACTACGAAGACGGCTAAAATTGCAACAAACAAATGGGATCCCTCGATTGCACGTGTAAAGAACAATGCTTGTGCACTTTCGCAGAAGTATTATAGTCTATAGTGTGGTAGCGATGCGTATCGACGTGCTTAAACGGTGCGGAAGTCTGTATCGAGTTCAGATTAAGCTGGTGGTCGTGCAGCATCGGTATCTTGATTTAATAAAAGTAAGCCGTACAAATCGTATACCGTAAATCAAATCGACGTACCGTGTTACACGAACAACGTGCTTTTTTCCGGCGTGGTTCTAATGACGAACATGAAAATTGCAGACGGTGAGTAATGCTTCAATATATGGGAAAGAGGTGTACACGATATATGTGACAAATTTATCCCCACTACTTAGGATATCTCCTTTGAGAGGCCCGTAAGCTCTATCGCCGATAACTGCAACACAATACGGATTTATATCGGTGAGACAATGCTAATGGTAAAAGTACGGGAAAGAGAAAGAGAAACACAGTTAAATATTTTCTTTTTATTTCGGCTGAGGAATTTCGATGTACAGAAAAGACTTCATAGTATCTTTTTTCTCAGTCCTCGCTTGTTCCCTGAACATGAGTCCCCCTCAATCGCTGGGAGACTCGGAAAATCTGGCCGCTTACAAGTATTAAAATAACGCCTGACGTATTACAATCAAGTAACAAAATACATTAATTAATAATAGTGGTAGAATAATAGTGGTACTTCGATGCGATGACTCCCTTTAACCCTTCACTCCCGCTTTGGTGTCTCTGCAACAGAAAACACGTTCCCCGATTAGCTCTGACAATACTGGAGGCTCGGGTAAACTCTTTCCGTTTTGAAAGAAGAAAAGATCACGCGGACGAACCTGATTAATATAATATTTTAATGGTCTTTTTGTTAATTTAGTGTCAACGTTCGATTCCCCAAAAATAAGTAGTTTTCAATTTTTCGAACATAAATAAAGAACACACGAGAAAAAATTAACTTTGCACAAATCGGACAATTATATATCTTTGTTATTTCGTTTCTGTTAGTGCATTCTGTGTGGCATCGTGTAGAACAGGGAGTTCCAACGTATTCCTCTCCGAGAACTGCAAGGTCCCCACCATCGAACCTCTTCCCACTACTACGTACAGCCGTAGAGTTAGCGAGTGTTGCGCGCGCCGCGCGGCTCTCGTGGTGGGAGCTTCCCACTACTATATATCATAACGATGGAGTCTAAGAGTGGGGGAAGAACCTAAGCGGGGAAGGTGCCTCGAATAGCTCCGGAGCTACTGGCTGGAACTGTCTGGTGTAGAATATATTTAATATTGAACTCGATGTCTATAATGTTTGGAATATGAAAATAATTACTTTTTGAATGCGGTAGATCCTTGTATAAGAAAAATTGTACATACAGCATATGGCCAAAAAATTAGGACCAATCACAATTTCAAATATTCTTCATGTTTCTAATCAAATTTAAAGGCCTGAATAATATTTAAGTCGTAATCATGAACGTCGAAATATTGTCACTTTAGCATACATTTGCGATCTCAGACGCACTTAAATTAATATGACAATTTGTAATTTTTTTCCCCTGTGACTACAACTTTTTCTGTTCTGTAAAAGTATTATAATTGGATTGCAGATTTTAAGTTTTCTATTAAATGCTACCGTTTTAATAAAAAATATTTGAAATCAAAATCCAAAGATATTAGCATAGATTTGCGATCTCAAACGGCCCTAAATTAATATGACAATTTGTAATTTTTTTCCCCTGTGAGTACAACTTTTTCTGTTCCGTAAAAGTATTATAATTGGATTGCAGATTTTAAGTTTTCTATTAAATCCTACCGTTTCAATCAAAATTCTGATTCGTCTTTTGTGCTTAATAATTGACCGAGAAAAATTTTATTTTGCATGAAGATCCGTAGTAATAAATAAAATTCTTACTTCGTCGGGCTCTTTTCCTTGCGACCGACAATTTTGCACTTAGCACGCCCAACGATTCCGAACTGATATTCGCACAAGCAATCCTGCTCGAGTTCTAAATTAGCAAGGCCATCGGCGACCCTCTTAGCAGCCACTTGGACAAATTGCTTCTTCTGGTTCGGCTTGGCGGCCACGAAGTTGTCCAAACTGAACAATGCTCCTCCCGACTGCAACATATTCAATCGTTTGATTCGATTGTGCATACATATATCTCAACAAAAATCAGTTTGCACACAAAAATAATATCTAGCGGACCCGTGCCTTAGACGCGGGATGTCGTAAGGACAGTTTAGGACGGTATATATACAAACAGAGGAAGATTCAGGTAGTAGCGGGAAAGGTGTTGTCGTAATGTCCCTCTGTTGACGAGCATAGGAAGTAGCCGCCACACGTTATAATATCGGTTCTCAAGAACCGTAACAGTAACCGATATCTAAGCGAGGACCGATATACTCATAACAGTTATAACATTTTTTCGGTTCTCGCAACTGTTTCAAGAACCGGAATCGATATCATAACTGTTTTCAACCCTGGTTAAAAGAATGATGTTTCCGAGGTCAATCTAGAATCTAGAAGAGAAAGGTTCGCAGAAACGTGTTCGGTTTTATCGCTGTCTGTGTTGGTTGGCAAAAGGTTTCTGTCTGAGGTGCACGGCTTCGTTTTTTGATTGGTGTTGTCGATAGGTGAGTATCACTTGTTGAACACTTACGGAAACTGCGAAGTCAGCGCAGACGTCATTGGTCGAGACGGCGAGGTTGTTCTTGAGGTCGGCGCGTCCGGCGCTGTCGGTGAACGTGTATACGTTGTTTTTGTCATATCCAACGATATTCTTCTGCGGTTTACCCGATACGACGAGTTCGTTGGGGTAGGACAAGTGGTAATAAGTGAGTCCGAGATCCCGGTAAGTTTTCTGTCCCAGCAAGAGCCTTATTTGTTGGAGCTGAAGCAGACAAGGCGATTCTCTCAGACATTTTCAAGACCAGATTCGAAAATGGCAAATTGATACAAAGATATTTGCCTGGCATGTGCCAAAATAAGCTATTACTTCGTTGCATATGAAGTGTTCGATTTTAGAATGCAAATGTTATAAAGCGTTTCGATCAAGAAAAATACTATTACAGTCTACAGATTTATTATAGATCATTTCGAGCTATAAAGCTGATCTTTAAAATCCTGTGATCAATTTTAATTTAGCTGCCTGATTTTACTTCTAAAGAAATTTTATTTCAACGTCAATCAATGCAATTGTCGTGCATTTTTTTTTATATTAATGGAAAAACATCATTTTGATCAAAATCTGGTGATTAATCGACGTACTGTGTGTTCATGGTAAAAGAAATTCAATTTCTACGGTAATGCAGTCATAAATCTATAAGTGTCGCGAAATTCTGAACGACAATTGTCGCAAAACAATCCCTCCTTCCGCGGGGTATATCCCGTGAGGGGCCGTCAAGCTCGAGAGGCCTCGGCCGCCGAGAAGTGCAACATAATACGTGTCGAGTATATCGGTGAGACCACTACTAATCTAATGACAAAACTTCTTTCTTTTTTTATTATTTTTTATGGAACTTTCACCAATATATTCGTGGCATTTTTCTAATGAAAATGATACCAAATGTAAAGTAGATGTTACACGTTTGTATTATGCAAGCCACGTCAAAATTATAACACAGTTATTTTATTTAATGACGATTAAACCCTTGAGATGTGGTGTTAAATCAAAAAAACAAATATCAATTATTATTTAATACTTTCTGCGACATTCAATAACATTGTTCTTTGTAGTTTCAACGCATATTTTAATGCCTGAAATGTAAATTAATTTATAATTGTCTTAGGAAACAGGATTGCTATTTGTTCAACAAAAACATTGACATTATAACTACTAGATGAGTGGAAATAAATTGGTTCTAGATTTTTTCTATCACAATGATTAAAATCAGGAAATGTTCTTATGGAAAATATTTTAATGAATTTCTTTATTCGATCGTGTATTATATGATAATGAAAATCGCAGGAAATCTGAATGAATTTAATCGTACCATTATTATAAAGCAATTATGTTAACTGCTGTTAACGAATATGTTACGTTAACTGCTGTTAACGAATATGTCAAGTGCTCGGTAGTACTAGCGTTAAACAAACTTTTTAAATTTAAAATTTTTATTTTTTATTACTCCCATATAAATGAATTGCAGATAACCGAACGTATTAATGTTACAAACAGATTCAGAACCACTATTACAATTTAGAAATTCATTTGTTCTACCATTGAATTAATCGATTAAAAGTCAAACTTACGGAAATAGGAAGAGGACTCTTCTCGCAGACAGTCGCATGAACGCCAATCACAACTTTAGCTGCACCCGGTCTAAATGGATAATTAATAGCTTCTTCGTAAGCATCGGTCAGTGTCAAGGTGCCCAATTCAACGTCCAATTTTTGCCTCAGGTACTTAAGAGGAAGCAAGATTTTGTCCAACGTTTGTTTCTTGTCCGTCGATGCCGCTGACGCATCCTGGAAACGATCATTTTTTTTTTTTTTGTTTAGAGACTCAAGCAAAAAAGTCGATGCAGTGCCATTTAATTGGAAGCTGAAAAGTTTCCTGAAACACGGACACCCGAGGCTGTACCAGTTTGTACACGTTCGTGGCAATTTTACGCGCTATTTCCATACCAATTGGCATAATTAATGAAGTTTTTCGCTCGCAGTCGACTTACGAATCTGCAACATTTTTTAGTGACATGCGATCGATTCTGGTGATCGAATGACTTTTTACTTGCATTTGTTTACTATTAATGTTGTAAGGAGTGATTCATTTTGAGGTAGGATGTAATCATGATTTTAGCGAAAATAATAAATAAGTAGATTATTCATTTTATCTATTTGTGACAAAAATGAGTTTTAGATGTAGTAGTTGGTGTTTGAATCAGTAAATAGATTAGAATATTTTAGGAATGTACAGATATTATTTTCAACTTTTGTTTATTTCAATCGATGCGGACAATTTCTATTTCGCCATGAAGATCTCTGTGGTGATAAGTCCACTACGAGTCTTCGTGTAAAGAAAACATTTTCTGTATTAATTGCAGGAAACAGAAGCTAAATAACAATATTTCTGTAGCTTTAAAATTTTGAATATGATTATATTAATAGGAATTTTTAGGAATTATATAGGAATCCTTAGATTATTTTAATTTTTCTGCGGAAAATAACACACAAAACAGAAAACTGAGCAGAGAATTTGCGCATTATAATTATTGGGAAGTGACATTTCAAATTTTTAAATTATCAGTGAATACCTTTTCACCGCACATTTTTCAAAGGATTAAAACACCATCATTTTTCTATGAATTTTCTGTTCCATTTCTTTAGTCATCCTCTATGTTTTAAGTTAATTTTTTTATCCGAGACCAACTGAGTCAAAAGAAATTTTTTTAATGGTTCTACAAAAGGGTCTACGTCAGATGCAAAGACACGAGCTTTTTGTATAACTGAAAATGTTGAATTTATGCAACCTTTTAAGACTCACAGTCTAACTCCAGAATAACAAAGGGAAATTTTCATAAAATAAATTCTGAATAAAGTGAAATCCTAAGAGAAGCTGTGAAATTGGTGTTTAATGAACGTTCGCATAAATTAGTGCATAAAAACGGTGATCAGACCGACATAATTGGTCAACAGAGCTAGACAGATGTTAATCGTGTTTGATAATAATAAATCGTGACACAATCTTTACGCGCTTTTTCACCTAACAACTTTTTGTATGGTGCGAAAAAGGAGGGTGATGCGTTTGGAAAATTATGAATCATGCTAGTGGTGAAAAAACAGCGTGACATAACGTGATTTAATTATTGGTGTCGTTAATGTAAACGCGCGAACCCGTGTTGCTCTAACAACGTATTACTGGAATACTAATGGGCAGAGCTGGGCATTATTTCGGATACAATATTTTACAACTATTTTTGAATTATTATTCATTTCAAATATTACTTGAAACAAAAAGTTATTTCACAAAAATGTTTCACTATTTGAAATAAATTATGTTATATTTTGTCCAACAAAATAATTTTAGGAAATGATTATCTATTCTTTTATTTCGTGAAATACATCAGTTCAAATAATAAAATAACAAGTTATTTCCTTATTTGAGATAAGTATTTCAAATGTCAAATAACATGTTATTTTATTATTTCATACAATAAATATTAAAAATATATTATAAATGAAAATATGGTTCGAGTTATTTTCCAAACTAAACATAAATAAGGCGAAATCTCAACTTACAATTAGTATCATACATTTCTCTTAATTATTTCAAATAAGTTTATTTGAAACGACTACGCCGAAATAAATTATAATAAAGTTGTTATTTAAAATAAATGTACTTAAATAAATTCCTCTCAAATAGTTATTTCATAGAGTTTATTTGAGATAATGTTATTTTCAATAATTCACTTATTATCTTTATTTGAAATAAAATTTGCCCAGCTCTGCTAATGGTTGCCTATGAGAACGGATAAACACTGTCAATCGGCAAATAGACGGATTGGTACCGAAACCGAAAGCCCGTGATCGACAGTGATCTAATCGTCGACTGAAGGAATTTCTTACAACGAATTTTTCCTTATTTTTGCCTATTAAAAACAGTAGAATTCTATGTTGCAGAAGAAAACATGGTAACTCGAACTCTTTTTATAAGTTAATAATTAAGAACTGCAGAAATTCATTTACTTTTTATAAGCCAATAATGTAGAAAAAATGGTGGACAACGATTTCAAGAAACAAATTAAATTATTGTCATCGACAATAAAAATGAAATACGCTGGTATAACGTTGAACGCTAGAGTTATTGTAAAAGTTACAGAAAAATTATAAATATCCTCCGTGTACTGATCATCTATGGAGAGAACGATAAACGCCGACAAAATAGCGGCCTCAGTGGTCCAGTAAAATGGCGCAGAAACAAGCGCCGAAAGAAGCAAGTGAAGAAACGTTGATGAAAGTACACTACTTCGATAAAAATCATAGTAATTATGAGAAAATTAATTACCTCGAGAGTGATCGGTCGATTCGCCTCGAAGAATTTTATGTTTTTCACCACTTCGCCATTGATGTTGATGTCTCCGTTAACCGTGTAGTGTTGCGGCCATTTTAGTTTGTCAGCGAATCCAATCAGACCGATGTGCACGTCCCTGTTAACATTTCGATTCCATTTACAATTAGAGTGCGAAACAATTATAGTATTCTTTAACAGGTAGGTGTAATATGTATTGTACAATATATTAACTCGTTGACACAAACAAAAACAAATGAAACTGTTGTAATTAATGAGACTGCAACTGCAGAGTTAAAATTGATCACAATGATTATTCCTTTGAATGTTTCCGATCTTATAAATCCTAATTTGGTTTAGCCAAACGTAACCAAATACGTAATAATTACAAAGCATTGACAAAATTTTTTACAAGATTCACAATTTTCGTCGTGACTAAACAATAAAAGAACTGTCCACTCACGTTATTCCTTTGGACTTCAGTTCCTCTCGTAGCTGAGATATCAATGGCGTCACCAACTCTTTGAAGACCTTCTCATTCGGTACCAATTGTTCAACCACGATGACAATGTCGGCTTCTTTCTTAGGGATCTTCACGCTAAAGGTGTCACCGATGCCGACTGTGTTAGCACCAACTTTGCAGCTTGCTAAAAACGAAGGAGGAAACGTTTATTACGTTTACGTGTCATGTTGCAAAACATATCATTTCTTTCAATCGGCCATCTTAAAACATTTTTTCAGGAATGCTTGTTTTCGTTTTTCAACAATAATCTATTGAACTAAGAACTAATTAACTGGGATCAGAGCGTTTCGTTTACGTGTCACGTTGTGGAACGTTTCATTTCTTTTACTTGAACATCTCAGAAAAGTTGTTCAGGAAAGTCTATCTTATTTTTTTTTTCAAAACATTAAACAGAAAGATACAAACAAGCAAAAGACTTCTAAAAACGGAAGTCACAATCGCGAAATGATGATAGATTGTAGTGAAATAGCGGTGGTAGATTGAGGTCTGGCTGTAGGAGATGATGACAAGCGATCTTGATCTTCATCACGAAGATTATACAGACAATGAAGATGCAATTAGCATGTTTTCTCAACATGTTTTATTAACACTAGATTCACCGGCTATTTAAGTATATCTATTTTTTCTTTCAAATAAAAATAGAAACTTTAAACTTTCAAATAGAAACATGCACCAGTCATTTTGACTGGTACTGGTATAAGTGTCAATAACAAAAAATATATTTGTTACGAATACATATAAAATAGTACAAAGTTCATAAAACTGATTCTTTAGTTATTGTCTACAAAAGTCGTGATATCATTTCGGAAAGAAAATGTTACATGCAGTAGGAATTTTGAATTGAAGTTGCAAAACCAGTAATTTTGACTAGTAAATCTAGTGTTAATCCTAGTCATTTTATTCGACTGAACGATGGTTCGCGAGTATTCTGGTAAAATTCTTTCCGTTCTTGTTTCGAGTGACCCTCGGAGATCGGAAGAGAGGAGAAAACTTACTGCAAGATGGCGGGACGTTGGTGGTTAAAATTCCAGTCGCGTAACAGCTATAGTGATAAGCCGAGGCGATCAAGCAAGCTCCGTGCGATGGGTCAGCAGCCACCGCGTGATCGCAGGCCTCGCGATATTGACTTGGGTTGACGTACTTGAAGCAGGACCTGTAATCACATTTTTCTCGCCGTTAACGGAAGCTCAGGAGCTCGACCCTTCAACCCCATTCGTAACTAGTTTCCCTTGAAAGGTTTTATGGGTCGACCCAGTACCAAGAAAAATGGAGAAAATACACATTTTTATTGAACGTTGGATAAACGAGATCTTATATTTTATATATCCCGTGATTTTCTATAAAATTCTTTGAACGTGTGTACGGATTGAGCATTATCGAAATACATTTATATGAAAAATAATCGTTAAGATAATATATTAATACTGTTCGGCTACATGTCGTTTATTATTTAAATTTTGAATGGAATTTAAGCAAGTTTGATTAAATAATGCGTACTCTCCAAAATTCTATTTATTTCGTGTGCTAAAGAACAATTTTGAAAGCGACTGCGGGTGAACTTTAATCATTACACTACAAAAATTAGTATATCTTTTAAGAATTACTTTAGTTACTGCAATAACCTTTTCGCGAGATGATTGTTTTGTATTTTATGCATTCTGTGAATTTTTTATGCAATTGAATATAATTGCTCTGACATGTTCATCCGCTTATAATAATGAAACATGCTTTGAAACAAAAAGGAAGATTTTATAAATTATTAATGGTAGAAATTTTTCAATATCTTACTTGAGAGGAGAGTTTTGGCCAGTGAAGTAATCCGTACAGATTGGTGCACGATCTTTGTGGTCGACTGCAGCTGCAGCAGGACAGTCGCCCTTCAGTTTGTAAGCGTTTCCAAATTCGCTTCCACTTTCGGAGATCTGATACAAAATTTACAATACATTTTACCACGTGAATCATAGAAAAATTGGGGAAAAATTCATTCGAATATTTCAACCCTTAGATGACGGCGCCATTTTTATTCAACTTTTCAAAAACGAATTTCTTTGACTGCGAGTATTACCTTAAATTATAATTCTGAAAAACATACATAGAAAGATTTACAAATAAGTATTTAACTAAAAATGTTTTATTAATAGAAATACTGATAGAAAAAATTTTATCAATAGCTTTTACAATTCTGTATGCATTTTCTGTGGTTTTGAATTGTTTAGATTTCCTTTCTTGTCGTTGAAAATTTCCTAAAAGACAAAAGAATTCTAGCTCTATTTTGTCCTAGACTATCAAAATCGTCATTTGAGTACTCAATTTCTGGTAATTAAATTAAACGAATTGTATACAAGAACATATCTACAAAAGTACATTAAAAAAAAATTAATAATTAAAGCAATGAACTGAAAAATGAGTGGGTGTGATTTTAAACAGTATAGAGCAGGGATGGGCATTTTGGTCTCAATTGAGACAAACACGACCCCACCATAGCGCCCACTGTACCCCACCAGCATCCGCTGTTACGCAGGTACCGCGCATGAAAGAGAGAGTGGTGGGAGAAGCAGGCGTACGAGGCGCCCCTACCTTACCCATCACGGGTATAGAGGATAAAAGAATTTAAGAATATCAACACATGTTTTTACAACTTAATAAAACCACTAGAGATAAGGATATATTTCTATTCGATTCCTACGCCTTGCAATTAATGCGAACAATTTTGATTTTGCATAAAAATCCGCAGTCTAATCATGTAGTTATAAAAACGGTCCGCCGCGCCGTCTGTGTATTAAATATTCATAACAGAGCAATAGAATTCTATTTCGACCTAAAAGAAGAGAATTCATCGTAGCAGTTAAATGTTCCTATCAGAAGAAAAGAATTTTCTTCCGATCTAAAAGATGTAAAAGAATAAAATATACGTATATTTAGTAGATTAGGTTTAAAATCTTCATCCCCAGCCTAACATGATTACTATGAAAAGCATTCGTCTTCTAAGGGTTGAAGAAATATTAAATTTTCCGCAAGTCAAGAAAAATTTACAGACATATTTCTAGCACGTAAACCACATCTTGGCAATTATCCGACGTGTTCCACCGATAGCAACCGTTCACTTTCGAGTAACAATAACAATTACTCGACAAAACATAATTTCCTCGCCGAGAAGGATTCTTGAATACAACTCTAGCACGCCTGACGTATGTAACCCCTTAATCTGTTTATCCCTCTGACAATCAATCCCATGAAAGCCCCTGCGCGGTCCCTAGGGGCCAATTAGCGCAAGGAACCGAACGGAACATTGCCCCTTGGAAGATCGAGAGATACACTTTGTGGTTCGCACGTGAGCAGTGCTGGATTAACCAATAAGCAAAATAAGCACGTGCTTAACGCATCAGTAGAACGGGGGCACCATAGAAATTTTCTGAATTTTCATCGTTCGCATAGTAATAATAATTACACTCCGGTTTTTATTCAGTATTGTCGAAAATGGTTGAGTCAACACACAAAATGGAAGAAACATCAAATTTTAATATTATTGATACATTATGTATACAACATATTAAAATTATTGAGAGAGAAAATTAATTTTTATGTAACGTCCCTTATCTTGCAATCGAGACAAACAATTTTTATTTTGCGTGAACAACACCCGTAGTCTAGTAATAATACTGCTAAATGTTTATGTGCGTGTATGCTCGAGTGGAAAGAGCAGCAGATAGATGAAAATCAATAGCGAGCGAGCAAAACTTGAACTTTTGTCAAGAACGTTTTTTCGTTAAATTATCGAAAAGGGTCTCTAAATGTGTTAATCCGGCACTGCACGCGAGCTTCGAATTTCCCGATTTCCAGGAACACCGTGCCACGCTTGGAAAAGCCTGGAACGTTCTTCGTGACTCGGCCGTTTCTTACATACCGTTCCGGAAGGCAAGGTGAAGTCATCGTAGGGCTCGTTGTTGCCGTCACCTAACAGACCACGTAGTTTGCCGTGATAGAACCCGGAAACATGGACGGCGCAGACCAGGGGAGCCTTATGCGTGCATGAAACGCGTACACCATAATCGGACTTAACATTCGCGAATGGCGGGACCAGGAAAGCGTGCAGGTTCTCGGTACTTGCAGGGTATTCGGCTCGTTTGTTGTTCACCAGGATCTGCGAACATAATCGTTTCGAATAATCGAGAATCGTGATGGATCAAAATTTTTCGAATTTCAGTTAACACCTTGCCTTAACATGGTGTCTCGGAGACATTGGTCTTCGGCACCGATTATTTTTAAACTTATTTTTAACCATCATATTTAGAGCGACAGATGAAATAAAATACTACGCGGCTCGGTCACTTAACAAATTCTGGTTGGTGGCTAAATTCAATTAGTTTAAGACACGAATACAGTCGTTTTAGTACAATTTATACAGTTAGGGACACAACTGTATAAATAACAGTCATTTTTATGCAAATCAGCTGATCAAGGGGAAGCCATCTTAGTCTCCACCTCGAAGTTCGGCAATTCACCGCGAAGAGGTCGCCACTGTCGGAGAATTTTATATAAAACACTGATACGCTATTAACCGATTTTATTTGAAATCATCGTCGCAAGTCTGACTCGATGTTATGTGGCAAGAGGTTGACTAAATTCTTCGGCTTTTTCTAACAAAAAAATATGCAAAAAATCGAATGAACAATTGGTTTAAGTGGGTTCAGAGGGAAAGATACTCACGTTTCCAGTGGATTTGATGGTGATGCTTTCGCCAGGAGCTGTGACGGTGATGGTGTTCAGAGTTCCCTTATTCAAGTTAGCTACCACCGAGAAGTTACCATCTCGAATGTCCTGGGCCAGGATGTACGAGCAGGTGCCAGGCAAAGTCAAGTGACGACCGTCGAATGTGAAGATGTGTCCTCCGTCGGTGATAACACCTGATTTGCTGAATGGTGGAATGATGTCGCTCGGGTTGAGAGTTGGTCTGCAACGAGATAAACATTTCAATTTTATTTTCATTTTCTTTCTTAACACGTTAAACGCGAAGAAATTTTCTCTCGCTTTCCATGTCACTTTTTATTTAAGTTCAAATACAAAAATACGACTGGGCATAAGCAAAAGACCTGCCCACCCCATTTTTGTTTCATCTGTTTCAATTAAATTTATTAAGACAGTGTGAACACTTTTTAATGTTATATGAATTATGTATTATATATTTTTTTATCAATCCGATACTATATAATTTCACTCGCAAATTTTTTTTTCTTTCCAATATTTATTTTCCCCCATTATAATATTGTTTTGCATAAAAATTCGTTGTAGGTCAGCCTGCCAGCTGAATGGGTCATTTACAGAACGGTGAAACATGTTTTTACCTGTAAGCGTGGTACAGATCCGAGACCGACGGCAGCTCTTTATTGCGCACCAGATTTATGAGGGAAAGCTCAAGTGTAGGAGCACTGGGGATGGTAAACAGAAGGCTCCAATCAATCGGTGATTGGAGTTTAAGGGAGCCGAGTGTGGTATCCGCACCAAGATTCTTCAGGGGAGCGAGGACCGACCGAATCGCGACATCCGATTGCGTGGCGATTTCCTTCAGTGCGTCCGATACATCGATCTGGAAACAGAGATAAGAATAATGAGAATAAAAGTGGTACAATTTCAAGTCGAAGATATTTAGGAAGTATCCTAATAAGAAAAATCTTGGTAGAATATATTTTTCCGGAAAAGCATATTTTCTTGCGTATCGACACTGTAAAAAAGTGTATCGAAGGTGAGCGTTTAAATGATATTGTGTGTATTAATTACATATGCAACCTCTAAACTGTGAACATTAATTTAATTCTTAAACCAATGAAATTACTTACGAATCCTAATTTACTTAAGAGCCTCGGTCGCATCGGTTATAAACTATGCAAATTGAACAGTAAACTTAGCATCACCGGTTGAATCGACCAGTCCCAGATTATTTAATTTAGAATCGTTGAAATTATAATGGCTCTGTTGGATTATGGGTATAAAATAACGTACACCCTCTTTAAATATAAAATAGAATTTATTCTAAATAATACTTTCGAAGACACGTTCCGAGGCACGTCTTTACTCTACAACGAAATATTCTAGAGTGAGGATCGCTCTGGAAAAAGTAAACGATCGACCGAGAGTCGAGGGTCCCATAACGCGGGCAGCACAGATACAATGTATCAATTATTTGTATAGGCTCTCGAAAGTCAAGCGATCGAATGCGCCCACTAAATACAGAAGATTATTTTTGCTTGTTGAATAAATTCCAACAGGCTCTTTCAAATGATCGAATAAATTTCTTAATTAAATATGTAAATATTGGTTTAAAAGAATTCTACAAAAATACCATTGATTATCACATAGCTAGAAAAAGACGAATTGGTCAAATAGAAAAGAGTGGACTTATGCCGGGCGTGAACCTAATATAAGCATATTAACAGTCGAGCGCCTAACCGTTAGGCCCTAACGCGCTGCCCCAACCGGGTTCTTGGTAACACTATTAATATTTTCAGATACCAAGCGCGCTGATGTACGAGGTAATACTAATCAAGTTAATTTCATTATTCAACTATTTCTGTGAAATGTTCAAGTTTATCAGTGTCCAATAGACTTACAGAATAAATAAAATCTAACAATTTGAAGATTAGCTCATTGTTTCACGGAAGAAACGTCGAAAAAATTAGTTTTGTTCGCACAACGGCGCCGCGAACTAAAAAATCTTGAAAAATTCATAAACTATATTTTCAGTATAATAATAAAAACAATATAGCATCCGAAAACGTACGAAATAATCCAAGTCCCACGTCCCTGGCAAGTACGAAATAATCTAAGTCCCACGTCCGTGGTTCGTCCGAAATTTATGTCCAAGGGACGTCCCACGGACGTACACGACGGACGTTGGACGTATCGGACGTAAAACGGACGTCCCATGGACGTACGGTGGTATCTGAGACTATTATAAAAATAGCAAAATATCTATATAAACTTAATATTGTCATTTTTATAAAACAATACGTGTCAGTTAGTTTTAATGCTCGGTAGGTTTTAGTGTTAAGAGAGAAGTACCGTATTTCTATTCTTTGCCACGATACGGCAACGATCTTTTATAAACGCACCTCTTCTTGTTTGATGATCTTGGAAATGTACTTGCAGAACATCTGCGCAAGGTTTTGGAGCTCCTGATTCGGAAGAAGGTTCCTCACCACGCTGCAGAATTCCTCGAGAGGTCCCAAAATGGCGTTGGGGATCTTGAAGTTCTTCAGCTCCTGTAACTTCTCCTTGGCGATCTCGTATACCGGCAAGGCTTTCACCTGGCTGGCCAGCTGGGAGATAAACTGTTCGAGGTCGTTTTTGATCAGTTCCAAAATCTTGGACAGTGCCTTCGAGAAGTCCTGTGCCACGCCGGAGACCAGGCTCAATAGATCATGCAGCTCCTTTGTGTGCGAATTCAGCAGATCCAGGAGCAATTTCAGTTCGGTGTCCACCAGTTTGGCGATCGCATCGACGATTTCTAAGTACTTCTTGAATATCTTCTCGTAGGACTCCTTCAGTTTCGGATAGATCGAGTTGCCAGCCTCCTTCAAGCTGGACAGCACCTCCGCCAACTGATTTTGTAATTTCTGCGCGACCTCTGCGAGATCTTTCAGGATTTCTGTGATAGCAGCAACAAGTCCGCCGAAGTATTTGTTGCTTTAAGAAACAGCAAAGTTACTCATGAGATTCGCTGATTAGCGCACAAGATAGCCGAAATGTCACTAGACTATTTTCGATTGTTCATCAAAGAAGAAATGTGAATTTTTAAAAAATAAAAGCATTATTGCTTTTTAAATTGGTCTAATGACTCTTGCTGACCACTCCGTAGAAGAAATTGGTCAAACACGGAAAATAATTTATGGCTTTTTTGAAAATGTTTTTAAAGTTAGTACACACACATTGTCCAAAGAATAATCTAATTAAGTAACCTGATTGTTTGACGAATTATTTTTTGAATAATATACAGTATTTCATCGGTAATTGTCCCAAATGTCTCCGACATAATTGTCCCTGAGATATCCCCACTAGTGCGGGGTGTACCCCCTTGAGGGGCCATAATCAGAAAAATTTTGATCAGAGAAATATTACAAATATGATGGTGAAAGTCTCCTAAAAGATTAATTAAAAATGAAAAAGTCTCGTCATTGCATTACTGTTGCCTCACCGATGTTATGTACCTGACCTATACATAATGACCATACACCTGTATATGATCCGAATTATGTCGTGTTTGGTATCGTTTTAATCAGAACAATGTCGCAAATCTATTAGAAAAAGTCTCATAAAAAGATAAGTAATAATAAAAAAGTTATTCCTTGGTAATACATTGCGAGGACGCGCGAGCCTTTGAATTGTACCGCCGACTGCGACTCTCCGCGTCTCTTTCTTTCCCATACGCTATCCTTCCTCGCGCCCGAAACTTTAATTGTCTATTACACAAGTAAATATCATCGGAATTATATCGTATTTGGTATCATTTTTATTAGAAAAATGCCACAAAAATGGTCATCGAAGTCCCATAAAAAAAATAATGATTAATAAACAAGTTGGAAATTCGGATTAGGTACGTTTACATTTCTTTCGAGCTCGGCTGTTTTTCTCTACGTTCGGCAAACCTTAAACTATGATATCCCTCGCGCATAATTGTCCCTCCGCAGACCCTGTGTTGTGGACAATTATCGATGAAATACTGTATTTCTTTAAATATCTAACATGTACGCAACCAGCATTTATTTCACCGTTCAGCTTTCTTTGTTCAAATATTTTATTGAATGAAAAGTACCACCGTTGCAAAATATTAAAACAATTCAGCTGATAAAGTTCATGGATTCTCCGAATATCATGCTGTAAACTGTGACTTGTGCACGTGGTGCAAAAGTTTGTGTGTGGTAGCGATTGTGGTGGCGAATGCATTAATTATTAGAAAAAGATGTGCCGGTAATATGTGCTTACAAAGTAGCCTGGATCTCTTTGACAGTCTCATCGGCGTTGATCTCCTGTTTCAATTTGTTCAATTCGTTTTGGTAGTATTCCGAGAGCAATTTGAAGCTTGGCAGTGCTTTCTCCAAATGCTTCCAGAAATCCTCGGTTTCGGTAGTATATTCTTTCACCACCTCCTCCTGAGTCTGTTTCAATTTCTTAACGAATTCGAGCCTTTTGTTCTTGGCTATTTCCTGCAACATTCAAAATCAACGTTTCATACCCCACCTAATATCGCAAAGCATTATTTATTCGCGCGAAGAACCGCTTCGAAAACGAATGACTAAAGTCGCAAGCAAATTATTAAAGAATCCGAGTAACAGTAGATCAGTACAGTAATGTCTCGATATACGTGCAAGAAGGGTTTCCGATATTTGTGACAATTTTATCCCCACTACCGCGGTGCGTATTCCCTGATTAAATACATCAGCGAAAAAATACTAATCCGATGACAAAACTTTTCTTGTTTTCCATTATTTCTAATTCAAGATGCAGTAAAACCTCGATTATCTTAACAGATGATACAGTAACCCCGCGATCTAAGTCCAACGGAACATTGCGATCTATGTCCCTTGGCCTACTCCTTCTACTGCGGGGTATCCCCGGAAGGGCCGTGTAGATCGAGTTGCCTCGGTCACCGAGCAGTGTAAACATACCGCGTAATCTGATCCTAGCTCGGGTATATCGGTGTGAATCACACTAATCCAATTACAAAACTTCTTTATTTTTTTATTATTTTTTCCATGGAACTTTCACCAACATATTCGTGGCATTTTTCTAATGAAAATAATACCAAATATGATATAATTCCGATGATATTTACTTGTGTAATGAACGATGGAAGTTTTTTATTGGCATATTACATTGACACGCGGGCCTTTGAACTGTGCTGGCGGCCGCGACTCTTGTCGTCTCTTTCTTTCCTATACGCTGTCCTTCTTTACGTCCAAAACTTTCATCGTTTATTACACAAGTAAATATCATCGGAATTATATCATATTTGGTATCATTTTCATTAGAAAAATGCCACGGATATATTGGTAAAATTTCATTAAAAATAAGTAAAAAATAAAGAAGTTTTATTATTGCACTAGTATTGTCTCAGCGATACGCTATTTTTTGTTGGGCCTTCGGCCGCGCGGTCCGTGTATGCATGCTGTCCTTTTCTACGTTTGGCGCGGTGGACGCGGACACAAAAGAATAGTGTCCTTCACGATCTAAGTACCGGCAGAGAACCGAAAGAGGACTTAGATCGCGGGGTTACTGTATCTAAATCCACCATTATCGGCCTGTAAACAGTTCAATCGAAAGCAATCGATATGCAACAGGATACATTGTACGAATTAGTATCTGTTATATTATCCAAACGCTCGTGTGTCACTGATTCGTTCGGATAATAGAGGTTGTACTATCTCGTGGAATAAATGAGTAAATATGATCCAAATTGTGTCATGTTTAGTATCATTTCACTGAGAAAAATGTCACCGATCTATTGGTATAAGTTCCGTAAAAATGGTCTGTACACCATACAAGCGACTTTTTTGGTCCCGGAGTTTTCGCATATATCGAGTCATTAATTTTAATATATTAATAATAATTTTCAGTGTCACTTACAAAAGCTTCAGCCACGTTCGCCTTGTCGTAAGTAATGTCGGGTTTCAGGAACTGTTTCTCATCGAGATGGACCAAAATGCGGAAGAGCTTCTTTTTGGCGCCGTCTTTGTACAAATCTGCATGAATTTCGGCTAACTGACCGAGTACTATCTGGCCGTTGAGTGTAAATTTATTGTTCGGATTGTCTGGAAACAAAAACGGCGACAAGATTAAGTGGGCAGCATTTAAAAACTTTTCTAATTTTTTTTCGAATTTTTTTCATATGTTAGAATGATTAGTTTACTAAATAGAGTGTGAACAACTTTTTTTTTTTTAAATTGCTATTGCTCAGAATTTCGAAGAAAGAAGTCAAGATCATGATTTTTAACTTTTTTTATTCGTGCATGTAATGAAAATTTAAATTATGCCTTTTGTAGATATAAGGAAGCTATATGCTAAAAATGACCACGGCAGTCAACGTGTTAAGAAAATGTAAACAAAGAAAAATCTATCGCTATTATGTCTACAAAACTATACCTGAACCGATATCGTACCGAAATGTCAGAATACCGAAACCGATATACGGTGATACCGCGAAGAGTGCGACACCTGCGGGACCGAAACTTCGTTTTCTACGGGCGGTACACGATTCCTCGAGGTTCCTTTAACTTTTGTCGCCAGCGTCGAGGCAAGAGACCGAACCCCAACCGACACCAGTGGTCGCTGAGAGTCGATACTAATGCAATGACAAAACTCTTTTGATTCTAATTATTTTGAATGAAACTTTTACCAGCATATTCGTGACATTTTTCTGATTAAAATGAGACCAATTATGACATAATTCGGTGTATATTTATATGTTTAATTGCCGATAATAAGTTCTTAATTATGTCATATTTGGTATCGTTACAATCAGAAAAATGTCACGAATGTGTTGGTAAAAGTTTCACGAAGAAATAATAAAAAACAATAAAGGTTTGTCACTGCATTAGTATTGGCTCACCGATACAACTGGTCCGTATCCTCGGCCGAGTCGAGCAATCGAGCTTCACGGCCCCTCGAGGGCTACACATCGTAGTAGGGGGGATATTATCTTCGCACCTAACGCAAGCCGCTTTGTCGCACTCTTCGCGGCATTACTGTATAACTGAAAATTTCTGGTATTTTACATTTAGGTATAAATTCCTAGTTCTAGATCCGAAGTCCCCTGAATCAAGAACAGTATTGCGAGGAATCTTCTTCAAAAGAAAGTTGACTTACCCTTGCGGAATCTCACGAGTTCGAAGCTGTTCAGACCTTTGCCCTCGATCTTCAGCACCTCGGTTGGCTCGCCGAGGAGGGTCAGCTCGCCGTTGAGGCTCTGCGAGTCCTTCGAGATCTGGAACTTCCAATCGTCCTTGATCAGTATCTTGTCGGGTAACGTGATCAACAGGAGAACATGATTTTTGTCCGCGGAGAACAGGGCCTCCAGGGTCTTCGTCTTCTGACGGACGTCGTTGTAAGAGAACGAACTGCCCAACTCAATCTCGCTGCTTGTGAGCACCAGCGACGACTTCTGGTTCAACTTCAGTTGCTGGCCGCGGCTGTTCACGTCGATGTTGCTGCTGATGTTGTAGCCGCCCGGAACTTGTTGACGCTGCACGTTCGCTGTGATCACGATCTTCTGGGATTTCTTGTCGAAGATATCCAGGTCCAGGTTTGCGTCCAACAACCTCTCGCTGCCACAGTGCAGCCTTCCTTTCACAGAGAGGTCCTTTAAAAAGAAAGAGAAGCGTTCGAATTTGAAACATTTGCAACCAAACCAGCAATAGATAGAAATATCTTTGAACGAGTGAAATACGAAATAGTGAAAACAACAGTTGCGAATATTTTTAAGGGAGGAAATAATTGTCCATGCAGTGCCTACTTATTGCAATCGAAGCATACAATTTTTATTTTGTGTGATAATCCGTAGTCTAATTATGAAATTGCGGATCTTTAAGCAAAATAGAAATTGTCCAAGTCAATTATAAGAAACACAAGTTCAATAAATATGCATGCCCTCTTTTAACAATTTTAAAAAGTCTATATTATAGTCTACTTTGTGTGGGCACCCTTTGTTTTATATTATTTCGAGGATTATTTCTTTTATCGCGTTTGAATTAAATAAATAAAGAAATAATACGTCATTTGAAATTGCTATTATTTCAAATAAATCGATGTTATTTTCATCTTCCAATAACAGTACTGAAAATAACTGTACTGAGAATAACACTACTGAAAATAACTGTACTGAAAATAACAGTACTGAAAATATACTTATACAAAACAATCGTTTGAAATAATCAAACAAGTAGTTAATGCTTTTTTTCATTTCAGATAAAATTTGCTCAGGTCTGGAGCGTCGGGCGGTTCGTGAGCAATCAGTTGCTCAGGCCTGATCAAAGGACTACACAAGATCTAACGACTACAATTTCATTGAACGACGTGGAAAATTTTCGGTACTGACATAAGGGTTAAAGTTAAACAAATCGGACATTCCAAACGTAAAGAGATCCGAGAAATAGAATTTGCCGATGAATAGTATGCTTACCTTGGATTGCGTTGGGTAGGAGAATTTCGCGTCTCCGGAGAGGGACAGACTGTTCTTGTCGATGTTTATGTCTCCGTTGGCAGTCAGACTGGTCTTATCGGATGGCTTATTCTTCCTGTCCAGGTATAGAGACACGTCCAGTTTGTATGCGCCGGTTTGCTTGGTCTTCGGCAAATCGTGTATCAAGATCAGTGCCACCTCGCGCGTGGGCAAGGTCAGAATCGAAGCTGCAACCGAGAACGATAAAAGTATAGTAGGACTGCCGAAGTACAATGCGCGAAATTTTTACCAATATAATTATTTGTGGCACTTTTCTGATTCGAACGATACCAAATCCGACGTAATTTGGATCAGGGGTAAACTGTACTTTGGAGGACCAATTTTTTTAAACTTGTTTGTATGCAGTCCTATAGATTTCGACGAGAAAACGCCGAAAATGAAAGTCTTTTCGCCAGGAGTTCACTGGTTCAGATGTTATACGCGTGTAAAGTTGAGCACTTTTAACTAACCCCAAACCAATTTAGACTATACAATGGATCTTTAAATTAAACTATTTACATGAGGATAATGGAGAGTTCAGATACCGTCGGTTCGGATAATCGAGGTTCTACTAAATCGTGTATCGAACGAGCAAATATCCTCCGAATTATGTCACGTTTGGACTCGTCTTAATCAGAAAAATGTCGTAACCACGCTGAGAAAAGTATCATAAAGAAATAATGAAAGACATAAAAGCTTGGTCACTGAAATAATATAAATTGTTAGACTTTCACAAATATGGTAATTATTTCTGGTTAATTACCTGACTCTTTAGGATGAATATAGAGCTGGTAGGTGTACTCGGACTTCTCTTTCGACGTGTGCAGGTACAGATTCGAGGAGTGGTCTAATTGAGGATAGTTGTACTGCGTGTTGGTCTTCAGCCCGAACTCGGCCGGAACGTTGAACTTCTTCAAGTCAATTTCCACCGTTAGCTGGTGCTTCAGGTTCGATTTTCCCTCTAGGAAGACATCAAAGTATAAGGAAAAACAGTTGTAGCTGTTTGACGCTGGAGCTTAAATCGAACTTGCAATTTGCAACAGTATTCGTTTCTACTCGAATCTTTTTATTTTTATTTGCATTCTATTAACCCGGACAAGCGTTGACAGCGTACAGCAGGGATGGCTATTTTTGTCTCAATTGGGACAAAACCGTCCCCGCCATAGCGCCCACTGTCCCCCACCAGTATCCACCGTTACCATAATTGCAAGACACGGGAAACAAATAGAAATTTCTTTCTTTTTCCAATGATCCTATTATGCTAAAACTAATACACTGATGTGCTTAAATCTTTTAAACAATGTCCACTGCCTATAAATTGTGCGTGCATATTTTTGTTATAAAAGCATAAAATCCGCAGTCTAGTAATAAGACGAATTTCTTCTTTGTAATTCGTCAAAGTCGAAAAATTTAAAGGTTAGAATATCATATTTTTGCAAATATTAAATTTAGTGATAATCCTTCATACATGTACTACAGTGGTGGGTACGGGTGGAGTCCCTTGAACGCCTGCTTCTCCCACCAACCACTCTTTCATGCAGCGCGCACATTCGTTGCGTACGCTGATGTTGTACGTGTATTCGTTGCCCCATTGTACTGTGCTTGCTGGAAGGGGACAGAGGACGCTTCGCCCGTCATGAACAGTACGCAGGTCTCGCGCATGAAAAAGAGGTTGGTGGGGGAAGCAGGCGTTCGAGGGGCCCCTACCGTGCCCATCCCTGGCGTACAGTTTGTATGCTTCCCTCTCCACCGTCAGATTCTCCTCTCGCGGCTCTCTAAACGAGGCACCCGTGCCGCCAGACAGAGGTATTTGCAAGATATATAGTTACCCTCTCTCAGCTAAGCACCTTTATGGTAACGTTGGCTCTGACAGAAAGTATCCGAGAGTCTACGATTGTGACTAG
This sequence comes from Sphecodes monilicornis, assembly GCA_913789915.3. Taxonomy (NCBI): domain Eukaryota; kingdom Metazoa; phylum Arthropoda; class Insecta; order Hymenoptera; family Halictidae; genus Sphecodes; species Sphecodes monilicornis. The sequence goes on from OU565296.1 coordinate 22,154,673, forward strand.
ACTGCGTATTTTATGCACTTATGATGAAAATGGTTGTGCGAAACACATAACCGATGAATTTAATACGATTGGTACATTATGTACAACTTATTAAAATTATTAAGAGAGGAAATTAATTTTTATGTAACTCTCCTTTCCTGTAATTGGATGACAGTTTTCATTTTGCATAAATATCCATTGTCTAATTATAACTATTGATGTATTTTCGCGTGCCATTGGGTTCAGGGTTGAAAGAGTGAATTTTTTGAACAACTCACGTGGAGCGTCCAAGGTGGACTGCAGTTTGAAGTGAGCACAGTCCTTGGTTTGTTCGCAGTAGCTGTTGAACACGTGAAGTTCCTTGTTCGAAAGCTTCAACTCGCCGACGATGGCCGAGGGGCCAAAGTTCGCGTTCAAGATCACGGCCACGCCCACTTCCCCGTCCTTTTCGTCGGTCAACTGTTGCCGAGTGTACTTGAACGATGAGCTCTTGGTACTATCGCCGACTTTCAGGCTTCCGTTGCCCTCGATCACGGTCTTTCCTTCTTCGTCGCGTTTCTTGTAACTCGTGCTGGATAGACAGTGCAGTCTTAGTTTCCAAATATACCGAAACGATTTTAGACCATCGAAAGACAACAGTTTCACGAATAGATGGCGTGCTCGCTGATCTTTTACTTTCAGCGCCGCGGGCAGGCAGGAGAAACTTGGGGCCATTTTTTAAACATAGATGCCACCTTTGCTCCTCAGGGGCCACTCGACACCGCGAAGCCACTCCCCATAATGGGAAGCCACGCCCCACGTAAGTCATTTAAGGACAAAGTCGCACAATTTTTGATAGAATTAACCCGTATCAGGGCCCGCTCTAGGAGCAGGCAACTCGGACATTTGTCCGGGCCGACAAAATTTGAGGCTGCCATTTTAGCTTTATTTAAAAAATATATACATATATTCTTAAGGGGCGGCAATTTGTCTTTTTGTCCGGGGCGACGTAACCGGTAGAGCGGGCGCGGCCCGTATGTCAATAAACGGGGATGTTTTATGAAAATTTCTTATTTTCCCGTGAAAATTTCGTCATCCGGGTACACCGGTTACTCAACGAAGTGTAGTGAATTTGGTTATTGACATAAAGGTTAAGACAAAGCGACAGAATTATTTTTTAAGTTGAAGCAAGAATGTAGCTGCTTTGGTAGTGGTAGGCATTATTCCAAAAAATTTTGCAATATTTTTCTTATATGTTTATCGATATTGGGATGTAGACTTAGCCCTCGGGACAGTTACTATCACATTTTCTACATGCTATTGACTGTGCTGATTTACAAAGAATTAAAAAACATTCTATTATATTTTCAAAAGCATATTTGTTGCATCATTTACGAGTTGCTGATGCCCGACACACCGATTGTCCAAGGAATTGTTTAAAAACTAACTGTAACTGTGTACATTTCTTAAAATTATTTACGATGAAACAGTAAATAAATACCTTCCGGTCACGATGTTTTGTCCGTCGCTGGTTACAGTGATGACGATCCTCTTTCCAGTCTTCGCGTTCGGCTTGTTGGCGATTTCAGCGTGAATTTTACGGTACTTGGACTTGTCACTGTCGAAGTTCGCCTTGATCAGGAACTCGTCGACGCTGTCCAAGTTGAGATGAACGTCTGCGACGACGAACCCTTTCGGCGTGCGAACGTTCCATTCACCTGTGTGAAAAGAAATCGTCTTTAAACCATTCAGAACTAGAGGGTGGACCTTATTTTTCAATTGTGGAATTAGGGGAGTAATCGCGGGTAGGGCCACCCTATCGAGGACTCGTCCCGGAAAAATCGCCAAGCTCTGTCATTCGTTACCTTTGTACTCGTTCTGTCCAAGTTTCTGGTACTTGTAGAACACCTCGGATTTGCCTTGCGGGCAACTGGTTACCAAGTTGAACAGACTCAGTGCTTCCTGCGTCTGGATCTCGTTGTTCAGAGTATACTTGGCGCCGTCAGCGTTAATCACGATGTCTGTCACCAGCTTGTTTTCTGGTTTGAACCTCTGAAAGAGGAGAAGGAAACATTGTATCGAGTTTCACCATACGAAACCAGAGCTGCGTAAAATATTTATTATTACCACGTTTTTATTAGCTCGCTTTCTTGTTTGTTTGTTTGTTCGGTACAAATCTTGCAATTGATTTTAAACTAATTTCCCGATGAGCTACAGACTTGAAATTGGAAACGTAGCTCAGAACTGGATGACAATGCAGTATTCAAAAAAAAAAAAAATTTTTTTTAAAGTCTATCCGTTTAAGAGAATTAACAATTAAATATTTTTACCGTTATTACCGTAATTTGGATTCAGTTTAATCAGAAAAATGTCACGAATGTGTTGGCAAAAGTTTCACGAAAAATTAGTGAAAAACAAAAAGGGTTTGTCTTTGCACTGGTATTGGCTCACCGACTCGAGAGGTCAAGCTTCTCGGGGTATACCACGCAGTAGGAGGGATACTATCTTCGCTCCTAGCGCAAGCCGCTTTGTCGCGCTCTTCGCGGCATTACCGTATTTTAAATTTTACATTGTCGACTCAGATAAAAAAGATAAACATCTTGATCTTCATTTTTCTTTTCGCAAATTCTGATTAATAGCAATTTCAATAAAATTTTGTTCGCATAGCGACGTATGCCCTATGTTGGATATGATCGTTGGTCCACTGACGAAAAACAAGGGTGACGATTCTAACTGTTGGCCAACCAATGCTGCGTCAAACACCCACAAAAATATCAACAATAATTGCTATCTAGGCTATTTTGAGATAATCTACACCTACCTTGTATTCGAGTTGTAAGTCAACGTTTCTGAACTTCTCGATGGGCAGGGCGCTCTTGACGTTGACATTGACGGTGGCCAAGTCAGGTTTGTACACGTTGTTAGACGTTAGCGTGACTTTCTTGTCGGCGTGTTCGAATTTCAGTTCCATGTCAGCAGTTTTCTTCTCCTCGGTGGGCACGTACTTGTAGTTTGACTCCAGGTTCAACGGTGGATGCTGGCCGATGTTCACGCTCAGTTTATCCTTGCCCTCTACTTTACCAGAGAGATCCTGATTTTCCGACTTCAATTCCGTTTCCACCAGGATCGTGTTGTCAGAGTTGTACGTCAATTTGACCAGCGTCGACGTATCGAAACGTGCATTTCCTAAGAACGCGTCCAACGTGGCGCTGTTCGTCTCCACCTTCAAGTCTTTCAGCTTTTCGTATGGCAACTTTAGTTTGAAAATCTCGTTGTACTTCGCAGGTTTGTCAATGTGGTCTCCGACGTCGTATTCAAGTTTGTTCTACAAAGCAAAGAGAACATTAGAATGTTTAAATGTTGCACACGCTTTACGGTGATGCTTATTTCCCGACTTTTTATTTTTTCTGGTCTTACATTGCCCGCACATCGCGAGAATCGATGAGAAAATGACTTGTGCAAAATTTGGAAGCAATTGGACAACGGGAACCCGTCGCGTGTTTTGTTACCACATTCGTTTTTATTTTATTATTCACACTAGGCTTACGGGACGCGCCAAGTTGATGCGTTCTAATATCTTTAATTTACAATTATTTAGATTGTACAAATGCATTTATGAGGAATTATTCAACAAATCATTTCTTTGGATCTATATTATACAAAAAAGAAAATTGGCTAAAAATTTGGATGGACACATTCTCATTATTTTTATATAGCAATGTAAAATACAGTGTTTCATCGGTAAATGTCTCAAATATCTGGCACATAATTCAGGAGAGTGTGTCTTTAATGTCTTTATCATTTAATCTCTTTGTCTGTCACCAAAACTTACTCCATCGTCAATTACAAAAATAGATATGTATGTATAATCAGAAAAATTTTGATCGGAGAAATATTACAAATATGATGGTAAAAGTCTCCTAAAAGATTAATTAAAAATGAAAAAGTGTCGTCATTGCAATATTGTTGCCTCGCCGATGTTATGTACCTGACCTATACATAACGACCATACACCTGTATATGATCCGAATTATATCGTGTTTGTTATCATTTTAATCAGTACAATGTCACAAATCTATTAGCAAAAGTCTCGTAAAAAAATAAGTAATAATAAAAAAATTATTCCTTGGTAATACATTGCGAGGACGCGCGAGCCTTTGAATTGTACCGCCGACTGCGACTCTCCGCGTCTCTTTCTTTCCCATACGATATCCTTCCTCGCGCCCGAAACTTTAATCGTCGATTACACAAGTAAATATCATCGGAATTATATCATATTTTCTATGATTTTTATTATAAAAATGCCACAAATATGGTCATCGAAGTCCCATCAAAGAATAATGAATAATAAAGAAGTTGGAAATTCGGGTTAGTTACGCTTACATTTCTCGGTGACCGAGGCCTCTAGCTCGGCTGTCCTACTCTACGTTCGGCAAACCTCAAACAACGATATCCCTCGCGTATAAATGTCCCTGCGCAGACCCGTGTTGTGGACAATTATCGATGAAATACTGTAGTCGCTTTTAGTGGGATCCGTAAACCTAGTGTTAAGAAACTGAATGATTTTTACTTTTCTTTCGAAATATTCCATACGAAAAAGAGGGGATAGCGATTTCCTTATTTCGAGACCAAACACCGTTGCCTTACGTCGGAACAAGGCCTGTATCGAGACATTACTGTACTGTCCGACCACATACCGACAATTTCCAGTCGCTGCCCAAGGAGGCATCGATGTCGACCTGTCCCTCCTGTTCGTTTCTGTCGATCACGGTAGCGAACTTAATTTTCTTCGGGACGTTCGCGCCGCTCACCTCGAAGTCGAGGTTTTCCGCGGTCTTACCATCGTGTTGCTTCTGTCCCAGGTTAACTACGAGCGCCACGTCCTTTCCTTTGGTGTCGATCAACTTCAACGAGATGGAGTCTTGGTACTCGCCCTGTTTCTCGTCGACGAGCTTCCCGTTCTCCTTCAGCAGGAGCTTCGTGGACGGTCCACCCTTTTGCTCGCTGTACGCCAGTTCGCCGTCGATCTGGAAGTCGTACTTGTTGTCCTTCTTAACGATGTTCCGGTTCAGTTTGGAGTTGATGTTGCGTCCGCAAGGGAGAGTGATGTCAAAGCTCAGGTCCAACACGCCATTGTTCCAGGTTCCTTGAAGACTTTTCTTGCCGTTGATCTCGAGCTTCTTGTCGAGCACCTCCAGCACGTTCTTCGTGTCCACCGACGTCTTTGTCAAGTGGTTGTTGGTGGTCAGTTTGATCCGCTTGGTTGGGTCCTTCTTAGCGTCGTAGAGGATCTCGATGCTGCCGACGTGTTCCGGTCCGTTCACGGCGAGCTGTCCTGTCGCCTGGATCTTGCGGTCGATCTTCGGGATGTCGACGTTCAGGTTCGCGTTTCCTTTGCCGTTCTGGTACGTGTACTGACCGTTGGCCGTCAGGTAGTTCTTCAGGATGAAATTGAGATGGCCGGTCGGGTGCGGGCTCTGCTTAGACTTGAGCGTGAGCTCGACGTACTTGATGCCGTCGACCCTTACGAAGACCAACGCGTTCAATAACTGCTGGTTAGCCTCAAGATCGACCGATGTCTTGACCTTCTTCCCGTTCAGGTTCGCGTCCCCGTTCAATTGCACGACCGCGCTCCCTTTGGTCACGTTCCAGGTGACCGTCGCCTCGGACTCGTACTTGCCACCCGGACTTAGGGCCAGCGAGTTCGTGTACTTGCTCTTGGTCGGTTCTAGAACGTCGCGCTTCAACTTCAGCTCGACCTTGTTCTCCAGCAGCTCGGCTTCTAGCTCCACCTCGTAGTCGCCTGGATTCACGGTGTTTATCTTGCCGGACAGTTCTGTGCCGAACTTGAACTTCTCGTACGACACCTCGACGTCGCTTTCGATCGTTTTCGGGGTCAGCTTGCCGTCGAGTTTCACCTTCAGATTGACCACGGGGTACTTGAGCTCGTTGGACGTGGACAGGAGCAGGTTGTCCGTCTTGAGTTTGTAGACAGCGTTCTGCTTCAGAGTCAACCGGTTCACCTCGGACGCTAGATCGGCCCCGTGAACGAACACCAGTTTGTTGTCCAAGGAGCCCTCCTCCTTCTTCAGCTCCCATTCCAGCTTGAAACCAATGTTGGGGTCGGAAGAAGGCTTCGCGAGCACGCTGAGCGCGTAATTGCTGTCGGGCACTGACTTCCCGTCGATCTCCAGCTCCAGGAACTTGTCACCGTAGCCGAGTTTCGTCGCCACGTTCACCGCGGTGGGCGTCCATGCGATAGAACCGGCGATGCTGACGATCTCTTGATCGCCCGACAACAGCGCGACCTTGTCGGTGGTGAACTTCTGGCCGCCTTCGTGATCGACAACATCCACGGTGCCCTGAACGGTGTACTTCTTATCTTTCGCTCCAGTGTTCACGCCAGCCAGTCTTTGGATGTGCTCCGGGACATTGTATTCCAACACCGGTTTGTATTTGTTGCCACTAGCCTCGACACCGATGCGCCCGTAGTACTTGATGTTCTCGTGAACAAGCTGCAGCGTCAGGGTGCGCTCCTTTTGGTTGTTCTTCAAGGCAGCTTCGAGTTGAATCTTCTTGATCGGCGAATTCAGGTGCAGCTGGGCGTACAGGTGCGGTTGCGTGCCGGCCTCTCCTTTTAGGGAGACCTCTCTGTTCGTCTTGCTGCCCGGTGTGTCCAGCAGGATCTCGAACGAACGTTTCGCGGGGTCCGCGTCGTTCAGGTGGACCTTGAAGCGATAAGCGTTCGCGTCGACGTTCTCGATGGTCGCGGCGAATTTCGCCGGACCGCTCAGAGGGAACAAGGGTTTCTGTTGGACGTTCGCGATGTCGGCGTAGGGGAACGACACCTCCCCGCAAACGCTCAGTCCGAGGATAGAGGAGAATTGGTCGAAGCAGTCCTTGTACTCCTTGACCTTGCCCAAGTTAGCCGGCTTCTCCTTGCCCTTGCTACTGACCAAAACCTCGCTGTTCACGTTGATCACTTCCTGCTTCTTCTTGGGGATGCTGAACTGCACGTCGATGCCTTTGCCGTTCAGAACATTGACGGACACTTCGGTGCTGGTGGCCGTGTGGAGAGTGCTCACGACCTTTAAACCGGCATCGACTCCCAACGCCTCGACGATTATGTTACCGGCGATCCTGACGGACACGCTGGGCTCCACGGCGATCTTGATGGCCGCGTTCTTCGGGTCTTGGAGGATCTTCGCGAGGTCGAGATTGCCCTCGCTGTGGACGCGGATCGCGCTCGTTCCAATCAGTCCTAGGGACAGAGAGGTGCCCAGACTGGTGGGGTAAACCAGTTCGGCCTCCAGGAATTGAATATAATTCTCGGCGTCGTAGTTCAGATTCTTGACCGAGTCGAACGATTTCTGGAGCTTCTCGAAGATCTTGTCGATGATCACCTTTTCGGGCTCCTTCTCCGTGAGGCTGTCGCTCTGCCAGCTCAGGTAGGCGAGCTCGACGCCGAACAGCTTCAGGGAGAGGTCCAGGTCCAGGTTATCGTCGAGCTCGTTGCTCCTCGAGTGAACCTTCTTCGCGAAACGGTCCAACTCGCCTTGCTCGACGGCTGCCCTCTTCCCTCGAACTAGCTTCTCGAGCTTTTCCTTGGCGTAACCGACGATGTCCTTGGCCTCCTTGACCTCTGTCGCCACGTCATGCAGATCATGAATCCAGACCGTGCCTTTAGGCCCGAACCAGTGCTCGATCACCTTGTCCAGGTTCTCCACGCGGGCGCTCAGGTCCAGGAAGTTCATGTTACGGCCGAATAGCTCGACGGTCACGTTCAGGTTCGCGGATCGTGGCACGAAGCTGTCTTGGCTGTAGATGACGTTCTGCTCGACCGTGGAGCCGAGGCCGAGCGAGTCGACCTTGTAGGACAGCTCGTCGTTATAAGAGAATTTGCGGATGTCCTCGGGGAACTTGGTGCGCGGTCTGATGTGTCCTAAGTGGTTCTTGGCGTTGATCTTGCCGGGATCGGTGGAGGCTCTCAGATTTCTTAGGTGTCCCTGTATGAACGATCCCACTTGGTTTATGGTCTCCTTGTCCAGTGTCTCCTTCAGCTGGCTGGCGACGTGCGGGCATGGGCACGCCACTAACGCCAAGTATGTTTTGATCCTGATCTCGCTGTCCTGCTCTTTGTCGGCCAACAACTTGAACAGGATGTTCTTCCATTTCATCGAGCACCTGGTTGGTAGGGCTTCGAGAGCGGCCACGCGTACTCTGTTCTTCACGGTCTTGTCGGAGGCGATGTTCGCCAGCTTCGTCAGGGTGGCGTCGTCGAGGAATTGGGTATTGCCCAACGATTTCAGAGCGGAGACCACCACGTTCTCCTGGTCCCTGGTCTTTGCCTTGCCGTTGCCGACCTTCTCGCGGATCTTGTGCACGGCTTCCTTCACTTCGGGCACGTTCTCGCACGGATGGTCCTGACAGTACTTCCCGATCACCTGGCCGATCCCGAGGTAGCCGATCCGGGGCAGATCAGGCTGGTCCAAGAGCGAGGTTACCGCTTGTATCGTGGGCAACTGCGCGTGCCGAATCAGTGCCAGGCTGGTGTAGAAGAACAACGTCTGCACGTCGGTCAGTTCTTTGCTCTTGACGAGCTTCGCTCCGACCTCGGCAGCGTCGCCGTTCCCGGCGTGGAACAGACCGTCCAGGAAAACCGTCTGGCTAGCCTTGTCGAATCCCGCTCCGGCCTTCACCTTCTGGTACGTTGACAAAATGTCGTTCTTCGAGCTCCGTCTCAGCACTTTCACCAGGTCCGCGAACTTGCTCGCGGCTTCCGGTTTAACGCCGCCGGCGATCTCGTCTTGGGCTGCTTTCACAGCGTTCGCAATGTCCTTCGACTGGTATTTCACGACTGGATGTGGCGCTTCGAAGATCAGCGACTTGGGCAAAGTCACCGCTGCAGAAGGATTGTCGGGTTTCTCGCTCTTGAGGACGAGAGAGGTCTCGACCACCGTTTTCGCTCCCGCTTCCCCGTTGCTGAACGGTCTCAATTTGTGCACTTCCGTGGACGTAGCCGACTCCAGCACTCCCTGCTTGAAACGTTGCTTGATCGTCTGTGTGGAAGCTAGTACTGGCAACGATTTTAAGCCTGCTGCGGTGTCCACCGTTGTCGAGATCAGTCCTTGGTTCGAGTTCTCGCGGAACGCGCACTGCTCCAGGTTCCTCGTCTTCTCCACCAACAGCGCCTCGCCCTTCTTGTGGAACGAGAACTGCGTTGGGCAGACACCCAGCACGTCGGTCTGCAAGCAAAGGTTGTCGTTAAGAGGATTGACCCGCGTTGTAACTCGTGTTTGTAATATAACATTAGGGACTAGAAAAAGGAAAGAAGGAAGAGAAATGGTAAATGATAGCACGGTACAGACTAGGGAATGAAATGAGGGGTGGGAAGGTATTGTCCGCGCAACGAGAGTTGGCACAAAATCTCGTCAGTGGGGGGTGCAGGGGGAACGGCGAGTCCCCACTCTTGACGCAAGGCTGCGGATCCCACCACTGATCAGTGGATCCCACTCTTACGCTTACGTTTTGGCGGAAACTTGGATCAAAATTTCGGACGTCCCATGGACATCCGTTTTTACGTCCGTTGGACATCCCTCGGACATAAATTTCGGACGTACCACGGACGTGGGACTTGGATTATTTCGTACGTTTTCGGATGCTATATTGTGTTCCTATTATTATTATACTCAAAATATAGTTTATAAATTTTTTCAGATTTTTAAGTTCGCGGCGCCGTTGTTTGAAAAAAAAACTAATTTTTTCGACGTTTGAGGAGCTCGGAGGACTACGGCCGCCACGGAGAGCGAGACGCGCGTGCGGGAGATGTAGGCGTCTCCCTCGAATTTGCCTCCGAGTGAGCTACTTCTGGACATTCCTGTCTTATGTTCTCGAAAAATGGTTTCGTTGGTTCATTTTTTTTCTTCTCATCATAAGTATGTACAGTTGACAAAATTGTTTGCAGTACGGTCACGTCGATAATGCAATAATCTGTGACATAGTTGACCCCCGATCTTGAAACGACTTATTTTTAGTTGACTCGCTGTTGATTGCTACGGTGCGACATAAACGCCTCGGAAATTGCACGGATCGTGCGACAAAATTACTGGAACCACGCAAGGTACCCCAGAAACGTCTACGCACATCCCTTAACCCTTTTAGTGTTTGTCAATAAAAAGAAATCGATTTCAAAGTTTACAACACACGATTCATTATGAATAACAAGGTTAAATTTAATCTAATCATTTTTCTTATAAATAACACATCCGAAGTCTATTGACGAATTTAATTTGGACAATTTGTTATGTTAAGTTACCAACCTCGTGGTGACTCGCCGTACCGCTGTCTTGCAAAACAGCTGATTGGAACAGAGAGATAGCCGCCCTCTTAATGTTCAAGGAGGCTTGCGGGTCATCAGGTGAAGCGCACAGTTCCGAGTCGATGTGTCCATTGTGATAGTTAAACTGGATCGCATCTTCAAGACCTGGCAGTTTCGAACGCTGAAAGATGAGACGAATGTTTTATAAAAATTTTAAAATATAATTTACTACATTCTAGTAAGAGTTTTCTCAAGTTTTGCAATAACTTTAGGATTCGACAAATATCGATGATTATATGGAGTACTAGACAGCGAATTTTTGATCACATACAACAAACATAATCATTTCAGACCGAATGCAACCGAATGTAACAGGAATTTCTATTTTCTTTTCATATTATTTATTATTGCACTCTAGTGTCTGTCATTTTGCTTTTAATAAATAGATACGGTATCGTATGAATGAAATTTCGGAGTTCTTTCTATATTTGTAGATTAAGTGCTATTTAAAACGTAAAAATACTTATTATAAATTTTTATCCTTCTCTGTCATTTAAATTAACAAATAATAATAATAATAGTGAAAACGAAATATTCATTTACCTCGACAATGTGCACACGATAACATTAAAAATTTATTTTCTTTCATTCATTGCATGTTTTTGCGTATATCGAGATTTCGTCGTTTGAAAATTAAACCGAGGTTACCTCGTTGTTAATTAGAACGTCCTTTAGCCAGAGCTGATGAGTGCAGTCCGGTTTCACGGACAATTCGACAGTGGCTGACAAATCGAGGTTCGCCTCTTCTTGTGCCTGACTGACAGATGTCACTGTCTTTCCTGTCAGCTGGTATACGTATGTGTGTCCTTCTTGATACCCTTTGTTTGGATGTACTACAAAGATTCAAAAATAACGACAACGTTGACAATCACGAAATCCTCCCAAGACTAACAAGGAGAAGACACGGTCATGGGGTCTCAGATTTTCTCGAAACTTTGCATATTGGTAGATTTCGTTCTCCTGTTTATGAAAATGTAGCATTATAGACGTCGATACTCGACAACTTTTGAGATACGTTAAGATTGATGAAATTAGTGTTTCTTTCATATTATGTTCCTTTTCAATAAATTTTTATATTTTGTTTCCTATAGATATTATGAGTGTATTTTCATGTGTAAAATACAATTAATTAAAATAGATAAACTGAACAGAAAAAAATTAAAAAAATGGAGAAAAAGGAAAAAGGGATCGAATACTGGCCTTCCCGGTAAAGAATCTAGTACGTTACCATCATGCCGTTTGGCACTTGACAAAAACTTCAACCAAAACTGTACTTAACGGCTTAACGAGTATAATGAAATTTAAATTGTAAATATCTGAAAAATTATTGAGTATCGACGCCTATAATGCTATATTTTCTTAAACAGGAGAACGAAATCTACCAGTATGCAAAGTTTCGACAAAATCTAAGACTCGATGACCGCGTCTTCTTCTTGTAAGTGTCTAAAATGTGTTAACTTACTTCCATGGCAGCCGGTTGAGCATTTACCTGTAACAACAGAAATATCACAGATTAATAAATATTCGCGATTTTCATCAAACAAGTGATTTACAAAAGCAACATTTTTCAAAAGTACCACCAAAACGCCACTGTGTGTTAAATTAAGAGCAATTAATTTCTACAACATATCAAAAAAATCATCGAAATCGGTGAAGTGTGCATTTTTCTTTTTATATAAATTACCATTTTGCATATAATAGATTGAAAATAATGTATTGACATTTATAAATTCTTTTAATCTTTCTAATATTTCAAATTTCTTTTGAAATAATAGATTATTTCAAACACTGTTAACTTATGTTAGGCGTCTCCTTCGAATTTGCCTCTAAGGGAGCTACTTCTGGACATGCCTGTTCTACTGTACCAGAAATGTTTATCGCAACACTCGAAATGTGACTCGTTTATGCAGTAGATATAAATGCTATTTGAACATCCGGCGTATTCACCAAAATCTAATTTCATTGGACTTTTACATGTTCCGATCCCTCCAACACCATTTAGTGGATTACCATTTCGAAACGTATAAAGAGCTCAACAAATTCATCATGGAATTTTACGTAACTAAATTCAATTCATACATTTTGTTTATCATTTACTAATTGCCACCACACATAACCGCACAGTAGATACATTAACATTTTTTTATCGTCCCAATCTCTTCATTTAATTAATTTGTCGGAAACTGAGTAATTGAAGAACGATTTTGATGCTTTGGGTCAAAATAGATCACGATTGTCAAGAGAGAGAGAGAGAGAGAGAGAGAGAGAGAGAGAGAGAGAGAGAGAGAGAGAGAGAGAGAGCGAGAGAGAGAGAGAGAGAGAGAGAGAGAGAGAGAGATTTCGACGGGTGCATGAGCTCGCAAGCCGCTGCATCATAAATGTGTAACAGAATAATAACCGAGATAATCATGTCAATAAAGGCGTAACAGCATAATAACCGCGGGTAATCGCGTAGCAATCGGTCAGCAACGAAGGCAACGATGATGCCAACGATGGTACCGCTAGCGCTTCCGAAAATTAATCAAGCCGTTGTTATTAACCGTCTGACCGATTATGCCAGTCCCCCGAGTCATTTTTTCCCCTCCCTCGAATGAAACTTTCGCGTTGCCGAAGGATTTCGAAACGTGACAGGAGAGCCTAACACCTTCCCCGATGATTTGGCATAAGGCAAAAACGCGGTGGATACCCCTTGAGGCTTCTCCCAAGTTGCAGAATTTGATACTCTATTTTTACCTACTGTAACCATTAGGGTTCTCGCCTAACATCTTACCACTGAAAGTGAATGGTGCTTCTTTGTACCTTAGATCATATATATATACAGGGTGGCCCACATAACTCTGAACAGCTCAATATCTCTTGAAACTTAGGAAAACATTGTCCGTCTATGAAATCTGAAGTATGTTCGCATTGTAATTACTAGACTGCGGATCTTTATGCAAAATAAAAAATGTTTGCACTGATTGCAAGACACACGAGCCAAGTAGAAATTTCTTTCTTTTTTTAATCATCTTATTAAGCTGAAATTAACCAGTTAAGTGTGTTTGACGACTATATCCGTCATGGACAATTTGATATTTAAATTGTAATTTTGGCGGAAACTAAATTATATTCGTAAATTTTAATATATTTAAAATGTTTTTAGAGGTCAAGACGAAATGAAACAAGCAAGTAAAAATTATAAATAATTTGAATTGGATTCATAACGTCGTCGCTTGATTATCGCGACACACACTGGTGCGCGCTTTGAAAAAAGATCGCCACAGTTACCTGGTTAAAACACTGATGTCCTTAAATCTTTTTAATATGTCTGCTGTTGTAAATTACATAGCCATTTTTCTCATAAATGCATAAAATCCGCAGTCTAGTAATTACATAATTTTTTAACACTAATCAGAATTTTCGTTTTCATTCAGTATTCGAAACCGAATAAATCCGTTTTTTATCCGAGCCAGCGAATTAGTATACATTGAGAGAACTTAAGTTAAGATTTAAGTAAGAAATTCAGGGCGTTTGTAAGATTATTTACAAACGTTAAAAAAAAATTATGTTAAAAAAGAAAACAGATTCAATGGCAGCTTGTTTGTGAACGGAAGATATGATAAATACGTGCGAGTGATTTATGCGTTCGAGGGCGCTCGATTATTATTGCCGATGGGCCAGAGGGAACGATCGAAGACAGTTGAAAAAATTCTTATTGACTCCGTTTTGTGATCGATAATGGTTTTTTACAGTAGTCGCTGATTAGCAGCGAAGAGAAGGCGTATTTGTGCAGGGAGACGGTGAACTTCGTAGTACGGTCGCGTTGATAATGCAATAATCTGCGACATAGTTGACCCCCGATCTTGAAACGACTTATTTTTAGTTGACTCGCTGTTGATTGCTACGATGCGACATAAACGCCTCGGAAACTGCACGGATCGTGCGACAAAATTACTGGAACCAAGCACGATACCCCAAAAACGTCTACGCACAGCTCTTAACCCTTTTAGTGTCGAATAACAATATATCGTCGTTGGCTTCATTTGCGAAAAGTGATTTTTCTATTGTAATTTACAGATTTCTAATAATATTAGAATCCTATTTCATTCTAATATACATATTATCATAGTGAAAATTTATTGCATTGTTATCTATAAATAAATTTTTATAATTGCAATAATTGTAAAATATAAAACCGGTCATTTGACCGTGGTACGATTAGTGTTAATCACGTTAATTTGTTGAATAAAATGCCGGTTTTTCTATACAGTAAACGGTTCAACGGAGTTAAATCGTTCGAGGACACAGTATTAATTCCAATTTTCGAAAATCAACGAGCAACGACGCGGTGAAATCCAATCTGGCTCCACTAAAAGGGAAAAATGGCGGCGGCGGTGGCGGCGGTACGTGACAGGAAACTTTGAGACAGAAACTTTTTATTGTAATTTATCATGACCTTTCGCACAAAAGAGTGCACGTTGCGGGTTATTTGCCACATGGAACACCGGCAGCATTTCAGACGAAAATGCTCACGGAAAATCGCTCGTATTGTGACAGATTGTACGAACAAAGCAATGTACTGTTGCCGCTGGCATAATTCTTCCACAGACCATTTTGTCGTTTACCGTAATGCAGTTGGGAAACAAATGATGTAAAAAAACCTTACTAATCCTGCAAAAAATTGTACACGAAATAGCAAACTTTTAGCGGAGTTTTCAGAATTTAAAAACACAATTTGAATTAACTGAGATTTGTCAAATTAGCAAAATGATTAATATGGTTCGACAATGTTAGTTTACGTGCTTCATTAGCACGTTCGCTGCCAGCACGTATTTCTGCAATAGACTGCGGATGATTATGCAAAATTGAGAATGTTTAAGTCAATTGCAGTGATCTGGAATAAAATAGAAATTGATTTCCTGCCTTAATAGATTTAATTGTTTGAAAACAATACTTAATAGATTTAATTGTTTTTACAGTTTTATGTTACTCCTACTTATTTATGTGATGAGTACATAAAATCCTAATATATAAAGTATGAAATGAAAGTAATAATTTCCTACCTCAATGGCAACAAAATGGAGTGAAATGTGAATTGATTTCCAGTCTCAATAAAGTTAATATAATTTAAAAATAGTACAAAAATATTTAAAAATTCATCTAACATTTTTACAGTTTTGTGCTTGTACTAATTTTCATCGTGAGCGCAGAAAATTCGAATTCCAATTAATCGATGCCCACAAAGAAAGTTGATAAAAAGCACTTCCGATTCCGACGTGCAAACTAGGTTCAAAGGACTCTGAAGCGGGACTGCGAAATTAATCGGCCGATCGCAATTGCAGTTTCTCGACACTTCCATTATCCGATTATTATCAGAGGTTCGTTCTTCTCGTGTTGACGCGCTCAATCGACGCGTTTGCCGGTTACGCATGAAAACTGCAAGTGCCGGCTTGTGGAATGTCAGCTATTCCCCGGATTCCTGTTGCAATTTCCTCTTGCGAAATTCTGACATGTCTTTCACTCGAAGGAAATGTCGATCGCGTGAACTCGGCATCGGAAAACATTTCATTGTACCTCCGACTGCTTCGTGTTCTGAATGTGAAATTCGTAGCCGCAGACACGATAAACTCGATCAAATACTTGAAAGTGCCGTTTATGCAAACAACGATATATTAAGTATTTTTAAAAATGTCAGCCCAACATGTCGCGACATTAACAGAATATTTTATTTCATTCTACATTACATTTGGAATCGCATTTAAATATATATATATATATATATATATATATATATATATATATATATATATGTAATATATTCCATTTAAAAATTAATTATATAGGTATATTATTAGTATATGTATATATGAAATAATTGTAGTTCGTTTATTGGTCAATGTTAACTGTCATGGGATAGCGAATTTTCATAATTTATGAAACAATTAATGTTCAGCAATAATAATTATTTTAGTTACAGTTTCTTTTTCTTTAGTAAGTAAAAAAACCTTTTTTTATATTTTGAAGGTGTAATAAAAAATTAAATTTTCCTATCCTAAATTCTGATAGATAAAAAAAGAATTTTGTTTAAAAAACTACGTATAGCTACATTTGCTTTTTTTAGTCGTATCTTCTATTTTACATAATTAATTAATTTAGATATATTTGTTTTCTGAGAGACAAAAATGATTATGATCCAGTGCTTTTCAAGAAGAGCACCACTCCCTTAATTAAGGAACGTTTAATTATTTTCGTAGGCAATTTGAGTCACGCAAAGTCGTAAAAGTGAATTTCTCGCACAGAGCCTGTACTTTAACTCGAATTTAATGATGTGTGAACTATAGATGCCTCCAATTCAATTATCAATTTTCATTGAAATGGCTGTTAATTATTAGACTGCCTATGTTATGCATTCATGATAAGAGCGAGTAGGTGCATCTTGGAAAACTAAAATTGCTAGAGTAAAAAGATTCGAAGAATTTGAAATTGTTGGTATATCATTTTCGGATTGTTGGAGTTGTTAACCCCTTGCCGTACCATTTTCTTTGCGGTTACAGCGATTAGAACGTCTTTAAACCCAGAAATGTCGCGGAAAATAAAATAAAATTTATATATTCTTTATGGCTATATTTACTTCAATGCTTAAATATTAATTACAAATGAATACAATTTTTTTCGTCTAGAAAGGAAGGCTTAACATTCTCATATCTCTTAGACTTTAAAATCTTCATCGCGTGTCTGACTCGTTAAGGGGTTAATATAGCGAAGAATTTTCAATTTGATCCTTGTTACTTGCAATCGATGTAGACAATTTTTATTTCACTTAAGAATCTGCTATTAATTATCATTTCTATTTTAAAATTATTTTTACAGAATAAGTTCTTGTAAAAATTGATTTCTTAAAATTTCTTAATTTTTTCATTGTATAGAAATTGATAAGTTAAGTCATAGTTTATCTCTGTGCACAAGCAGGTTCAAAGACCCGATGTCGATCAGGAAATCCATCCGCGTTGAAGATCATTGAAAGAGACACGAAACGATGGGGGCGAAAGTGAGCACGATATGATTTCTGCTTTCTCCGAAAAAAAAAAAAGATGGCGTCGGGAAAATGGTTGTCTAGATGGATAAAAAGTGCGACGTATCGTATCGGATCTATTTTATTGGGACGTGGGGAGGTTAGATCAATTTACCAAATATCCGGTTGAGTGCGGGGGACCTGTAATCATTTCAATGATACAGACCTCGTTCCAGCCGGTTATGCGGTTGCGAGATTCACACGTGTGCAACTATACACGCACAACACTCGAGCCGCGTGTGTGTGTGTGTGTGTATAATCAGACGCACGATTGTTTTGTGGAAAATGTAATTCGCGAAACACGTGCGATTCTATGAATCAATCTGATCGTTTTGTTTCTGTATACTGGATGATTACAAAATTGCGGATCTTTTGTGTAAATATGTGTGTACACAGTTTCCTGTTTTGCTTTACAAAGAAACGAATGAGATCACCTTGTTTTCTTTTCTTTTTGTATTAAGAGTTTCGCGAAATTAAAAGTAATTTTTAAAAATTTTATCAAAGTTTATCTCATGTTTAATTTATCGCACTGATTGTTAAACTTCCATCATGTTCTTCTGTTTGTTTATATGCACCGGAGAACTCTGCAATTAGTGAACAATAGGTGATTATGCAAACTCGCATAATTGCAGATTGATCTATATGAAAATCTTGAAAAAAAATATAGAATTTCGTGTATAAAAGTTTTTTTGGTACCAGAAGCAATTCTCAAAGCTATTCATTTACACAAATTACATAAATTTAAGCTATTTATTATAAAGCTACTTATTTACAAAATTAGGATTTATAAAGCTTCTCATTTACAATATTATAATTTATTATAGAGCTACTTATTTACAAAATTATGATTTATAAAGTTTCTCATTTACAATATTATAATTTCTTATAGAGCTATTTATTTGCAAAATTATGATTTATAAAGCTTGTCATTTACAATATTATAATTTATTATAGAGCTATTTATTTACAAAATTATAATTTATAAAGCCATTTATTGTATAAAAGGATTTCAGTCGTGTTCTCAGGATCAAATAGTAAAATTTATGATTGTTCTACCTGAGGAGCATCATATGAGAGATTAAAGTAACATAATTTCTCTAGATTACATCATTATGTGTTTGACATAAACGCAAAAACGTTCTTTGTAATCACTATTTAGTGAATAAATCTGAATATCTTTGGTTTTCAATATAAATGATTAACCTTAATAGTTGGAACATCAACGACCCTTTTGACTATAGGGTATGTTATTATACTATAGTGTACTATATACTCTGCGTAGTTAAATCTACTGCATACTACAGCTCGCAATTTAATTTATTATAAGTAATTTCGCCTCCCCTAAAGAAAAGGACATCGCAACAATGAGTGACGTAAAATAACCTAATATTTGCTGGAATATAATTGATTTACCATTTAAATATATTTTGTGCGAATTAAAGTGAATTCAGCCGTTATTTCACATTTTTATACATTATATACGCATATTGTTGTTTACCATTGACAATTGTCACAAATAAATTATAACTTTACATAGGATACACATTTATTAATAAAAAGTGGTTCTTACTAAAATGTGACACATTGTGTATTGTACATTTACAGTATTTTCTTTTTATAGGAAGTTTATATCTTTAAATTAATTTAATAAAAATACAATAGTTTATTCGACGGGAAACACTATAATATGTAATTTATATTGATTGTAAATTAAAACCATCTAATTTGAACAGAACTATACATTTTTGTGAACATATAATTATCTTGCTGTGATTCTATAAATTCACATTTTTATTCACAAATTTAAAACAGCAGTATACAAAGCTCAGATATGATTTCAGTAAATTGCAGTAACATGAAACTGTAAACATTTCACTTGTATTCCATCAGTTTTCGAAGCCTTTTATTCGTAATAAAACGATAGAGTTAACTTGTACAGGCAGAGTGTATAAAGTATTATGTTAAAACGTTCTTTTGTTCTGCTAGATTGATTAAAGAGTAATAATGATGTCAATGAACGCCCACGATGTCGTCGTGAAATGTATGCATAAAACTCATTACCATTTTTCTTGCTCGCGAATAATTTCATTCATGAAAAACTTTGACCTCTTCCGCTTTCTTTTACACCCCCTCCCCCCCCCCCCTCGCCACCTGACTACACGGTATAGTACTCTGTAGTACTCTAACGCGTTTAATTCGTTAACGGAACGACGTGAAAATGGCACTGCGAGCATTAACCGGATCAGGATGTACAATGTTCATTTTTTGCAAGACTTTTTAACGGGTTCGTTCAACAGATCTTTCTAACCTTTCTAACCTTTCATTTTCTTGTAAGCGCCGCGGCAGCACGCGACAAAATACCAAGACATCGAATCAATTTTTTAACACTAGGTTTACGGAGCGCTAAAATTGATTATTTTACATTGCTTTATAAAAATAATAAAATTGTATTTACTTAGATCTTCAGCGATTTTTATTGTAATATGTACACAAAAAAAATAAATCTATTTAATAATTCCTCACGAATGCGTCCTTACACTCTTAATAATCGTAAATTAAAAATTTTTGAATCCGTCATTTTGACGGGCTCCGTAAATCTAGTGTTAATGGGACCCGTAACCGATACGTCGATATATCGTCGTTCGGCACTAAAAGGGTTAAACATGTATTTGAAATGTACATATGTAAACTTTATAAAAAATTGTACTGTACGACGATAGAGTGGATCAATCGATTGTGAAAAAAAGAATTATAACGTAAGACGTACCGTATAGCTTTGACAGAAAATCATGAAAATTATTAAATTTTACAGCGTTTACGTGAGACCGCCTCCCGTTAACGAGATCAGAGTGTTTGTAGGTTCGATTATTCTTGTTGAGCGCGTTGAGTGTTCCAAACAGAATTTTCTACGTGTTTGCAGAAGCTAATTTGCGTCGTCGAGAAGGATGATTAACTATCAAAGGGAGGCCGTTCCGCGATAGTTGACGAAACGTAAACAGATTCGCGAGGAATCACTTGAACTTCGGCAATATATTGTTTTCGACGTGCGTTGTTGCCTCTGCCCCCTTGCGGCCGATAAGAATTATTTTCTGTGTTCCAAGGGGTTCGATAAACTCATAGGATTAATACGGGGAAGTTAACAACAACGTTCCTTTGCACAGCTGCTGCGTAATTGATAAATTGATCGAAGGATAGGTTTCCAGTGTAAATGGAGTAATGGCTCCCGGCCGTTGCCTGCGCTCGGTGTCTTTATTGCATTGGGAACATGTTTTACCTTTTCTTGTCTTAAACCTCATCAATAATGAACAGAAAATACATTGGAAACGTTATTTTCAACTCATTAACTTTATTAAGGATGGAAAGTTCATTTTTATTTTACTACAGGTTATTGTAATCGAGGAAATACATTGTTATTTTCATTTTATATCGGCTATATTTCATATTTTATGTACCAATGACAACAAATGAGTATACAAGGGTGTTCACGCTATTACTAGAAAGTGCTTTTCTTGCAAATAATAAATATTACAAAACAAATAAAAGAGGAAAAAGTAATACTATTTTTTCCAAGCAACGTAATGGCGTGTGTAATTTTTTTGTATTTGCACTATTTTCACGAAAATGTCGGTGACCTCTAATTTTTGTAAATGGAATGCTATATGTTTTTTCATACTATACGAAACGTGTGTCAAGACAAATTCATTCGTGTACGACACAATGACCTTCAAGATCATACAAGGTCAGATATGGATGAAAAATTTTGAATATCTCATACCAATGTGTTTACAAGTGTTCTTTATTGGTGAGGCTACAGTAATTGTTCAATATGACTTCCTTGTGTATGAATGCCCATTTCAGCTCTATTAATTACATTTTTTGTGGCTTCCAATTTTTTTTATGAAATTTTCTCATCATAGAACAAAACTAGAAGTAAACACACTGAAAGTGAATGACAACAAAATCTGATTCGTATGAATAACGAAAAACATGTCGTACTAAATGCGTTTCCGAGTATACTTTACTGACGAGACTATAGTAAATGTTCAATATAACTTCCTTGTGCATGACTACATATTTCGGGTCTATTAATTTACATTTCTGGGCGTTGTGTATCGTGAATGATATCTTTACGAAATATTACGTACGAAATATACAAAATTCTCCTGTCCTTTCTGACCTTGTGTGACCTTGAAGGTCATTGTATTGTATACGAATAAATTTGTCTTGATACACGCTTTCATATGATATAAAAAAATATATAGTATTTCGCTTAAAAAATTGAAGGTCACTTTCATTTCTAAGAAAATAGTGTAAACACAAGAAAATTACATCCGCCATTATGTTACTTATCAAGTATTACTTTTTCCTCTATCATTTTTTTCTAATATTTATTATTTGCAACAAAAACGCTGGCTAGTGATAGCGTGAACACCCTGTGTACAATGCAGTGAAAATGTTAGAGGAAATTAAGAAAGTTCATATATTATTTTGAAACTGTTAAATCTATTGAGGCTGAAAATCAATTTTTAATTTATTCCAGTTCATTGCAATGAAAGGTAACAAATTTATATTTTGATTTTGTATTGATTATATTTTATACTTGTCATACTAGAATTTTATATAGTCACGACAAAAACTGAGTAAATCATATACAAAATATACTGTTTCATTGTTTTCAACTCTATAAAATTATTAAGAAAAAAAAGTAAATGTCTATGTAAAACATATATTTTTGTAAAACCTGTATTGTAAATTATGCTTCATACCAGTGGGGACTTTATCAAAATTAAGACGAAAGTGTCCTCCCCAATTTTCCACTATTACACCTTGGAGGAAGATAAAGTTCTAATTAACAGAACATGGTCTGCATTGCTATGCTCTAGATTCTAGGAGATCTATTTCGCGATTTTCTTCCTTGAAAATTACTATAATCACTGTTCCAAATTTATTTCCTTCCCACAACCATGTTATATCGTTTTCTTTTAGTTTATTTAATTATTAAATTCAAATGTGCTTAATAACAAAAATTAAAAGGGCTATTTATTACTATTAGATCGTCTGCGCATTAAATGTGACAATTTTATGTTATGTTCGCTACAAAAATACAACACGTGTATTAGTTAAGATTTTTAGCAATTTTTATCAGAATACATGTCCAAAGAAATTTTGTAATTTGTAGGTAGTAGGGGTGTGCGAGAACCCGAAAATTTATGAATCTCGATGGTCGTGACAGGTCAGGTTCTCGAAAATTTCGGGATTCTCGATTTTGTCGAAATTCTCGAAAATGTTCGAGATTCGCGTAAGTTTCGAGATTCTCGAAGGTTTCGGGATTCTAGAAAGTTTCGGGATTCCCAAAACTTTCGGGATTCTCGAACGTCTCGAGAGGAAGAAAAAAGAAGATTCAATGAATAAATTTCATAATGTGGTTTTCGGAAACGCCTCAAATATCGGAAATTTCATACCGCGATCGATTTTGAACACCCTAAAATTTTCGAGAATTCCGAGAATCTCGACATAATCGAGAACCCCGAAATTTTCGAGAGCTCGTCCCGATCTCGAAAAAATTTTAGTCTCGTCCCGGTCTTGAAAAAAATTCTCGTCTCGCCTCGTCCCGATCTCGAAAAAAATGCTCGTCTCGCCTCGTCCCGATCTCTAAAAATTCTCGTCTCGTCCCAAACTCGAAAAAAATGTTCGTCTCGTCCCGATCTCGAAAAAAATTTTCGTCTCGTCCTGATCTCGAAAAAGATTCTCGTCTCATCCCAATCTCGAAAAAAATTCTCGTCTCGTCCTGGACTCGACATTTTCGGGTTTTCGCACACCACTAGAAGGTACTGTAGGTTGTAGCGGTAACAATTAATAGTCTCGGTAATCGTAAAGTAGAAGTCTCATTAGTTCGAACGTTAATAGTAACAGTTTAGTAGCATTTAATAAATAAAATTTTGAATATTTCAATTATTCCAGAATCCAGAAAAATTGCAAACTCTCTCTTTTCCTGATCTGAAAATATTCTGCAAATAACTTCGTCAATAATGATTATCCATTAATCCCTCAACAAATTCTGCAGGTTCAAAGGATACATTTACAATTGAGAACACAATGTAATAAGTCCTAAACGCATTAAATGCGGCTCGCTTCGCGTACGTAACTGGGGCAGAAATATGGGAGAGACTGGCCATTATTAATAATTCAAAGAACCCGCGGGATAATCATTGTTCATCATCATCCATCCAACTTCATCAACAAATTGACCACATAAAGTGGAGGAAGCCTTTCATATCGTTGATCCCTCGCCGTATCTTCTCCGCGTTTTCATAAATATGTGTTATAATATTTCTACGTGTTTGTAAATATTGCCGGATGGCATTTTCGGAGGAAATCTCCCTTTTCAAGACATTTTAGAAGCTTGGCTTCGATCCAACGTGATGCGTGGACGATGAGTCCTCAGAGATATGACCCGTATCTCCACGGCACTCCATTTTCGAGATGGGATTTTGAAAAATTTATTCAAAACTCTCCAACCATCGATGCTTTCTTTTTCTTTTCGTTCCCCTGTTATATGTGAACCATTCGCTTCGAATATTTCGTTGCGCGTCGTTAAAAATATGTATGTGAAATTACAAAAACAAAATAAACAAATTCTACAATTCTTCTAAAAAACCACTGATCCTTAGTACAAAATTTAGGTAAACTGATATCTTCTTTAATTGTTATAATTCTCGCACGAAATATTTGCTCAAACAAATCGAGCGCTTATTATTATTACACTGAAGACTTTTATGCATTTGTTATCAAAACGGATGCACGCGAAACAGTGAAAAATTGTGAAAACGGAGGAATTGTCCATTTTAAATTGATTAAAAATACTTATATAATTTATAACTAGACAGTTGATCTTTATGAAAAATAAAAATTTTCTACCTGAATTGCAATAAACTGGAATGCGATAGAAATTTATTTTCTTTCTTAATATGTTTAATAGGTTGAAAATAATATAACAGTATTTTCAAATTCTTCTAATCTTCTTACTGTTTCAAATTGCACCTACTGATTTTTGCCATAAATACATAAAATCCGCTGTCTAATTATAACTTATATACTTATATACATTATAACAATATATGCTCCAATGTCTGGTCACTGCTGTAGGAAGTAGGTAACTAATTTATTGTAAGTAAGTAATGAAAGTAATTTATTACTTCAAAATTAATTTAAGCTTTCTACTGTTTTGAATTGCACCCACTCATTTTCGTTATAAATGTTTACAAACGTTTACAAACAAGCCGAAAAATTACAAATCGATTCTACCTTTTCGCGATCATTACTAGGTAGCCATTTCTCATGGATAATGCAACCGAACGTTGTTATTCTGGCCGGAGTTTCGTTCAAATTAAAATCTGAGTCGTTTCAAAGTTCACGACTGGTCTTAATGATAATTGCCGCGAAGATGAAAAAAATCGTAAGTGGACGGAGGTCAGAGATAATCGCACACTCGGTAGCGATGCTATAATACGCTATATAAAATCGTACAAACCTGCGTTACAAAAAAGAATTTTCCCTTCCCCTGCGGACAGCAGTAATTACTTCAAGAATAATTAATCATCAATGAATTGTATTAGTTAAAAGTTCTTTGTAAAGAGTCTGCGAATCTTTGTGCAAAAATCAGAATTCTCTGCAATAATTACGAGATACAGCTGTTAGATATAATCTTATTTCTTTTCTTTTATTGAATTAGAAATAATATGACAATATACTTAATTCTTCCTGAAACTTTTACTGTGGATTCTTGTGCAAAATAAAACTTTTCCGCGGCAATTACAAGAAACAGGAGCTAAATGAACATTATTGATTAACAGTTTTAAGAAGTATGAAAATGCATCTAAATTTTTCTGAGGCTTCTACTTCGCATCTTTGTACAAAATTAAATGATAGTCATACAATTATTTCTACTCTTAACAGTTTTAATAAATTGTGAATACTGTGAGAATTCATTTTAAATGCTTCCGAAGTTCTCACTGTGGATCTTTTATGCAAAATAATAATTTCATGATGCGATCATAAGAAACAGGCCTTCAATTAAAATTGATTTCATCTCAACAGTTTTAATAAATTGTGAATGATGTGAGAATGTATTTTAAATGATTCTCAAGTTCTCACTGTGGATCTTTTATGGAAAATAATAATTTCATGATGCGATCGCAAGAAAAAATTCCATTCCCTAAATTTTTTAAATAAAAATTTCAATTCTATAAAACAGGCCATAAATCAAAATTGATTTCATCTCAACAGTTTTAATAAATTGGAAATAATATAAAAATTCTGAACAATTTATTGTGGATCCTTATGCAAAATAAAACGATTCTGCATCAGTTCGATGAAACAGAAGCTAAGAAATGATTTCATCTCTCAACAATTTCAACGAATTGCAGATAATATAAGAACGTACATCTGTTGTAAGTTCTTAATGTTTTAGTATTTTACTTTCCCATTTTTTATCAGAAACACGTCATCTATTTACAACCATGTTAATCAGAATCTTTACATAACAGTTTCAGTTATTTTCAGAACTGTTCCCCAGCCCTGCTCATAACGCAGATTTGTATCGTTTGATATTGTGTCTTATAGCATCGTCGCATCGAGCAGTTATCTGCATTACACCAATTGAACTCGCAGTTATTTAATATTCGAGCATCCATCAATTACATTCACGCTGGTGTTTTAACGTCAATAAACAATGAGCCGGGCCGGATCAAAGCAACGTGAACAAAAGAAACACGATTCTATGAAAACGAAAATTGAAATTTTGCTGTGACGATATGCGAAGGAATATCAAATGCTGATGTTTAACAATTCGCACTTTCGTTGAATTATAATATTATAATCGCTGATTATAATATTATATTCTGTATATTAAAGTTTATATAATTGCAAATGTTGAGAGAAGACGCAGTTCTTAATTGTACAATTTAGAACATTCAAATATTGTTTACAGTTTAGTCTATTGAATATTATTAATAATATATAATGGTGGACGAGTTAGTTGCTGTTTCTTGTAATTGACGCAGACCATTTTTATTTCGCGTAAAGATCCGCTGTGTAGTGATAAATATAGACTTTATTATAGTCTATTTATACTTTATTGCACTCTGAATATGTTTATAAAATTACAACAGTACAAGGTCTGGGATAGGTGGATTGCCGAAGTTGTTTCCGGTGCTTTTTCAAGTGAACACGAAGTTCTAATCTTTCTCGATGCATAATTATACAAGACTGAGAAATTGAAGGTAGAACAGAGAGTAAAACCGTAGAACAAAGTGCTACGTCAGACTGGCGGATAGAGACGAATCCGGCATCTGCACTTTTCTAAATTAATTCGGAAGAAAGCCCGGTAATTATGGTGTAATTTCTCAGTTCGTCTGGTAATTCCCTGTAATCCTATCTTTTTTCGAATTAATCTCCGTCTTCAACATCGGAATGTCCGACATAATCTCTTCATCCTTGACACCGCCAAATAACCTTTTGACACGTTCAACGTAGCTCGTAGACCTTCTCTATCATCCGGCATATTAATCGACAAATTCGCGTCGAATCGACCGATAATTCCGCGTATCGAACACGCTTGATTGTTGCGAGACACGAACGAGGTACTGTATCGCTGGAAAGTTTTCGATCATTTCAGAAGTTTTGCCGATTCACGGCTGATGTGTGAATAAAATCGCAAATTTGCATATTATTTTATCGCACATGCAGGAGTCGATCTAAATATTTTTAAAGAGAGCGTAATTCTCTATTTTCACTTTGCATAACATCTTGCAATCCACCAATGTGTAAAAATTACTGTTACGCTATGTCGTCGAATGAAAAATTATAATATAAAATAAAAGAAGTAAAAAATTTGGAAACGTTTTATCGCTCACGCAGCGGTCAAACTAAATATTTGTAAAAAGAGCGTAACTTTCTATCCCGACTTTGTATAATATCTTGCATTCAAACAACGTGTACAGATTACCTTGTATTATATTTAAAGTTATTTTGTCAAAGTATAATACGTTAATATCATGTTTCTTATTACTACACTGTGGATTTCTATGTAAAATAAACATTATTTGAATTAATTGGTAGATACAAATTTCGTTAAATACAAATTATATTTATTCACTGGACAGGTCAGCCTATTGGTTGTACGAAGTTGTATGAAAAGAATTTATTTCTAAACAACCTAATACTCTTGGTCTCCTATAAAAACGATACTAAGAGGAACTAAACAGCTATTTGAAGAAAACAAGGGAAAAGTGGAAACTTTTCACCCACAGGATAGTTTCATCTTTTTTTCTCTCTCTCTTTTATGATGGCCTCGATAACAACGTCACCGTTCGCGATGGATGAAAACTTTTATTCGGGATACGTATCTGCGGGGGCGGAAGCTTATTTACTCGGTCCACATGAAACTCCTCGGAGACCTGCAAAGGGGTAGTTCCATGCATTTTAGAGGCGTGTGTACGGTAAGTTGGCCCTGAACAAATTTGAATGAAAATTTGTTGCCGCGCAGGGTTGCTATCTCGTGCGCCATTGTAGCTGGCCGATGACTTTCCCCGTGTAAATTGAATCAGCACATGGCTATGGCGACGACGGCGGCGGCTGTTCAAAATATTTTACCGATTCACGAAACCCTGTACCTCCTACACGGGAAAAATGTTTCGCGCCAATATAATAACGCTACGCGTCGACTTTTTTATTTATTTAACGTCACAGAAGCGTGTTTGCCATCGACATCCACTCGGGGACTCATGTGTGTTTGCAGATTTCACATAAACATGCTTCGGATTTGGTTCCTTCTGGATTTATTTGTTGGTGTAAGAAAAGCAACATTTAGTATGAAATAAGAATTATTATATATTACAAATGAAATATGTGTACGAATGAAACGTGTCTAAATGTAGCTACGCATGTTTAAAAATGTACGTATGCATGTTTAAAAATTTACGTATGAATGTTTAAAAATGTACGTATGCATGTTCAAAAAAGTACGTATATTTAAAAATGCAAGTATATTTAAAAATGTACATATATTTAAAATAATACGTATATTTAAAAATGTACGAATATTTAAAAATTTACGTATATTTAAAAATGTACGTATGTTTAAAAATGTACGTATATTTTAATACACTATGTATAGTATATTATTTTAATTGAGAATAAGAATAGTGAAGATAAATTGAATAATAAAAAGAAGTGATTTGAATGGTTACAGGTACTATATTTTTATATGAATGTTAATATTTGTGTGTTTAACGTTATTACTGTTGTTAATTCTTCTAAACATTATTACACTATTTAAAAATTTCAATTATAACTGAAATGAGTAATTGTTTGTATCATGTTTAGACAGTATACCAAGTTTTAGGTTATAAAATTCGAATTCTTTAATGAAAGAAGTTCTCAAACAAAAACACGCATTGAACAGCAATTTTTACAATTAAATGTTGTATTACTGTGTGAGGTGATGTGTATCTTTCATAAAATTTGGATAATTCATATCGTATATATATATATATACAAGCAAATTGTAAATGAATATGAATGTTTCTATGTTTCCGTTCTAATTTCTGTTTCAACAGAAATTTGAGTTTTGAAGCAGTACCAACTTGGCGGAAATTTGTTTGCCAAAACTTAGGTTGTTAATAGCTACACGCGCAATCAGTTCAGAGTGCAAGTGTTGAGAAATACTGCAGTGCGAATGCAACCGAGTGTAATCGGTCTTGCTTGGACGAGTTTATACGTTTGCTTCTCAGATATTATGTTTTTGATGAATAAGTTGAGATCAGAACTGTAATAAGTTTCTTTTAAATTATGAGGAAAGAGGATCTTCTGTGTAATTATTTCCGTAGGAGGCGTAGGTGGCGTAGGATGTCTAGGAAATTTTTTTAAACAGAGAACTTATGAATAATAATAATGAACAGCTAAGGTAACATTGATTTGAATAGCTCCAAGTGATAAATAATTAATAAGACAATGTTTTGTGCAATGCTATAAATATTTCAAACAGTGTTTAATCATAAGCTGGTTCATGTTGCTCCATATAATATTAATAAAACAATAGATAGTATTTTAATTTTATTGTAATATCAAATATCACTAAAATAGAATTGATTTCAACAGATTTATGTGATAAATAATTAATTTGATAATAATTTTAGTAATTCGATCAAACATTTTATGGAGTGTTAAACATAAACTGACTTATGTTACCCACTTTGTTTAGTAATTTTATTTTCTTCAGATAGTTCAGATTTTTTCTGATCAAATAACTTTCAGCTACTGTTCAATAATTCTTGATAATCGTTTTTCTTTTTAATAATCTTTGTCGTAGGACTTTTGTTTTTTTATAAATGAGATATAATCTCTGATGGTATGCGATGTAAAGATTATTATGCGGTATAATTGGTACAATATTCTGGAACGGATTTATTTATTATACACAGGTGCGTCAGACTAGTATGTTCTATCTTTTATCTTGCGATTATCACTTGCTCCCTTCTGAGTAAGGTTGACGCAGGGTTTTTTGAGAAAATAATATCTTTTATCTCACGGACTCTCGTTCGTCTCGACTTCAACCACTCTCGATTCTATTCTCCTGACATTTTTCTGTCTAGACTCTTTTATGTCTCTGGTGAGAGTTATTTAAAGGGATCGTTCTGTTCAAGTAACTTTCATGTATGATTAATCAATCTAAATTAGTCAGCTGCATAAAAATTTTATAAATTTAGTGAGTTAAAAATAGCAAAAATATTTTTTGATTCTGTAAATATTTTTCATCGTTTTGTATTATATATAAGTACAGGGTTACGTTAGTTGGCATATTGAGACTCTAAAAAAAGCTGAAAAATGCTTGAGAGACAGGGCAAGACCCGTAATTATTAAATGCAAACTGGACGTTGTGACAAGTTGAAAATTCGAATGATAAAATAAAATATACATAGAACAATTCAATATAGTTTTTATCATACTATTACTATTTATTAATATTAAGTGTATGTTTATCATTGTCCATTACACTCGTTTCTGAATTTCTATGAATGTATATTGTGTTAAAATTTCTAATGTGTTACAAAAATGACTTTACAAAATGCTATAAAAAAGTATAATAAAAAATTGAGCTCTTCAAAGGTACAGATCAACAAACCACTTTAATATCATATAAAATTCCATAAAAATTAACAATTCATCAGTAGACTTTGGCTCTTTATGCACTTATATCATGTGCAAACTTATAAAATGTACGAAAACATTTATATTATGAAAATATAATAACATCATTAATTTAGGTCTCTCTACAATGAATCTCTCAATCAACGAAAGAGATTTGTTTCTCTCAAATTAATTTTTCGAAAATGAACTATGAAAATGCGAAATTGTAGGAAGAACTGCAGTCTATTCATCGGCTTGAAAATAACCGAACATCTACTAATATTCCTGTGATAGAACGAGAGTAAATGAATTGTTATTACAGAATAAAATCCTGCTGTCACAGGTGAACAGAAAATCGTGCAAAAGAGGAGGAAAATCACGTGAATAATTTAACAGCCGCCATTAAACTTTCCTGTATCCACGGCGTTTCTTCGGAAAATTCTCATAGATGGTTAACATTCTATCAGCTGCCCTTTAACACGCACGAACCAGCCGACCCCCTTTTTTCCCATGAAATACCACTGGTCCCTAATTTTTTGTGCTCGACAAAAAACTGTTTTCCCGAGGAGAAGAAAATCCAGCAGTTTTTTTCACTGAAAGACGAGCGACCGAAAAAAAGAAAGAAAAAGAAAACGTATGGACGCCATTTGCTTCCCCTTACGACCTGCCGGTGCCAAAAATATGTTTTCCATGGGGGTTGCATTTCTCGTAATACCCTCGTTAAAAGAAATCGAATTTTCTTGTCACTTGTAGTATCACGCGTGTAGAATAATATTCAATTAACAGTTTCACTGCCAACCCAGTAACCTCAAAAATTCTATAAAATCAAAGCAATTGATTTAATGCAATATAAATGAAAAATGTTAAGATGTATAATACCGAGTACTCTTCCAACTTATTTTTCAATTTGTACAAATAATTTCATCGCTCGTATATGGGTGACCTGGCAATCAACGCGTTAAAGCGTTTTTTCAAAATTGGAAACCTCTGTGTGATCTAGCCCCTCCCCTCCCACGCCCCCCACTCTCCCACGGTCCGAGTGAAATAAAAAAAAAATTGGAACTCGACGGATATTGTTGACGTCTCAAATATTGTTCGTGTTGCAAATGATTAAATTTGATTTTTCAACGTGAAACGCCATCTTTTCGCTTCAAACTGCTGCCATTTCTACAAATGACTGAATTGCTTAACCCCTCTTCGCTTACACAATATCGTGTGAGAGACGCGATGAAGATTCACAGTGTCTAATAAAAATGTATGTTATTAATTTCCTTTAAACCGAAATATAATTCTATTTTGTTGTTGTTAATGTATAGCCATTGCAGAACATACAGATATACAATAGATGCACTTAATAATATATAATATTCATACATATATACGCATAATTATTATGCATTTATATATATATATATATATATATATTCTCCTTTTTCTAAAAAATTATGAACTACAAAGAAATTCTAGTCACTAAATCCGTAATGTAAATCGTAAGGCAAGGGGTACATTTTACTTGTTCATTTCAGACGTTTCAATTTTTGTCATCAACGGCGGCTATCCATCGATGTACCGATAAAAGACCATATCGAAAACAGGAAATAACTCTGAAATTTGTAAATATTATGTTGTGGGAAGAATGGAGAATAAAGTTAAAGTTTGTGTTAATATCACTGTAAAAAACCACGATTTTACACTTATTAATCGTCCTTAGAAAAATACCCGACGGATGGGCTGGTCTGCCCTCTTAAGCGATCAATGAATTTCTCTAGTTTTTCGAAAGGAAACGTATCACCTGTCGCCCCGGTCGCGAGGGTATCATTTTTGCGTCGGTATAGTTTGTCAGCCCACCCTCTATTGCTCGCTAAACCCTCCAGTATTTTCTCGGAGAAGGTATATCATTGTTTCCCTAATTTCTTTTCCTCTAGGAGAAAGTTTCGCCTTTCTCTCGCCGGATTCACGAAAATCCCGAAACTTGTCTTAAGGAAGACACACGTGCTTCCTGCGAAAACAAAGATTGCAGATCGTTTTGCTAGAGAAGCTTATTCTTAACTTTTCGCGTGTCACTGTGCGATAGATGGCATACAAATTTGAAAATTGGTTCGACTTGTCGGATTATGGTTGGGAAAACATATATTTGTAGTTTTTTTTTTTATTACGATTCTTTGATGCACAATTTGTTCCCATTAATTATTAATGTCGCATCGCTTCGACAGAAACATTGGTTAATGTTCGATATTTGAAACACAATCGGAATGAATATATTCTTGTTGAAACCCCTATTACAAGTTGATTATTTTAATGTAAACTCGTCAATTTATGCAAATAATAATTTGATCACTATAGACTGTGGATTTGATGCATTTCCGGTAAAAATGAATAGGTGGAACAGAAAATTGAGAATATCGAATGAATCTCTAAGTATATCGTTAAACACCTTGGTTGTCATTTATTAAAATTATTAAATGAAGAAATAAATTTCTATTTAGCTCTCGTTTCTCGCAGTTGATGCATAACATGTTGATTTTCTATAAAGATCCGCAGTCTATTGATCATCTATTATAAATGTGATTTATAGACTTTTACAAATGATTTAACAGTGACCTAACACGTCGCTGATATTGCCTATAGCTTTGCTAAACATGTATATGCAACTTAATAATTCATAAAATATTATATAAGAATAACTAGAATTCAGTATAGTTAGACTTTCGCTTAAAAATTGCTTATTATAATACAAAATTGTCAATTTAAGCAAATGGCTCTTATAATTTGATCACTCGATGTAAATGTGAGTAACTTGAACACTTTGAAAATGATTTCACAGCAACTGTGTTAACGCGTTACTAACACTTTATCTACTGGAATAAGAAATTAACACAATTTTCAATAATTCTGTCACAACAAAAGGAAGAAGACTTGCGCCATTGAAATGTCTATTGCCGTCGAAGTAATTACCGGTATCTAATTTGCTAATTTTTAGGAAGAGGAAAGATACGAATCGAAAGACTTTTTCGACTTACCGGACGCGTCGACCGACGCGAAAATGAGGTAGAAACAACGAAAATATGCACTTACAATTATTATTCAAATTATCATTTAGTGTAACCAACACTTTCACTTACAAATTCCTTATTCTAATATGAACTTGGCAACTTATGCAAGTATCTAACAGTACAATCACTCATAAATATGAATAACCCAAAAACTTTCAAAAAAACGATCAAACACTTCAACTACCGGAAAAAAGAAATCAATACAATTTTCAATTCTGTCACACCAAAAGGAAGAAGACTTGCACCATTGAAATGTCTATTGCCGTCGAAGTAATTACCGGTATCTAATTTGCTAATTTTTAGGACGAGGAAAGGTAGGAATCGAAAGACTTTTTCGACTTACCGGACGCGTCGACCGCCGCGAAGATGAGAAAGAGGCATGCTAGGGCCGTCCCCATGAGTCGAGGTGGCTGCCCCATGACGTCCCCGTAGAGAGAATCCCGATCGTAGTAGGCCTGTCACACAATATCAGCTGGTACACGAGAGAAGCGGCCACGGTAGAACACCACAAAAGCTCCGATGCTTTTCTTCGTGCGTGCTTTTATGCTCTCGCGGGTCCCCTCTCCCTCTGCCTTCGGTTGGCTCTTGTCGCCATCGGGTGTCCCCATGGCTGCTGGACATTGGCATACGGTTCGTGTGTACTCTATTCATCACGCTGACACTGAGATAACGAGATCCCGTGCGCCGCCCGCAAAAGGAAACAGCCGACAGCATGGTTCGACAAGACTGCGGGTCTCCGGGTTAGGCTTCTTGAACGTTTACCTGTGAGTAGGTACACATGCGACGATTCGTGTACCCCTTTGTGCCATAACAGACCGCGGTACACGCTCGGTCACCCGTTTCCGTGATTCGTTTATTCGTCACGCTACCGTGTCGCGATCTTTCATTGTATACAACACCGTGGCCTTCGATCGGTATTGGATTCTAGCGTCTCGATGGTGATTGGTGTGCTTTGATCAACGCTTTCGAGATGATTGGTGCATTTCATTTTGACAATGCCTGTTTTCATTGTATTTATTGTTTTTAACGTTGCATCAACTACCAAGGTTATTAGCGACGAGGAGCTACAGCTTATAAAGGTGGGCACCGAACCACCTTGGGCAACGCAGTATACATATTATCACATAGAAGAATTTCCAGAGGTGACGTAAATAGATGTGTTGTGCTAAGTTCGTTCGGATTTTTCGGGTAGATCGCGGATTTTATGCATTCATGGCAAACACGAGTAGATGAAATCTAAAAGACAATAAATTGTACTGCAATTGCGAGTGGTTGATTTTATTGTGTGATATTGATACGAGAATGGAAGAATGAGAGAGAACGAAGGACAGAGTGTGTGTGTGTATGTGTGTGAATAACGACGTGAATGAAGTTTGATGGAAACAGGAGTTGTTTTTGTTATAATAATTCATTTTAACGTGGTTGTTGTTTGAGATTGATCGAGAAATGTGAGGAAGCGTGTGAATCATTTTGACATGTTGTGTTTTAATAAATTATTCAGTGACTGAATGTAACCAGTTTCCTGCTTTAAATAACGTTAAGAGAATTTTGTGTAAACTCTACTTATGAAACTCTGTAGTTAGTCGAACATGTTTACGTTCATGTTTTTTTAAACGCTAGACCTATCGAGTTCTATAAGTGACATGTTTTTCTTTAGAAGATTGATCAGTAGACTGTGGATAGTTATGCAAAATAAAAATTGTTTGCAGTAATTATTAGATATAGGTACTACGTAGACATTTATGGCTTGTCTGACTAATTTGAACGAACTGAAAGTAATAGTATCTGCAAATCGTTTTACTATTTTACATCTGATCTATTCAGTTTTGTTATAAATGCATAAAATTCGTCGTCTTGTCGCGAAGAACCGCGATTTTCAATATTTTTTAATTATCACTCATTTTTAATGTCTTTAGATTGAATTTCCAGGGAATTTTCAATGTGTAAAATATATATTATAAATTTTCGTTTACAAGTCCAGATTAAAAAAACTGGTAAAAACAGTATTTGCCTTTTTTGTTGGAAATTTGGTTAGGATTTTATTAAACATAAATTTGAAAGCATTCAATAGGATAATTGTAATTAAATTATAAAAAAAAGAATCTATATCGAAAATAAAATGGAAGAATTGCAATTTTTCCAGAAATGTTCATAATTTAGCCTTTGTGTGGCCAACCAAAACGCATATATAATTCACAACCGTTTGTATTTAACATTTTTTGCAAAAATTCTTATTTTAACATTAAAAATAGATATATAATAAAGAATGTACATTCAGAGCAGTTTCGTAATATTTTTAGAGGAGTATTAAAAAGTTGTTGAAAGAAATGCAGTAAATGGATAACCTAGGCCTGATGTGTGAAAATTGGAATTTGTATAAACATCTGCAGTCTACCAGGCGTTAATATTTCAAAGTGCATGAATTTATTGCCACTGTTATTATTGTAAGGGGCTTTCCCTTTTCCTTTTTTTTTTCCTTACATGGGACATATCTTGAAAAGACGCCTGCAGGTCCGTGAACGAGTAGTCGGAAACAGTGTCGAATTTTCACTCGCACTAACCACCATGGTGTCTCTATGGAGGTGCGCAAGGGAGGGCCAGAGAACTCCAGCAACTGGTGTCCCTACTGAGAAACGTAGGTTTTTCCCTGCCAGCATATTTTCAGGGAACATAAATAACCTAGTCGTGTCTTCATTAGTTGCCTGCATTTTGTTACGAAGATTTATAGTTGAAATACGAACCAGTTGAAAATACTAAAAGAATTTAAAGACATATTATTTTCAATTTACTAAAATGAATTTGAGAGTATTATAATATTATCTAATTTATGAACATGACTTTAAATATACTAGGATACTATTTTCAACTTATTAAAATTCGTTATTCTCATCAGTTTACTAAAATGGATTGAAAAATATTATAATACATAATTTCTTATTTATTAAAAGAAATGTAAGAATATTGTAACGCATAGATAATATTAGGATACTATTTTCAATTTATTAAAATAAATTCAAGAATGTTAACAACATCGTCGTTATTCTCATCAATTTTTTAATATGAATTGAAACATATTACAATACAATTTCTCATTCTTATGAATATTGTAATTGATTGATAACTTTTAGATTTCTTGAGATATTTCGTGGAAAAAAACTCTTTCATCTTAAACTCTTTCTATGGGATGATTTCGCATATTTTCTCATTTCATACATAAAATGGCGACACAATCGCAGAAAAATTCAGATATTGCAGCATTTAAATGGTAATGGTGCAAATTTTCATGGAATCTGTTAGGGTTGGAGGAAGAATAAATTCTTCTGCATTTTTATCGTACGATATTTTAATATTTGATCAAGCAATATTTAAAGAATCAGCAAGAATTTACGAGGCACGTATCGCAAATACTTTGGAAGCTGCAAAACTCAGTAAATACGCAAACCTCAGTCGTGAAATCCGTATCTGGTAAATGAACGCGGTATGCACAATCTTCACGGCCATCTCCAAAGCTGCAATTATACCACATTCGCTGCACAATAGCCCAGAAACATTAGGTAACTCGTACATCTGTAAAATAATGCGGAGAGCTATAATAACAAGTGTCGCAAAAAGAAATATCAATAATTTTAATGAATTAAAATCATATTTGCAATGTGTGACACATATGGAACTATACTATATTCAATTTTCCATATTAATTAAACAATGTCATATAATTTCAATACGCCTCACAGTTCGGATGTTTATTATTAAATTACATTTCCAGGAAATAAATATTTCGTAATTAAAATTTGTAATTTCAGTCAATTACATGTTCCACTGTTACAAAGAAACATATAATATTTAACGACACATTTGTTCACTTAAAAGACTTTATTCGCGTTGTA
Source organism: Sphecodes monilicornis (assembly GCA_913789915.3). Classification (NCBI taxonomy): domain Eukaryota; kingdom Metazoa; phylum Arthropoda; class Insecta; order Hymenoptera; family Halictidae; genus Sphecodes; species Sphecodes monilicornis. The sequence continues at coordinate 22,192,188 of OU565296.1, forward strand.
AATGTTTGTAAACGTTAATATATTCAGTGTTATTAAAAAGATTTGCACGTAAATAAAATGAATAAGTATGTTTCACGCTTCCAACAACCGATTACCATATTCTGTTTTCACATTAACGAACTTTGTAATATTGAAACGTTTCTCGTGTAAATAAATTCAAAATAGAATTATCAAGATTTAATCAATTACTATGAATGAACTTATAAAAACATAATAGTTTATAAAATTAATAATTTGATACATAAGATTTAACAAATCCTTTCCTTTGAATAATTTAATGTAAATTATAGTTTTAAAGAAAAACTTAAAAATATATTTTCTTGTTTTATCATATTAGAGAATTTGTTAATGTATTTAACTTGCCTGTGCCAATGATTTATTTGGAAATAAAAGTGTATACATGCTTGTTAATTCTGACCGTTGTGTCTTACACAGTATTAGGATTGGAATTCTTATCAAATCATTCAGAATTATTCACTGCACGCATGCTCTACCCTAACATAGTCCACGTTAGTGATACGCAAGAACGCCAGCGAATCCACAGATAAGATTGACTTTTCCAATGATCCCTTCGAGTTATTTGCACTTGAAGTTTACGGAACAGACTATATGCAAATGTTCTCGACCTATTTCTATTTGTGAATGATGCATCTTTTGTTGCAATCTATTATTCTTTGTGATAAGACGTGTTTGCGACAGTTGCATAACGGAACTCTACAGACGACTGTAGCCATAGCAAGTCACACTTGTTTATAAAATAATCAATGGCAAATACGTAACTTTTAGCTTCAATTTTGTTGAAATTAGAAACTTATGTGCTATTACTGAAATGTCTCTAAATATAAATTTCATTTATTGATTACTTTAATAATTAAAATTAAGGTTATAGATATTAAAATATATAATTGAAATTGATATAAAATATTAATTTAAAGAATTATTGTTTCGGAGTTATGAATTTTGTCTGCCGACACCGCAGCTCTGGTTAAAACAATTACTTCACCACACGACGTGAAAACAATTTTTGGAAAAATTGCAATTGGTCGGAATTGCAGAGAAAATATTAAAAGTTGTACTTTACAACTATTTTGTAGATCTGCGTTGTAAAGCAGCGGTTGAAAACGAAAGATAAAGCAATGTATCAAGTATTTGTTCAGTTCTATTATGACTTTTAATTAGTGTGAGTACATATTTTTTCAATTTTGAGAATCGGAGACGGAAGCGGAGTCGGATTCGAAGTCGGTGGTCAAAAAGGAAAGGCGTTGGAGTCGGAGTCGGAGTTACGAATTTTGTCTACCGACTCCGCAGCTCTGATAATAATAGACATGTGGGTAATAATATTTAAAGTGAATATTAAACAGCATTTCACTTCAACGTGTATAATGTCAAAAAAAGATATATTTTTACGTCAAGGGGTTAATGTGCAATGAAATGAAGAACAGGACGATTCGAATTTGCATTAAAATCGGATCAAGCGGCGGTCATCGCCATGGAAACCGCTGTAAAATGAACAAGATGAGGAGACTCCGGGAAAATTAGTCGAAGTCAAGCTAGGTAAAAGGAAGAGTCCATGTTCGAGCCGGATTGTTTCACCAAAAGGTTAGGAACTTCCTTTTAGCAATTGTTCCACCAGGTGAAATGCAATTTCGGTGGAATAGTGAGCTGGAAATTATCCCCGACCCTTCCCGCCGCCATACCTTATTCAACGGACGTGTTACAACGTTCTCGTTCCTTTCCTAAAAAAAAAAATTACCGTGGGAGTGACGTACACGGATCCTGCGTTACAGAAGATTGTATGAAAAGGCACGTGGGTTCAAGGGATTCCACCATTTCTATAAAGTTTCGTCCGAGACCATGAACTTGCATCTTACTCTCGAGGAGCTAGTTGATCTTATCTAATAGATGGATGAAGAATCATTGGAAAAATTGATTTGCAACGAAATGGCAATCGTTTCACACAAAACGACGATTTTTTAATAAATTTTTCGTTAGGGAACGTGTTTTCAAATGGATTCTGAGATTTCATCGAAAACTGTTGACATTGCTATTATTAATAAAAACAGCTATTAAGCAATCCTTAATCATAAACGATAGATAATATATTTCCATAGAAATTCATCAGATATTGCAGACTCAGCTATAATTTTTATCATGCGAAATGTTAGTTACAATTATCGGTCATACAAATTAAATACTTAATTTGAAGAATGTGTGGATTAAAAAAGGATGCCGTGTTTTGTTCAATTTTATTTTATAGACACTGGTTAAGAACTCAATGAATTAAACTATAATTGGTTAGATCTCCTTCAATTTTGATGTGCGAACAATATCCACTGTAACACGGTAGAAGATGATAATCAGCTTACGTTTACGTAAATAAAGAAAATTTCATCGAGTCCGAGCTATTTACGTGGTTCGACTGTCGCGTAAAAGTTGCCAAGGATATTTAAAATTATCGTGCGGGTGGTAGCTCTCTTAGTTTCGAGAAATAAATGTCAACTCCTAAGTGCAATCTTGATCCACCGAAGGATGCAAAAGGAAAGCTCGCTTACTTCTTCCCGGTCGCGAAAACTTGATCGAGAGTAAGCCATTTACGTAGTTCGACTTCAATTAACTCGCCAAGGGCTTCTAAAATTACTATTAATGTAGTTCAGGACCACACTCGTCGAGAGATTAATGTCACCTTCCACATACATGTACATTTAGAACTCTGGTGTTCGTATGATTACAAAACTGTGGATCTTTATGCAAAATAAAAATTGTTTGCATCTGCTGCAGGAAATAAGAACCGCTTAGCACTTTCTTGCTTCTTTCGATAATTTTAATAGGCGAAAAGTAATATGTTCATACTCTTAAAATGTTGTAATCTCTCCGCCGTTTGTAATTGTAGCCACTCATTTTTGCCATAAATCGCATCAAATCCGCAGTCTAATAGTTACATACATATACAGGGTGTTCATTTGAAAACTTTCCAGCTGAATATCTTGAAAATTATGAAAGATATTAAAAAAGTGTAAAACACCTGGGGATTTTAATATCGTTCGAAAGGGTTGACATTGAAAGCAGCGTTTTTCGTCAAAGACTTCGAGCGAGACACTTGAGAAAAAAGGGATGCTGTGTCCTCGGAAATTCGAAATCGATATTATGCAGGGTCGTTTCAGAGGGGACGTTATATCGTGAATTTAATGTTTAATCGTGGCGGAGATAAATCGATTTATGATCGTCCCGTGTCACATGCAATCACGACTTTTTTTTCAGTCCCGGAGGCCTGTTGCTTATCGCGTTACGCGATTCACTCTTTCTTCTTTTTTATTTTTTTTTTCCGTTTGCACGTTGCTTTTTCCGATGCGAGCTCGCGTTCTCCATTCAGCTTTAATTGCCGTCGGTGCAGCACCGGGGGGAAAAAATAGATCAAGCGACAGGGAAATGCTTCGTTTATGATCAACAATATTTTTGTTTCCAATTAAAAATTTGTATCCAACTCGGGCCTTCATTTGCCGGAGTGTTTTAACTTTTCGAATACACATGATCATTTGATCAATAATCTGGCAAAAAAATCTCAATTAGTTCCATCAATATGGATATATTGTTCTGTGTACTTCTGTTTTGTTTATTCTTAATGTGTGTAATAAATCTCTTGTGAGATTTCCTCAATAAAAAAACTGAGTATATTACGTTCATGTACTAAAGCTTTAATAATTTTGAATCGTTCATTCATAATTACACAAATTCTGATTTTCGTAAATTATTTTGTAGAAACAAAAAAATTGGTAAAACGTATTTTCTTCACGAAAATATTCTTTATTGCATGAATTGAATAGAGATGCCATTGACGTCTGTTGTTGGGACCTTTTTCTAGTATTTTAAAGGTTTATTACAGTGGCGTGCAAAAGTATCCGGACACCCTCTAAAAACGAATAACTTTTTCAAAATTGGTTCAAACGGCTTGAGTCTTTTTTAAGATGTTAGGACGCTAATGGTGGGGACGGTTTCGTCTCAATTGGGACAAAAATTCCCATCCCTGATTTACTAGATTAAATCATACTTAACACTGATACTAACAGCATTTTCATAAATCTTTTATTTTTAATACTCCAGCTCGAAGACATCGTGCTAATCACTGTGCAGCGTCTTCCGGAAATCAACCTTTTGGAAAGGATTCTGTTACTAGAGCAATTTATAAAATTTTGCAACTAAAAAATACTACAAGTTGCACTACATTATATACTTTTAAATACGGTAATCGTCAAAAAATAAAGTCCACTAATTTGACCAGAGTAAATACCAGAAAGTCACATCGTTTTAAAAATCGTTAACAAGCCATGACCCTTTAAAATTGTTAGATAAAGTTGTTAGACTTTTCGCCGCCAGTGTACAGAAGAGTAGCAAAGATGGCGAACCGAATGCCCCTAGCGAAGTTAACAAGTTTCAAATCACCGAAAGTTTCTTTTAAACGGCGGCATGCGAGATAAGGCAGATTACTCGTTCCGGATCGGCGGAGCGCGTTACATAAATCCAAAAATACCTTGTAAGTACGACGAAAGTACAGATCCGATAACCTCGGTATTCTAATAAGTTATTATCAGCTCGGATATTGACAGTGTTTATGCGAGTCATCCATCGGGTCGTCGCGTTTTCGTTCTTCGGACTAGTTCTTCGCAGGGGCGGATTTGTTCTTCTGCCGCCTAGGGGCTACACCTCACCTCCCCTCAAAGATCCAACTTCCTCCACGCTCGCTCCCTTTTACACATTCTACCCATAGTTATATCAGAACTCTAGTTATATCAATAGTACAAAGCACAAAATCATTAGTACTAACCTAATTTTATTCAACAGTTGTTTTCAATAAATTAGAAACCAAATCGACATATAACATTGTTCATTTTAACGTATGAGAACAACTTAAAATAAAATATGAAATAAACTTTGGTATTGCTCTAAAATGTTATTTATTTAGACGTAGGCCTATCAGCAATCTAACTTCAATATCAGATATTGAGAAAATACTGTACAGTCGACTATAATAAATATAGTTAAAATAAAAAAACACGTTCTCAAATAAATAATAAATAAATTCTACATTCTACAAATAAATAAATTCTACATTCTCCTCCTGTAGGTTTTAAGTAATTTCCTGTCATTTTATACAACGTCGTCACAAACATGTTATTTTTAAATTGGTTAAGAATTTTATTTTTTTTTTGTTTGTATTGTTGTGACCCTGTGCCTTTCGTATTTTTCCGCCCTGGGCTATAGACCCTATTGCCTCCCACTAAATCCGCCACTGGTTCTTCGGAATTTAAACTTCGTGGCACGCAGAAAAGTCTCTAACGATCAAATGCAAGCGATTAGTTCTGGGAAACAAGATTATGAGTTGAAATAATCTTCTGTACACCGAATTGAGATGCGTAAACACGTTCCCGACAGATAATTTGCCTTGTTCCCGAAAGGCAACGAAGATACTGACTTAAATAGGAAATTACCATACAGGCTTTTACACACTGTAAAGAAAATAACGTTGACTAGGGCTCTACTGAAATCTTTGGAAGTTGATAAGAAAAGATCTTTGACTGTTTACCGAACCGAAGAGTCTTTCAATATTGTCGTTCATGTTGGTTGATATTGAAAATACAATATGGCGACTTGCTCTTTCAATTTTGAAGTACAATGAAATGTTTTTTTCTATTGAGAATTATGTTCAAATAGTAACTAATATTTTTGTACTTTCTATAATTTATTTCGTTCGCTGTTTTTCATCTACGTAATTTACATATATGTATAGTAAATATAAATGTAATATGAATTGATGTAAGCTGGTACAATATTATTCTTACAGCAAACATAACCACACTTTTCTTAAACATGTTCAATTTCATACTTTTATTTTCGTCTCCTTCTTTCTGTTCTTAAGTAAAACGAAAGCTTTTAACTTGCTAGATTGTAAGTCACGACGTAACGGTCTTAATAAATGTATACAATGGTGTTATTTAATTTATAATGTATGTTTATATCCATGAGAGTTTCTTTATTTTTATTCGTTATCAACATTATCAATTTTTGTGGCAATCGAAGTCGTACGATTATGCTTTAGAAGCTTCAGTATACAAATCTAATTTCGATCATTCCAATTTAACAAATCATGTTTGCGATATTATTAATAAATGTTCCCATTATTTTGATTTTTCTTTTGCTGCACTTACTTCGTTTTTGAAGATCGATCATTCGTATTTAGATGTATATAACTATTAATTAAAATTATGTTTTTCTACTTTGCAACTATTGTTATACTGTATTGTATAAATAAACAAATAATGTATATGTATTGACCAGATTTGAAGAATAAACACTTTATTGCATTATCAACGAATCAATTAACGCATCATTACGTTAACACGACTTCCTTTTCTTTATGAACGGCTCTCGAGCCACGTGGACCGCAGAAACAATGAATTATTATACCAATTGGAACGACTCAATTCGGACAGCGTCGCGCCCAGTTATTAACCCATTCGAAAATGACGCTGTGTGTAATCTGTGCATTCTTTTGCCGGCCGAAGCGTTATTAACATAATCCGGCTGCCGGATGGGCCCCCCCTACCGGAAATGGATTTTATGCCAGAGTTTGTGACGTACACGAGCATCACTGTCAAGCAGATCATTGTTTTCACCGTGTGCTTGTTACATGGTTAATCGAAACTAACGAACAGCAGATTAAAAGGGGAGAACTGCTTTTTCTTTGTAATAAAGCACATCGAACTTTTAGCATATTTCTTATGAAAAGGAACGATCAAATGGAATTGATTAAACTGGAATTTGTCTATTCTATATATATATATATATATATATATATATATATATATATATAGGGTTTAATTATCAAAAATTAAACATAATCCATGTTGTCGAACGACCATTTTTTTCCACGCGATACGTTATTTCTCGAATGGGAATCATGGACTTCGTACGTTTCGATTCCTGAGTCATTTGTTTGTACCATGCGTTTGTCGATAGTGAAAGGACTCCAATTAAGTTCGACTAACGGTCGTTTTCTTCCATTTAATGGCTCCTTATTGAATCGATTCGGTGTGTTTGCGTTCTAATTGGTTAAACGGAGACAATATAACGGAAGTTGCACTAAAATAGAGCAATCATTTCTCTTTCGTGCCACGGTCAATGTCGAATTTTTCCGAATGTAACGTGCAAGCATAAATCGCTGAATATTTACGATCATTTCAAATGTAATATATGTACAGAATTGAGTCCCAAAATTAGATTAAATACAATACGGAGAATAATCTGTAAAGATTTTTAACTAAAACTTGTACAATTTCTAATGCCATTCGCTTGAAAATTTTAAATAATTCTTTGCGACAAAAGATTTCTACAGAATTTTCAAATCTGGCAGAACTATACTTATTTGCGAACACATCGATTATGTACAAGTATACGTAGCCAAGCGTCAGCAGTTTAAATTATAATTTCTAAATAATAATAATTTAAAATACAGTTTACACAAATGTTTACGTTGCACTTTGCAAGATAATCGTTTGCTATTTGTTAATCTGGAAAGCGCAAGAATATCGAAGATGTTACATAACGCAGGGGCAACTTGTGCAAGTAATAAATATTATATCGGTAACGTTTTTTTTTTTTTTATTGATAGCACAGTTACAATGCTGCAATTGTTTAGCGGTCATTATAATGAATCATCAATCTTATCAGAACTTGCAAAGTTGCATTTTTGATCGGTGATAATAAGAGTTGAGTATGATGAACTTATCGTTAGACTGCGGGTCTTCATACAAAATAGAAATTGTTTGTATCGATTGCAAGATAATAGGAGCCAAATAGATATTTCTTTCTCGATTTATTGATTTCAATAAACTGATACGAAAACACTGATATTCTCAAATTTCTTTGAACTATCCACTGTTTGAAATTACATCTACTCATTTTTGTCATAAATGCATAAAGTCTGCAGTCTACTTATCATAAATGACATATTCATTTATGATAAAAATGACCAGATCAAATGCAAAATAGGAACAGCATTACTAGACTGACTATATGCGTTTATGCAAAATAGAATGGGAGAAATTCAAAACTGTGAATAAATAGAACAAAGTATACAGTCCCACCAATTTGTCAAAATTGTTAGGAGAAAGATTATATTTTTGTTTAAGTTTCGAAAACCCATGATTGACTCAACTTTTATTTTGCATAAAAATCTGCTGTCGATTTATTACTTTTAGATGGACAAACTGATTACAAGAAATATTAGAATACCTGAACTGTAATATCATAATAGTCTTTATATTACGGTTTGTACAAAAGTTGTTTATTATAATAGTTCTATTTAATTAAAGCTGGTGACAGTAAATGCATCTTCGAAGTGAAAAAGTTATACAGCAAGCAAAATCGCATTGGGCCATTAATTATTACTGATTTTATTGCTATCGACTATTATAAAACCGTTTCGTAACGCTGCTGTAATGCTTGTAACGATTCGTAACACACACACACACACACACACACACACACAAACACGAGACAACATGCGAAAGAAATGAATGATTTCTCAGAACACTAATTCGACGAAAAATGTCCGCGCAAATGATATCATAACTGGTGAGTAGAGAGATTATGATGAATAATCAAAGGGATGCAAAATAAAATCACAATTTCATTGAAAACTCATAAAAATTTCTCTACTGAAAATTAGTATATTAAGATAAAAAGTATGGATTTATATATACATAAAAATGATGGATTTGGCAAGCTCTACCTCTACTTCTACGTGAAAATTCTAAAATAATTCCACTAGCATGACAATGCATTAGAACATTTTTTAAATATTTTGCACGTTGAAGATGACGATAGACACTGCTAAGAAAATGTTCTGAATGCGTGGGGATATCTAAACCTTTCCTTAACACCTTGACTGCCAAAGCAACACTGCCCAGAAAATTCCATAGAATCGAAGTAATTTATTTAATAAAATAACTATTGAACAATTAAAATATAAAGCATTTTGTAGTATTTTCACCTTTATGCGCTTTCGAGATATTGACTAAATTTGGTACAATGATTATACTAGCGTGATAATTAATTTTTAAATGTGGACAAATAATTCCGTCACTCGTATATAGATGGCACGGCAGCCAACGCGTTTAATCAGTGTCCAATTTGTTCGTTCTGTACAGTATGAAAACAACAAACATACTCATTTTACTATTAATATTTTCCCCATATATGGTATATATCGAGTTTTATCACTGAAGTTGACTTTATAGCTAGTGGAAATGTTTGTCACATTAGAATATGAGTAGTCACAATGGTGGACACCTGATTTGTTAGATCGCATAATTTTTGCCAGGTGTAGCACTTGTTTCTGAGGATTGTACAACGATCAAAAGAGAAGGAATGATTCTTGGGGATCAGGATGAAAATTCAAAGATCGCGAAACGAACAGCTTCACCGAGAGCTCGTGTCCCGGCTCAGATAACACCGTGACCGTTGCCCCGGGGAAGAATAAACAAATATTGGAGTCAAGAGTCCAAGCGTTCGTCAATCGCTCGTGTCGTCGACGGAACTCGGAAAACGTTTTTCTGAATCAACAAGATCGCACTTCCGAATGTTCGGGAATCGCAAATCTGTCGCAGAAGACCGGAAATTGCGGTGGTAAGACTTCCAAGCTTTTGGAAAATATATTAAAAAAAAATTGGAAAATATTCACAGTCGTGTATACTATCAGGTGGAATGTTTATAATTCGTAATTATTCATCAAGCAATCAATTCATTAAACCGAGCTCACCCTATAACTATCCTTGTGGTAGGGATACCGACTTGCAACGTAAAGAGAAATTGAGAAATAATGCCCTTCATCAATATTTTTTACTTATTATGTTTAAAAAAGACAATTTCACATAGACTTCATATTTCAGTAGTTTGTACATATTTGTTGTACGCACATTCGTGCATACAGTTGTCTATTTTATTGTATACAGGATGGTCCACGCAATTATTTTTAGGTTATAACCAGATCCACCCAAAACTGGGTTGATTTTCCTCTCCTTCTTTTCCCCTTCCACTATCCTATTTCACTACTTGAGCAGACTCCAACGTCCCCCACTAAGACCGTAGACTGGTCACGTGACGTGCCGCGCAACGTATCGCATATTACTCTGGTCATCAGAGAGGTGGTAATCTGTATTCCCCTCGATTCAACCGTTCTGGCATCACTGGTTATAACTCCGTTACCAGTGCGGTTACAGAAAAATGGAAGGAGATGGATGGTTTAAAGAGTATTACATTCGTAGGATCACGTTTTTTTAAAGGAAATGCAATGGTAAATGTGCACTGAACAATTGCATTATTTTTATTAGTGGAAAAACATATTTTTTTAGATAATTGAATTTTTCACGTCATTTTATGAAGAAAAGTATAGAAGTAGAGTGGTAAAAAGGTTGTTAGTTTTCAATACATTTAAAGAAAATATCTTCATTGAAGAACATTTCGTAGGATCATGTTTTTTTTTTTTAAAGAAATGCAACGGTAAATGTGTACTGAACAATTGCATTTTTTTTTAATAACATATTTTTTTAGATAACAGGATTTTTCTCGTTATACTACGTGGGAAAGTATTGAATGGTAAAAAGGTTGTTAGTTTTCGAAACATTTAAAGAAAATATCTTTATTGAAGAACATTTCGTGGCTTCTGACATTTCGACGGGCCGAGCGCCCCCTGCCCCGCGCATTAATCTCGCATAATTTAATTCTATTTCGCAAAACATCATCCCGGGATCCGGTACGGGGCCTGTGTTTAACGAGAGGGCAACCGGTATAGAGCACGCGTATACGTTCTCGCCGTGAATCGTTGAACTTTAGATAATGCGCCGCGACATTTCCAGTCAGCAATTTATATTGATCGAATAACATCCAGGAACACACGCCGGCAGTTTTCGTTCGTCTCGTGTGTCGTTTTCAGAAACGCTACACCTTTCTTCTCGTTGACCAGCTAGAATCCTGCAACCGGATAGTCGTACGCTCTGTTCACGTAATTAATTCAAATCAGGTGACTACAAATTATTGTTCTTGATTAGGCTCTCTTGCCTGATGTTGCCTTGTCATCGATCGAATAGTTGAGCTTACCAATTAAGTTGGCCATCCGTGTTAACTGTAAGAACCGATGGTTCTCCGGAAGTTATGTGCAGTTGTGAACGAAATTATACGTGCCAGACTAATGATAATACAATAATTTGTACGCGTTGGTAGCTTTTATTACATTCTGTATGATAATAATGATATGTTTATATTTTAATGAGATTTTGATATTATTTGTTGAGGATTCATGTAAACTCACTAAAATATTAATTTGCATTTACCAATCGTTTAAATAGTGTCTCTTTAATATAGTAGTAAATAGTGATGAATTATATTCAAGTGGGTCGTTGTGACTGTAACAACAATTTGCATTTACGGAAATTGTTTGAATATTATTATCTCTTTTAATATAATTTGGGGTGTAGAGGTATTTTAAGAGGAACGGTAACTGTGTAGAGAATTGTAACATTAAGGGGAACAGCAAAGGCATATGTATATAATATAATTTTATTAAAACAGATTGTCTATGTTTGAACATTTATATTTAGTCAAAATAATTATTAATTGTATCACAATAATGATCGATGTCAAATGACTATATAATTCACTCGGACAACTGTGATTAATTATGTTACAATAAGTGGTGGATATTAGTTAAAATGACTGCCACTGTCAACTGGCATGAAATCTTTATAACGTCAATTTACTAAGTATTTCAACATTGATGTCTTTTAATATAATCCATTTAGAATCAATAAAGCTAAATCATTAAAGCTGATAATTAATATTTTTAACATCGAATCATCATTGGTGTAAATATTAATGTGAACATTTAAAATTGACACTAACAAATGATTACTATAAATCAGGGAGTTCCAACGCATTCCAATCCGAGAATTGCAAGGTCCCCACCATATCGAACCTCTTCCCACTACTACGTACAGCCGCAGAGTTAGCGAGTGTTGCGCGCGCCGCGCGGCTCTTGTGGTGGGAGCTTCCCACTACTATATATTATAACGATGAAGTCTAAGGGTGGGGGAAGAACCTAAGCGGGGAAGGTGCCTCGAATAGCTCCGGAGCTACTGGTTGGAACTGCCTGCTATAAATCATGTAACTCATTTCATTTTAGTACCACATATGTTTTTTTTTCACGGTGATGTAATTGTTAATGTCACCTGACTACATATAAAATAGATACATACTATTTTAAATTTTCACGTTGGTGTAATTGTTAATGTCAAATGACTATACATAATTAATACCTATTACGCTCTAAATGTTCACCGTGTCGTAACTGTAAAAATGAATTGACCATACATAATAGATACTTACCGTTTAAAATGTTCACATTGATGTGGTTGATGATGTCAATTGACTATAAACAATTCTTAATTTCACTTATGTTTAATTGAGCAGCAATGTATTATACGAAATTAGTTTTGTATAAATAATCAATATAGTCAAATTAACAGCTCTTTAATCTTGTTGATTATAAGATTTTTTTAGTAATCAGTTTCAATGAGTTAACATGCAACGTTACTGGCTAAACAAAGTTAATCTTGCCTCATTACGTTCGATTAATAACCGAGGGACGATTGCTAGCGAAAACTGTTACTTTAAACTGTTTAAGGTAACTATAATTTACTGTTATCTTTTAGAACGTAACTGATAAACAATAAGAAACTAATAAAATATAAAACTTCAAGTAATACATAATATAAATTTTATAATGATTAAGTAGTACAAAATTTATTTAATTGATATCGATTCCAGTTACTTAATGATTTCTATTTAGAGGAATGTAATTAGATATAATCAGATAAATATAATATAAATATAAATATAAAATAATTCAAGTAAAAAGTCAAAGGAACGTGAAATCTAATAAGAAAATTTAAGTGAAAAGTAGAAGGAGCACAAAATAGAATAAGATAATTTAAGTAAAAAGTCAAAGGAATGTAAATTTATCTAATACGAACATTCAAGTCAAAAGCAAAAGGAGCATAAAATGGGATAAGATAATTTAAGGAAACAGTAAAAGGAACATTTAATTGCACGAGACAATTAATGATCTTTTTCATTTTTCATTTTTCATTTTCCATTTAATTTTTGGTACTCTTACGATACAATTATTTTTAATGACAGCTTTATAATACCTACTTTTCCACTGCTTTTACGATGAGCTTTTATCATAATTTCAATGGAAATACTCTCCCAGCAGAACGTTCGCGATTTTTATCTCGCAAGACCGATTCACTTTGGTAATTGTTGTTCAAACATTTAGCAACGTTCCAAGGGCGGGACATTTGAAATCTGAACGATTACGGTTCCAAGTGTGTATTCGGATCACGATACATTCGACTGACGTCATCGTCCGCATAAATCTGTGTGAACAGATATCGAGCAGTGACGTAATCGGACATACGTGATCCGAATATTTGCGTAAAATATTAAATGTAACATACGTGAACAGAAACTTGCGATCTCGCTGCATTAGATTCCGTCTTTTGCCTAATAATAGAAAGTTTCGCTATAAGAAGAAAGCTATTTTATCAATCTCGGTATCATACTCGATAGTGTAGCATCGATAATAGCATCATCAATCATTGTTACACTTAACCCTTGGCATTTCCAAATTTTCTCTTCATTCGTTTTCCTAAGAATTATCTATCATCTTATGATAAAATATGAAAATATGAATTTAATAATTACTGTTAAATGACAGAAGAAAAACAAAAAAGAATCCAAAGAAAAATGATTTGTTTATTATGAACACATTATCTGCCTGTAATTATTTAATACTTTTTTTAAATGAAAATACCACTGGCAGAAAATATTTGATCAAAATTGTAAATATGATAGTTGAAAGAGTTGAATGTTTATCAAAAACAAACAATAATATTGCTTATGTTTGTATATTAGACAAATATGCTGAAAGGGTGGGCGTTATTCATAAAAAATTGATAAAATGATGAATGCTGTGCGAAGCACAAAATTGTATATTTTTCCGCAATTGTTTAAAATTTTTTTGGAGAATTTCGTTTTATTTATACCACTTTAACACTTTTATACCATTTTAATTCTTTAAGACATTTTCTTAGTTAATCTTTTTAATTCTTTCGGAGTAGGATACGTTGTAATTAATAGAATGTCCCATTGCTGACAGCGAGCGTGTTAACAAGGGATGTAGTCACCAAGAATTTCTTCTATGGAGGGGTCTCGTAGCTGTAAGATAGTGAACGTTGTTTATGGTCGGAATCAATAACTTGAACTTTAATGATGCCTACGCAAGACTAAATTTTGAGCAAAGTTGCCGCCCTAGGTTCATGGAAAATTGCGTTCTTGCTTTGTTGCTAGTGTAGCAATTAAATTGCATTTTTATGTAAAATAAAAATTGTCGACGTTAACTGTAACTTTCAGAAGCTACATGAACATTGATTTCTGTTCTTAATAGTTTTAAACAGTTGAAAATAATACAAAATAGTACAACATTGTATATTAATAATTATTCTTATATTTTTGAAATGTTTTTAACGGTTTCAATTTAATCCACTCATTTTTGTTGTAAATGCATAAAATTTGCAGTCTAGTAGTGAAGCACTAGAACAATTTCTTGCATTTTAGGACTTAATCTATTTCTACAATAATATTTCCTTTATGTATACGTAACGAATGTCATTATTACTAGACTGCGGATTTTATGAATTTATAGGAACCACGAATCGATGCAATTTAAACAATACAAAGATTATGAGAATTCAAGAATATCGATATACTATGTTCAACATATCAAAATTATTAATGAAGAAAATAAATTTTTACCAAACTCCTGAAGCTTGCAATTGATGCATACAAATTTAATTTTGCATAAAGATCTGCAGTTAAATTATTACATTTGTCTGTATCTATCATTAATGTAAACAATTTCCTTGTTTTTATGAATAATCGTGATGATAAACACTTGATTTGTTAAGTCGAATATTTCCCATCAAAATTGATTATACGCAAAAATGTTTCAGATGAAAATTGTTAAGTACCGAGGGGGACATCAAATAAAATAGAATAAAATATAAAACGATCGCACCTTTTCTGCATTTGCCTGCAAGTTTGACCTTGAATGACCTTGAGCCATAAGTAATTGAACTCATCTTAAAGCGCACTATTTGATGGTGATTAAAAAAAAACATATCATTCCATTTAAAAAAAGAAAGTTGACCTTCACTTCACCTTGGAGTGTCCACCGGGAAAAATAAAAGTCCCACACCATGATATCCTCCTCGGTACTAAACAACTTTCATCTGAAAAAACATTTTTGCGTGTAATCAATATTTTTGGAGATATTCGTCTGTAACGCTTTATAATTTCCACCCTGTATGTATTTGACACATACTTTGGAAATATTTTGTACATTTTGACGTTTTGCATCGTACACGGGTGCACAACACCTTTATTACACTGTACTATAGCGTACCTATATTGTAAACTGAACTCTGTCATTTTAAATAAATTTCGCGTATATTTGACGTATCCTTTTTGGAACATTTTGACGTATAAAAATTGAAGAAAAATCCGCAGCCTGTTTATCACTTTCTAAAAGCATCAACGAGTGATACATTGCTGTTGGGGCGATTCGCATGAACGCGAATGCCGACAGGAATGTCGGCGTTTCGGGGCTTTAACCTCCCCCGAGTGGAATACGATTTTCTACTACACGTAGAAATAGACAGCACGAGGGCCAGAACGTTCCTCCACCTGTTGAGTAGGATTGCAAAAGTTGAAAGGAGATATTCGAACGGATTTTGTAATAACGGAATAAATCGTTTTTGCTGGGACAATGACTGGAAACAGTAATTCCCAATTAACGTCGCAAATTAATCATTCTTATCGCCGCCTGCCGTGGAATCTTGTATGAACAATGGTAATACAGATATTTCGAATTACCATTGCTTTGCATAAACGGACCACGAATTATTCGACCAGAATGAATCTTCGTGGATCAATTTGCGCAAATTGTAGTCACATTGCTTTACTGTACTATCGATTTAATTGGAAAGTCGATATACCTACCTTAATAAAATAGAATACACAGTTTTATCGATTTTATAGGTTCGTTAACGCTTTAAAATGGCGACTCGGAGACGTCATGGGTTTCACACGCCTAGTTTGATTACTTTTAACTTTACATCATAAATTATTATATGTAATAGCAACCTAGCCATTTTCGATTAATTTTAAAGCAGTACAAATCATGTCTAGTACAATCTATGCGTACTTGCAGCGTCAAATTAAATTAAGTAGAATGTTTTAATCTGAAACCTCGGAATTAAATAGTAAGGGGTTGAGAAAAAATTTTGTATATGAACTGTAAAAACCCATTGTTGTAGAGTAAATAAATATGCAGCGTTTAAAAATTTTATCTGCAAATAGAATATTAATATTAAAGTTGTTTCTGATTTTTCATTTAGTAATTATGAAATGGTACAAATGTTCTGATGACAATTTTCTTAATAAACTTCTCTATTGAAACACATTGATAAAATAATACGAAATCTGAATAAATGCAGTCTTGTCATTATATTATGAAGAAATATGTCAGTCACATTTAATGATTGGTAATATTCTAGCATCGATATACTGATTTAATGTTTAATATATTGTATTTTACACGATGTTAGAATTGATTTGCAAAGAAATGAATTTTCTCCTGGTCGTAGACTGTGTTTAGAAACAAAGAACCTCCAATCGTTGTAACAGTGAAAAGATAAAGCAAAGTATCAGTGAAAAACATTATATTTTGATAGCTCGTGAAAAGAGTTACCAGCATCGCAACAACTTCTCTCAGAAGATAAGTTTGCATCGGAGAGGAGATACTCCTTTAAGAAATTTTCCGAGCAGCAACAATGGCAATAACAGTACACGTTGCGAATTGGAAAAATGTCGATAACGCTCATTGATAAACGTAACGTTCGCTCACGATCGAGTTCTCCGGCACGTGTTTCTATAATAGATCGCATTAAATGCATCCACCGCGGGTTTTATTTTTCAATGATTATCTAATCGCGCCTCGGCGAGCAGCGAATCGTTTGAACAGTATACCGAAACGCGAGACATCGTGCCACTTCAGTTTTCAAAATTCCTCATCAACATTCGCGTCGAATAAGAAAAGCGACGTTCAACAGCAACAAAGTAACTGAACTCATTGTAAAGTTTGCACCCTATACATTTTCCATCCATCGTTCATTTTTGCCTAACGATAAGATTTTACTTTTAAGATGGACTCTTTTGTAGAGGTGTGCGAGTACCCGATTTATTCGAGTATTTGAATTTCGAGTCGAACAATGATCGGTCTGTCGAGCCGAGTCGAGCGTTTGAATTTTCCGAGCTACTTGAAATCGACGAACTGCTTGAAAAGAAAGCGAGCTACTTGAGAAAATCAACCGACTCGAATATTCGAGCCCTCGTGGAACTTCGATTTACTCGAAAATGAATTTTCACCTCGAATTTTTCGAATTACTCGAATATATTCGAACAGATCTTTAACTTTCGAGTTATTCGTAATTCGAGGTGCAACATTTTTGATCTATAAAACAGCCAAAAAAATCGTGGATTAAGTTTTAAGCAGTTGTTGTAAAGGAAAAGATCCAATCTGTAATAGATTCATTTGAAAAAAAATTTTTTTTGACACTTTTATAGACGATTTATTATATTTTCGACCAAAAAAGTGTTCTCAGTTTTTGACCTGCTATAACGTGTACAAATGTGCTAGAAAAAGATTAATGATGGTCTGTGAAAGTAGAGAAAGTACTATTATTTTTCACAAAATTATCAATCTTTAAACATAAACAATTTCTCGAGAATCGGAACCGCAGAATTAGAACTGTTTAAAAAATTGTTGTGAATGATGAAACGAGAGGGGGTAAATCAATTACGAAAACAATGATAACGTAAGACGTACAATCGTTTTGAAAAAAACAATTCATGGAAGTATCTTCAATTTTGCAGCGTTTACACGAGACTATCCTTTTAAATAAACGATCGTGAAGCACTTGGCCAGTTCTTTGGCAGTGATTTTCTCCATTTCACATCGGAAGAAATAACTTGCAATTACGTGAGCGTCTTTGTGGAAGGAATACAATGTTTCAACTTCGCCGTTCGCATAATTGAATGTTGGTACGGGCAAATTGCGTCTCTTGTTTTTAAGTTTGCTTTTGTCGTAATTATAAATTCATTTAGCGCACCGTAATAAGGAAAAGGACTCTGCTATTGCAAACTTTCTTGCTCGCGTTCTTTTGATTCCTGTTGAACGTCCGAAGACTTCGTTAATGTGAGTTGTAAACGATTAAAAGTTAGAAAAATTGCAGAGTTATAATTTGAACATCGCAAAACATATAATCATATGCATTGTAATAATTTGCAATTATAAGTGAAAGCTTTAAAATACAAAATAAAAAAAAACCGCAATTATTTGCTCACCAACCTGATACCAATTCGTTTGGTTGGGGTCGAGCGAATAAGTGTGTCGTTAATTAACATTCTTCCGAATACATATGTTTGTTCCGCATGGTAATGGCGATGTGACAGAAACCATTGGGCGCAGGATACACGTGTCCGTCATCGCCGCAATATTTCCTGGGACGTTAAAAATTAATTGTTTCCGACGCCGCGCCTGCGAACAAATTCAATTTAGCGTATGTTTGACGAGCAGTGCGGTTTCGCCCGCAAACCGGGATAAATGAGCGGTTCGCGGAGCAGAACTTTAATGGCAAAGTTCGCTCTGGTTTCAACGCGCCATGCCATCCGAAGATATTAAAGCAATATCCACGCTGAAGCAACATCGAGCAACCTTTTGTCATCCCTGTGGTTTTCCTCTCCTTATTTTATTCGAAAAAATTGTCAATTTTTTTCAAAATACATTAACTAAAAGTTCGTCGTTGTTGCTTCAGTATGGACATAGGTTCCATCCGTTTCATCATCAATATTCCTCTCTGCTATAAAATTAATCTGATCGGGACATTCTAAGCTGACTTTTAGCTAAGATATTTTACAAATTATTTCCGAAAATAGGAAACAATATCCAGATGTATAAAAAAAGTCATTACGTTTTTTGTATAATGTACTGTATTATATGTATAATGTCTAAATATTTTCGCTATTTATAAAAATATAAAAAAATTTCTTAGACAAAAGTTGTATTGTTTATTAAATTAAATATAATGCAAAAAAAAAATGTATTAACACAAATACAGTGGACACTGAATAAAAATTTGAACAAAACACTTCCATTGTCTCGGAAAATTTTTTACGTAAACGATCACTTCAAAAAATGTTTTACCATATTCCTTTCAGTGTTAACTGATAAAAGGATTCTGTCCTTTGCAACAGCCTCTCAAAAATTGATCTGCAATTTTTGTTGCGCTATTATACCGTCAAAGAAAATCTGAATTTGAATAAAAATGCGAATAAAACGTTCTCATTTTCCGTGGCAAATTTTGATATAAACAACCGTTTATATGGCTGTTTTCTTTGCTTGTTAATTTAATGGAAGTGAATGGATTTATTGTACCTACAACTACACGGATATCGCAATAATAAAGTCCGAGGAGAGCTCACACGAAATCGCGTAAAATCCTTTTGTAACCGTACGAGGAAGTCATAAGGGAGAGAGGCAGCTCCTACAAAGGTGTAGGAAATAGACTCGGGGACCGTATTTCCGAGATTCATCGAGGGATGCTCGGTTAATTCTCAGCGGGAGGACGCCAAGCTTCCCTTATCTTCTTCGAATCATCCGGATGAGTGTGTGGAATCCTTTCAAGCCGAATCTTAGCTGCCTCTGCGTGGATGGAACATCCTTATAGTGTTTCTTTGCTCGTAGCAATTTTCTGTGAATTGAAATCGACACGGAATATCCTCGAACGCGTCTTACTGTTGGCAACCATCGAAATCTCCTGTAATTCCAGGCTACGCGAATCGATCTGCTCCGAAGATCGAAGCAATTACTTCTCTATGCCATTTGTAACACGATCTTCTCGTTGCTTTTTAGGTCGGAATCTATAGTTTATATTTTTTTTAAGGAGATATACTCATTCGGTCGAAAAAAAAACACATTTTTTAGAAAGTATTGTGGAAAGTGGGACGCATTCAATTTGTTTTCCTGCAATTTAATGCTTGATTTTATCGAAGAGATCAAGTTATTAAGTCAGAATCTATATTTTATATGTTTTTAAGAAGATATACTCATTCGGCGGAAAAAACACTTGTTTCAGAAGGTATTGTATGAAAGTGAAACACTCTGAAATTATTTTTCTGAATTAATGAGATGATAAGGTTGCGACTAGATTTCACATCTGTATGCAAACTAACATTGTTTGCATAAACAGCAAGAAACAGAGGAAAAGTAGGAATTTCTTTTGTCTTTTGATAATGTTCGTAAACTGAAATTAACACATCGAAGCTATAGGATTATTTTAATTTGTGTATTGCTCATTTTTCAGTAGGTGTAACTGACTAATACTACAACGGTAATAAAATAACAATAATTATATTCTGTAGAAAAAATATATTATAATTAAATACAATAATGTACACCTCAAAAAAGGATGATTGCAGAAAAATGACATTGGAGTATTTTTGAAATAATATTATATTCAATTACAATTTATTTTCCATATAAAATAAAAAGAGATCATTGTACAAAATTTGCATTGTAGCATCGTGAAAATGACATTCGATAGAAAACGTACAATAATCGGAATGAACACACAAAATAATATTATATTATCATGAAACATGTAGAACCTTGTGTGCACAAGTTCAAACCCCTTGATCCATATTAATCTGGAAATTTGTTTAGTAAAATCACTAAAACATTTCACCTTTGTAGTCTTTGTAAACTCCCTTATAATAAAGCCGCCATTTTCATCACACCGTGGGTTTCTCATTCCCTTCCGTTATAATCATCGAGGGGAAAATTCATCGTCTGGGTAGAAAATTTCCAATAATGAATAAAAGATTACAGTCTGCTTACCCAATTTTGTTGAATCAACACGAGAACACGAATCGTCGGGAATAATAACTTATTTTTTTAATGAAATAACCACAAAAAGAAATCGTAGAACTCTTAAGGGTTTATTATACAGAAAAAACTTGAATCTTCAAATTTACAATAAATTCGATTCAAATAAAAATGTTCTAATACTTTTACGAACGTTTCAGTTTACAAGATTTTTAAGTAAAATGGACAATGGACCTGCTATATCATCCAAAAATATTTCAGAAAAATATGAATTATGATTATTATCAAAATAGAAGCTTCAACCTTTAAAATTAGTTCAGTTTTATTGTCGTGCATTTCGTTTTTATGAGAGTAGAAAAGTTTAAAATTGCAGCGATTGCAACAATTTGTAAATATCAGAAAAAGATCCTTTGAGGTGAACGTACAATAATAATGCAATTCATTTTTCCTGATACGTACATTTTCTTGGATTTTACAATTTTATCCGTGCTATAAATGCATAAAGATCCTCAGTCTATACATATAGCAATACAATTATTTTAAGCATCAACAAAACAAATACAATCAAGACGCTTTGAAATTTTTATCGAAATAATAATCCCAAAAGAAGTTGCACATCAAATTTTTTGACAAATTGATTCATCAGTAAATTTCTGCTGCTATTAAGAAATTCATTAACACTTTGCTATTATTCGCAGACTTAAAAAGAAATTATGAAACAGTCGTCGGTAAGTAATTTATTAAATATTCATTTTACCAGCAAACTCTGATATTTGCAAAATTAATGAAAATTGTAGAACGTTAAGATTTCCATGCAGTAAAACGGTAGGCCGTTGCGCAAGACGTCGGGTTCGAGATCGACGCGGGGATGTGAAACAAGCGAGCCTAATAAATTCGAAATCGGAGGGAAATAGACAGCTTTCCGTGCATCACCGGCTCGGCGATCATTTTCGTTCTTTCTTTCGCAATTTCTTGCGATAACACAAGCTATATAATACTAATTGCGGTAGGAGAAGGTTGCCAGGTTAAGCGTTGATTTAAAATCCAGCCGTGGTGTTTTCTCGAGTAAAAATTATCTACATGTTATATGGCGACCACTTCGAAACGGCAAGGGGCCTACGGAAAAACTTTCGACAATATTTCTCCAGCGTAAGTTTCACCGAGGCCGTTACTCATTATTATCTCAATAACATACACGAGGGGAAGAGGGAAATGGAAACGGGGAGAGAGAGAGAGAGAGAGAGAGAAAAAAAAAAAGACTTGAAAATTCGAAGGAAAGTTCGCCCTAGAGAGTCCAAGGATTTCGTGAAACTTTCCCCCATGCTCGTTTTTTATTACGAGCACTTCGTTTTCTAGTTACTAATAGAAAAGTCCCTGACGATTCCCGACGGGGACCATAACTAACCTGACTGAAAATGCCGAAGGGTAAGAATTGTTTTTTTCTTCCAAGTACTGAAATAATAAATTATTTTTCGGTTAAAAAAATGGTGTGTGCTTAGACCACATGGCTGAAGTGAAACCGGTTTCTTTAATTTTTTTTCGAATTTTATTTCGAATTTTATTTCGAATTTTTTTTCGAATTTTTTTTCGAATTTTTATTAACACATTATGACATTTAATTTTCTATGATTCTATTATTGAAACCATTGGCTTGTGATAGCTAAAATATGATATAAATATTCTTGATTCAATTTTATCTAAATGTCTTGCAAATACTGCATCGAGAGTTGTTCCTTATCTTGTTGTCGCTTCATTAGGATTATTTACCATTCCCAATCTTAATTTACTTCTAAAAAATTCTATTAATAATTGTTCCGATGCAAAGTTCACGTTAAAATCTCCACTTAGCATCATCGGGATTTTATCACAATCTTTATTAAGCAATGCCGAACCCTCAACCGTATATGCTAATAAAATAGAATTTCGTTTCATCGTTTCATCGCCAGATCGGTCTCACTCCTACCGCGTCGAGGTTTTACTAAATCGTTTCACCGTTTCATCGGCAAATTGGTTTTACTCCTACCGCGTCAAGGTTTTACGCCTACCGCGTCGAGGTTTTGCGCCTAACGCTCGTAAAGAAGTTTCACTTCAAAAATGTTCTACTTACGTGAGAAAATACATGACTCTGTACGATTTTCATGGAAACAATAGTTACCCTTAATCTTCTGCAACGTCTTTGTCCACATAAAAATTGCTTGAATCACGATATTTTTCCCTATAGACCATACAAGTTTTGTAAATATCATTTTTCCATGTTATTACAAATAACGATGATATTCGTAGTGGACATAGTTTTTGCTCACCCTGTATTGCGATTGAAGGAATATCTTCATCGTCGCCGATACAAAAGAAATGCGTAATTCATTCGGCTTTGTCTGCGTCTCGTGTTGATGGACAGTGGTATCTCCACTGGCCATTAAACACCGTGACTCCGAGCGGCATAAATAAAAACAAAAAATTACAAAGGCACGTCAGCCCATTCTGAGCTCGCAAACCACTCACCCCACGGATCCCCCCAGTTTGCCATTACCGTTGATCCTCGCCAGGAACGAAAATCGTGACTCCAGTTTCTATTTCCAGCGGAACACACCGGGCACAATTAACACGTTCCCCGGCAAATTCCTCGTGATATAATGGTAGCGTGTGATCGGGGCGCAGCGTGAACCACGCAGGGCTAAAAAGCGGCTTCGAGCCACCACGGAGCCACGCCCTGTGCCGATAGCTTGTCACACGGCCGCATTCAATCTCGTTAAAAACAAGCCCCTTTGATCACGCCGCTTTCATTAATCGTTTTTTTTTTTTTCAACCGGTGGAATGTCCAAGCACAGTTCGTGATCCCCGGCAGAGACCGTCGCGTTTTCGAGTTGCCATTGTTTTCATGAGCGAATGGACCTCGAAAGGGTGCCGCCGTTCGCTATATCGATGCTATTCAGGCTTTGTCAGCGCATCAAATCCTCGAGGTTGCACAATTTCTTTGGTTACTATGTTTGTAGAAAGGTTTTTAACTCCTCGAGCTCGAGGATTTTTTAATCCTCCGTCTGCAAGTTTATTTTTACTTACATTCATGCATTTTCGCACGCGAAAGTGTTCGAACAAAATAATGAGCACGTTAGACTTAAGGTCGGGAAATAATGTTATTGATACTATAACATACAATTGTCAAGATTATATATTTAAAGTTTCGAGCGAATTCGATGACATTTGTAAAAGTTATAAAGCATTTATTGCGATACAGTATTGAATCGTTAAAAGTCGCAATCACGGGCCCGGTCGGCGACACTTCGTGTTCAGGTATACTATTCTTTGAATTGTTCCGAACGTAGAAAAGAACAGCGAAACTCGAGAGGCCTCGGTCGCCAAGAAGTGTAACATAATACGGGTTTAATATGTCAGTGTGAAACGAAACTTCTTTATTTTTTATTATTTTTTGATGGAACTGTCGCCAACATATTCGTGGAATTTTTCTAATGAAAATGATACCAAATAAGATATAATTGCTATGATAATTACTTGTGTAATGTACGATGGAAGTTTTAATCAGGAAAATGCGAGGAATATGTTGGTGAAAATTCTATGAAAAAATAATGAAAAATAAAGAAGTTTTGTCATCGGATTAGTGGTGGTCTCGCCGATATACTCGACCCGTATTATGTTACACTTCTCGGCGACCGGGGCTTCTCGAGCTTCATGGCCCCTCACGGGGTATACGCCGCGGAAGTGGGGATTGCTTTGCGACACTTGTTGTTCAGAATTTGGCGACTTTTAACGATCGAATACTGTAATGCACTGTAAAAGAATCACCATAGCATTTGAACGATTACTATTGGAACGTTGAACAAAATCATACGCACGTTATTATAAATGCATAAATATTTGCTGTCGAATTATAACAATTCACTGTGCAAGAACTAGTACACGAACGAATAACGCGTATTTTCGAATGTCCACTGAAAATGTAGCAAAGAAATGAAATTTTTATCTCCTTTTTGTATGCAGTTGAAATAATTCCTTAAAAAAACCTTCAAAAAATTGAAGAACGACAGGAACAGTGAACAAATTTAATAAAAAATTATACAAAAATTGTAGAAGAAAAAACAAAATACAATCAACGTTCAAAGTATAAAGTTTTCTCTCCAGTTTATAATTTCTAGCAGTATACCCTGTAAAATAATGATAAAATAAATATTAACGGCATTTCTGGTTTATTTTATTATTCTATTTCCCTCAATTTGTACAGAGATTCATAGTTTAGTCAATGCTCTATTGAAAATGATCGGAACTGGTCTGGACGTTAGGATATTATCAGTGGACCACATGTCCCAGTGAACTATAAGCGGTTAAACGACATTACAAGCTATCGTGTCTGGCCATTGCTAACCGTTTCTACTTAGTTACTGTATGAACAGCCAGCGTGTAAGTATCTATGTATCTTCTCCAGTAAATATCATACGTACGAGTACGTATCCTTTGATAATGTTTGTACCCACAATACGAATAAATATTACATATTGTTATACACTAATCGATATTAAACGCATATTAAACATTGTTTATTTACAAAACAATGAAAACAAAAGGTAAGGCAAAGTTAAATACTAAATACTCTATAATGGAAGAAATCGTCACACTTTCATTATAGCATTATTCTCTATGTTTTTTATCAATTATTAAATGGAATAACGCAAAATTAATAAAGAATCGATAGATACTGCAATAACATGTAGAAATGAGAAATACACGTTCAATCTAGAAAGAAAAATTAATAGCGAGTGCTATGAATAGTATATAGATAATTCTTGAAATATTCATTTCCAACAACAATAATTATGATATATAATTATGATTTTAACGTATGACATATAATTATGATTTTATTAGAAAGTTTTATTAAAATACTATTTAAGCTTCACCGAGTAATTGTAAACAGACCTCCACTGCGTAACGTATTATTACCATGTCTTTGACCATTAAAGGCTCAAAACCCATTGAAATCTTGCATAGGTTGCGACAACAGTTTAGAGATAAAACGTTGTAAAGGACACAAGTGTTTGCTTGACATAAATCGTTTGCCAGCGGACGTCAGCACGTCAAAACACAACGTATCCTCAACACCTCAAACAAGCTTCGTACCAAAAACCACACCAGCCATTTTGAAACTGTTTCAGAAGCCGTTTGCACACGAGAATATATTTAAAAATCTACATGGGGCTTTTAAACACCCTTTTGCTCTTCCTAATGTCAGACATTTGCAAAACTATATATCTATATTTACTCTAACAATAAAATATTGATAATAGACAAATCAAATTTAATTTAATTATATAAATATAATTAAAATTATAAAGACGCTTCCATTAAAAATGACTGAATAAATTTCATTACATATTTTAATAAAAACCGTACAAACTCTATATAGGGTAATTATTCCAATTGTCAGAAACTTAAAACCATTAATCGGCCATCTTAAACATTATTATTAGTAATAATATATTTACTATTTTATAAATATTTTATAATGCTCATGTAATTTTATTATGCTCATTTAATTGTGTAAGGGTTTGTCATTAGATGGGTACAGTGCTTAAAAAAAGGATTGGCACACCCTGTGAAAAGGAATAATCTTTTAAACATTTGACCAAAAAAGTTGAATTCTTTTTTCAATCTTAGAAGAATTGGTTTACTAGCTAATTTGAAAGTAACAATTTTTTAAATTACTGTGAATCAGAATTCCGAAGAAAGAAAATAATTATCGCAATTTTTAACTTCTTTATCCGAGCCTATAATGTAAATTTGAAACATGCATTTTGCAGATCTAACAATAAGTAAGTAATATACGTCCACAAAATTACGTCTACGATTTTAGCAATTTTTAATCTTTTGTAACCCATAACAACGTTAATCGATTTCGATAAAACTTTGTTCATATACATAACTAGAATGCGAATTTTTACACAAAATAAAAATTGTTTGCATCAATTGCAAGAAACAAGAACCAAATCTTAATTTCTTTCTCGCATTATTAATAATAAGCTGAAACTATTTAATTGATACTTTAAAATTCTTTTAATCTATCTACCGCTTTAAATTGCACTTACTCATTTTTGCTATAAATGCACAAATTCCGCAGTCTATACATAACCCACTTAAGTCTGCAAACAGTATGTTTTAAATTTTCATTAAAGTCACCGATAAAAAAAGTGAACAATTTCAACCTTTATTTCTTTTCTTCACAATTTCGCCCAATTTCGAATTTCGTCGTTTTGAAATAATTTCTTTACACATTATTTAATAAACTAATTCTTCCGGCATCTCAAAAAAAAACTCGAATCGTTTGGTCAAATTTTTAAAAAATTATTCGTTTTTAAAAGGTGTGCCAATACTTTTTTAGTCACACTGTAGAAGAACACGCGTCTACGCGTATAATTTTTAGAAACTTCCGGTGAAACATAAAATTAGACAGAAGTCTAGTTGATATCTGTGATTGACCCTGGCAAATTGCCGATCTTTGGTCCCAAACGTCTGTTCCGGGTTCCATCAAGTTTGTTAGCCGACTGTATCATTAGCTCCTACTATAACTAGCAGCGCGTGGTATAATCTGTTGCACAGAAGTGTCGGACGGGCTGCGCCGGTGTGCGGTTTCCGTGCATAATGACGCCCTCGTGGATTATGGTCGTGACGCCGCTTCTCCGCGAAATATTCTGGAAGCTGAATCGATCGCGGACGAGGCCGTGCTCTGTAGCCCTGGCTCTGTGGCCCTGCACGTTGCTCGATCGGCTTGCCCGACCTCTTCCTTTTCCTTACTTTCACTATTCTCACTTAGGTTTCTTCGTTTCTTTTTTTCTTTCTCTTTTCCTTCCGTTCTTTCATTCCCACTTCATTTCAGACAATCAGAAGCCCACCTGCCTGACGGATTCCGCACTTACCCGTCACAGTTACTTATAGAACAGAAATCGTAAATATTACTTGCCAAATGTTTGCGATGACTCTGAGTCTTGTTACGGTATTAATACGTGTACTAATCTGTTTCTAATTTCCTTTCCGAGTATTAATTTTATATATTTATATCTACGCCTGATTGCTTTTTATATGGTTTATGCATATTCTGCAAGACGTTTGTTTGAAAGTTGGTTTGTAATGAAAAGAATGTGGATTTTATGCATTCACGATTAGAATAAACAGGTAAAATATAAAATTGTGAAGATGTTAGAAAAATTTGGGAATATAGAGGGTGAGTCACCTAACGTTTGCAACTCAAATATCTTTGTTGTTTCTAAAGATACGTAAAATATGGTAAGGACAAAGTTGAATGGTTCAGTGGAGCTCACACGATACCAAAAAATTTTTTATTTTTATGTTATTTTTTTTAGAGATGTTCAAGGTCACCTTCATTTTTTTAAGTGAGTTTTTCATTTAACCACCATTTTTTAAACACGTACAATGATAGTCCCTTTCATTACAAATTCAGTGACTATAATTACTCAAGGTCATTCAAGGCCGCGGACAGATACAACGTATCAGATTTATATGCCTGGAGAGGTATGAGATTTATAGTGTCCGGAACTACCTTCTATAGTAATTGTTTAAGTTTAGTATGAGTTTCTAGTGGAAGCATCGTTGTTTTAAATTGACAGTCACGTTACCTGCGTGATCTCCTCTTAAGAACTGTAATCTGACAATTTAATTAGGCTGTTATGTATAAAATGTGTGATTTGTCGAGGTTGGTTTTCAAAGATCAGATTTCAGAGCATAAAATGATATATGTATAATATGACCACAGACATAGTATATCTTGATCAAAATTTTTCATAACTTTGGTATTATAAAATTAGATGTTTCATATGCAACAACCTTATATATGGTATACTTATTCATACTTCCTACAAATATCATATATAAATGCCCGTAAATCTGGTACCAAGTGAGAACCCCAGGTGAGGTTTATTTCAGCTTCGTATAGATATATTTACAGTATACATGTAACCCCTATGTAGCACAAAATTTATGTTCCCAAAAATTGCTGCATCACGCAAATTCATGTCACACGAAACAATGATTTAATGTAAAACACAGTAAATTTATGTCAGAAATTATGAGGAAGAGAAAGTAATTTGCAAAAGTTGCTAAAAAAAATAGTTAGTGGAATAAATAGTGGCGCACAAGTTGTGGAAGATTATTTTTATCATTGGGAATGAAAATAATTAAAATTTTATACGAAATAATCAAATAGCAGGAAACTTAAAATGATAATAACAATATTTAAGAGGAATAATAATTAGCAAGCGTAATGATAACGGAAAATATGTAATACGTAAATGTTAATGTAAAAAGGTATCCAAAAAATTCACTCGAGTAAAATAGTAATATTGAAATCGAATTAAATATAATATTATTTTAATAACGTACAATATATAATAATAATTATAATAATACGATCGAATAAAATAAAGATAGATATATTGCAATTTTTTTGCGAAATACAGGATAAGAAAATGGAACGGTGCTTCGCAGAAATGTTGAATTGCCTGCGAGCGTCAAGGTAAGTTACCCATAATGCCTGTCATTCTTGATTCTGTCGAGAAAATTGAAAATCTTTCAATTGTTTGCGATACGTACACCATAAACGATTATCGAAATTGAAGTTCTCATAACAAAATACAGAATGCTTAATGCAAAACAAGATTATATCGCTTGCATTAATCGTTTGCCTAAATTGTTTACGAAATATGCGTAAATACACGAAAATCTATTAAACTGTTAATCTTCTCCAGTTTTGATTAGCATCAGTATACATATCATAAATATTCAAGAATCTCTTCTTCAGTTCAAACACTTCGTTCAGTTTCCAAATGTTTTCAACATAATCATTAGAAAATATGAAGGCATAGAGTAGATATACATTTTCTTTTTCCTATAGGAAATAATGAACGACGAAGTAATTCGAATCACTGTAACTATGTATAAAATAAATCGTAGCACACGGAGTTAATTATTAAACATCATATTAAACATCAGGAACAAGTACAGTACTGTCACGATAAAAGCTACAAGGTTGTACACGATAAGTGCAATACAATTATCCCCAATACTGCGGGGTATATCCCTCGAATGGCCGTGAAGCTCGACCGCTCGTATACTTGTGTATATCAGTGAGCCAATACTAATGCAAAAACAAAAGTTCCATGTTTCTTATTATTTTTTCATGAAACTTCTACCAACGCATTTGTGACATTTTTCTGATTAAAATAATACCAAACATGGTATAATTTTGATCGTATCTACACGTTTAATTAGCATTAATATGTTTCGAAGAAAGCGAATGAAGAAGAAAGAGAACTTTCTTTATTTTTCATTCTTTCCCTATGATACTCGTACTAACACATTTGTGGCATTTTGCTGATTAAACTGAGAGTGTACTTAACTGAGATATGTAATTTAAAAATCTCATTATTCTCAATTAAACAAGTAAATATGATCCAAATCATATCGTGTTTGGTGTCATTTTAATCAAACAAATGTCCCGAATATGTTGGTAAACGTTTCATGGAGAAAAATAATAAAAAACAAAAAAATTTTGTCAAAGCATTAGTATTGGCTCACCCGATATACCTAACCCAACACACTGGTGCCTATTGTTTTGGTCGCTCGGCTCGACGCTGGCGGCAAAAGATAAATGAATTTCGTGGGATCGTGTCCGTTTCGACGAGTGCAATGTTTCATACACGAGGTCGCTGCTTTCATCACGACAATACTATAATTGCAACGGATCAGGAACGTTCGAAAAAGCTCGTTGATCAGCCGGTGGTATGGTTTGAAATGCAATCTTGCAGCATGTATTTATTCTGTCCCAGACATGGTGCAGTAATTAAACAACAAAATCACAATTTCGTTTCAAAAAAATGGCAAAGCGTAGCGCGTTGGGGCGAATCATAATTACGAATAAATGTCCTACCGTGACGAGGGAGCACGAACTGTGCTGCACACTCGTCTCGTCGAAACAATCGTAATCCCCCGGCTGTTTCGAATGAAATTATCGCGCGATATTCGCGAACGTTGTAACGCGAAATCGGTGAGACTAAGCAGATTCGGCACACGCACACACACACACACACACACACACTCAGTGGAACGAATCCCTCATATGTCAGACGTACGATGCGTTTAATGGACTAATTCGGACATTTGCAAACGCCATCAGTGAATCTAAATTGCAACGCCGAATTTATGGGAAGCCAATTGTTCGCCAGCTGATAATAATTAGCGGCATGAATATTTCGTTGCCACGGTAATTCGCAAACGGCTGGCAGCCTTTATACGCGGAAAACGCGAGGCGAAAATTATTTAAATTTTCTGCTTTTAGTTTATTACCATCGTAATCGCGAAAGCGAATACTTTTGTTCGGGCTTTTGGGATATGGTTGCGGGGCTGCATAAATATCTGCTGGCTGGTTGTAAATTGAAAGTACAATTTAATAAATGGTAGTGTTGGATTTAAGAGGTTTTAATTTTAATATTTAAAAATTACGAATGAAAAGCTTTTCATGAAAGTACTTTGTTTTTATATTATGCGTTAGACTGCGGATTCTTTGTGAGAAATACAAACTTTTCGAGTTAGTTATAGAGAATGGCAGTTAAACAACAATGAATGTGTGTTCTTTTGATCATTTTAATAAGTCGAAAATATTGTAATGACATTTTTCAATTCGCTTGATGCTTTCATAGCTTTGCATCGCACCTATTCATTTTTATCATGAATGCATAAAATATTGTATAAATATCTGCAGGCTGGTCATAATTTCAGAGTGCAGTGTACTAAATTGTTGTAGCGAATTTAACAGTTTACTAAATTATAATGTTGAATTTAAGAAGATTTAATTATTTAAGAATTAAGAATAGAATGTTTTTAGTAGAACTATTTCATTTTTGTGTGCGATGGTTTTAGTGAGATAGAAATGGAAGTTTAAACGAAAATATGAAACTGGGAAGATAAATAAGAGGGCGAGACGTAAAACTAATGTAATGTATAAAAACAGAAAAATTCTTCATTGTTATAAATACTTCAGCTTCTACAATCATGAAACAAATATAAGTATTATAAATATAAATATACAGGGTGTTCACCCTGCGTTTTTCCTGCAAATAATAAATATCAGAAAAAAATAATAGAGGAAATAGTAATACTGTTTTTGCTAAGTAATATAACGGCGTATGCAATTTTGTGTTTGCACTATTTTCTTGGAAATGAAGTTGACCTTCAATTTTTTAAATGAAATACTTATATTTTTTTATATTGTATGAAAGTGTGTGTCAAGACAAATTTATTCGTATACAACACAATGACCTTCAAGGTCATACAAGGTCAGAAATGGCAGGAGAGTTTTGAATATTTCGTACGTAATATTTCGTAAAGATATATCATTCACGATACACAATGCCAGGAAATGTAAACGACTTTCTGGAATTGGATTCAGTCAATCCTAATTTAAAAATAGAAAATTTTTTGAAATGCCTGGATATTTTTCTCAAATAAATATAAATATTAAACCAAACAAAGGTACAACTGATATACAATTAATCATGTTCACATTTTTCATTCAATATTTTATAATCCACCTGACATTCTATTAATAATTATTCTTCTTAAATGAAACAATAGTAAAATGACTGTAAATAATACTGAAATCTCTAAAATGCATTCAACGCTTTTAGAAAATCGATTTTAAAATGCTTTTAAATTTCATATTTTATACTTTTCATTCATTTGTATACTTCATTCAGTGATCTGCACGGAATGCTTGAAGTTCTCGTAGCTCGCGAAGATGATGTGAACATGAAACAGATGTTAGAATCTGGCACCGCGGTTGAAAGATAGTATAAGTATCTTTCAACAGCTGCTCGTCGATGAAGTAGCTTAGACTCACACCTGAACTTGTGACGAACGATCCTTTCACACCTGCTACACGTAATGTGAACACAGCTACATCGGTTATTGAATACGTCTACGCGTGGAATTGTGCAATCTGACGTCAGGGTCACAGAGAGGTGGACATGCGCAACGATGCCACTTGTTAAAGCATGCCATTTCGCAGCAACCCCAATTTAAGGGTGTCTTTTTCACTATGCTGCGTCCCTCCATGGTTCCACAAACCATCACTCGACTACTCTACTTTTTTTCATATTTCTCACCTACTACAATCCTTCCGATCCTTGCATTACTAGATTTTCCACAGAAGATCTCCTTATGCTCGTAAAACACAATTATTTCTCTAAAATATCTTTTAACAGTGAAAACAATAGACTCATCGTATGGTAACAACGATAATATTTTAAACCAAATACAAAATTAAATTTTCTCTTCCACTTTAAAAAAATTCGTTCCTGAAAAGGTTAACGAAATAAAAATTGAAAATTTCAACTGTGTATGATGCTTAGTTCTCCTTCACTGGTTTTGACCTTTGTAGATCCAAAATTGATAAGTTGAATGTATTGGCACAACAATTACGTTTTAAACGACGAACAATATCCAAAGAGAATTAATTTTCTCAAGGATCTAAAGGGAAATACTCTTCACCGTCTTAGCAGTCTTCTAAAACTCCAAGAATCTCAATTGTTGAGTCAAGTTTCTGTGCTTGAAGTCTTGTCGAGAGGAAGCACCCGCGCACTTGAACGTCTCGAGGATCTTAAAACTTTTAAATTCCTTAAATTTGTTGGGACAAGCTGCTTGGACAGTCTGATGGCCCCCGAAGCTCATAAGAAACCATGAAGATCTCCGAACTCCTGGAAATCTTGTGAAGCTTCGAAAATCTTGTTACGATGCTCAAAGGTTTTGTGAACTCCAAAAGTTTAGGGAGTTGTGAAAGCCTCGGAGGTCTTTAAAATCCTTGTGAAACCTTTGAAATCTTGAAATCCTTCTGTTTCGAAAGCCTGGACACTCGCAAAACTTCTTCGTCAATTTTTACAACAACAAACTTGAAATCATTCAAATAGTTGTTCCAAAGTAACAACCATGAAATTTTTCAAACAATTCTTCGAAATGAATAGCCTTAAAATCTTTCAAACGCTGCGAAGTTTAAACAAAAATAGTTGCGAACAATTGATGAATTATCTATATTAAAGCGGTTCGATGATTAATAATCGTATGGGAATGGTAATTAATTATAGTCATCGCCACTGGCAGCGACGTTCTCATTCGTCTCTAATAATTCATAAAGAGGCCCGGAAATTAGTAATAACGATCGAGCTCGGTGAACGATTGATACTTCGCCAGACGTATTATTATAATTGATTAGATCTTTAGGCTGCCACTGTTCCATCATCGTAAAATTAGTTGTTCGTTCATTCATTTTGAAAATATCACGAGAAATCTGCTAGACGATGCGCGAAAAATTCGAAAAATTGTTCAGCGTTCGTTACTGCGAATTTATTACATTTTATTGAACCAATAATAATTTTCTTCATTACTAAAGCCTTCACAGTGTAACGATAATTGTAATTTAATAATGTACGTAAAACCTTTTATCATTATACTGCGGATTTTATGCATGATAAACACGAGTAGGTGATTGCTAAATTTTTATTTGACTCCTGTTTCATGCAATTGATGCAGACAATATTTATCTTATATAAAGCACTGCAGTCTATTTATTCCACATAATGCAATAATAACTTAATTTATATTTTATTCCAGCCAACTGTTTTGTGATAAGATGAATTTATTTTTGCTTTAGAAAGATCAAGATAATGATTGTAAATTGAAACAGCTCAGTTATTAAGTTATTACAACTTTTAAAGAAATGTAGGATTTGATGGACGAATAAGTGCGCGTATGCGTGTACATGCGTGAATGCTAGAGAATTCTACGAGCGAGATAGCGTGAGTGAGAGAGCATGAGTGAGAGAGCATGAGCGAGAGAAAGACGGAGAACGTCAAGATACAAATGAAGCGGACGACCGCGCTGTGGATCAGTGATGCCAGAAATGTCAGCTTTTCGCGCATGCGTATTCGCGCGTGGCATCAGTACTGTACTAATTTCAAATTTTTGAGAGTTCTTTAAGGCCTCGTTTTAAAAATAATGTTTTTCATTCAACATTCACATACTTTCTTTACCTAAACAAGTTCGGATTATACAGGAGAACATAATACATAATTTTATTTTATTTGACAGAATCTATAAAGAATACCAACATTTGGTGCAAGACAAAAGAAAACTGCCAAAAAACCTTTCCAGTATCCAAAATAACAAAAATATATTTTCTAATTATATAAATAAACAAGTAAATAAAACATAACGTCCGTTATCTTCAAGTTCAAGTCTATGGCATTAATTTTAAAAATGTTAAAAAATGTTATTAATGTTAAAAACTGAGAAAACCTTGCTTACCTTGGTTTTCCTGTAGAGCCCCAGCGAGGTGAAAATGATTCCTGTATTCACAAATAATCTGTGTGCAACACTGAACCTGCCTACTCGTTAAATTCACAAGAGCATTTTAATTATTCGCTCTATGAAATTATCGAGCAGAAGGGGTCAATGTCCTTTCATTGCACGATCCGGCCCACATTGTTAATTTATTCACGATCACAGTAAAACTATTCACATATATCCATTGGGTCCACAAACGTTGAATGAAATCCACACAAATGATTCACAGAAGTCCACATATCACGCACAACTAGTTCACATTTGATGCACGTAAATCGACTGTTTCGACTGAGCGTGGACGTCCGTCTATGCTCGCGATCGTAGGAAAACTAGTTCAAAACAGCTGACGAGGTTAACTGCCGATTTTCATTTCAGCAACTGTTCGATGGAACCGTGTTTTCAAATGGAATGGGAAGAGTAAATGACCGCCCCTCTTCAAATCGGGGGTCATTCGGGTACGCTTCTACCCCCGAGCGTGGCCACAAACCAGCGCCCTGTGTCGAAGCTCGACCTTGACGATGGCTCGACTTCTGGTTACCAAATGTGTACAATAGGTCAATAAAATGTTAAAAGTTTTAACGAAGAGTAACGGCTTTTCGAAAAAGCCGCTCGGAAAACGTCATCAGGCTAAATACATGCGTTGCCCTTCGATTATTCATTTACACCCTCGAAGCGTTGATGATTCAATGCTTGAATGTGTCCCAAAATCACTGTCGCCGACGCAAGCAACCCTGCGCGCATCGATCTTGATTAAGTTCATTTCGAAATCGGGAAATTAGCAGCTGCTATTAATCCCGCGACTCAGTTATTAATTAACTCAGCAGTTCGTCAGATACCCCAGCTATACCGAACACAATTCCAGCATTGATTTGAAGCTTCGTAACTCCTGAAACTTCCCCTGTATAATTGAGGAAGCCTCCACATTAATTTCACCGGTGCCCTGGTGACCCTTCCCCCTGCATTTCTTTTATTCGATTAAAATTCGTAGTTTGTCGGAAAATATTTAATAATTCTGCGCGGAAACATTTAAATTTTGGTGGGTTTGTTAGCTACTTCTCTGAAACAAATAAACTTATCAATTTTCACTATAAAATGCATATCTATTATTAAACTTTCAAGATTCTTCCATCATTTTTCAAAGTTAACATTTCTAGTGTCAAGCGACCTACCTCAAAACATTCCATATAATCAATCCAATTTCTTTAACGAAATCAAAATTGAAAAGTTAAAATAAAGTTGACCTTAGAATGACCTTGAAAACATGATGAAAATTAAAAATGAATATGACTGCTGCATCAGCCCATCCTTGACTTAAACGTTTTATTTGAAATATTTTTTCTCCGGAATTTAGTTTTTCAGATATTCCAAGGATAAATGCCCCACCCTGTGTTTCGATAATACTGAGCACAGTTCCAATCTCTTGCACCTTGCAAATTCTAATAAAATTTGGCAAACTGAATAACCAAATCGCCTAAAAAAAACATTTTAGTTGAACTAAATTACTTACGCGTCCAAAATATTAAATACTGAAGAAAAAAGAAACAGTTATACCACCCTTTTGGTGTTTAATTTGTTGTGTTTGAATGTTTAGCCCTTAGCACTCGAATGGCGACTCTGAGGCGCCACTACAAATTGCTACACCATTATTCGGAATATTTTTTACGTGATTAAATTTGTTTATATGTAATAAATTACTAAACATTTAAATATTGTATGAGGTACTATATCAGATTCTTACGCATATAATGAAAATAAATTATGTACAATGGAAATATTCTAGGCTAGAAGAAATGTTTGGTTTTTTAGTTGAAATAGCTCCGAGTGCAAAGGGTTAGATACTAGGTATAAATATCTGAAGCTACTAGTATGACATTATTCGTTTTGAAAAGGTTGATACGTACTACAAGACTATTGAATTACGATCTCTATGTTTAATAGCGAAGGAGAACACATAGACAATAAAGATGCATAATAAATTCCAGCCAGTATCACTTAGAAATTCCACGTAAGTCCGCTCGTAATAATTGATCGATCCTTTGAGCATGGTTTAAAGCGTTATAGGTACCTCACCGTATCACTTGGAAATTCCGCGTA
Organism: Sphecodes monilicornis; assembly: GCA_913789915.3. Taxonomy (NCBI): domain Eukaryota; kingdom Metazoa; phylum Arthropoda; class Insecta; order Hymenoptera; family Halictidae; genus Sphecodes; species Sphecodes monilicornis. The sequence continues at coordinate 22,229,812 of OU565296.1, forward strand.
AGTTCGCTCGTAATAATTGATCGATCCTTTGTGCTTTTTCCCCTTGTAAGGGAAAGGGACGTTATGGAGCGTGGTTCGATCTGAGCGCTTCCGGTTTGTGTTAAATTCCAGAGAACTGCGGCTTAGGGCACATTTCTGCCAACATAAAGCCCCGGTAGAAACTCTAAAGCTACTTAAAAAATAATATATCTCTTCGGTATATTTATTGTACAACTGCGCTAATGAAACAGATTCAGCTGCTTCATATTTCGTAAAATTTAAACATAAATGACCATAAGTGATTTCGAGGAAGAATCATTACTGGACTGACGATTTTTATGCAGAATAAAATTTGTCTGTATTAATTGAAAGACACAGGAGCTACATAAACATTTATTTCTTTTCCTAATCACTTTATTCAGTTGAAAAGAGTGCCATAGCATTTTTAAATTATTTAAATGTTTTTTTGTTTTCTGTTTGACCTACCGATTTTTGTCACGGATGCATAAAATCTGCTGTCTAATTGTTATTACATATATGAATGCAGTGGGTGATCAAAATGTTATAAATACTTGTGTAAGTTCACGATCTTGCATTCAAACAATCAATTTTTTAAATGGACGCCTAGTTATGCTGAATTCTTATTACCGATAAGTAGACTACGGATCTTTATACAAAATAAAAAAAAGGTTGCATTGTTTGCAAGGCACAGGCAAATAAAAATTTATTTCTTCTTATAATTATCTTATTAAGCTGAAACTAACACACCGATGTTTTCAAATCCTTTTACAATGTCATCTGCTTTAAATTGTGCGTACTCATTTTTGTTATAATTGCATCAAATCCACAATCTAGTTATCATTACATCATTATTGTTTGAAAATTAGAAAAGTACATTTAGCAGCACTGTAGATAACGTTCATCATCGCGTGGCTAAAAAAAGGAATTTTTCGTGTTGTGATTTTAAAATTTTGATTTGTGTGCATTCTATAAATGCTGAAAAAAATATGAATTTTGAGAGATTCGTCCGATAACTTATCTAAAACAAATCTGTAACGATAATTTGTATCTTTATGTTTCTATAAAGTAGATGTCTGATATAAATACGTCTCTTAAAGATCTATCTAAATTATTTATATCCATCGTCAATTGTATCAACGATGAAAATGGCGATAACATCGAAGAGAAAGTACTATATTTGGTTCTCGAAGCTTGTATAGTTGGTCAATCTAGTAAACGTAGCTCCCCAATGTAAATATTCTAATTATAAAACAATAGAATTTATTTATTTCTATGTTTTGTACTAATCGTTGCTCGCATTGTTTGTTGCAGTTCGAACATAAACGTGTCGATACGCGAACCTACCTTCGCCATTTTGTTAGCTCGTCGTGAGACAGAAGCTTCGGAGAAAGGAGATTTCCTCTTCAACGGTGGCGAGACACTTGTTGCTTTAAAAACCGCCATTATCTGTTTAAACGGACTGAGGCATTAGGACGCCAGACATACGCTCATCCACGCAAAAACTCGCCAGTTCTTGAATGCTGACACAAAATGGTGCATTCAAAAGGCCTAACTGGAATTAGGAGCTTTCAGTCCCTAACCTTTCGCCCTCAAACTTTTCATTCTCCCCGACAGAAAATTTGTGAATCAATTTTAGATGGTACTGGGTCTACTAACAAATTCTGTCTGTCTTTAAACCGTCGGTTTTGCATATTTAAAGTTACAAAATGTTATATCAACTTGAGGACGTGACGTACAATTTTATAATTATTTATAATCATAGTCGCTAACTCGACGACTGGAGTACGTATCGTTGTATATATTAAAAAAATAAAATATATCACTTTATTTTACAGTAAAATAAATTCTTTTTTACATTACTATTTATGAAATAAAGGATCTTCTTTATAATATTTTTAAAATAAATCTTCAGCCATACGAACATTTTAAAATAAATACGACTTTTTTCAAATATATCTTTCTTCACGCGGAAACTGAGTTATTCGATTATACGATGCGATAATAAATGACCCATTTATTATGTGTATATATATATATATATATATATATATATATATATATATATATATACATACAGGGTGTCCCATTTGTTTGTCCCAAAACGAACAAACTGACACATGTCCTTTAGTGTTTCGAGTGGGGAGTCAAATGCCACTACTAGTTTCCTAATGCGTGGGCGTTTTCAAGGTTATTTCAAAGTCATTTTTTCTTTTTTTATCATAAACCCATATTTTTTATTTCGGAATCAAAACGCCCACCAATTAGAAAACTAGTAGTGCCATTTCACTCCCCACTCGAAACATTAAAGGACATGTGTCAGTTTGTTTTTTTTTAATCGTATATCTTAGAGATTATTTACAAATCTCAACTTAAATGAGACACTCTGTATCCCTCTATATATAATTTTTTATTAAATTATTGAAAATCCATGGCCTTGCCGATTTGAAGTTGGTTAGGATTAGTCCGTTAGATCGGCCCGATAATTCATACATAAATCCATGTGAAATGCGGAACATTGTAAGCGTCTGCGTTAGGTGAAGCCGCCCCCCCCCCCCTCCCAACCGAACCTAATCACCAACTAACTTGGACTATACCTTCTCTTTGAGATCCTGTATATGATTCTGTACATTTCAATTACCGTTCAGTGACAGCTTGTCGGAGAATAAAGTGTACTTGTAATCTAAATTTAACGAATGTTATTAACAAATATCTCCGAAACTAAGACCAAGCGACGTGTACATGTAACGGAAAAAGTTGTTCGGAATGTTGACCTTGACAACATATGTGAAGACGAAAGACATCGGAGCTAGGTCCCCTTTTCTATATATTTACACATTTTTGTTATAAACGTATAAAATCCGCAGTCTAATAATGACGTAAATCAAGGTGACAATACCTGGCGAGACACACTGTAGAACGAAAGACATTCGATTGTTCATTTATTTATTTATTTTGTTATTTAACGTCGCTTCAACTGCCAGGGTCATTAGCGACGGGGGTGGAACAATGAGATTTGGTACTGTAATCGGTGAGTGTACGATGGGTGTTGTGTGTGTGTATGAACGTGTGCGTGAAGGACCTACAGTTTATAAAGGTGAGCTCCGAACCACCTTGGGCAACGCAGTATAATATCGCATAGAAGAATTTCCAGAGGTGACGGCGGTGGGATTCGAACTCACGACCACAGTGTTTGTAGTCGCGCGCTCTATCCACTGAGCCACTGCGCGCCCGCTCGACTGTTCTGTTATCTAAAAAATCCCGATAACTCCACGCTATGAATTCGTGCGCAGGAAACGCGCGGCAACGCTTGCATCGCAGTTAACTCGATTCCCCGCGTGGTATACCGGAAATAATTTAGCTTCCGATCAACCGAACCTGGAGATTCAATCGTTTCTGTGCCGTCGAGCTAATTTAGAGGCAATACACGCGGTCCGTTGAGCGCCGCTCAAAAATTCGGTGACACCCAACGGCGCGGCGGGTTAATTACATTCTGACCGCACCGCCAATTAACAGAGTCGAGAGAGAGAGAGAGAGAGAGAGAGAGAGAGAGAGAGAGAGAGCTCGGCCCGCAATTGCACACCTACAGTAACTCGCGTAAATATTCGGACACTCTTAAAAAGTCGATAACTTCTCAACACATTATTTGCCGGTGATTATTTCATAATTTTCAAACGTGTAAACCTACACTAGGTATTTACAACCAAAATTTAACGAAGTTTATGCAATTATCTCAAGTCCGAGCGACGGGTAGATGTGTAAAGAAAATTTGTTCATAATGTTGTCCTTGACAACATATGTCAAGGTCAAGGTCATCCGAGGTGCCTCCCATAAACGAAACGTTTACCTTTATTTATTCTGCCGCATATGCGTCAAAATAAAGTGATTAGGAAAAGTCCCGTTAAAATCGGAAAGGTTGACCCTTTTCTGCAAATTCATCAAGTTGTAAAATACAACTTTTAGTTTTTTCTCTGCAATTCCGATTAATTGCAATTTTCTCAAAATTTCTCTTTTCACGCGATGTACTAAGCTAATTGTTCTAACTTCACAAAAAAGAAAAAAACTCCTAAGTCGTATGGGCCAATGTTAACCAGTTAGCTGTTTTTGACGAGTATACTGGTCATGAAGAAATGGCGCAGTTTTTTGTTATGACGAATATACTCGTCATGCGTAAAAAGTAGCTACAATTTGCTGTTTACATTTCAATTTTAGTGAAAACTAAAATATATTCTTAAATTTCAAGATGTTTTGAATATTTGGAGGCCAGGACGAAATAAAACGCACAAATATAAATAATTATTATGAAAAAACTGTATACAGTGTGCACAGAGTGGTTCGCTTGCTTTTTGCGGCATATTTTAGGTACACACTTATCAAAGAGGTCGCAACAGCTAACAGGTTCAAAAAGTTATTATCTTTTTAAAAGTGTCCGAATATTTATGCGACTCACTGTACCTTCGTGACGTTTACCCTCTACCATCGCCTACCTTCGCCTAGCTTCGCCTAGCCCCGCGACCACCTGGCATCCTTGATAAGCGTACATGCAAGTGTTTAACGGAATTACGACTCCCATAAAACGCCCACCACGGTCATAATGACGCGATAGAGAACCTCGAGGCTGCGCTTCTTTAATCTGAAAAATTGTTTTCGCTCGCGATGTAGGAAGCGACCTGTCCGGGGGCTGGAACGGTGTAAAGAACACCGATGACGTTTTTCACGACGAAGACCTCTACCGTCGCCGACTTCGACATGCTTTTACGATGCTGCACGGTAAGTGGCCTTTCGGTGTATGCGATCGGTAAACCATAGATCGAAAAGTTTCTATGTGCTTCCTCATAGTCCGCGGTGTGACCTCTAGTCAACGAGTAAATGTAAATCCTTGATACAAGGACTTTCGTTACCGCAGGATCCGCGAGGTGCCTAACGTCTTTGGTAAATATCTAGAAATGGGGACTCCTCATCAAATTTCATGTCCTTGAAATATGTTGTCAAGGGCATAATTCTGAACAACTTTTTCCTATACATGTAAAGGTCGATTTATACAGCCGTGCGGGATCTCGGCTGCACGGTCCAACCGGCGACCGGCCGCACAGTGGTTCCGATCCAGAAATATGGGGACATTTTGCCAAAAAATCAACTATCTCGCATAGATGTCTGTTGAATATGTTTTGCTTTCTCAATTTCCAGCAATCTCGAAATTGAAAAAAGTAATAAACTGCAATAAAAATTGTTACTGTTATCGACAGTTAAAGTTGGATGTTTCGAAGATAGCATTTTTCATAGAAGAAATTGGTTCCTTTCTTTAACATGTCCTGACGACTCTTTTCAATATTTTTCCACCACTTTTTTTTAAATGAAAAGTATATCTTTAAATTACAAATTATCACTGACAATTAAACATTACTGTTTGTTATTTAAAACAAATTTAATGCTAACTCCATTGGGGAAAATCCTAAAAATTCTTAGCAATTCACATGGAATATCTTTTGACTCTCGAATATTCCCAGAATTTTACAAAGTGGACTATTCTCAGCATATTTTCTTTTATATAATCCTGCAAGAATCGGAATCACCTTCTTCCATTTTTACAAATTATCATTGTTTGAAGCTGCGCGCTTCGCTGTGCGTATAGGTGCTATGGGCGCATTCATCGTCGAGACTATGCTACACTAAAATTCCTTTGGCCACACGAAGCGAGGTTTTCAGGACATAGAGCGACCTCATAGGGAATTCTTCAGAAGATACACACTTTCAAATGTTTATGCTATAATATATATAAACCTCCAACAATGATATTCACTGCCATTCTGCATTCAGTCGATACAAAGCCATACGAGAGTGAATCGTGCAACTGTTTGAGCGTTACATTGTAATTTGAATGCAATTATAAACGTATGAAAGCTAATTTAAGTAGTTCTATGCATAAAAGAGAAATGTTATCAGCAGAGAAAGCTCTTTGTACGTTTATAACAGCAGACCTGTCCAAATTTCAGTATACGTCCATTAGAAATGACGCTATACTGTACAAAACCAATCAATGGCCGTCGTATGCGGTATTATTAAAAGAAAAAAAAATTGTTATCCACCAAAGGAAGCTGTAGATGTAACCGAAAAATATGCAAAAGTTGAGTTACAAAGTTTGCTAGATGACGCGGCTAAACGAATTTTAAAAAGCGTAGGTGATTTACAAAATAAGTCAATTGTCTGAAGAGGCCTTAGAGAGGAAACATAAAGATTTTAAAAATTATAGAAGTAATAAAAGCCGAAAGTTTTCACGCACTGCTACAAATGAAGATATATTTCATAGATTATTACTAACTTCTGATCCATATATATCTTCCTTGCGTATAAAGTCCAACAATAATAAACCTAAAACCCTGGACTCAGAGGCTGAGGAACTAATGATTAAATAAAAACTTTTAACAGAGAAGGTAAGAATAATTAATTTAATTCTGTGTCGCATAATTCTCAACTGATCACGAATTAAACTTATTGTATTTATTATTGCTTATATTTTAATTTGCGCTTTATACAGGTACCAAAGACTTTGTGAATTTTAAAAACTTACCTGGAGATTCTGGAAAATACAGAAACAAGTTTACTCAACTAGCGGTTCGTTAAACAAGTAGAAGAGTATTATTAACTAATTAATTAATCTGGACCTGTTTATTTAAAAAAAAAAGTGCTAAAATTTGTTATACTTGTACACATATTTAAAAATTGCAAGAAAGACTATTAAATAAACATAAAGTATATTACATTTTACAGTATTAAAAATGAATTCTTGTTAATATTCTTCACTCGAAATTTCACTTCGATATCTTTAATAGTTTAAAAATTATACCAAAATGTCCCCGTATTTCTCGATCGGGACCACTGTGGACCGGTCTCAACTATTATCGCGGCTGATACATAATTTCCCCTCGTTACATTCTCCGAGGGTAGGTCGACGTCACGGCATACGGAAACTTTCTGAAGACACTGCACATCGTAAAAGCTGTCGATCGACCAGCGCGATGGCAGCTTCGAGGGTGAAGCTACAGGGAGACAGAGAGCAAAAACGAGAGAAAGATAGTCTCTCTGGCAGACTGTGGCTGAGAAAGAAAGAGAAAGAGAGAGTGTGAGAGAGAGAGAGAAAAATAAAGAGGGACGAAAAATGAAATATAAAAGAAAAGAGCGAGAGGTAGAGAAAAATGAGCATCAAGTTCAAAATGCATCGAAAAGGTACAAGGTTGCCGATGCGTGCGTGTGCGATTCGATGCGGAACGGAAATGTGCGATGCGGGGGGTGGCCGGGGCCAGGTTAGCACGAGCCGCGGCGACGTGGGGGTGTTTCAGGGGATGGGAAAAAAGGAGGGGTGGTGAGACGTTGGTGGGAGGGTTGAGAAGAGAGAGACAGAGAGAGAGAGAGAGAGAAAGAGAGAGTGAGATAGAGTCGACGGTCTAGTGAGGGGATGCGCGGTGTATTAAACCCGGTGACTGTTGTCGCGCAGCGTGGGAGTTAGTTCTGGTGAGGGCGCCAGCCAGCTCACTCGCTAAACTAACCCACTGTCCCAACCCTTCGATCCTCCATCCCTCGACCTTCGGCCAGCAAAGCAACATCCACGGCCGCAACCTCCTTTTCAAACCGGACTTGGTCGCCGCCAGCGTATTTCGTCCGCGGTGTTACTCCGAAGAGGAAGACCGGACACACGCGTCACGAGGCTCTCTGCTGCTCTCTCAGCGACGAACCCCCGAGCTGCTCGCGTCTGCTTACCGCGACCATAGTTCGTTCGAAGTATGCGAGAGTACGCGGCCGACGACGAGAGGGAAGACCGCACCGCGGCTTGAGTGCCCGTCGAAACGACATACACGCTCCCGGGGACGTCTCAACGGAGACATCCAAGCCCGCAACAACCGAAGAGCAAAAGAACGACGTCCGGCGATCACGAGAAAGAAAGAGAGAGAAAGAGTGGGAGAAGACGTCATCGTCGTCGCTGTACCCCGTCTTCGCCGGGCGACAGACATCCGCGACCGGCACCAACATGCTAACTGATCGTTCGCACCATTTTGTGTTCGTTTGATCGAGAAGACCCGGTACCGTCGAGGAACGCGATCGCTGAACAGCCGAACAGTGATTGTGAGAAGCCGGGGAAAGAGAAACGTCGAGCTTCTGCGGTTCGTTTCATTGAGAAAGTCGCCGCCGGAACACGATCCGCCTCGAGGACTGTAGCATGTGCGACCGGGAACAGAGGGATTGATCCGGAGATTGTGCTCTCTGTGCTTCGGAAAAAGGTTCCACAGTGAGAAAAGTGGAAGAGAGGAGCAACATCCAGACAGAGAAGCAAGTATTCCGCACTATACTGCACCACGCATTGTAATATTTCGCGGCTCTGCACCCTTCTTTCTCTCTATCAATCTATCTATGTTACTCTATCTCTTTCTCTCTCTCTCTCTCTCTCTCTCTCTCTCTCTTTCTCTCTCCTTGTGTATGTATGTGTGTGCATCCACGTAACAGAATAATCTTTCTGCACACCTTGTGTTTCGCAAAGCCTTCTGTCTGTAATATTCGATCTCTGTGTCCATCGTCTTCCGCACCCCTGATACGACCTCGCGACATCACCGAAGAACTCGCGCAACACCACCCCAGATGGCTCGCCCCATCGTCCAGAACCTAATTAATCTGTTCCTCTCTTACCCGTGGGAGCACGGTTTTGCACATTTTTCGGGCACCTGTTGATCTCTCGTCCTGCATTGCACAGCCACTTTTGCCGCACTATAAAAATCGTCCCGGGGAGTTCGATGTCACCGTTGCACGTAGAAAACCGCACCGCACAGACAGCCTCTCTATCTTCCCGGCTGACAGCACCCAGGGAGAGGATGCTATGAAGTAAGTCCCGTAGGATCCGAGAAATCAGTTTGGGAAAACGTGGCCTCTAACCGTAACGCCGAAGGGAGCCGACAGGAGAGCGGATCGTCGATCGTCGTCGTTGATCGTGATCGACATGCGAGGAACCAGAGGAGAAGCTAGCGGTAAGCGAGCGACCAAGAGGCCCAGGAGAAAAACACTCCGATTACGAGCACGTAACCGTGGTCGATCGATCGAGTTTCATTGTTGCCCCACACTGTCGAGCACCTTAAAAGCATCCACGACGCACCACCAGCACCATTGACACCTTCACGGCACTCTGACCGCATACCTCGAGTCGCACGCGCGTCCCAACGAACACCGCGCGTTGCTTTCCTTACTAACCGCCTGATTTCAGGACAGACCGCGCGACAGACAGACCCCTCCGTCGAGCTTCTCCGCTGACAGAGAAGTGAAAAATGCGACGCTGACCGGGGGCCTCGGCGCGTAAGATAGTTAGATGCGAGGAAGAGAAAGAGGAACACCGCCTTCAGTGAAAACGCGTTTCTAGTGCGAAACGGAAGCGCCTAGGCGGTATATCGATTGATCGCCGATCGTCGTCGTCTACTACTTTTACTACCCCTCTTCGGCGACGTTTCAACCACCACTCTCTCTCTCTCTCTCTCTCTCTCTCTCCGCCCAGCTAACGAAAAGTCGGCCTAAATCCAGAGTTGTGCCTTTCGACTAGCAGCGAAGCAGTCCACGACCGAGAGGTGGTCGTACCTCGAAGAAGAACCGGTGTGTCTCGTGTCTGTTAGTTTCGTCGTTTATTCGTCGTTTGACCGTCGTCGTGCGACGGCTCCGGGGATCCTCACATATGATGGCAGTATGCATGTTCTGGTTGCTCACGTACGTAGGACAGGGCCTGGACCTGGCCGTGGGCAACCGGCCCATGATCATCATGCGAAAGAAGAACGAGCTGAACACCGTCGGCAATAACCTGTTGCACTTGAGGATTTATCCCTCCGAGGCATCACACCGTGACGATTTATCGAACTGGCTGTTGGTGAACGAAGAGCCGAGGATCTCCTCGTGGACCCCGGCCGGCATATTGATCGACGACATGATCAAGGAACCCAGGGAGCTGCAGACCGTGTTCTTCACCCTGTCGCCGACCATGCTGAACGTACTCTATTCGGATTATCCGACAGCGTCTGGACAACAAACCGGTAGCGAACAGTTCTCTGCGCATCATGACGATCAACCGAGCCACGTTGGTCAGCAACGGGGCAAGAAGCTACGGATAGATTGTAGACACTCGAGGAATACTATTAGTTTGCCGATACGTGTGTGCGACGACGAGCTCGGACGGAAAACGCACCAGGAAACCAGACAATCCAACTACGACGATCTTTTTGAGCAGAAACGGAACACTGCTGCGAACTTGAAGACTGACCTGACCCGGGGCGAGAAGCTGAGGGACTACCAGACGAACGCGGGCTTTCTGCCCAGGCCGTTCGTCCTCGAAGGCAACAAGCTTCCCGGAAAGAGGAGCCAGGTGCCCGATGTCGGACGAAGGACCATCGACCTTCCCGGAGAATCTGCACCCCATCAAGCTCAACCGCCGTCGCCACTTGGGAACGGCATCAGCGTTGCGCCTCAACTTCTGCTCAGATCCCCCAGAGGAAGCATACAATACGACGTCCCGCAGATACGTAAGTGAATACCATGTTTTATCAATGGACTGTGATCTTCATGCTTTTATGATGTTGAGACGTGATTATTGTATGGCCGGCTCGTATTTCGGTTTGGGTCTACGCTACGGTCGATTTTGAACAGTGCCATTGTCGAAGGGGTCATCTAGCGTCTTCCGACGAATTTATTGTTTTACGACTCTGGTGCGGCTGGAAAGTATCAACTGGCCATGGGAAAGTCAGCCTAGCCGTGCAGCTCTCAATGGCACTTGACGTAGCCTAGGCCCACGCTCAGCGCCAAGGGGGGCCTGTGGCCCAAAGCCTACATTATGGTTTCCGGCGAAATTGCAGGAAACCGAGTGTCGTCTGTTGAGCGACACTCGTTACGACGTATTTCGTCTATGGGCGTTGCCCTTGTTTTGGGAGGTCATTTGTAGCCTCCCAAATATTATATCATTGGCTGGGACCCACACTATTTTGTACTTTGTGGAGGGATTTTTCAACCCCACGAGGTTACTTGTCTTTCAGAATATCAATGCGACAGTTTCAGCTAATTAACCATTCGTTCTATAACATCGAGTCAGTCTCGTCATGAAAATTTCGAACAGAATCTACTAAATATGTGTATTATTAATTTCCTTTACATCGGAATAGAATTCTATTTTGTTGTTGTCGATGTAAAACGATTGAAGACCGCATAGACATGCAATAAATTGCATATAAACTTTATTCTTCTGAGAAATTATGAACGACAAAGATGTTGACAAGGGGTTAACACTAAACATACCACCTACCAGTCAAAATTACCAGTACCAGATTCTTTATTTTACAATAATTGAAGTTATAGAGAAGCTTCGGAACCTATAATATAGTTCCGTATCGGTTTCATATCGGTTTTGCAGTTCTGCAACTGATATTTTTTGGTTCTGTATCGGCTATACAGGGTGTCTCAAAATTCCTTCATCTGGAAATGAGAGGTTCCCGAGATCATTTGAAGCCACATTTTCCTTTGCAAAAATGACGTCCGCGGCTTTGTTAAGGAGTTATTAACGAAAAACACGGACCAATCAGAGCGCGGCTACAGCGAACGGAGTCCGACTCGTTGACAGGTCCCGCTTAGCGTGGCGTCGTCGTTGGCCGAGCCAGAATCGATCCGCTGTAGCTGCGCTCTAATTGGCCCGTATTTTTCATTAATAACTCTTAAACAAAGCATCGGACGCCATTTTTACAAAGGAAACTGTCGCTTCAAATGATCTCAGGAACCTACCATTTCCGGATGTTGTAGGAATTCTGAGACACCCTGTATAGTCGATACAGAACCAAAAAGTATCTGTGGCAGAACTGCAAAACCGATATGAAACCGATACGGAACCATATTACAGGTTCTGAAGGCTGAAGAACCGAAACCGAAAACGAAATCCAGAACCTAAAAATAACAGTTATAGAACAGTTATAATATCGGTTCTCAAGAACCGTAACCGTAACCGATATAAGCGTGAACACCGATATTCTCATAACAGTTATAACAGTTCTTCGGCTCCCGTAACTGTTTCAAGAACCAAAATCGATATCATAACTGTTTTCAACCCCTGCTGTATGATCCAACCATAGAACGAAATAGTGTTCCCAGACAGAAACTTAATCCAACGAAACCAAAAATTTGCAACATTCTTTGCTCACCAATTCGCTATTCAGTTTTGTCCGAAACTATTTCGAGCATTTCAACCACAATTATCCCCAGCACTCGGACACATTCTCCCTGTTGGATTAGAGTGACTTTTCCTTGGACATGGTCGACTTATTTGTTAACGAGCGTGATACGCAGTTACGAAACATTCGTGTCAGACATTTGGAAAGTTCCGGGACGAACAAATGTAAGTCGAGATTTACAAGCGCCATCCTCCCGGAGGGGAGGGGGTGTACGACCTTTTCCCGGCGTTGCCTCGGAAATTCGCGTGGTTGAATTACGAAAATATTCGAGCTTCTTTCGCGTTCGTCCCTCAAAACTAATTTTAAAGCTGACGTTTCCTCCTGGCCGTACGTTTTCGTGGGGTGTCGTCCGTGACCGACGTTCCGACATCTCTATCTTGTTTCTGCACCATCTCGTTCCATGTCCTCATCCCCCCCCCCCCGGAAAATCTCTCTTTGGACATACTCATTGCTAAACTAGACTCCATGGAACTGTACGAAAGTTTTCAGTTTGCTGAGAATTTCCTTCCACGATCGACGCTTCCGGAAACCAGCTCCCCTTTCCGTCACAGATTCAAATGCATCGGTTGTAACCACGAGCATTTTCCTCTGTCTCTCTACCCTTTGCGGTTATGGCTACATTTACCCTTTGGTTCTAGCTGCTTTACATTTGTTTGAACATTTTCGGAAAACACGTATGGTTTTCCATTGCAGTTTTATTGTGTTTAACACGTTCCGAGCGGTTTTTGCTCGACTTCGTTCAGGCTATTTTGACGTTTTAATTACAGGCTAGGGGTTTGCGGATACTCGAAATTTCAGGTTCAGATCAGTTCGACAATTTTGAGATCGGGTTGGGATACCTAAAGTTTACAATGTTCGGGTACCCGAAATCATAGTCGGGTCGGGTCGGGTCGGAATTCTGAAAGTTCACAACGATCGGGTACTTGAAATCATAGTTGGGTCGGGATTCTGAAAGTTTGTTATGTTCGGGTACCCGAAATCATAGTGGGGTTGGGTCAGGATTCTGAAAGTTTGTTATGTTCGGGTACCCGAAATCATAGTCGGGTCGGGTCAGGATTCTGAATGTTTGCAATGTTCGGGTACCCGAAATCATAGTTGGGTTAGGTCTGGGTCGGGATTCTGAAACTTTACAATATTGGGGTATCCGAAGCTGCAGTCGAGTTTGAGGATTTAAAAAAATTTTAATCACATGAGTACGACGCTTTTTCATAACATCCCAGTCTATTTTTACATTTTAACTTTTCCGGTAGAGGAGACCGAGGCTAGTTAACAAATTTTTAACACGCCTAATTTTTATAAATATACTACTGGCATTTGGTCGAGTTCTTAAATACCAAAAGATGTCAAATTTCGCTGAGTCTACAGGATTAATTTCGAAAAACTCTTTAATTAAGCCAATAGGTTGAACTTTTTATTACATTTATCTTTGCTGAGCGCAATAAGTCAACGAATCCCGGGTATGGGGTTAATGAACATACATAATGAATATACTTAGCATTTATTGCTTATACATATTGCTTCTTTAATAGATTTTAATGAATACCTAACTTCAATTATTTATTCCTTTAACACATATTTCTTATAATGTCGAATTTTATCTACAAATCATCATTCAGCTCACAATTAATGCAATCACAGATACCCGAACTTTATTAACATTCAGAATCTAGACCCGACCCGACCCGAGCCGACCCGATCTGAGACTTGAATACCCACAAACACCTATTATTCGATCACAAGATTGCAGACTTTACGGAATTGTAACAAAAATAAGTAATTGAAATTTAAAACAACAAACAAATTGAAAGAGATTCAAGAATGGCTGCCTTGGCTGTTATTAAGAATAACTTTGTTGTATTCTCAAATACAATTATAAAATTCAAGGAGAACATTCCTAAAATATTATAATTCGATACATGCAAAAGAAAAATCGATTGTTCGTACCTGTTACACGAGGATACCGCCATAAGATGCTCGAAATGTCGGCGCGGAATTCCTTTTGCCATCGGCGAGTATCTATCGATTTTTCGAGTCGCGGTGGCTGGCCGGTCTTGTTTAATGACTTTTATCGGGTCAGGTGATCACGATGGCACACCCCAGCTGCTGATTCTTCGGCGGATTACCGCGAAGTGACAATTTAATCGCGGGTTCTCTCGCGGTTCCCGTTGCAGCACGACCTTTCCTATTTCTCCCCGCGAAACTCGGGACGGGAAGAATGATAAACGGCCGGGGTCACGGGATTAATTTTTCTCCCTCGAGTGACCTTTGGGGATGGCTGCGATCTATCGAGTTTCGCTTAGTTAATAGTTGATCGCCGATAAAATGAAGTGTCGCTGATTAAATAATTGCGGAGGAGCCCCCACTTCGTTCCGCCCGGTTTTCAGAATTCGCTCTCTCTCTCTCTCTCTCTCTCTCTCTCTCTCTCTCTCTCTCTCTCTGTCTTCAGCAACTGCGTTTTCTCTTCTGCTCTCTCCCTCTTTCCTGTTTCGCACGGGGTTGTAATTAGAATTGATATCGAAAACGAGTACGCACGCTTCGTGCTCAGGGGTGCGTGATTAATTACAGTGGTATTAATACCGTCACCGCGGCGAGTTTGTTTTATTGGCAACGCCGTGCTCCGACGGTCTTTTTTTCTCCTTCTCAGAACGCTTCGCGACCAGGATTGATAGCAATTGGAAGCACACGAGAGCGACGTTGGCAGCGTGTTTTTTCAGACAAATGTATTTAATTAGGGTTTTAATTGGGGAAGCAAGAGTGTACGCTGAAATAGAGGCTGGATGACGCGGTTGGTGTAAATTGCGACTTCAAAATGTTAAAATATGGTTTGTGGTTGGAAAAGAGAACAGAATAGTGGTTAACTAGTCTGATGGTTAAACAAAATTGAATTTGTTTTTAATCAACCCTCCACGGGTAACCTGGGGCGGTTATGTCAGTAGCGAAATATCACTCTTCCTGATTTCCTTACTTTGCAATATTTAGTTTTTCCCATTAATACTTTAAGAATTGAGCTAAGAACTTTTCAATGATTATACAGGGTGTCCCACATAAATGGGAACACCTAAATATCTGTCGTATTTACAGTCCTATCAGAAAACTTCAGTGAACAAAGTGACGCTATTGCAGGGGGCAAATATAATGGTAAAGAAAAAAATTTTTTATGTCGTGTTTTTTAATGAAATTTCAAGGTCACCGGTGTTTTTTTAAATGGAATTATGATATGTAAAGGTCAACCCGTCAGCCCATCTATAATACTCTCATAGTCGTCCTCTACAAGAATACGACAGTTAGTTAACGTCAACGATCGCATCAGCAGTTGTAAGTGATAGAAAAATGAATCCACTGCGACAGAAAATTTCGATATCTGCACGTTAACACTAAACCTACCGAGCACAAAACATATAAAAGTGAAACGACTTATAGAAGTGAGAACTTTGAATTTGCTTAAGCGCTGTGCAATTTAGTAATTTCCTATGAAAGCCTTTTTATAATTTTAATAATTGTGGAATAAAAAACCGGTCATTTGATCGTGGTAAGTTTAGTGTTAATCGTCATCTAGATATTATAGTTCACAATACCATTTTAGTAACATGCCACAGTGCAGTACCGCTCGTATACTATTCAACTATAGGAAGATCATAACAGTAAAGACACGGCATAAAATGTTACATGGTACGGTGAACGCTTCAATCCCTGCGATCTGAACGCTTCCGCGACTGGATTGCAGCAATAATCACTAGGAGATATCGAAATAATGACAATTACCGTGGTGTTATTATCGATACGTGATACTCGCACCTGTTGCCGCTCACACACGAATGTGGTCACGTGTATCATCACGCGATACCAATTTCTCTGTTCCTACATGTCCGCCTGTCGGAAATCGGCTCCGGCAAAAATAGAAAACGCAACATTCGATGATCGAGGTCGAGTTCCACCATATACTGGGTGGCTAAGAAGAATTACAATAAAAGATAAAATGATTAGTTCAAACATCCACCGAATAATATCATATATTATAAAGTGTTCATGAGTTTTTGCAATAAAAACGCTGCGCAACATTTAAAGAAAAACTCGTACAACTGTATTAATTTAAAAAATGTTCAATACAAACATTTCTACAAGCTGTACAATATATACACGTCATTTGTTGAGAAATAATACCTAAAAGTCACGTTCGACGGTCGCGTACGAATTTCCCCATATATTGGGTGGCTTGGAAAATGTGCAACCAAAAAAGAAATTATTAGTTCAATCAGTCGCTAACTAATATCATATATTAACAAAATCTTCGTGAGTTTTTGTTTTCTGAAAATCTAAATCCAAGAAAACATGCTCACGACGCGAATTCTTTAAAAAAAAGTTCTTACTCGTACATTTTTCAAGATTTTCAAACCGGAAGTCGTTTTTTTTTAAAGGGATCTTGTATCTTTTCTTGCACATTTGGATTCTACGCAAAAAAATATAAAATTTTTGTCTGAAATATTTTTCTTGAAAATGCCTCCCTTAGACCGAAAATAATCTCCAATGTATGAAATCACATTTTTCAATTTAATAATATAATTTTGAATAATCTATTTGAACAAGTTACAGGACAAATATTAAAGGACAATACCTTCTCTTAAAGAAACTAATAAACAAATTAACAGAAATAGACTATGGAAATAAACGAAAGAATAACAAGGATTAATTTTGCAAACATACATACAATAGGTTTCTAATATTGTTTGCATTTTCGAGAAAAATGTTTGAGACAATTCTTTTATATTTTTTAGCGTACAATCCGCATATGCAATAAAAAATACAATGTCTTATTAAAAATAACAACTTCCGGTTTAGAAATCCTATTTTGCGGTTATTACCGGAAATAGTAACTACCACTATTTGACAGAGCGTACTCGAATTAGTTACTATAATGTTTTTAGTATTCAATAAAAATCGCTCTCCACTATTTTAATAGGGGTGGATGGGTGGTATTATTGGAAGAAAAACGCTGGCTAGTAATAGCGTGAACACCCTGTATATAGCCTATGAAAACAATTTTTTGATCGCGTTATACGAAGGTCTACTGTAGTTCAGTGGTGAAACTTTTGTCAGATTGTTTTGACTGACATTGTTGGCGCAAAAGTTAGCGGCACAGACGGGGGTATGAAAGAGTAAAATGATGAACGAGAGATGACCTTGCCGAACAACGATATTTCTGTCGATTCGTTTCGAGCGGACGCCAATACAGGGTGTGGCAACTCGATGCAACTACGAGGGCTTCTGTTGGAAATAGTCACGCGGTATTGTTGGCGATGTTGAGGAAAACGTTGCCCGGAATTTGCACCCCAGAGACGTTGGAAATGTCGGTGAAAGTGGGAGACGTCTCCCTTTTTCCCATCCCTTTGTCTAACCACTATCCATAGACCGACAAAAGCTTCATTACGAATCGATGCGCTGGCGTGAATTAATGCAAATCTTGTGTACGCCTATTCCATTAACACGTTACGGTCCGCCATTGTTTTAGGAAATTTTCCTCTGGGAAATTAGTCGACGAATTTGTAACTCTATCAGCTCGTTAACTTCCTCAGGAATCGCTCGCAATCGCTAAAATTCTCACAAAATCAAAATAAACTAGTTAATAAAGAATTTTCTTTTTCTTCTGATGAAAGATATTGATACTTTGCATTATTTTTAAGTGGAGAGGTATGACTAATTAATTTGGAACTTTGATGATACTTGCTTTCCAGTTTGTCTAAATTAAAAAATTCCAGTGCGTTTTTCTTTTATGTGCTAATAGTTATTGTCGGGCCTATAATCCGTGAAACAAAATTATCTTGTGGAAAATAGGAAATTATTGAAGTTTGTAACTGTTTAAATTTATTGGAAAAATTGTTCCGTACTTTTGTGATTAAAAAAAATCTATGTACTATTTTAATTGTAGCACTACGCACTACGTAATCGCCAATATTCGTATAGGAAGTTTAACAGTACAGAATTTATATTATTATATTAATCTAAATTTTTTATATTGTTTTTTAGAATTTAAATTATTACGAAAGTTATTTTCGATATTGCATCCGATAAGAATCGATTTAAAAACATTGAAATGCTTTTGCTTAACTAAAACTGCTAACTTGAATAATTGTGAAGCTTTAATTAAAACTAAATGATTTACATAAAATTTTAGATTTCTAATCGGATTAAAAAATTGAAAAACAAAAATTGTGTGTCCAGATTGAAATATAAATTATTAATAGGTTCTGTTCACTTAAGGGCCAATTACGCGGGATAAAACACGAAAGTAATTTATAAAATGTAAAAAAAAATGTGAAAAAATAATTTACTTGCGGTTTGGTCATAAATAACATCCGTGTTTATTTTTTAAGTTCGTTATTTTCGAGGCCATCTTAAAATAAACCTTAATCTATAATATGTTCCCCGACATTATTAGAACAAATATTAACTATTTGCATTAGCTATTTTTATCGTGGGTATTTTCTAATCTTTATTTCATAAATTCTCTGTCAGTTTTATTGAAAATATTCGACTCTCGTTAATATTCGGACGCTCTTTAAACTAGAACAACTTTTTTAAAAGTTGAACGTAACGATTTGCGTTTGTTTGGGAAGTTGGAAGAATCATTTTACTAGATGACCTGTAAAAGAAATGTTGAGAATAGTGGAGATTGCGTTTTACAATTTTTTTATCCGGCACTGCTTTAAATGAATCTAAATATGTATATCGATATATTATTTTCTGCCTAATAAAATGGCCAATGAAAGGAATATATTTTTATTCTGCCCTTGTTTCTTGCAATTGAAACAGGAATTCTTTGCACAAAGATTGGCAGTCTATATACTTTTCATACGACGAATATTTATGCCAGAGATTTATGAATGCGTGTTAATTTTTACAAAAATTGAAATTATATTACCTCTTTCAAATAATAAATACACTTGCCAACGCTAAAGAAATTTTTATTTCTTTATGACGAATATACTCGTCGTGCCAGAAATCTAAGAACACCGTTGACTTTTATAAGAATTCGAACTGAATTACATTTCTTTCACATAACGAATATATATTCAGCAAAAACAATCTTCACTTCTTGATGTCGAGTATACTCGTCATGCCTGAAATTCACGAATATGTTTTGATCTTTAAAAGAATTCGAACTGAATCACATTTTTATCACATAACGTATATATATTCAGCAAAAACGCAGCAAAAACAATCTTCACTTCTTGATGTCGAGTATACTCGTCATGCTTGAAATTCACGAATATGTTTTAATTATTACAAAGCCTTGAATTCAATAATTTTTGTCACATAACGAATACATTCATAGACATAAAAACAATTTTTACATCATGATGACGACTATATTCGTCGCAAACAGCTAAGTGTTTTATACAGGCCACCATGCTGGCACCGTACATTTGAAACTGATTGTGTGGCTTGTAATTCGATATAGAACAACCCTGAAACACGACGTCGCCATAAAAGAATATCCGTAGAATAAATTCCGGTTTCAGAGACGCCATGGAAAAACATCGAAATGTTATAAAAGTTCCGAATGATATCGAAACATAAAAGTATCAGAAAGTTGGGATCGGAGCACGCTGAAATAACAGTATAGTAAAATGCCACGAAGAGAGAAGTTGCGGATGGTAATAAGATTTCCTGTTTTTTCTCCAGTTTTACGGTGACCCTGGACAAACGAACGACGGTGGCCAGATTCTGATGGAATTTTTAAAACCAATGGTCGTTTTATTACGCCCCGGCCCCGTGGTTCCTTATTTCGTTCTTTTTATTGATGACGCTCGAGGTTTCGGGGATGGTATTACCTTAAAGTCCCCACCCTAATCGATTTGGGACAAACAAGTTGGCGACGGTCTGGTGACGAGAGTTTAAATCGAATGAATGTCGTTATGAGAGAAACTTTCGGCAAGACTAACAACAAGTAACAAACAGTCGATCCCCGAGGTATCACAGGCCTTCGAAAAATTAATTTTATCTACGTACTTTCATAATTATTCGCTTCAGAAGGAAATTCTTGTTCGCATAAAAATGAGTTTTGGGAACTTTTTTCATTGAACTCTTCAGAGACGAGTGTTTTTCAAGTGAAAGGAAAATAATGTAAGTCTTTGTTTCATTAAGTTATTATCAGTGCTTCCACTTTTTACTTTTCCATAATCTCTTTTGATATTTTCGGAATTTTCATTTTTAAAAATTTTGTTGAATTTTTTGTTTGGTATTGGAAATGTTTTTAAAAACGCTGAGCCAATTATTTCCGCTTTTTTATAATCTCCTTTGATATTTCGGTCATTTTTATTTTAAAAAATTTAGTAGAATGTTTTGTGTGGTACTGGAAAAATTCTTAAAAATACTGAGCCAATTATTTCTGCTTTTTTATAATCTCCTTTGGTATTTCGGTGATTTTTATTTTCAAAAATTTTGTAGAACCTTTTGTGTGGTACTGGAAAAATTCTTAAAAATACTGAGCCAATTATTTCTATTTTTTTATAATCTCCCGTAATATTTCGGTCGTTTATTTTTAAAAATTTTGTCGAATCTTTTGTTTGGTATTGGAAAGGTTTTTTCATCGATGCTTCTGTACGATGAATTCTGTTTTTATTGTTGAGAGATTATATAGCCAATGGTGTTCTCCAACAGACTTTAATTTTATTTTGTTTAGAACAATTTTAGTTTAAGAACAACTAAACTTACATATATCTGTCAATATTCCTGAAAAGGAAAATTGTGTGTAAAATATCATATATCCTGTTGCTATTAAAAATACATCAATTCAGCATTAATGAAAGACTACTTTGCTTTATAAAAAGAACAAAAATATATTTACTCGGATTTTTAACGATTTTGGTCATAATATATAAAGGACATAGTCCAAAGAAATAAATTTATTTGATAATTTTCTATAAACGCGACTTTACAGTCGCTATAATCGTAAATTGAATAATTTAGTTAGTTCTAATGTTACCTTGGTATTTTCCCTATGGCTTTCAATTACATACGCAGGGGACGTTTGAAAACAGCAACCTTGTCGGGGAATTTTGCGTAAAGGAACGCCAGTGATCCTTCGGGGGCTGCGTCGATTTTATGCATAAAAATAGTATAGCGATCGATGTGCACGAGCAATGTAATAGAAAAATTATACGGACCGCGACGGAAATGATGTTACAATAACATCGACGCCGACGCGACGCAAGGATTGCCGAACGTGGAACGCATGGGAACGATCGGGAGTCATGAAAGTCGATGAAAATCGGCGGAAATTTATTCAAACGACTCGCCCGGCTCTTGCACTTGATACGCTCGGGAAAACTAAAACGTTCTGTTCGAAGGAGATAAAGAAGAATTATTACGCAACAAAAGGATCAATTTTCTCTGGCCATGTATCTGGAGGCATCAACTGAATTTCATGAATGTGGGGAAACTAGATGTATTAATTAACAAACTTTTGAAAAGTGAAGATACTTTTCTCTACGTATTTAGTTGAAAACATAGACAATCGTAAATACACGGTGAATTTAATAGATTTTTGATAAAAATGTATTGGTGTGATACAAAACATTATGCTGCTTTTACAAAACAGTAGAAGTATCTGAAAAATTTGAATACACGGTAGATTTGTCTGAAAAATTTGAAGACACAGTCATATTATTTTCTAACTATTGTAATTAGACTGCGGATTTTATGAATGTATGACGAAAATGAGTTGATGCAATTTAAAATAGTAGGTAGGTTGAAAGAATCTAATACTTTCAATATAACATGTTGAACTTATTAAGATCATTAAAGAAAGAAACATCAATATATCTACTGCTTCTTCGAATTGATGCAGACAATTCTTATTTTGCATGAAAATCCAGTTTAATTATAATTATTAAAGATTAGCTCCTGCTTTTAAAAAATTTATGCAAAATGTTTTTATTTTACATTAAGATACAGAGTCTAATCATAAATTCAGCTAGAATATAATTACATATTCATTTTTCTAAAAGTTAGATTTCTCAAAGTCCTAGATGAAAATATACTGCTTTAATTCAAAGTTCAGACAGCTCTAATTTTTCTTGACCAACTAAGCTTTTTTAAAAAATTCAGCCCTCCTTCTAAAGAATTCAGTTATTTCACTCCCTCTTCAATAAAACCACGTCGAAGTCAAAATTGTCAAGTGTAGTTATAATTTTCAAAAATGAAATTTCTAAACTAAAACTCTCCCTTAATTTAAAATTGTGCTAGCTCCTTGTGATCAATTTATCGTTTCCTAATTTATATTGGCTCACCACCCCTTTTAAGAAATTCTTTGATCCAGCCCCCTCTATGGGAAGACCATAACTATCATGAAAATTGTCAAGTGTAGTTATAATTATCAAAAATGAAATTTCTAAACTAAAACTCTCCCTTAAATCAAAATTATGCTAGCTCCTTGTGATCAATTTATCGTTTCCCAATTTTTGTTGGCTCACCACCCCTTTTTAAGAAATTCTTGGATCCAGTCCCCTCTATGGGAAGACCATGTCTTTCTGAACTAAAAAGACAGCCCTCCTTCCAAAGAATTCTTTTATTTCACTCTCCCTTGAAGAAAACCACGCCGACGTCAAAATTGTCAAATGTAGCTGTAACTTTCAAGGGCCAATTTTCAAGACACGAATTTACCACCCCCTTTTCAAAAATTCTTTTCATCAGCCTTCTCTTCGCAAAAAACCCGCTTTATTATCAAACTTTTCTAGTTTAATAGCAATTTCCGAAACTTGAGGAGTTAAATTGGGAACAAACAAAACAAAATGACTGCAAACTGAAATTTTAATGTCCCCAAGCTCCGGCGGAGTGCCCACAGGTGGGTGGTAACGACCACGTTGCGAAACTATAGGTTAGAGAGACTCACTGGGAGCCGCTCAGGCACCTGTTACGAGTGGCCGAAGAATTGCGCAAAAGTGTGCAGATTACTTTCATAATCGTAAAGTTGGACGGCAGTGGTTCCGTGGAAGTTGTACTCACGGAACAAGAGTTTTAATGAGGTGCCCCCGCTGCTCGGGTCGTCATCAAGTTATTGTTTCGTTTCGCGCTATAAATGGATAATTGGAAAATTTTCGAAGTTCCAGTTGAAACAAAACGCTTCGATAGTTCCTCGGAAGCCGGACTAACACGAGTTGGAAAATTCTGCCTTAATGACAGCTTTAAAATCTTATCTCTTTCGACTTTAGCTGAGTTGTTTCGAATAATCGACGATAATACCGCGACTTTGTTGAGCGAGAAAAAATTTATTGCAACGAGGCATGCTAGGTTGAATAAGAATAGAAGCTACGTTTTTATGCTCGAGGAGCGCATCGGAAGATAACCGTTCGAAATGGAGATTGAAATAAACTGTTATCTTATATTTTTAAAGAGGTTCTGTTCGAACAGTTTCATTTAAGAAAGTATGTTCGCCTTGGGAAGGATTTTTACTCTTAGAAAGTTTTTTAAACAGTGTGGAAAAGATGATTTAGAATGTTTGTATTAAAAGTCCCGTGGTAACACGTTCGATTAGAACGTTTGTTGGAAAGGTTCCTTAAGAGAAATATAAACAAGATCCATTTTTTTTTATAAAACTAATTGTTATAAAATGCTTCGGACAGCTTATTTTGTTGGATTCGCTGGAATGATTTTCTTCGTTCCAATCCGAGATCTAATTAATAACTCTCAACCCAATCAATGACGCAGACGCTGCATCTTCGACTATTGGCGACAAACGGCGAATGACGCGCGATTGTCATTGATTTCATCAAATTTAGAACCGAGACAGCTTTAAATACTTCTCCAATTAGGCATAATGTCGCAGATGATCATTTCTATCAGTTATATGTATATTATAACTTCAATATAGAAATACAAATAAAATATGGTCACATGCAGTAGAAACATCATTTATGATTTTGTGTACACCTTTTGCCGTTCTGAAAGTTGGAAGAATCTTTTTTTATTAATTTTTAATTTTTATTCGGTTTTTCAAGGTCACTCGTGTTTTTTTACATGTATATACACACATTTTGTCGTTGTTGTATGTTATAGCAAAGATTATTGTGCATTCATCCATGTTTAATAGCACGACCTTGAAATGACCGTGAACTCTACAATTTGGTAATTAATGCAGGACTTACTTTCAGCGACATTTCAGATTTCAACGGTAACAGAAATTCGACCATGAACTTGAACTTGTAAATAATCACTTGTATTACTGCAATAAATGTTCGAAATGATGTCCTTCCGTTGTGATACATTTCGCGAGGCGAAAAACAACAGATTGTGCAGCTCTTTCGCGTAGAATGTTGTGGCTTCTCTGAGATTAATTTGCGATATTTTTTATGGTTGCAGAGTGTCCTTTCTCGGAAGACGGAATGGAAAGGTTCCCGTGTCCCACCGCGGACAGATTTGGTAGATATCACTGCATCGATGATCACGCCTTGTGCGACGGTTTCATAGACTGCCCTACAGGCGAGGACGAGGACATGCAGGCCTGCATGTTTTACAAAACCGTAAGTCTTTAATCAAAATCCGTGTGTCGTGATCAATTTCAGTTGCACCGTTCGCTCTCAATCAACACTCTGTAATCTTCTACAATTCTAGGACGTCTATTTTCTGATTTCTCGATTCGAAAAAGTTCGAACGGAACATTAGGTCGAACCAAAAATAACTTTTTACCGTAGTCACGGAGAAAAATATCACGTAATAATCCGTCCCTTAACGGAGGAAGAGAATTTGTGCCCTCTTCAACGAAACCTTTTATGTCATTCTTTCAAGAGGGTGTTCTCCTGTGAACGTTCCAAAAATTAAAAGTACTCATTAATTTTTTATGAACAAAGCTGTATTCTTTTTTGGGGGGATTTCTTTAGTTACTTCTTGGCTATGCATAGAAATTTTTTAAAGAATTTTAATTCATTGTTTATTCGTTTTATGTGGCACGCAATAGAGGTGTGTTTAATGATCGTATCTCTTTGGCAAAATTGTTCCTCTCGAAAAAATAATACATTTAGAAATAAATGCTGTTGGATGGTCCCAAAAATTCTCTTCATGAAGTCCAGTCTTGGTGTTGTTAGGCAATAGGAATATATATCAACAACGTGATCATTTTTTAGATAATTAAGAGATATTTAAAGAATCTTGTAAGATAGAATTTATATAAAATGATTCTTAACCTTTCAACTGAAAGTGACTTTACATTATGGACATTTAGGGAGACAAACAGAGTTGACATAACAAAAAGTCTGCCACAACCACCGTACAAACAATAATATTTATAATAATATTGACGTTATGCCACAATAAAGTGAAAGAATGATTTGTTTAATTAAGAAGAAAGTGAACAATTTTTGTCAGTTGATAGCGAACCGTGAATTAACTCGTCATAATCAATTCAAAGTATAATTATGAACCTTAATTAAAATTAATAAACATCTGCATCTGAATATCATATTTGATATTACTATTAAAGTTTCCACAAACGTTTGCATACATAAAAGTATGAAGAAAACAAAAATGAAAGTTTCGATTGGCTTCCTAACAAACTTTGAGCAGCCTGATCAATTTCCTGTTGCTCTACTTACTTTTACAAGAAAAAGACAAAAATCGCTCATCTGATTAAAAGTTGAAAACTACATCTTCAAGTAGAAATTACATATGCCACTTGTATTGTAGTTTTCACAAACAGAGTATCTACAAGAGAGAAATAAATGTTTAAATTCGCTATCTAACAAATTCCAAGCAGTCTCCTTAATTCTCCGTCGTTCTACTTGCTTCTAAAAGTGAAGAACCAAATATCGCTCGTCTCATTAAAAGTTGAAAACAACATCTTCAAATAGAAATCATTTTGCTACTCGTATTGAAGTATCCAGAACCATTTCGATCAAAGTATCAACAAGCGAAAAATAAATGTTCAAGTTCACGTTCTAGCTAACCGAGTCTCATTAATTCCCCGTTGTTCTACTTACTTTGAGAAGAAAGAGGTAAAACTCACTGGTCCGATTAGAGGTTGAGAAACATCATCTCCCTGTAGAAATCATATTTGATCTATAACAAGCACAGAAAAAAAGTTGTTGGAGTCTCCTTTGCATAAAGTATCAGCTCCCCTGTCAGCCGTATCAACCGTCCAAGTTATTCATAGGCCACGATATCGCGAGCAATTCATTAAAATTTTTATCATGCTCTGTTGAGTACGACCTTTTTAAAGAAGAAACGCTTTCGATCTCCGGCGTGCCGCTAATTTTCTCGTGCAATCAACCCTTCCCCTCCATTTCGGGGCGTGTATAAAGTCGCGGCGAATAAACCTCGGCCTGGAAATCTCAATTCAACGTCTGGTCAAGAGTTTAAATCTCTGAACGGGAGATCTGTTTAATTCAACCGGTGAAAGAAAAGAGTTTTTTCCTCACCATGTAAAAACATCATGATGAAGCTCTAGAAACGAAGAAAACGAACGGCGAATGAAACTATTACTAATACTAATAAATTTGTCGAAAAAAATTCACGTGGTTGTTTGAGTATCGCAGATTTGCCGCCATATTTCGTTCAAAAATACTTTTGCATCTTTCTGTTTTTGATTTTCCACTGTTGGTCACAAGCTTTTCTGGCTATTTCCGCGAACCAATTTCAGAATCAGTTTCCGAAGTCTGGCGTCATTGTGAAAGGAAATTTCGCTCGAAGCGGTTCGAAGAGAACGGAAAAAAGTTGGTAATCCGCCGGAGCAAGATCGAGCAAGCAT
This sequence comes from Sphecodes monilicornis, assembly GCA_913789915.3. Lineage (NCBI taxonomy): Eukaryota > Metazoa > Arthropoda > Insecta > Hymenoptera > Halictidae > Sphecodes > Sphecodes monilicornis. The sequence goes on from OU565296.1 coordinate 22,256,776, forward strand.
GGAGGATGCTGGAGAACCATCCATTCCAGGATCTCGATCCACTTTTTTTTTTTTAAGTTTGCTGTGTGGGCTGCCACGTTATTGGAGATGCTCGTTTTTAATCACCCGAGGCCGCCCAGTTTCTAAACAACAGCTTTATTATTACTAACGCGAAACAAAAGCTTCCGGGACAGTGCTCCTACAGAAAACGAAAGGGATCGAATGGTGTAGAATCACTATCTTTATCGGAAGAAATTCATTAGCGATAGAAAAACCGTGCGAATTTATTGCACAACGCGTCTACACTTTCGTGAATGCACTGAGGGAGCTTAATAAAAAAATTTTCCACACAACTATTGAGTTAAGTATTTAAATATTGAATTCTCTTAACTCTAAATATCCAACCTAATTTGTTGCCCCGAGTTAAAATGCCACTACATCTGCACATTCATTCTATGAAAATGAAAAATTGTTTTTCTTTTGATATACCGATTTCCAACTTGCAATTAGTTTTATTTCTTAATATAAAATTAGCGCAATAGTAGACAATTAACTTGACGAAAGAGATAAGAAGCTGAATCTGTAAATTCCTTTCATCGAAATGAGAAATTATTTTTCTCTTAAACTTCAGATTTCCAATATAATATTGTTTCGTGGTGTAAAATTAGTGCAATATTAAATAATTAATATGTTAAAAAATACAGTACTAAATCTGTAATTTCGTTTCGTAAAAATGACAAATTTTAACGAGATTAGAATAGTTTAAAATAAGGAAAATGTGTCAAATAGGCACAAGGAAAAATTAGGAAAAAATACTTTATACATTGTTTCGTTGGAAATAGAAACTTGTGATAAAATAAAAGTAGTCAAAGTATCGTTTCAGAAGCAGTGATAAAAAATGTTTTAGATCGTCACAAGGATAGCGTTTAATTAGTTTTACAATTACGTTTTCGATTTTTTTCACAAGTGCATTATGAACGAGCAAAGAATTGTAGTTTACGCAAAAATTTCCTTAGTAAATAGTGTTCATAGTATAACGCTGATCAGAAGTTGAAAATTACTTTTATGGCGATAGTCTATAGCAACTGAATCTTTTATTAGACGCTGAATGTCAGTAAGAACGGTGGAACACTTTGCCAGGGTAGATTCTACAGGTCAAAATGATAAAAGAAATCTATATACATTTATGCGTATTGTTCGTTTGCTTCACAGCAGGATAGCGCAAACTTTGCGATGTTTGAGTTGAAATTGCTTATACTCGCACGTTTTAAATTTTGTCACTAATACAGAAGACGAACAAAAAATATTTCACCACTATATATAAAAATAGATTCATTTTGTAGGCTAAAGCCTCTAAATTTACAATCGTTCATTCTTTTTTTAATTCTTGGCATGATATAAAGAGTGGAAACTACAAATTCAAACTCCTTTAAAAACATTATACTTACTCGCTTCTGTATTTACCATAATCTTTTTGTATCACCCTGTATATTTTGGTATAAACTTTATACTTCTATTTCCTTGAATGAGGTCATTTCTGAAGTCATTTGAAGTAATTTTTTCCTTTGCGGAAATGTTCTCCGAGGCTTTGTGAAAGAGTTATTAACGATAAACGCAGACCAATCACAGCGCTCCTATATCGGATGGATGCCGGCTCGGCCAATGCCAATGCCGCACTCAGCGGGACTTGCCGCCCAGCCGTAATCCGACCGCTACAGCGGCACTTTGATTGGTCCGTGGTGTTTTTTGTTAATAACGCCTTAACGGAGCCACGGAGAACATTTTCGCAAAGGAAAAAGTTACTTCAAATTACCTCGAGAATCACCCCTTTCGAGGAAGTGCAACAATTTCTGGACATTCTGTAGAGTCACCATATGAATGCACTGACAAGTGCTTTAACTTCGTGCAATTTTAAATTACCGGAAACACTGTCGACCGACAAGCCCATTGTTCCTGTGTACACGGTAGGTGTGCGAGGTACACAAACGTTCCGTCGATAAACACAGCGGCCAGTTCCGGCAGCATGTTTATAGACAGAAGTATGTCAAATTTCAATGGTTGGCGGCTCGCTCCAATTACGTCGACGCTGGAAGTGACAGGTATTGAAAACGACTGACAACGGGGGATGCTAGAGCAACGGAGACAGACTAGTATGGTCGTGTCGCTCCATGCGAAATATATGTATCTAATGCACGACCCATCCTGTTCAATCCTTCACGTGACCGTGATCTGTCTTTTACTCGTTCCGACGAGTGCAGACTGTCTAAAAATGACGATGACAGTTGTTGGTCAATCATAGACGTAGTCAGGACAAAGGGGAAATAAAAGCCAAAGTGGTCAACCGGACTTGGAGACGAAAATTGCAGCCATTTGGCGTGTAGGTTGTGGTTTGAATTCATACCTAAAGATACACTGCACAGTTCTTTTAACACTTTGATCGCCATGACATCCATATCTGGATGACGGAATTATTTATACGGACATGAAAATTAATTTTTGTGTTAACAGATTGAGAGCACAAAATTTGCTAACGATCTGAGAAATACAAGAGGCTTGAAACAATAATTAATACACAAAACTAAACTTCTAAGGTGTTGTTTTGTTAAATAAACTGCTTTGATTTTGTGTCATTTTTGTAATTGTCGAGTGGGCGATCAACGTGTTAAAATAGAGATGTCTGTTTAATGATTGTTTTGGTAGACCGTTTAGGTAGGACGTTTAGGGTAACACTGACAGACTTTTAGATATGTTTGCATTTTTCTTATCGATGGGGATAATTTGTTACAATTTAATTATAATTTTTACAGTACTAGAAGAAGGAAAAGGTCGCGAAATATCTCGTCGAAAGTGACTGAAAGGAAAAGAAAAGGTCACGAGAAGAAACCTCGTCTGAATAATCGAATAGAGGAAAAAATTGACTTACCATGTATCTCGTACAAGGGTGCGAAAGGTTGGATGGTATTCGAACTCCAATAATGAAGTTACCGCCTGGCCATTCCTTGATAAAACCTGCAGCCAAACATTTTATTTTACGTAGAATAATAACTTTCTTAACAATACTTCTCATATTAATAAATAGATTAAACACCACATTTCGTTTTTAATGAATAGATTCAACAATTTTCTTTTAAATAATCTAAAAATAAAATACTTGTTTATTGGTTTCATCATTGCTTAACTTTATAATAGATATCTAGGAACACTTCTATGGAGGTTTTATATACCAATATGAAAATTGAATTTTTTTTATTTTTGTCCATTGTCAACGCATTTGTTCGTGGCGCCGCGTATGTATACGGCGATGGTAGAAAACGTGTGAAATTATTTTTTTACACTGAAAATAATGGTTAATTGTGAGCATAGCCCTCAAAGCATGTCGGTTTCGATTGCCTGGGAAAAACAATCCGTTGGTCGCGTTTCCGTGAGAACCACTTGCGAGGCAGCCGCGGGAAGAAGGCGGAGGAGTGGATGAAAGAGAGATTAAACGGAGCTTCCTCGAGAGAGAAGATACCTGTCTGATTCTCTGTGTGCAGGCTCGTCTCGGTGAAAGGGTGGAACGGAAAAGCGTGTTTCCAGGCGGCTCGGGTCGGCGCGGCTCGGCTCGGCTTGGCGCGCGAAAAACGAGAGGGAAAGAATCGACCGGAGGGAAATCCAAGCCACGTACCGCCCCCTTCCCCATTTATCATCCATCGCATCCGGCGAACAGTTGACCTTTCTCCCCAGGCTGATTCCGACCTGGTCTCTCTTGCCTCTTTGAAATCGATATTCGCTTCTTTTCCTTCCGCCTGCTCGATCAGCTACTCGAACTTAACCCTAGATACACACGCTCGCCGACCCGCTTCTGCAACGCGACTCATTTGAATGCCCGGGGACCACCGGCCCCTCCCCCAGCCCCCCCCCCCCCTCGATAGATTCACCATTGATTATTCATACCGCGAACGAGCGTGAATAATCGCTGGGAAATACATTTCACTTCCAGCCGTTGCGCAACGGTCCGTTTCCATAAAATAGGTAGAGACAATTCACCCATTTTCATGTCACGAAACGGATTAACCCTCTGTCTACCAAGCGGGTCCATTGGACCCGACTGTATGTAGATACTGCGGTTATTTAAACTTTTAAAATTCTTGGGATCTTGTCGTTGCACGACTTTGTTACTTTTCTTATTTTTTATTATTAAGTAGAATATTTCTGAATCGTTGGATCGGACTATATATAATTCTTAATTATAGAAGGATTGAAGATTTCTAGACAAGAATACCAAGAAAAGAATAAATCACCATGTTTCTTTACCGTAAAATATTGTACTGTCCTTTAGAATGCGAAAATGGCAAAGAACAGTATAAGGCGTATGATAAATTATTAAAACCCTTCTCATGCTTTCAAGAAGAAAGAGAACAACCTAACCTGTTAGATAATATCTTCAGTGCTCGGAGATGAATGAAGGTTGTCTCAATACAGTCTTCTATTCTTTATCATCTACTTCTGAGAGAAAGAAATTTATTATTAATGATATTTTTCCGGTGAGAAAGAGTCATTTTCTATTTTACTTCCATTTCTTTCATTGAAAGCATTTTCTACGTCCAACGTGGAAATCATTTTTATAACGAACACTTAGGCAGTTCCATCAATCGTTTGATCCAATTTTAGAAATGTTAGTCATTTGTTAAGGATGGTCTTAGACTTTTGTCCAAAACTGTACATACGTTCGTATGTACTATCAACTGCTGAGGTTATTAGCGATGGCGATGGAACAGTGAGATTTGGTACGGTAATCAATGAGTGTACGATGGGTGTGTGTGTGTACGGAAGTGTGCGTGAAGGACCTGCAGTTTATTAAGGTGGGCTCCGCACCACCTTGGGCAACAACGCATATCACATAGAAGAATTTCCAAAGGTGACGGTGGCGGGAAAATTATTTCTTTAGCCTTGCTATCAACTTTTTTTTAATTAGGATTCGAAAAGCAACCAGCGCCTAATATGCGTTTTATCAGTCAACAATGAATTTTCCAAACATACGGTAAATTTTCTAAGATTATATCACTTGAATATGCAATCCCACACTTTGGAGGAAAAGGTTTCACTTAAATAAATGCAACAACCAATTTAGTATTAGAGCCGAGAATTAATTTGTAGAACTAATACAATCATCCAAAACGAATAGTATTTTAGACTTTGATGCAAGTTTTGTTAAAACGTTGGAAGAAAAATGATTTGAAGATCTGAAAGTTGAACAATTAAATTTTACCACGTTCTCTTTTCGCCATACCCCGCGATAGGAATGTTGACCGGCAACGAAACAACACCGCTGGAAATTCCGGTATTTCCAAAAGGATTTCTATTCTTTGGTAAAAGGAACCCGATAACTTTCAATACCCGACGTTTCGAATCGAGTTTTCCAGAGGGAAAATGGGAACCCGGGGAAATTCTAATGGTATTACTGTCGATCAAAGCGTTCGCGGGCGTTCGTTTTCTCTACGATATTGTAAATCACGTTAGCGGCAGATCGATGCGATTCAGGATTCTTGGAGATTTATCGTCTGATTGTAGATCTTTATGCAAAATGAAAATCTTCTGGGTCGTTTGCAAGAAATCAAAAATACATCGTAATCTTGTAGGAGGAAGAATTATTATAGTTCTCAAACATATACAGTCGGGAACAAAATTAAAACTAGGTTTACGCTAAGTTTTGCTTTATAAAAATAATAAAATTGTATTTACTTAGATCTTTAGCGATTTTTATTGTAATATGTACACAAAAAAATAAATCTATTTAATAATTCCTCACGAATGCCTCCTTACACTCTTAATAAACGTAAATTAAAAATTTTTGAATCCGTCATTTTGACGGGCCCCCGTAAATCTAGTGTTAAGTAGACACCCTTCCAAAAGTAACACTAAACCTACCGACTATTAAAAGTGACTTGTATGTGCCCCTTTATAAAAATGGCACGATTAAATTTATTTAGATTTTGCGCTATTTTTATTATAATGCATACTTGAATAAAAAAAATATGCATAAGCATTTCCAAGGAAAGCATCTTTATAACTTCAATAATTGCAAAATAAAAAATCTAAAAGCGGTCGTTTGACCAGCAGTGGTAGTTTTAGTGTTAATACTTTTTTTAGAATTGTACCGAACGACTTGAGGATTTGTACATATTAGAAGCATTAGTTTACTAACTAACGGGTAAACAAAATTTTGAAGAAACTGAAATTGGTTGGAATTGCGAAAAGAAAAATAAAAGTCTTAGAGGAAATGAACACTGCTTTGAGAAATTAGAGGCTTCAAGTTTCAAAATGAGTCCAGGCTTATTACGTTGTACGATTTGTTTTTAGGGAACTATCACAATTTTTCGGGAATCGAAAAAAATATATATATATATAATATATTTATATATAATATAGTGTTTAAATACGTTTTGGATTCACTGTAGGCCTATTGATGCATGTATGTAGATCTATTTTTAAAAGTCTAAACTATTTCTCCCTATTGTTGCTATTAATAAAGAAGTCCTGTTTCGCTGATTTTTATCTATTTCTTCCACTGCCAAAATCTATTTCCTCGTTATTTTCTTTAAACATTCAGAACTCCGTTAATTTAACAAGTTCAGTACATTTATGCATTACATTATCACATTAACCAATTATGAGTAACAATACCTATTCGACATGATTATTTTTAAAACTATATTCTTTAAGAAAATGTCAAAGATATCTCCTTAACACGTTGGCTGCCAACACCACTGCTCGTAAAGATAACACAAAATCCGAACAACCTATTTAATAAGATTCAATAGGATAAAAAAATTCTCACAGAATAAAAATAATTTAGTTAATGGAACATTTAGCATACCTATAATTTAGCATACAGACAACCACTCTGTAACCTACAAATTTTCATTAAATTCCTTCTCGAACAAATTGCAACGAACATTGCATTTCTAAATCTTGTTTAGATTATAGTGTCAACAAGAGCGACATGGCAGTCAATGTGTTAAAGGGCACCACTATCAACTCTCAACGCACGAGAAAATATTATTCTGTCTGTTTCAGACGAAAGCTCACCTTGACGTATTGGCAGATGCCATTTTGCGATGGGCAAGAGGACGCTAATTCCTTTGTTGACGATGAACCTCTGACCTATGTATAAAATCATAAGTCTGACGAGTTTGCTTCTTTATACATTCACCTATATATATATATATATATATATATATATATATATATATATATATTGATATACATATATATATATTGATATACATATATATATATATATACGTATATACATATATATGTGTGTATATATATATATATATATACATATATAGAAAATATATACATATATATATATATATACACAAATATATATGTATATATATACATACATATACATATATACATACAAATATAAATATAAATACAGTATATAATATATTCCCGTGTATGTGTACGAGAACACACGCTCTCGTGTACCCGCACACATACAAAATGAAAAAATCCCTATACATATATGAAGAAAAACGAAAAATCGATTTCACTGTCAGCGAGCGTTCTTCTTGCAAGTAACAGGTACGAGGGAGGAATAAATAGACAAGCTTACCTGTTCTAATTGTTTGCACGGAAAGATAGAATTACGATTTCTTTCGAAATTTGAAGTTTGTCTACAGAAGTCCTGGAATGTTGATTGAAAACTGTTTCAATTTGTCACACTGAGAAAAATTTCTGCTCTTTAACACTAAATCTATCAAACACTAAGAGTGACTGATATGCATTGTCTTATGAAAATAATGATTTTTGGATTTCAGATGATTTTTGTTGAAGTATATTCATAATACCAGAACTACTTAACTGACGTACGTTTCTTTATATTTGGTGTACAAATTAATTAGTATCTGTTAAATAAATGCGAAATTATAATGGATAACATACGGAGGTTGATTGTAACGAGATCAGACGGCGCGGCGATCAACTTAAAAACTATAGGACCCGCAATAGTCCCCCAACAGTGCGATAGGCGGCGCTACGGATGGCGGAGACTAATGCCGCGAACTTACAAACTTTTAGATGCGGATTGCAATCGCTAACAGTATCCGTTTCTTCATTTGTTGATTATTTACAAACTAAAATACATACTACCCTCCAAAATAATTTCCTTTACTTTCTATTAATTAATTTTATTTTAAAAATAATTAATATCAGTTGAGAGCATCGAATTAATTTGTGCACCTAATAATAATAACAACATTGCATTTATCCGGATTTCGTACGATTTTTATGGCAATACATATTCAAATAAACAAGTATGTTCAAGAAGGTCTCGTGAAAACACTTTTAGAATTTCATTAATCGTAAAAGAAAAAATCTGATAGTCATTTTGATTCATTCGGTAGTTCTAATGTAAAAGAAGAAATTTATTCAGTCACTTGCCATGAAAGCCCCATTATGATTTCAATAATTGCAAGATAGATAATCTAAATATTCTCGATCTGTTGTAAATTCGTCAATTTTGAGAATTTTCTTTTAAAGCTCGAACTCTGGCTTCGCCATTTTGGCACAAAATATCCTCATTCCCTGAGGATCTCCATCTTCCGATAAATTCCAGATTGTTTAACCAGTTTGATTGCCACACTACAATCCTCATAAAGTCAAACTAATTTGTCCAATAATTTATTTTAATCAGCAATTACTTCTTTAACTCTTTTAGATCTCAAAAATTTGGTACGCAACTATACTACCAGAAAATTTCATTTTAAAGATGGACAAAGAATTGTAGCATCCAAACATGACTGATATAACAATCAACGTGTTAACAATAAAGTAACAACTAACTGTATAACTGTATAAGTTAATTTTGGAACTTCTCTCAATATGAATTTCAAATTTGAAATTACTGATGCTGGGGAGAGACGCTTCGTCTTCCAAAAAATTCCAGTTTTGTTAACAATATAGCAACTTAACAAGATTTATGTTCTATCTTGGACGTGCTGCGATCCGATATATTTTTTTTTCTTGAAACACTATGCTTGATATTTCTCGCAGTGTGAATTTAAAACACAACATTTGCAATGCTAAGAAAAGGGACTCCATCTTCCAACGACTACCAAACGAGATGTGCATTTCGTTTTGGACACGCTACAATCCTGAATTTCTTCAATCTTGGAAAAACAACTTGTGACTTCAATTTCATATTTGAAGTGACTGGCGTTAGGAAGAGAGTCTCCATTTTCTAACAAATTCCAATTTTGTTAATGATAAAGACACGAGATGTAGATTTTATCTTGAACGTGCTGCAATCGGAAATCTCTTCGTTCTTGAAACTATAAGCTCGCAACTTCTAGCAGTTTCAATTTCAAATTTGAAATGACTGGCGCGCGGAAGAGAGTCTCCATCTTCCAACAAATTGTAATTTTGTTAACAGTTAAAAAAGCACTGTGTACATTCTATCTTAGACGTGCCATAATCCAGAATCTCTTCGTTCCCGGAACACTAAGCTCGGAACTCTCACCGTGATGAATTTCAAGCACCAACTTTCCAGGGTCTCGATATCGTCAGTTTAACTTGAAAAAGAAATGTAACGTCGTTCCGAGAGCTTGAACAGTCTCTTCAGAATTCCAAAGCTCTGTTTGTTCCAAAATATTCCGACTATCTCGACACGATATTGCATTTGCATAAAGAGACCCTCAAACTGAAGTCAAAATGTCCTCTCTCGGTCCCTTCTCCACAGCTTGCAAGAAGAAGGCTGGTTGACGAGAAAACGAACAGCCTGCTCGCATTCTCCCCCATTCTCCAGCATCGTCTATTTTGCAGAAAGTTTTCCCTTTCTCCCGCATGGCATTAAACACCTAGAAAAAGAGAGAGAGACAGAGAAAGAAATATATACAAAGAGAGAGAGAGAGAGAGAGAGAGAGAGAGAGAGAGAGACGTTGAAATCAAACTCAGGGGAATGTAAAGATGAATTGTCTCTCGAGCAGCACCCCGCCCCAGAAACGGTCGATCCTCCGAGGGGTGCCGGATTGATTTCCGACGTGTGAGCTCGTTCCAACACGTTCCATGCTGATCCAACTGATTTTTCCAGCAAACAAAACTCTTCCCCCTGGCGAAGAATCACTGTACCGTACGCTATACGTTGCGAGAAGGAGGCGGCGCGGCGGGATGCGGATCCGCGACAGAGCTTCGCCTAGTTTAATATTCATAAGGAACTTGAAAATTTTACTATGCCGAAGATAAAGTTGTCTTGAAGTTCTCGAGTTCTCGGGATCGTCCCCGAGAAGTTGAGCAACCTTCGCGGGCGTGAGTTTACCTGTTGTTCCGTTGCGAAAAGAATTAATTTTGGCAGTTTGCGAAAATTCACGCTTATGTTCTTACGTTTGTCGTCGGATATCGGACTCTTCGTGTTTTCGTAAACAATACCCGGTGATTCGAAATTTTGTAAATTAATTGTTTTTAGATGATTTTTATCGGTGGTCCTCTGCCTTAAACGAATATCAAACTTTTATTCGATTCGGAATTCAGTAAAGTTTTTAGAACTGAATGGTGATACACATATATATATATATATATATATATATATATATATATATATATATATATATATATATATATATATATATATACGTAATTAGATACTTTACGATTTCGAAACACGATTTAGGGTAAACGGATTGGATTAGCGTTTCCTTTGAAGAAAGTTCCGTGGAACGAACGACTGCTCTGAACTGATCTTCAAGACAAGGATTATCTTGAATCTTTATAAAAAGGACAACCAGAGAGCATGATCAAACAGAGACGCTGAATTTAAACATAGTGAACATAGAATGGTAATCGAAAACTTGTGGTCAATATTTACTTGTACCTGAAACGCATCGTGGAATGTTACCTTTAATAAAAAAAAGAGAACTTTATCGACAAACTTGGCAATTTATCTGAACTGAACGCTGAGTGCAGAGTCACTATCAATGACTATACTAAACACGATCGACTCTGTACACACGGTGATCTAGGAAAAGGATGAACACAGTCAATCATCATATAGGACCCCGTTGATATTTAAATTTATATAAATCTGTAATTACGGAATCAAAATGTTGTTCTTGTGCAGGCTGTGGATCTTTATGCACTGCAGGCTCACGAAACTCAAAATCATGGTCAAATTTAACTTCAGCCTACTAAAATTAATAAAATGGAACCTTTTATAATACCAATTTCAAATTAATCTACTTAGAAAACTGTTAATTTGCATAAAGGTCTGCATTATAAGAGAGATTCAAGGAAAATGTTTCCCCGGTTTATCGGTCCTCTTTCTAGATCATTTTGAGCAGATCGAATCAAACGCTGTGAAGAGCCGTCTGTGATGTTCGCTGAGGTTGGTCACGGTTGAAATCAAAAGTTAGAAAATCCAGTGAAAATTCGCGAAAGATGGCGGCACGCAACGAGTTGGACGAGGCTTGGCCATGTCACGGCGATTAGAGATCCTCAAAGTCAAAGTACAAATTAAGGGATGAGTCCGAGGTTTTCAGTTGGAGAGATTGTTTAAAGGTAAAACTACAAAGTTATGCCACTGTAATGGTTTCAGACTCCCCGAAGCACCGGCGATCGTTCGATTTCGATCGATCGATCATTCAACATTGATCGAGCGATTCGCGCGACCCGAACAACAGACCTCAAACTTTCGACGACTTTATTTTCGTACGACACGAGAACGCTACTACCGATTTATCGAAGACTGAGAACGAGAGCCAGCTGTTTTAGTTGCGAGGGGACCGAATGGACTTACGGTTTCGCGCGGCACTCTTGTCGGGCGTACTCGACATAGCGTAGTGATCGACATCAGCTTATTAACTGGACAAAATTATTTTCTGTTCGTCTATGAAAATAAATGGAGTAAATATACGTTTTTATAATCAATAAACTGTGGATTTTGTGCGCTTATGGACAAAATGGATGAGTGGAAGACAGAATTGTACACATTAGAAGAATTTAACCCTTTGTACATAATTCAATTATATTCCCCTCGGTAGCTCCACTAACCTATTCGAAATAGTTAAGGAACATTACAATTGTTCTTACATACCATATAATTGTGAAATTGTTGACGAACATAATGGAAATCAATAAAAGGACGTATAAAATCAATGTCTGCTTCGACATAGTACCTCAAAGAGTTGGATTAAGTATTTTTATTTTGCGCAATAATCCACAGTTTATCGATGAGAATTAATAAAATCACTTTAACCCTTTGCACTCTGAATATTTGTTTCAATTTTGCTTCCAACAATAACTCCCTATCACTTTAAGTGTTTTCAAAGTGAAATGTACATCAAACTACAGTTTCTCAATTAGTCCTAATTTTAAACAAAATTGCTTACGTAAGTAATCAAAAAATGAATAATGCATATTCGAACTGGATTAGAATATGAATACACAAACTGGACACTTAAGTGTATATTTAAAAGAAATGGATAATATAATTAACATAGGAGTTGTTCTGAATAAAATTGATGTTGTGTCGCAGACATAAGAGTGCGAAGGTGTGCAAACATTACAGAATGAATTTATATTCAAACACGGGTAATCTGAATGGATAACAATCCTATGCTGAGCTTCAGCTCTAATTTACTCTAACAAAAAGTTTCCTTGAACCATTTCCAACTCTTTTCCAGTCGGAAAAAGCCGGTTTTGATCACTTCAGAAGCGCCAGTGGTCCCCTCGATTCCCTAAAACCAAATATGCTCGATTTGAAGCGCGGCACGCTTCTCGAAAGGTCGCCGAGGTGCAAGACGAAACTGTACACCTTCCTGAAACAAAAGAGCGAAGGGGAACAAAAGACTAGTCGCAGAATCGTCGCCCTTGGTTACCATTTTCGAGGCGCCTCCACCGCCGGATCGTTGCGTTCCTGAGCGCTGTTCTTCTCCGTTCTGTTTTCCTCCAAGTTAAAGTAAATATTAGCTTAGCGGTAACTGTTTGACATTGTCTCAAGCGATACCTCCTTTTTTCTGCAAATTACTCGGAACGAAGTGGAGAGGCGAGCTCGTGGGTGCTTGAACCTTGAGTGGAATGATTCCCCGCGTGTGCGTTGGGATAATTGTTTCTCGCTTCCCATGAACCGTTTTAGCTGTGCTGTCTCTGAAGGACGACCTCGACCTTGGACTGGCTTGCGTCGAGCTTTCGAATCCGAAGAATGGCCTGCTGAAGACTGATCTAGCGTTTAACTTTTAGATTTTTTCGAGAGCAAGATAGAGAGAGAGAGAGAGAGAGAGAGAGAGAGAGAGAGATTCGATAGCACGAGAAAAGACGTATCCAGTGGATTAGTTGAGTTTCCTGATCTGCGGGGGTTGCACAAAATAATGGAGACACATTCATTTCTGGTTGAACTGCATCTATATCTTGCAATTGCAAGTTTTTTATTTTTTAGCCTCCTGGTCGTAAAAAGGGAACTCGGTTCATAATAATTGTTCTGTTATCTTATACTCTCGCTAATTTATACGTCAAGCATCCATCCATAATTGCATTAATCCAGATTTTATTGTTTACAATTTTTAGCACAAAACCTACCAGGCCTTAAAAGTAACTGGGTCATATTGCCTTATGGAAATTAGAAGATTCAGGTCATGGTCGAACCACTTCAGTTCTTTATGTTTCATTTAAATTGTTCGTTTAATTCGCTGCCATCTGAGGGTTAATAATGTTGAATCCTTAGGTTATTGTCCATTTAATGTGAAGTCTTTCTATAGAATCGTCTAATTGTGCAACCCCCATGACTGATTTCACTAGTTTCCCTTAGACCATAGAAAGAGAACGATCCCTCAGTTAGACAAAGAATTAGTTCCTTTTCTCCACGATGAAAGAAGTTCGAAAGGAACGGCATACCTATGCAGGTGTGTCGAGACACAATCGAAGTTTCGAGTATTCCCACTTCAAGGTCGCCGAAGGTCTCCAAACGGTGAAAACTCGAAGACCAAGATACAATCACCGACGACGAGCCTCTCGGTCGAACGTTCAGGCTGTCGATGATCGAGACGTGATCACGCATAACAAATAGATGATACTTATTGGTGTACTGTCGTGTGTTTACTTGTTTCTCGCGTACGATGTCGATGGCAGAAAAAAGAAAACAAAAACGAAGAAACGCACGCGGTCCCGAAAGAGTGGGCAGCCTTCAGAACCTGTTGATTACATTATAATCTCGTTTCGTCGACTAGACTGTAAGGTTTTACGATTAAAAACATAAACAACAAAAAAAAACAATTCTAGGATTAACGAACTATCGCTAAATTAAATATCTCGAAGTTGAAATGAAACGAAGGACGATGGAAAATGGGAAGAAAAAAAAAAGAAAACGATATTACTTAATTGGCAGACACCGACGAGGCTCAACTACGCAATACTGTGCAAGAGAATGAAGAAGATGAAAAAATATTACTCGCGAAACACGTCAAGCGATCCCCTTTTTGCAAGAGGTCAATTCAGTATTAAAAAACTGCGTCTAGACTGTACACATTGTTGAAAGGTTTCGTTTCGTGGTCGAAGACGATGGTCGTGACGATCTTCCCAGAGGCTCGATCTGATCGTTGCTCAAAACTGAATCCGATCAACCGATCAGGTCATCGGGGGACGACTCATTCGGGGATCCATCGTGTACCACTTCAACAATTCGTCAAGTGCCAGATTCGTTCATAGACGTTTTTCTGTTTATAGAGGAGTCGACGATGGAATCGACTTGGTGGGGTAAGAAAGACGCAGAGAACTCGAGGAGTGAGCCGCCATTTTGTAAAAAGTTAATGATCGAAGTCAACGTCGAATCATGAAACTTTAATTCACATTGTTGGCTATTTAAAATTAAATTGTACTGGTAAGTGAAAGAATATTTGAAAAATGAACCTGAGAATGATAGAAAACATCATTTCATACAAATATTTATCTTAAAAATATTCATTTAAAAAAATAATGGATAGTATAAAAACTATGAAAAAGTGTACATTTGTCTCCTTCTTTGGGTCTTAATGCAATTAAAAATGAAGAATTATATTTATCTTTAATACAGAATAAAAAACTTTTTCTCTGTTTCTGAATATCATTAAAAAAGTATATTCTGATAACATTACGCTTTCTTTCACCTACCATTGTACTCAAGTGCAAAAAATGGTAAACTAACATTAAGTTCGCATATTGAGTGACGAATTTTTTAGTAACTATGAGCCCAAGAACTTTGAATCACACTATTTAAGAATATTTTCAACTCCAAATCTGAAACTTTGAAAAATCTCACACATTTGAAATCCGCTTCGAACCTCTTAAAAGAAAACAGAAAAAAAAACAATTCTCTTTTATGCGAGACGCTTTACGGGTGACTTCTGAAATACAAATTAGCATAGTCTCAAGATAATAAAAAGAAACGCGACACTTTCGCTCTACATTACTAAGCTCCGAGTACTCCGCTTCTTCGCCAAGAAAAGAAAATGAAGGCGCTGTCCTTTACGCGCTGACACAATTATTCGTTTACAGTCAAAAACTAATGTTTCTGAGAGGCTGACGAATAAAATTAATTTAGTTAAATCATATGAAATTGGAGAACTTTGAACGAATAACGACTGTGATATACAACAACCTAGAATTTCTCATATCACTAAAAACAAAGGCTTTAAATTATATACAATGCTTAAATTAGAATCTAACATAATTCCACGTCTTTTGTCTTGATGTTTCTCAAGTTTCTTTAAGATTATAGTGTTCTTTTAGATTTCACCGTCTCGGTTGATAACAAATTGGAAAAATTATAAAGATGACGGTGTTTTTACTCACATATTGAAGCATAATAAAAAATCCCATGTTAAATTCGCGTGAGAAACTTGCGAGGTATATCAGTAAAAATAAATAACTGGTATTAAAAAAACCATTAACTATTTAAATATTCTGCTCGATATTTTTCCATGAATATTTTGCGGTAATATGATACATTGACTATATAATTTACGATATTCTATTTGAACTGCTGTTTGGAGATTTTTTTACAGTCCCTGAGTGCAAAAGTTGTAATGTATTACAAAATAATATTACAAAACATGTGGTATGTTATTTTAGGTACACATTAAGCCAATGAAATATCAATGATTCGTACAAACAAATTAGTCGACTAGCCTCGATGTTCTTTATTTGAAATCAGATCGAACAAAATCAACGTGTAAAAATTCGATTGTATTACAAAACAAAATTATATTACACGTGGTATGCAACTTTGGGTATACATCAGGCCAATAAAATATCAATGATTCGTACAAAAAGATTAGTCGACTAGCCTCGATATTCTGTATTTGAACTCGGATCAAACAAAATCCGACAAAACAGTGTAAAAATTAGATTGCGCTACAAAATTATATTACAACACTGTCTGAGAAATAACGTTGCCAATTCGTGGGTTAGATGACGTCTACACAATGGCCAGCAACATGCCAAAGAAGCAAACTTAAGGGAGCCAAGTCGATCCTTTCGCCGACCAAGTTATAGTAGTTTGACGTGCCTCGCGAAAAAGGATCACGTCAGTCAACTTTGTTTAGTCGAATCATCTGAGAAACAGGGTTGTACCCTTAACCCTCCGCGACCCACGCGAACGTTCTCCTCTCTTGATCCAGTTCGAATAAATTTGGCAGACAGGAAAAAGGCTCGCGGAAAAGAATGAAGTTAGCTTTGGTCCGTTCTGGAGGAACTTTTCCTCCGTGGAACTTCGGAACAGAACTGTGTCACGGAGGGTTGAGCGAACTGAACATATCAGAATCTACGTATTTTTCATCAGAACAGAATATTTTTAATATTCACCGAACGACGCGCAGACTTTAGAGGAGAACGCTTCCTGTTGCTCAGCGGTTGTCTTGAGTCTCATCGAGACGCGTTCTACCTGTGCAATCCACCAAACGGACTATCATCTTTTCAGTCGACGTTATTCACTTCTAATGTGCTCCTCGATATCAATAGAAATTTGCAAAAAATAGACGATCTATTTTTAAGATGTAAAATTTAAGTAATTTTAAGATTATTTTGTTAAATTTGTGAATAAGGATGATGTTTATACAACAGGTTCAAGCACAATCAATCCTTGAATAGTACAGTACTCGACCTTAAATAGGTACACACTGTTTCCTCAGGCGTTACATTTAAGAAATTCGTAAGATGTTATTTTGTTAAATTTGTGAACAAGGATCATGTTTATAGAACAGGTTCAAACACAGACAATTCTTGAACAATACAATACTTAACCCTGAAGTGGTACACTATTTCCTCAGACGAAATTCTCAAAAGAAGCTAAAGAAATTCTATATTTACAGTTGTCTGATATGAATATAACTGTATAGCAAATTTTACTGTATACTATTACACGAAAAATTGTATAACATGGTCAAAAATTGCGCTGACCAGAAAATAACACGATTTTCAATGTCTCCTTTTTAACAGATCTAACAAGAATTATTTTTCGCAAAAAAACTTGAAGAATTCTATGTCTTTTATATTTTGAATAACATAGACTAAAATTAACACTCAAATGTGTTATTCCAGAATTGCCTGCGCATGAAGTTGTTCGCGATGTTAATCAGGACACAATGCATAAATAAAATGCATTTATATTAACAAGCAGCACAGTGTCACACGAGCCAAGAAAAATAAAATAATTATTCTCTCCTGACCAAATTATGAATGTAAATGAATCAAATTTTCGTACTTGGTCGGGAATGTATCTGTAACATTTGTATATTGATAATTAGAAAATTACGTTTTACAAGTTGTGTCAATTGGGCGAAATATTATTTGTACATCGTGTGTTTTCATACAAAAAAAAGTATTCAAATCACAGACAGGCAGTGGATCTTCATGCATTTATAATATTGTACTAACCCTAGAGAAATGAAAGAAAACGTCTCTCTTAAAAATATTTACACTCCAAAAAATATAAAATGTACATTATTCCCGTCATCTAGTATGTTTAATAATTACTGTCGTGTCTTCAAGATTGCTGTTAAAAAATCGTACTTGATTTAGTACTCGTCAACAATAGAAATAAATTAATCTCGAGGTTTTTCTAGGGTTAATTCTGGAACAATTATGTTTGAATATATATCGGAAGATGAGCAAAACGACTGTTTTCTAAGAGTTAATTGTTCCTTTGGTGGATTCACAGCTTTAGGATATTGTTGTTCAGCGTGCGGACGCTTCAACCTAATTAATTGCCATCGTTAATGCTTAACCGGCCGTGTTCTGTTCACAGCTTTTACTTTCGGTGCCGGGACTGTAAAGATGGCGACTGAATTGCAGGTAGAAACGTAACTGATCAATAAAATTTTCCAAATAAAGCATGAATGGACTGTAGCAAACATAGGCTGAACATTTTTCAACCAAAACCATTGCTAAGAATATTTTTCAAAATTTCAAGCTTACATACCTTTTTATCGAATATAATAATACTCATAGTGCATTCTTCCGATCCTTAATTTTTTATTAATTTAAGGTTTTATTTTTGAATGTCTTTGAGCTTTGTATAACGTTGACTTTTGTCTTAATCGTCATTTTGTTAACTCTTTTATATTTATTTATATTTACGTGTTACGAAATCGTGTTTAACCCTGTTTTCATATAAAAAATCTTTTATTTCTCACGTTTATTAAACAAAGTACCATATTTTCCCGTGGGTTATAGTAATTTTAAAAGGTTTCTAGAAGTCCTAAAGAGAAATTCAATACGCAACATGTTCAACAAAATGGCTCTTCAAACGAGAGATGACATTAACATTGTCACAGAATTAATAGTTAAGACAGCTTGTTCCAATTTCTGAGAATGTGACACTCCGGGCTCTCAGAATGTTAGTTTTCAGTTTGTAGTTTCAGTGAATTGGATCCCGAAAGTGATTACTTCGCCTATGTTTGTGCAAACTTGATTTATTCCTGTTTCCATTAGCACTGGCACTCGTGCGATTATGTCTCTAAACAATCAAGGATCATGTTGAAGCAACGTAGTTTAACATAAATTTATTATTTATTGGAAGTACACCACTTTTCTGAAAGAATGTGTTTCCATTCAATATGTGAAACATTGACAGACTATTAACTGATGAAATGACAATATTTCTATTTTGTATATTAAAATTTGAAAATGCTGTGTTTGAAGTATTTTTAATTCACATTTCAAGATTTTAAGATTCATACAGTCATTGTTGAATACGTATATGTATCCTTTAAATAAATAGTTCAATTTGAAATATTTGTAACTTACTGGTAACCTTGCAGACCGTGCAAAATTTTTTATTCAAAATTGTGCTGTTTTCGAACATTGAATGAAAACAGTCAAATTATCATCAAGAAGTTGCATAAATGAAATTTATAAGTGCTTCCAATGGCAGTGTTTCTGTTTTAAACGATGCGCGAAGAAAACTGACAAATTGCTAAAGAAGCCATGTGTTTTGATTAGTAAATAATCATATTTTATTACGAATGACCTTTGTTATTCATTATGAATAACGTTTCTTGATTGCAATACAGCCCCGCAACTTTAAATTCAATATTTTCAAACAAAATTCTTAAAATGTCAATTCTTAGTGGATACTATTTGGCAAGCACAAAATGGCGGCCGGTTGAGCAATAAGATTGCGATGTCGAGGCGATGTAATGGAATGGCAGAGCGTGAAGAACAATCAGAACACTCACGTTTGACGACGCCGGCAGTGAGTGATCGCGTAGAACACAAAACATAGAAAATAAAAGAAAATGTCGAGGGGTACGAAACAAAAACAATCTTTCAAGTTACCACCACCTGTCAATTTAACATTAAAAAAAGAAAATATTTACCTACATTAAAAGAATGTTTATCTAGTTTTAAAACATTCAACATCCACACATTATCGTGGTTTCTTTTGAACAATCTCAATTCCGAGTGACAAAAAATTCGAAATAAATATAAATGACGGTAGAACATCCTGTTTTTGAGAAAAAATGAAGGCTTTTATGGCAAAATCCGTTTCTATTTCGAACCCCTCGACTGTCAAGCATTACACAAAAATGCCCGTAACTGAGAACAATGCTCCGTACTTAAACAAAATTCTTTTTAATACGACTAGCTCTAATTTCAGAGGCCAGAGTCCAGAATTAGAAAGTTGTACAGAGGATACAGGCCAAGCTAACATTGGCACCAGCCTCGGACATATATTTTTAGATAATGTATCTGTATATATACACACATACACGGACATACATACATATATGCATACAGACAGACACGAACACGTATCTACGTACACACACCGATAAACATTTTGCGTCAATTGTTCGTCCGGTGACCCTTTTTTCTGCGACAGAACAACGTCGAATCTCGATAGAACTCGGCTGTTTTTTCATGCTTCTTGAATAAATGTACGATGCTTGTTTCATCAAACTAACCAAGACTTTTTAGTCATCATCCTCTAACGCGATATTTCTAAGATCGCGTGAATCGAATGATCGTGACATAAAATTAACATATTTTGTGTTTTTGTAAAAAATTGCAAAAGTTTGATTCGGTTATCACGATTGTTTATAAACCACATTTCAAGAAGAATTTTATTTCAATTTTCTTTGTTAATTATTCACGTTACTAGATGATTAGCGAAATATATGGAGTGTAAGTAAAACAATTGAAATTATCTGATTTTAAAAATTAATATACAGTAGCCCTCTAAAATGTTCATACACATAACTGGAATTTATTCAATTTAATTTGAGAGAATTGATTTTTTGATAATACTTTTGTGCAATATTATTACAATTAATCGAAGTACAGGTCCTTTAACAGAATGATTTTTCCATTCTAAATACTTATGACGATGCAAAACATAAAATGAACGTAAGAAAACTATTGCAAGTAAAATTAAAAATTCTACTGTAGTTAATTATTAAAAACCCGATGTAATGTTGTACACGAATATTTTCGTGGGCCACAGTATGTTAATATTCACATATCTAACCCTTGGACAACGAGTCCTTGACATAAAATTTTAAACGTTCCATCTAAATTCTAATTATGCCAATAACGTCCACCGGTACGTTAAAAAATATGTTTAAAAAAATTGACGGATAACGCTGGAAATGATCTAGAAAAATATTAATTTTACAGACACAAAATAGTCGGCTGTCCCATCGTTAAAGAAATTATTTGAAAAACCCGTTAAAGACAATTCTTGGTTAAGGGTTCGATCTATGGCTGTCATAAATAGTCAAAACCGCCCGTCGTCCAAGGGTTTAGACACGATCAATCACTTATTGGCACAGCCAATAATATTATCGTTCGCAGACATCGATGAATCACGCTAGCGGATCGCAATCTTCACTTTACCTCTCTTTTTTCTGTTCTTGTTCTCGAGCTGCAATGCAACGGCACTGGACGGAAACTGGCACGAAGAGATTTACTATCCTGCAATTTCATGGCGGAGCTCGACGGGGCGACTGCGGAATTTTTCATCGTAGTTTCACGGGGTTCTGCAGTCCGGGAACGTGGAATTCTTGAGAAGTTTCAACGATTTCCGGTTTCTCGGAATATCACAGAAATTCTCAGCGAGCCTTCGCCGACACTCGGAGTTTCCACTTCAGCGGCCATCACAGCGTGAGTAGAAACGTCGAATGCAACGTCGTCAAATCAGTTTAGCCAGAGGTGTGCGGGATCCCGAAATTTGGGGTCGGGCCGACGCGGCACGATCTCGAAAGTATGTCCGACCCATAAATATGTTCGGGTAACCGAGAATTTCGGTACCCGAAACTCAATTGGGACCCAAGACTCGATCTGGACCTGATACTCCCTCGTAACCCGATATTTGATTCGACGCATCATTTCTTAAACTGATCTTTTCATTTGAAAGCATTTGATTTTCGTACCGCGCATTTGTTGCAATAACGAATCAAATTGCAACGAATGAATGAATGAATGATTATTAGACTGTGGATGTTTATGCAAATGCATAGGATCTGGACAGAAATTTAGATCGTGATTAGCTAATTCCAGAAATATATTCTTTATTTTGCATATTTTGTATACTGCATGTTTTGTATAATGCATATTCTTTCATATTGTCCATATTATTTGTTATTTCTCTCATATATTAATAATCAAAAATATTTCACTAAGATACGGTTATTCATATATTCATATTCATATCGATTTTAACGAGTAGGCAGGTTCAGTGTAGTGCAACGATGAATTTGTTAATCCTGTTCATCAATTTGTTAAACATTTTCACCTCGCTGGTGGCCCAACTGAGAACCAATTTTTAATTGTTAATAACTAAATAACAAAGCCGAAATCGCAATTTTTTTATTCTTCATTTTCGACTTATATTGTCATGGAGAACCACCCTCTAATTTTCTCCCACGTGTAGTCGAACACCCTGTATACATATGTATATTACACTGCAATTTCAATATATTACATTGCAAATATATAAACTGTAAAAAGTCAATGTAAGCCTAAAAAATTATAAGAAATTAAACTTTTATTGGCAATTTTGCATTTATTGGAATTAATTCTTTTGCTTTACCAGTTATGCTACAGACTTAGAAAGAAATTCATTAGCTTGAAAGGGCCTACTGTGGATAAAAGGGTATAAAAATGTACATCACATCTTGTACCGGTGAAAGGACATTTTTAGCATATAAACTAATTTTATCGAATAAAAGGCTTCAATTGACAATTAAAAACATACATAATGTTATTGTTACACATTGCAATACAATTTGCAAATAATGAGAAATATTACACAACTATTCTATATCTTGTAATATTGTATTCTGTTATATTATAGTGTACTATTTTCAATCAATTTTGCGTGTACTTTACATATTTTTTCATATATTGTTATCCGGTTAATTTGAATTATGATATTCCTCAACGACGGAGTGAATTACACCGAGTATTACGGTTTAATAATTAAGAATCAACGCGGAGAAAGGGGCGCGTTTATCGTCGCGATATTATCTTACAAGCTAAGCGAGATATAGCGCCGCAAATAAGAGGATGCAAATTGTTGTACAAACTTACCTGTGGCATGCTCGGCTTCGCAAAAAATTAGCATACTTGCGCGGGTCGCGGGAAATTAAAATAACCGAGTCGAACATTGTAAATTGTTTGAATAAAATAAAGTGGACAGTTGAGAAAATATCTGCAGTGTTTAACAATAGAACTACCGAGCCTTAAACGAGAAAAATTGAGTTTATCATCTTAAATTTGAAAGACGTGGCAGCTATACTTCCAAAGCCGCTTCTGTAAGACCTGGCAGCCATTTTTGCAAAACACTGTTTATGATATTAGACATATTTTCATCGGGTTTTATCCAATACACATTTTTTTTTAATTTTACATTAAACTAGACAACAATAGCTAGTCGATTTTGATTTGGAAAAACTAAATTTCTAAAAAAGGTACATTCATTAGAACTCCAATATACAGGGTGAGTCGGAAGAAACAGAACACCTGAATATCTTCGTTTTTATTTAAAGATACAAAATTTGGCGACGTGGGAATTTGAATGGTATCGGAAGACGAACATCGCCATCATAATATTATTCTTTTCTATGCCTTTTTTCCGATATTTTCAAGGTCACCAACGTTTTTTTTTTTTAAATTGAACTGCATATTATTTCCGGTGTATAATTGTAGGCAACATCTAAACGAATTCAGCCATGTACACAATGTGACCTTGAAAATATTAGAAATATTTCATTGGAGATAAAGGATAAGAAGAATGGCGGTTGTTTAAAAGGCAGATTATCGAGCAGTTCACATTCATTTATTTTACGAGATACGTGTCAGTTTCACAGAAGCGAGACTCATTGTTAATTAAACGCGTCCTCGGGACGGTTCGTCGAATGCGCGTTCGAAGTAAATCCAGGATCACGATTAAGACTAAAGATCGAGGCCCCGTGAGCGATAAAGGCGCGTGTTTATTGGCCGGACATGCTCTCGTACCACCGTGCTATCCGTTTGAAACGCAATCCTAAATTTAGGGGCTTGGAACGATGCAAATTTTAATTTTAATATCACGCCGCTATTTTAAGCTAATTATCGATCAGCGAGCTGCCCTCGCCGGCGAACTTCGACGGGGAAAACTTTCTGTTCGTCTTCCATTTCGATTCATCCTTCCGTGTTCCGGATAATTTTAGTGTAAACGAGCAGAACCAGCTTCGAAGTCTATCGAACCTTCTATTAACGAACTGCGATTCACGCTGAATAGCTTATTGAAATAGCAATCCTCGGATTAGTATCGTATCGTAATTATTAGACTGTGGCTTTTACGTATTTATGGCGAAAACGAATTGATGCAATAGAAAACCGTGAAAGCATTAAAAATGTCTGCATTTTGTTACAGTATTTTCGACTTATTCAAATATTCAAAAGGAAAACCATATTTTTAGTGAATTTCTGCTTCTGACAATTCATTCAAGAAATTTTAATTAACACAGTGAGTGTTATTACACCGAACAAAGATGTAATTACATGTAGACAAAATATTATAAGCGAAACGGGGTACTGTTGCATGGAAAAAGGAACGGAAATTTGCATACCTAAAAATCCTATGCATATTTGATGGTATTCTATCGAAAACAAGTATGAAACTTGTAACATTTTGTTAATACATTTTCATACATTTGATTCTATTATCATTTCTGTATCTCGTGGTTTCTAAAGAACAATAATTAAAATATATCAGAGCAAATAAAAGAGATAAAATATACAACTGATGCAATCATAAAAATTTTTGAAAATTATACTTACAAATGTGCTTACAATGCGCGTTGGAAATGTGTTTTTAATATCTGTTAATAGTTTCATGATAAATATGAAAATAATACGATCACGGATTATTAGATTAAATAAAGTCAATCTTTATTTCATGCACTTCTCGTTTATACAACACTCCAGGCGTAAAATCATTATGCCTGTCACTATATACAATACGTTAATACCTTAGCATTTCCACAATCGTCATTAATATTATCAACGTAAATGGCACGAGTTTCGTCTCAATATCGCAAAAATTGTTCATCGTTCTCTCATCGAATATGAAGTACAATGTCAGTGGTTACATTCAACTAGGAAACGTACGCACACGCACGCATTGACCAAAATATTATAATTCTAAACGAAAATCGAAGCGGTGAATTTCCGTAAAATATTTCTGTCCGTTATTATTAATTAATTAAGATTGGTTCCTTCCGAAGAAACACACTGATCACAATCATTACCCAAACCTTGAAAACAGCTTCCATACTGAATTTCAAGAGATGTCGGAAGGATCGCAGTCAAAATCATATTCTACAATCTTTTTCATGTTTGATTAGAGAAAGATCAAATTGTTATAGTTAAATACAATTGTTATCCAAGCTTTAAATAGTTTTTAATACGGAAAAGTTGTTACAATATGTTGTAAAACCTGAGCACGTGTCAAACAGCATCACCGTGTCCGCCATTTTGAAAATTCAGTGTCGGGAATCTTGCCAGTATATTTATATAAAAAAGATTTATTTTAGATACTCCATGGTAGAAACAAATTGCTGGTTTCATTTACAAATAACCTACAAAAGTGTTTGTACACAAGAATAAAGTATTAATTAAACTGGTCTTCTAATAATAAATATCTCTGTAATTAAAGTGAAGTTCTCAACTTCAAGTTTTATCAACTAGAAACTTTACTTAAATTGACTGGAATAATATCGCGCACAAATATTATCAAATAGTCAAGATTAAATTGCTAAGAACCGAAGTTGAATTAAATAAATTGCATACGTGTGTACGAACATTGTTCTGAACCACTGAACATTTAAAGGCGTTTGGATAAGAGTATCTGAATAACGAGTTTCACGTTTTGCAAACAACTGTAAAATAGCTGCAGCGTTACAAAATCATTTCGCCGAAAAATCGCCACTGAAATTTACGAACGACAAGTTTAGAATAGAATTAATTAATACATAACTAAATACTATTAATTATAGTGTCGATGTTACTATACCCGAAAGTCTCGAAAGATTCGCAAAAATCCTAGTCTATGAACATTTATGTTTAATATACCCAACGATTACAGAGAAACAGTTTCACTTCATCAATTATTAGTCAATTTGTATATATTTTAGACCTGCTCACTCCAATGTAAAATATATTTACAATAACTACAAGGTCAGACAAATATTACGAATTTTGTTATTTAAAATGATAATTCATTCTATCGCATCATATCATAT
Organism: Sphecodes monilicornis; assembly: GCA_913789915.3. NCBI lineage: Eukaryota > Metazoa > Arthropoda > Insecta > Hymenoptera > Halictidae > Sphecodes > Sphecodes monilicornis. The sequence goes on from OU565296.1 coordinate 22,282,995, forward strand.
TAAAATTAAAGAAATCACTTTCTTATATTCTGTCAACATTTTATGAAGAAAATATGTTTTATGTTTAATTAATGTCAATATCAGAAAGTGATATTGAAAAGTTCACTTTTAATTTAGTCCACATACATACACCCATTAAATGTAAGAAATTTCAAAAGAATACAAAGAACTTACCGATTTTGTCATTGATTAATATGTGAATTATAATTAAACAGATTACATAGAAAATACTTACTACGGTTCTTATAATAATTCACCCGACGACATAAATAAATCAAAAACATTGTTCAATCGCGTATCACATCGAGCACATTCTGAATCTTTCGAGACTTCCGGCTTCTCTATCGAGGAAAAACCTTCAACAAGTTTGCTACCCAGTGCTGGATTAACCAATATGCAAATTAAGCACGTGCTTAGGGCATCAGGAAATGGGGTGCACCATAGAAATTTTCTAAATTTTACATCTTTTACATAGTATTAATTAGACAGCTTATATTTACGTAAAATAAACATTTTCTACCTGAATTTCAGCAAACTGGAGTGAAACAGAAATTTATTTTCCTTCGTAATATAATAATAAAACAGTACCTTTAAATTCTTCCAATGTTTTCACTGTTTTGAGTAACACCTACTCATTTTTGTAAGAAATGCATAAAATCCGCTGTCTAGTAACAATATTTTTAACCGTTCGTATGCAAATATGCGCTAACTTCTGTTAAAAACACTTTTTAGTCAAATTATCGAAAAAATGCCTAAGAAATCGTACAGGTCCACCCTAGATTTCGTTAAAGTGATCCCGTATAAGGGACGCTCAAAACTTTTTAAGTGCTTAGGGCTTTTAAAGGTCTTAATCCGGTACTGTTGTTACCCGAGACTTTCTACGTCTCGTCGTTCTCACTTGGTCTGGCTAAAGTGAAGTCCAGGATCTCGTCCGATGTCAAAAACCTAACATCACTGTCCTCGGACAACGCAGATCCTTTCGTACTACGTTTGTACGTCTTTCGCCTTCTTAAAATGACGATTGCGACTATGAAAGTGATCGTCATCGCCGCCAAAATGCCAACTACCATCCCGATGATCCCCGGCTGGCTAAACTTCGACGTGCCACGGTACACTTTCTCCAGGTCCTGCCTTGCCACGTGCGGATCTACGAATAAACATCTGTGTATAGTCAGCAGTTAAGATATAGGACACGCTGTGTCGATAAACACCGTTCTTAATTTAAAACACCGTTCCTAAAACGGTGAACCTTCGCGAACATTCTCAGCCCGAGCACGTCATTTTATTTTTATCTTCGCGAATTTATCTATCAATTTAAAACCTACTTATAAACCCGCATGAACGCTTACCGCACATTTACTTTATATAATTCGCTAAAATATACTCTATCAAAAAATGTAGAACCGATGCAATTTCGATTGTTTTGCTTGAAAAAAAATAATTTATAATGGATCCAAAAAATGTTTGAACACTAAATGTTCGATTTTTGAAAGATTGTTAATAATGGAAGTATGATAATTTCGTTATAAAAAAAAGTAGAATAGTAAATTTGGACTCGTTTCAAAACTCGATGCAAAAACAGGGGGCACGTTTTTGGTCGAAAATGTTAGAAATTGATTTTGATGAAATTTTCAGAGTATGTATACTTGACGCGTATCTACAAAACATATTTTTTAAATGTTCAATATAGGCCCATCATAAAAAAGTTATAATTTTTCAATTGCATTTTTTCAAAATTTTTTCCACGTAGTAAACGCACTGATCTTACTTCTCAAAAAAATCCGAGTCCTAGGATCTAATATTAAAAAAGATATCGTCATCTAAAAATTCCACAAATTGATTTTGATGAAATTTTCAGAGTTTGTATACTTGACGCGTACCTACAAAACATATTTTTTAAATGTCCAATATCGGCCCCGCATAAAAAAGTTATAATTTTTCAATTGCATTTTTTCGAAATTTTTTCCATGTAGTAAACGAATTGTTCTAACTTCTCAAAAAAATCTGAGTCCTAGTGCTCCAATATTAAAAAAGTTATCGTAGTTTGAAAAGTCGTCCTAATATTACTGTGGGTCACTGCGTATTCTGGTTTTGAATCACTGTATTGTAATCATATAACTTTTGAGTCACTGTATATGTCCTCTTAGACGACAATCGCTGCGTGCGACTTCTGTGGATGTCGTTTCGCGGCAGGAACGGTCGAACCACTCTAACCGTCAAACTATGAACACGATTAGAAATTTTCATTACCAGGTCGCGTGTCCACCGGAAGGTATGTCTTGGTGACAGTGGTCGTCTGCAGGAACGGCGTCTCCTTGGTCTGGATGACTTTGGTAGTTGCGGTGGTTGCAATGGTGCGTCGCGTAGTTTTCAATGGCCTCTCAGTTTTCGGCCTAGTTACGTTCGCAACCGGGATGACTGTGGTGGTTGTCGACGGTTTCAACGTTGTGACGGGGTCGATATCATCCTTCGGGTAGATGGAGATAACTTTGTCATCTGGTCGCATAGTCGCAATATCGGTGACATTGTCCTTCTTCGGTACAAAAACTCCGTCGTAACTCGCTGTTGTAAATTCAGCGTCCTCCGTGCCTGCGTCTTCGGTGAAGGCTGCGAATATTCAAGAATTTAAACTCGACATCAGTGCACGATTTGCACAGATTATATGACAGCGTCGGCCATTTTATGATAGTTTGCTTGTAACTCCCTAACTGCATAGTCCATTCACTGGGGTCTCTCTCAGACGACGCATTCAAGGCGCACAGTAGGACGACACAACTTGATGCCGATCAAAAATCGACTTTTGTAATATTGTAAAATAGAAAAAAAGTTGATGTTACTTGATAGAGAATTAGTTGTATTACAATAGGGTAAACTTCATTTTCTTATATGATAAGCTCGTTTACACGTTCCGGCAATGATGTAACACAATATAATATATTAAAATAGAAAGCAAAAATAAAAATATAAATAGTATAGAAAGAAATATAGAAAGACTGTTTATAAGGACACAATATGATTTACTATTTTCTTTTTAATAGTTACCCAACACGCAGTATTCTGCGTAATCCGGGCAGCATATAAAGTGTTCCGCACAGTCAATGGTACAAAAACACGAGTCCGCAGGCGAAGGTGGTAGGGAAGAAGTAAAATTGGTAGTGGCGACATTCTTGCATCGCCCACGACATGTCAGCTGCGCATTCACTTGCTCGATTTGATCTGAAAAAGTATCACGCCGTGTACTATAACAAAAGGAAAGTTCTACAGACTATCTGTAGCTGTTGAAGAATTTTCCCAAACCGGAAATAATACAATTTTATTCCTTCTCACAGCATTTTTAATCTACTTAAAACGTTCATGCAAGATATTCTATTTTTCTTCGCATACTCCGAGTGTATATCGAATATAAAATATATATATAATATAAACGACTTTATATAGAATTAGTCAGAAAATTATATTAGTTAAATCTTAACCGTGCTAAAATGACATCAATCTTCATTGGATTGACATTTTGACTTCTAAATTAAAATCTGTAGAATTAAATTTTATTTTCGTATTTTTTCAATATCTCCTTTTCTGGGGGAAAGGAAAACGTTAAATTGTGAAAATTAATATACGTTTATTCTTAAATGTAAATGCGCTGTTGTTAGATGTAGACATTAGTATGATGCCATTTCATTGAGCCTGTTACACAACAATTGAGGTACTGACTATGATAAAGCAGATATAATTATTTTTTCCCCATTTCAATTATAGAAAAATGCTGTCAGACCCATAGAAATGTACTATATATTATCTGTTTCGTGAGCTGGGAAATATTCTTTCGTGCCGCTCAATCATCGGACCATGCCCAATCAAATTATCACCTGTTCGTGTCATTTCAACATTATTTAACCAATACAGATATTGAAACATTAGAAAAGGTATAGAAATTTTTTTTCGAAAAAGGATACATCTAAAAGATGAGAAAAAGGTCATCAACCTTTACCCATTGTAATTAAATGGCACCAGGGTACTTTTAATTTGTTCTCAAAAATTTGCGTACGTTTAAGAGAATAATTAAAGAAACAGTACTCGGACTCGTTACACCTTTTCATTCTTTTAAAAAATAAACAAAGTCGGTATTCTTTAAAAAACGGAATTTTCTTTTGAGAGAAAAGTGAGTATTACCATCGTCGCTCTCAGTCACACCCTCGTTCTCCAATTTGCTCGTATTATTTGGACATTTGTCGCCCTGCAAAATGGCCACGTCGTCGATCGCAATGTCGCTTACGTAACTGCTCCCACGAACTCCCTCAATTATGATCTGCAATAAACGAGTAGAATTGAAAGGGGACACTTTGTGCTGCGGACCACGGGAGTACAATGCACCTGGCTGCCAACTTTTATGAATCGTTCGAAGCGCACGCGAAATGCCACTTTGCTTTAAACCTGCATTAAAACCCTCGAGAGGGGATGCGTCATTCAACTTTTATTTATTTCTTTAACCACGCCTTCCTAACAACATTCTCGATTTTTTTTTACTATTGTTGAAACTGCGAGGATGCTTTCATAGGAAATAATTAAATAAAGAAATTTATTCAAGCATAGATATATCATAATAAACATGGCAGATGATCGAAGTGAGATCAATTTTACCATTATTGTAAGATAATATACATATCAGTCTTTGCCATTGCTAAACAGATTTTGTATATGTACAATTGTTGAAGTTATTAAAGATGATTTCATAGGAAATGATTGAATATAAATCTTTTTATACATCGCAATCAGACTGCGGATGTTTATGCAAAATAAAAATGTTCTTCATCAATTGTGACAAATAGGAGCCAGAAGAAGACTTGTTTCTTCCTTTAATCATTTTAGTGAGTTGCAAATAATACATACTCTTAACTTCTTAAATAAAAGCAGAAAATTTGGCGTTTACTCATGTTATTAAATAAATTCTGATTTTCTTTGGCTTTCGTGGACAGTGATTTGGAAATCAATTTATTCTTGTTCTACTTAATACGTTTGATAAACTCTAGTTGTTTAATTAACGTGTTTAGTTAGACAATATTAACAACTTTCTTCTATTATTGGAACTATGCTCCTGTCGATGCACAGGTTTTGGTGAAACAATTCTGCAGGAGAATGTAGTATCGAATCTGACTCTTTCGGGTCGTCTGTTCATTTAAATACGGACGCTTCGGGTAGAGTTCTATTTTCGAATGCTTTAAAGGGTTGCGAACGTAGGCTTCGGGGGATGAATTTATAAGCGAACTGCGAGAATATATTTAGAACAGACACATTCAACTCGTTACTTGCACGAACTGTTTTTGGCGAGAAACGAGGGAAATCCGATTTACTCTCGAGCGAACCTTAAGCAGTTGTGCTGTATAGATTACCGCCACCTCTTTCTTTCGCCATTTCTGTTCGCGAAGCTGCTCACAAAGCCTATTTGGGCTAGCAAAATTTTCTACAACACTAGTCCACAAAATTAAAGAATTTCAAAATTATAACAGCAAACATGACTTCGTTATGTCGTGTTGAAGTCTTCGTGCAAATTTTGCAGAAAAAAATGTTTTCAACTTTCTGCCTGTGCTTATTTTATAGGGTTAACTCTGTACTTTCATACCCTCAAATTTAATTATGTCAAAGTCCACTTCTGTCATAAAACCGACTGAAAATACTGAAGTGAGCCTTTTTCTCTTGAAATTTTATGCTGTACACATAAATACTGAAAATACTGAAGTCACCTTTTTTCTCTTGAAATTTTATGCTGTACACATAAAAACTGAAAATACTGAAGTCATCTTTTTTCTCTTGAAATTTTATGCTGTACACATAAATACTGAAAATACTGAAGTCACCTTTTTTCTCTTGAAATTTTATGCTGTATACAAACATAAATACTGAAAATACTGAAGTCACTTTTTTTCTCTTAAAATTTTATTCTGTATACATAAATACTGAAAATACTGAAGTCACCTTTTTTCTCTTGAAATTTAATGCTGTATAAATAAACATTTAAGTATATCCATTTCTGCTGGATTTTTTTTTCATTGAAAAAAATCATCGCATACTCCTCCAATGTGAGACAAATTATTGTAAAAATTGTCAGAACGAATCGCTTAATAGTTTTTTTAATAAACAAAATCGCAAAGAACGTTCTATTTTTGACGTTCTAAATTGTGTTCTTGCGTTAAGGTTTGAATCGACAAGTGTCGACGTGTTCTATACAGGGTGTTCGCGCTATCACTAGCCTGCGTTTTTCTTGGAAATAGTAAATATTAGAAAAACATGAAAGAGGAAAAAGTAATACTGTTTTTTATGCGCAACACAATGGCTTATGTAATTTTTGTTTGTGCTTATACTATTTTGTTAGATACGAAGGTGACCTTCAATCGTTTAAATGGAATGCTGTATATTTTTTTATATCACATGAAAGCGTGTGTCTAAATGAATTCATCCGTATACTGCACAGTGACCTTCAAGGTCATGCAAGGTCAGAAATGGACGAAACGTTTTGAATCATATCATACGAATTTGTTTACAAGTATTCCTTATTCGTCAGAGTGTTTACTCCTAGTTTCTTCTATGATGAGACAATTCCAGTATTACTTCCGATAACGATTAGCAATATCGCATAGTAATGTATTATTATTCGATAGACGAGTAGGCGGATATGGTACGCATTTATCACCAGTGCAATGGAAATAAAAGACATAGTAAATTGTGAGAGAGATATAAACGACTTTAAAAGCAAAATAACACAAGCATGTGCATTAGTATCTTGGACTACATTAGAGGAAGCCACGAAAAATGTAATTAATAGAGCCTGAAATGTGCATTCATGCACAAGGAAGTCATAATGTACATTTACTGTAGCCCCGCCAATAAAGAATACTTGTATACACATTGGTATGATATATTCCAATTGTTTCTTCCATTTCTGACCTTGCATGACCTTGAAGGTTCACTGTGCAGTATACGGATGAATTCGTCTAGACACATGCTTTCATGTGATACAAAAAAAATATACAGCATTCCATTTAAACGATTGAAGGTCACCTTCATATCTAACAAAATAGTGTAAACACAAAAAAATTACATACGCCATTGTGTTGTGCATAAAAAACAGTATTACTTTTTCCTCTTTCACGTTTTTCTAATGTTTACTATTTACAAGAAAAACGCTGGCTAGTGATAACGCGAACACTCTGTATATTCTATGTCAAGCGTAGAACGCGCAGATAGCTTTGCCTATCGATACAGGGCTGATGAAAAGAGTATTAACAACTTCGTATTGTATCGCAACGTTTACCTGAAAACCCTTTTCAGCTTTCGGAAGATTGAAAATACCGTGTAGCCAGTAATTCCCCTGATTGCCCGCTTTGGAGAACATCAATTGAGGTGTGTTGTCCTTCTCTGGCTTGAAATAGATGTTCAAGGTGCCTATGGTCGCGCCGTACATGTGATACCTGAAATTCCACACCACGGAGAATTACACGAAAAAGTTCCGTATTATACCAACACCACCTGGCGTTGGTTATACGTTCGCGAAGAGCTTTGAAACATTTCATTCCCACGAAAATATCGTCGTCTAAATGCGACAGCCTTTCACTTCGTCTGACACGGTTTCAGTATGCACATACGTTTACGATAAATCTCGCGGAGACGACGAAAATACTGCGAAACCGTGAGACGATACGAAATTTTATGAAACGGTGATTTTCTTCACCGAAAAATACAAGGCGCTACGAAAACGTGGAAATTCTTGGATTTATCATAGATTTTTCACGATTTACGAATTCTTTGCAGAAGTATTATTAAAATCTAGTAATAACGAAGACTATAAAGATGTCTGGAATAGATTTCATGTTAAACTGGCGTTAAAGGATCCTTTTCAAAGGCCAGTACTTCAAAAATAGAGTAGACTCCCTTATAACGCGATCGAGAAATTATTTAAAAAGATTATATTGTTGCGAATTCGGACAGCACTTCGCGTCAAGCGTCGCGATTATATTTACATTAATATACAATTATATTTGTTGGTATATCGATTACCGGATGAATACGTTCGACAGTCCAGCTTCTGTGGTAGTAAGTATACAGTATTTTTAAACAATTGCACATTTACTGCGCGTTTACTGTCACATAAAATACAAATTGTATAGCTTTTTTATCAACCAATTTTTGATTGTGTTATACGGGAGTTTGTTGTAACACGTTTCGAGAATTTAACTTTTCAAATGCTACTCGAAGTATGAAAATCAAATTACCAGAATGAAAAACAGCCTGCTTCTGTGTACGACGCTTTGTAGATAGGAGAAACTATTCTCGCAGTGTCGTTCACCAATCGCCCAGACGCCTCTATGTATAAATAATATCCTGAAAAACGACAAATCACAGTTTGAAATTCTTATTACTATTATATTCCATTTCTTTCTAATTGTTTCTCTTTTTTAACTAGATATTTCTGATAAATGAATACGATGTAATATTAATTACAATATGGTATATTATTAATTTTAAACCTTATTTGATATAATTCTTTTTTACGCAGACTGAGTTTGGTACTTCAGCCAAATTTGAGAAAAAATATTGGACATTCCATTTATAAAACGGAAGATGACCCTCTAATAAAAAAGCAATGTAACAAAAAAAAGCAAATTACAGCATTCTATGCCCCCGTGGAAATCATGGAACATTTGTGTAATGAATTTGTTCGCACAACAAATAACTTACGAGTTATTTCTAGGTCGTCGTGTTACGAAAGTCACAATCAGACCTGTATATTATTTCTTGTCCAACTTTTTACGCACAACATTTTTACCTCTTGAACGTTCTAATCGCAGCAGAAACAGCAGCTCTTTACTCAGAAATATGTTTATTTCGAATAAAATTCATAAAAATGAAGTTACACCGTTTCCCGAGAAACACAGGTTCCGAAATATTTATGGTATGCTACGCTCGCGTTCGTACGCGGAATAAGTAGAAACAGCGCGAAATGGTCAGACACGTCGACCGTGTTCTGCTCGATGACACGAACACCCGGCGAACATTCAAATTCAGCTTTTAAATTCAAATATTCCAATTCTGGAAAGACAGTCGTATAGACCGCGTATCAAAACGATTTTATTTCACAATTTTTTATTCATTTCTTCGTGTTTAATCAAATCCTTGTCAGTTGATCACACGTAATAACAAATTCAAACGAGTTGAACCTCTTTCTCTGGATAAAGAAGTCTATCCTTCTAAGAAAAAGTTCTTGCAATTTCAGCTTTGAAAACTATCAGTTTTTATCATAGCTAGACCCAAAGCATAGTTTTATATTATTAATAATACTGTAGATATTTTTCTTTCCGAATGCACAGTCCCTGGCCAAAAAATTAGGGCCATGATTTTCTCCATTAAAACGACATTTTGTATTTTTTCTTTGAAAATTCAATATTATACAAAATAATCGGCGAAGAAAAAAACGTTTCAAATAAAAGTTATTCGTTTCAAATTGTAGATTAAGAATCTGTAATGAGAAATATATGTTTCCATTTGATAAAATAAAGTTGACCTTGGAATGACCTTGAAAACATGATGAAAATTAAAAATGGATGTTTCTGCTGCATCGGCCCCTCCTTAACTGAAACTTTTTATTTGAAACATTTTTTTTTCTCCGGAATTTAGTTTTTGAGATATTACAGGTGGCCAGGGTAAATGCCCCACCCTGTATATGTATATAATGAAAATACTTGCCGCAAAATTGTTCATAACAAAAAAATTGTTATTAGAAAATTTTCTTACATGAATACCTTCCACTCATCCGGAGAAGAAAAAGTGACTTGGTACGGGCCTAAACTCGAACGTCCGCCCCTTTAAATTTCGTTACCTCGAGACACGCTTACGATTATGTTTTTCCTCATCGACACGGTCAAATGGAATGTCCTAGTAGACTTTTGTCTATGCGTATAACTCCACATAGTGAAATTTTGCAGAAACTTTGTAAGCTTATAACTATTTATTTGCGACATACGATTCCTTTCAAACTTGTGTTCTCTTCTCGAGTAAAAGGTACTGACGCAAGACAAATTTTTAACAACAATATTCTTAGTTACAAACAATTGTGCGCCATGTTTCATGTGCATATACTGAAGGGAATATGGTTGTTTTAATCTTGTTTTTGTTACAGTGAAATGAATACCATCGCGTCCATGTCCCAAAGTGTGATCGTGGGTGGGGCCAGTTCCGATATGAGAGCTCGGTGTCCCGAAATTATGTCGTCGCCAATCGAAATCATGCTGAGGATCCTGCTCCCACCAACAGACGTCTGGTTTCTCGAAATCGCATGAAATCGGAGCTTCGGCGGTGGTATCTAATTGAAAATTAAACGAAATGCTTAATAAATCAAACACGCAAGTAGCGAAAACTATAATATCGTGAACAAATTGTGATGGTAGTATAACAAATGAACGGGTAGTTTTTTAGTAAACAACTTAAACAGATATCTGTTCTCACTTAAGTCTCTGTTTGTAAAGAAATTATAATCGTTCAAGAACACAATTCTATTTAACAACATTTTATAATAATAGACTATTGGCTTATTTGTTTTATAAATGATCGTTCCCCTGTTATTTTGACAACTAGTGACGGACCACATTATATATCGTGGAATATACAGGGTGTCACGCAAACCGTGGATAATAATCGACTACAAAGTAATTCTACATGCAAAAGTGAGTCGAAAAAATAAATTGAATTTTTTCAGTTTAACTCTTCGTTATCGAGTAAATCGAGTTTGAAAATTCAGCGAGTACGCGTACCATTAAATAAGAATCACGCGTCTAATCACGACCAACCAATTCTACTTTCTGCATATATTAATACATCTTCGTTATTAATCACTCCTGCATATGCATACGTTAAATTCGATTTTCTCGAAAACGAAGCTTCAAATGAAGAAAATCTTATTCTTTGTGTCTTACTTTTCCGTGTATAATTATTTCCCAATCGGTTGTCCACGGTATGCAAGGCATCCTGACAATTATACAATAAGAAAACGAAGGTGAAAAGAAATGAAGAATATTCACCTCGGCAATGTGGGGCTGTACCGTTCCATTGGCTACCGTCGCAATAAATTTCGGTCGGGCCAATCAGCAAATAACCAGGCTCGCAAAAGTATAATAGTATCGCGCCATTATACTTCTTTGCCACTAACGCGTGGTCCGGGGTCGGTGGCATAGAGCATTCGGCATCTATCGAAACAATAATATTAATTACACCATTATTAATACATTAATTAGATTACCAACATTAACACTAGAACTAAATAAATGCGACCAATGTACATTTCTTTGTAATTTCACCAAATTTTTATTGTAATATATGCTTCAATGAAGAAGTTCATTCCTCATCGTCATATCATTGTAAACAATATGCTGTCTGACATAAAATAATAAACTTGTCAATAAAGAAGTTCGTTCGAACATTTCTAGTGAAATGTTTTCTTTATAATTTGAATAATTGTATGATATAGAATAAATGATTTGACCGTAATCATAATGTTAAAGAACGAAAGAACATCGTATCACCGAAATAATTAGCGCGGTCGTAGCCGAGAGATGTTTTAATTGCTTACAGAACATTGTTACGGTTTTATCAAATACGATTAGAGAAACTCGTGCTTACTGACGCATACTGGCGTAGGTGTATCCCACTGGCCGCGAATACAAGTGGAATACTTGTTACCTACGAGAGTGAAACCCTCGTAACAACTGAACTTGATGATCCTTCCTCTGGTCCTCGCTCGAACCCTTCCGTTTGGCAGCCTCACCACCGGACATCTGCCTTCGAACGAAAAAAAAATATGACAAATCACTTAAACGATATCAATAAAAATGCTACAAAAACGTCCATTCAACGCTTTACTCGTCGGTAACGTTCTGAGATCAATAGTTGAGGAACTATCAATAAATTAAGGGGTTCCGTTCAAGTGGAAGCTACCCCTCAAAATATTAAAAAATAAGATTTTTCTTAATTCTGCTATCTTCTAGTTATTATTCCATAATTTATACCGATACGGCAAAATTCCTGCCTCTGCTTCTTGTTATAACTTCTGTGTAAGAGAGAGCTATGGCACACTGTATTTGTGCATAGTGTTTGTAACTATCGTACATACACTGCAGCGATTTATTAATTATTTATTGAGCTGGGATGACTTTAAATCATTTTTACCAAAATAGACATGGTTTCGTTATCGTCCAAAAGTCTGCACTTCGCGGTTTTCCGCTAACACTGCTCAGAAATAATTGCGCAAAATATCCTCTAGTAGTTTTCATTAATTTTCCTTTTACGCTTTAACTTGCCGAACTGTCTTCTATTCGTTATCTCGCGTTTTAAACATGTAAACTAATATACCAGAGGAAAGATGGCACGCAGTAATATCTCAGAATTCACCCACAAAATGGTCGCACAATTATATATACTTCGTTGCTTTCTTATTTCACTTAATTACTTAAGACTAGTTATTTTTACGTTTCTTATTATTCACAACAAACAAAAAACACTCTCACTGTATTAAATCAAAATTAGGAAAACTGACCACCTTAATCGTTTACATTGAAAAATCAAGGCATAAACATTATTTATTTTGTATAAATTCAAATAAAATACTTCTTTACTGTTATCGGTAGAATTCTTCCAAATAATGTTTATCTAAAGTGGCCAGTTTCATTTTTCTAACAAATTGTCACGAGCAAACTCTGACGATTATAGTCCCAGACGTAATATAAAAGAATACAGTGTTTATGTACAATAATGACACCGCTTTAGACATCTGAGCTCAATGCAGTTGAATAAAATGCCAAATGCTGCATGAAAGTGGGTTTTATAGAGCATAATTTCGGTAACAAATAAAGTATGTTGACTCGATACTAATATTCTTGATATTCACTCGATGTTAATACACACGTAGATGATTTAATTCTTCTATAAATCTAAAAATTTAAAGAAATGAACAGATCGAAGACAAAACTGAAAAGACAGAATAATTTGAAAATAACTTCGATCTTTTTATTTAGCATAAAATTCCACAGCCTATTGATAAACTTTAGTTCTGCAGTTTCGATTATAACGCCTACATTACTTTGATCCTGTAGGATTCTTAGAAAACAATTGCTCTGCAGTCGACGCATTAATAAGCGGTAGCTGAAAATAACAAATCCTTGACAATTTTCAGCTGACTTTGTAGCAATAAGTATCACTTACTTTGCGCCACCATAGAGGCAGCAGCCTGGGAGAAGAAGACCATCAAAAGGAGCGGCGCTGAGACAGATATCTTCATGCTGAGGATGTTCACCGATGGTATTCTGTTTTACGAATTGCCCACTACCGTGCACATAATTCATGAACAAAGTCCTGAGAGATGCGATCTTCTACCGTAAGTCGTTCGGTTAAACTTTCGCACGCACGTTACCACAAAGTGAATCGCAAACGGTGGACACTCGACTAATGAACAACGGTGATCGAGGAAAAGAAGCCGATGCTTAACGAGGAACAAAAAGTCGTGAAGCCGACCGTTTTGTATCTATGAATGGAACAGGGATGTGTTTCGGTGTTATTCCGCTTGAAATGAAGGCGGGAACACCACTTCCGGCGTCGCGCTCGACGCCGTGATAGCTTTCTATCTCTTCCGGCCATGGTTATCGTTGTCGAGCATTTTCAGGCCTTGAGGAGAAGTCCTACAAATTATTACATTCTGCGCACGAGATAAATGAATTCTGAGAGAACAGCGAGCTGATAGACTCCCGGCAGGCGCCAGGATTCTTTCCATCCCGAGCCATCATCATCATCCATGCATCATCGATCCGCTGGCTTTTAGTCACTGGAATGGAAACTCATTGATACGGTCCTTAATGATCAGCGATCTTTCTGAAAATTCTTATTTTTATCATTTCGTTTCATTTCGTCTTGTTTTGGAAAATTCTGAAGAGGATCGGAAGAGGAAGAGGAAGAGGAACTATCTGGTACCGCAAACAGCTTTTCGCAGAAGTGGCTTTGGAAAAATGGCTGCCACGATCTTCTACTTTAAGATACTCAGCTCTATTTTTCTTGAAGTACTACTTAAATATCATATAATAAGATGTACACATTGATATCTTACAGAAACATAATTTTATATATGAATAAAATTGTTCGATTTCCTTTGTTTTTTAACCGTTCGGAAGGAAATGTGTACGGAAAGTTTCTTTGAAAAATTCAAATTATTCATTGAAGCAATCGATCACCATGTTGACCATCTATACCCTCAAGAATTACTATAAAAATTAATTGTAAATACCGTATAGCATTGCGATGGTCAGCCTTACTAATCGTAGAATAATAATTAAGAAAACACTAATATGCATATAAAAACGTTCAGCAAATAAACAGCCAACCGAAGGTTAAAATTACAAGGTCAAGATTACAATAATATTATTGATAAATCTCGACGATAGATGTACAAGGATATATGTACAAGTGATTATTGTTATAAAGGACGCAGCACTAAATGAAACATTTATTTTTAAAAACTATACGATAGTTTATTTTTTTATAAAGTTATTCTCGACTTCATTACAAAAGAAACTATATACAAAGTATTATGGCATCACAATTCGGATACTGTTGCTTTTCAGTATCAAAATAATTTATCTTACAACATTATATTCAGTATAATTCGCTTCACAGTACATCTTAATGATTAGATGACTCTATTTTATTATTATACAGTGATTTAATCGTGGTTAAAAATTTATTGTGATTTTCATTCCTCTTAAGATTCACGGAGGCCGGCTGAATGGGTCGCTTTTCAAAATTTGATAGTATGTCCAGTTGCCTCCTGTTGCTGCTACTACATTCTTCAATCTCAGATTGAGGTACTTTTTCGAATATAAACGTTTGTTTTATTCGATTCATGGCTTCTTCTGTAAAATTAAAAGAAAAACAATCACGTTGTAGTAATATATTAAGATCATTTTGAAGTAAACGAATACTTTCAATCACTTCTATCTAGCTTAAAACAATTGTCTCGCAAATCTCGTAACATGACGACTTCAAATAACTTGTAAGCTACTTGTTATACGAAAAAAAAATTGTCAAACAAATGTTGCATAGTTTCCTTGGGAACATACAGTGCTGTAATCTGTTTTTTTTGTTACTTTGGTTTTTTATCGAGATATGAGGGCCAAATTCAGTTTTTTCAATGCAATGCCCAATATTTGTTCTCTAATTCGAATAGAGCACCAAATTCTGCGTAAAAAGTTATTTCTCTGTAGTTTCGGAATATGAAAAAGGAAATATACAATGCCGCCTAAAAAATACTAAGGTCTTGTAGGTCTAAAAAGTTATAAATCGTTTTTTAGATCTACAGATCGAGATTTTTAGAGCAGAAAATTCTTCATTTAATGTCAACGCACTTAACCCTCTGTCTACCGTAAAAAAAACTTTCATTATGCGATAGAAAATTTATACCACAAAACGTAATAAATATAAAAAAAAACTTTTAGCTTTAAATAATAAAAAATAAGAAAAGTAACAAAGTCATGCAACGACAAGATCCCAAGAATTTCAAAAGTTTAAATAACCGCAGTATCTACATACAGTCGGGTCCAATGGACCCGCTTGGTAGACAGAGGGTTAATATAAATATTGTAGACGTTTTAGATTTTGATTACTGTTTTTAAGAGAGATAAAGGCTGAATGAAATAACGAATGAAATGAATGATGAATCAAATTCTTGATAAATAAAAGTATATAGAAAATGTCAATAATTGTAATCTTTTCTAGAAGTCTAGACCAGTATACCTCCTCAACCGATGACGAAACGGAATGAACAGGCCAAGCGGAAATGAAACATTTTTGGCGGTCCGATAAGTCGAGACGAAATTAAAGCTCGTATCGCGACACGAAAATGAAAGAAAAAAAGCTGAATGAGTTTATCAGTGATAGAGCAGAGTTTTAAAATTAGCACCGCTTTGGTAAAGCAAACACGCGTACACACTTACGTTCGTTCTCGTGAAGGAAGAAGTCATCGAAGTTGCTTATGTTCCTCATGAACAAATGGAAAGAATCTTCGATATCCGATAACCGAATTACAAAATCAGGATCGCATATAGCTAAGTGAGAGAGGAATCGAATACCATCCCTCAATATTTTCACTTGTCTCTGCTTCATAATTGTCCAAGCATTCGCATCGGAAAATATGTCTTGATACACCTCGCATATACATTTCTTATTTCTTGTTCTCGGAGTTGCCGAATGTTTGGGACAAATGCTCTTCAGATTGCAACAGTCTTTCTGTTGCAAAGGAAAGTGATGCGAATCGAAGTCCCCTACGGCACTCAAATTTGCCTCAGCACACTTGGACAGAGTTCTCATAGTGAACCGTAGCAATTTCATACAACAATTACATGATTCTAAGGCCTCGGACCTTAAAGGAAGCGCATCGGTTTGCAACACGTATTGCACGAACTGCAACAACGCGTCTGTAATGTCTAGGGCGACAATTGTGTCAAAATAATGATTCTCCACCTGTGCCAGAAAGATTTGTAACGGGCAAGCATCTGTAATGAATAATTAATATAAATACAGATAATTAACAGCGTAGGAGGATATTCTAGCCTGAAAGTTTGGAAATATTGAATGTTCTGGCACTTTCTTTCATAGTATTTAAAAAATTGTACTCTTAAACTTCATCTGTAAGTTCTTAAAATTCATTGGTTAACGACCTTACTAAAAGGTATAGCCGAATAAGGTGGCCAAATGTGCCCCCAAGCCAAATTGATCTTTCATCACACCATTCGATGGGCCCCCCAAAGATAACTGCTACCACAAGCCTAGTTATAGGATGAACATGGTTTTCATCAATTATGCTCTATTTCTTCGGTTCTGCACAACCAATAGTGACGAACAAATTTATGAACATTCTACCTAATAACACACATGACTCTGAATTTTTTCCGAATTTTTGTCTGCAAAATTGATTTTTAAAAAATTCCTATACTATGCAATACTTCTATATAATACTACGATCAAAAGAATCAAATATGTTATTAATGAACATTTAACTGGCTTTTCCTGCTATACTCTTTGTTTACTATTGAATTTGTGATGCCGGTTGTATAACTAGAATACCCTCTTAAAACAAGTTTCGTTGTTCATACCTGGAGTAAAATGTAATGAACCCTTCCAATTGTTTACTGCCATTAACTCTGTAAAATATTGAATACAATTTTACAACACCTTTTTATTAATGTCAGTAAATTACATAAAAATGTACGATAATTTACTTACGTGAATTAACACAGAGTTTCTTCAAATATGTCGCAGACTTAATGAACACTACCATTATACGGCTAAGATACGAATAACAATATGGCAGAGGTCTAGAGAAAACTATTTCCTTAAATATCTGATAAACGTACTCCATCCTAAAATGCAAGAAGTATTATAAAACCATAAATTCTAAACAAATGGTGCCATAGAAAAGAACATTATTCACCTACCCCAAAGAGCAATATTCGACCTTTTTGTGAACATTACATATAATCATCATGATTGCACACATGAGGCCACTAAACTGATGTGCTCGTCTCTGATGGGAACAAAATTGTAATTGTTAATATTATCCTAAAACGTGAAACTTTAAAAAGTTCTAAAAAGAATTTGTTTAACATTTGCTATGTACATGTAGCATATAACTTAGAAAATTTCAAAATTGGAATTACCGTAGACCCGACTAGAACGATGAATTGCAGAATCATTCTCAGCATTTCGAAATCTTGACCCTTTTCCAACCACATGTCATAGCGAACCATTTGTCGCGAGTATCTTTTATAAGATTCGTCCCTTTCAGTTAACAACGGCGTCTTTCCAGCAATATATTTGCTAAGGTACGTCGATTGCAGCGTCACGTATGAAATCACGCCAAACACTCTTCTAACTTCGACACCACGCTCGCACTCATGCCACGCATTAGCATCGCATACAGACTTCCCATTAAAATCAGAATTCGAGTACAGGTCAGAAAAATAAATGTCGTTCATGTCTCGGATATCGTCGTTTCTCATAGCTTGAAAAATTGTCTGGAGAACGACGATCACATTTAGAATCAACTCCCTCGCAGTGGAGACCAACTAAAATGTAAAAAAAGATAGTAATTAATTTAAAAATTATCTATTTACCAAAAACAAAATGACTTACTTTATTCATTGTACATATCGAATTTTCTGACTCGAGTTCAAAATTCGTTTTGCGTTGAAGGGCTGCTATTTCCGGTAAAATAAACTCTATTGACAGTTTCTTCTCGTCTACCATAGTCGTCACGGGTTTCACAAGTTCTGGATTTTCTGTAAATAATACACATGCAATCTCAGCTCGATTGTTTATAGCACGTAAAGCAAGTTTAAGTATTAAATTTTACCAAATATTCTAAATGTATCTTCCTCTTGTAAAATCGGTAAATTTCTTCGTCCAGTTTTCTCTATCACTTGAATATTGACTATTGACTTTTCTGGCTGTGGTGTGTCGTATACTAATTTGGAAATATTTGCCAAAGGATAATCTGTAAGAAGTACATTTTTGCAATACGTCGATGTATGTAAAATTTCATATACTTATATTTTAATTTCTTGCAGTCTACTTACAAGGACTCCATGTTTTAAGAATGTAACTGTTCTTGTCTTGTAAAGTAACTTGAACGCAAGATTCCCTTAGTTTCGTTGATTTTGCTGATGAGATTAATGTCCTGCAAATGATAATGTTAATAAACATGGAACCTTAAGAACTAATTTTATTAAACAACCGCATCAAATACCTATTCATTGATGAATTAAATTTACTCTTGTTCATAGGGCTATTCAAATTTATAGTGCATGGTTCTGTTAATTTAACATTGCCCGTTTCTAATAATTTACATCGTTCCATTAGATTGCCTACTTCAAATGTCTGCAAAAGAAGTATTAAATTATATACAAATATAATGAATTTAAAAACCAATATCTTAATTACAGAGTTACAAACTTGTAGTTCAAATTGAGTCTTCATATATTCTTTTTCTTTACAAATTGCATTAATTTCTGTTCTATGTCGATTCTCTTGCTCCTCAATGAAACGGGTCTTCTCCAGTCTATCAGTTTCTGCACGTAACTGAGTCTGCTGCAATTGATTGCGCAGAAAAACTGCTTCTCCCTCTTTTGTTATGAAATCGTTCAATAATTTTTTATTTTCAAGTTTCAATTTCTCCAATTCCTTGATGTGCTTTGATTCTGTAACTATAAATTAATTGTTTACATACACATGTTATACAATTCTGTTAGAAATAATGACTTATAAAATATACCTGGTAAAATTACACTTTCTTCCAACTTAAACGTTGAATTATAAACTTGCCTATTCATTAATTTATCTTCAAAATCCTTGTAATCGGTGGATAGTATGTGACTAATGTCCTTTGATTTTTCCACTTCTCTTCTTTGAGTTGTACATAGAGAAGGCCTTAACAATTTATTGATATCATTTACCTTAGAACCAACTTTGCTTGTAGATGGTAAGCTATTGTATCTCGGAATGAACGATACTTGTGGATCTGCATTTGTTTGAGTCAAAGAAATTTCTTCCTACAAATAAAGAAATCATAGAATACATGACTATAGTCTTCACAATGAAATTATATATTTAATGCTCCGTATGCTATGAATGCATGTCCAATGATTTTTGTGGAAAATGAAAATGTTTTATTTAATTTTGGCTAATAAACCATGTACAGTAGGTTCTTGCTCGTTGCACTCCTGATCAAATGCCTGTTCTTTACACGAACCTTGTTCGTTGCATTTTGATCGCACAAGGTGGGAAATGTAGTTTAATGGGAATGGTAGTTTCATGGACGTGTTACGAGTTCAAACTGTTTCTTCATGTTGTTATATGTATTGCTCACAACAGCCAAAGTGATACTTGAGACAGCCCAGGGGCAAGGGACTTGGAGTTCATAGACACACAATGTGATACACCTGAAGTAGTAGTGGTAATCTTCTTAATGAATGTCAAGAAGCCTGTGACTTAACTGTGTGCGCATGACCATTCAGACGGTTTCTTTGCGAATTCCTTTCGCATTTAATTCTAGTACCACTTTGGGTGTTGTGAGTAATATGCATTGATCGTGGCATCGATTCAGTAGTGGGGAGTTGTAGGTGGGAATTCTTATGCAATTGATTGGACATCTTGTTCATTGCAAAAACCTTGGATCTTGCCTGAAATTCTAGTCCCTCTTTTGTGTAACGAGCAATTACCTACTGTACCATTGAATAACAGCATTCAGATTAAAAGAGATTTGCACTCAAAGGATTAAGAAATAATAATAAACAAAACCTGTAAGCAAGCCTGAGTGGCAACAAAATCCATCTCTTCTATATCTTCTTCCGCAAAATCATCGCCCCATACATCATCAGGTTTTCCTGATTTTTTATTCGCTCCATCTCTACCTTTTATAGGAACACCTGCCACAGTTTCCTTCTTATTATCGTACCTTGGTCGTTTGGCAGGTACAGAATATTCATTTTCCCTATTATTTTCTACTCGTTTGAACATGTTAACACACACTCTGTACAGTATAAATAAATTACATTCAAGTAAACCTTTCCTGAGATTTCAATGAGTTGCTCTTTGAACGTTTACATCGTTCATACAACTTCAATTAATGTTCACTTCTTAATGGTAAATCTTTCATTCGAGGTAGTAAGTTTATCATCACAAATATTAACAATTTCATGAAAAACTCGTGGCATGTCATTTCATCCTTTAGCATACAAATTCATTCTCATCTGATTTCTTTGGAGATTTCGGTCTTAATCGATACCGTAGAAATTATGTAAAAATCTAACAGGAGAGAAACAACATTACTCTTCATATTAAATAGAAACTTGTTATCTAACTTGTCGGCTCGATCAACGTATAAACAAATTATATTGGATTAATTGCATGACGGAAACGTCAGTCGTTCTACATAGGTACAGGCAAACAGTACCTAAGTCCTAGGTATATACCTGGTATATACTCCTATTTTTTGGTACAGGTACACATGCATACATAGTAATAATACACGTGCTGCCAATGGATATGTGAATCTATGTGTATATCCCTATATACGTAAAAGTAGGTAAAAGCAGCTGGAAAAATAAAAGCACGTTTCTAGTTCCTATTTTTGTGACTAGCACCAGAGACCGGCACAGAAAAGAACCATATAACCATTTATATATATATATATATATAAACCACTGCCACCACTGCCGCCACTGCATACTACATTACCACTACGAACGTACCATTATATACACGGTGTCCTAAAAATGTTGTACTTTCTCTTCCTGAGGTCATTTCAAGTAACTTTTTCCTTTGCGAAAATGTCCTCTGTGCCTTTTTTTTAATTGAATTATTTAGATCACATGACCCTTCTAAGGTTATTAGTGACCGCAGTGTTTTGCAGCTATCAAGGAAAACCACGGACCAATCAGAGCGCGGTTACAGCACACGGATTTCGGTTAGCCAACACTACGCTCGGCGGGATGACGTTTGGATTGGTCAATGCTTTTCGTTAATAACTCCGTACACATGTGCTCCATACTTCAAATGTACAACATTTTTGGGACACTCTATATAATTTAATAGTTGGTCTGCAGTCTGCATTCGTAAACTAGCGTTATATAATAAATACGTAACTGCATACGCACATGTTTATTTATACATTTATTATTAATGATAATTAATAACCAAATATATATGAACGTATGACGAAATTTTTGGCTCCATTATTTGAAAGACTAAGTTAAGAACACGCGATATTCTCTGTATGTAATTCATTATATTCAAAATAAATGTTGATAAAATAGCGATAGCATTAGTATTATTGCGCAGAAGGTTATCTCAAATGTGAGATATAATTATCATGGGATAATGATTATTTTCTGTGGTCATGTAATAGATTGAAACATTTATTTGTTTGTTAGCATATAATCCTTTACAATATATGAATATTGGTTTTTGAAATGAATCTAATAATATTCGAATAATTGATCGATCAACTTGTAGCTAAGGAAATATGTTTGAAAAAATATTGTACAGCAATTTAGAAATAAATCATATATTTTATTGTTGAAAACATCAGTGTACCAAAGATTATAAGATACATAACAGATTCCTATTACAGGAAATTAGGAATGATATTTGAACTCATACTCTAACTGTAAACATCTAATGGGTATGTTCATTTCATTATTGTATCAGAATATATAAATTTAGACTTTGGCAATGCCAACCACACCACAGGAAAGACGAGCACCAGCATTTCCTGTAGTTTTTGATAATTCGTGGCCCCCTTTACCAAGATCATCCGGATCAGCATGAACCTGTTACAAATAAAGAAACAATGCATATACTTAAATGCATACAAAGTAAAAAATTGATTGATAAAAACATTTCTGACTATAATATATCATCTTACCACAAGAGTTCTGCCAATTATGCTATGTTCTCCTTGAAGCTGGATCATCTTATCAGTAATGTTAACTTTGGCAACACCATCGGCTCCAGCTTCAATATTGCCTAAGTCTCCAACATGACGGACATCTGCCTGGGGTCCACCATGTTCTTTTCCCAATGGATTAAAGTGAGCACCAGCGCTTGTGCATCCTGTTGAATTTGAATATAAGATCAATTTTGAAAACAGACAGCTTTATTTGTTAAAACAATATACACGATGCACATATGTGTGAAACAAATTAATTTCAAAAACAAGTCTTAGACAGATTCGAAGACTCTAGAAGTCAAAGGTTGACCTCTAAATGTAGCAACTTCAATGTCACGATTCCTTAATGTATGTAAATATATGTTTTATTCAATTACCAAATTTAGAAATGTTCGATTACATTTCTATAAAAAAAACGCGCATTATATAATTTAAGCATACCGTTAGTATTATCACCGAATTCGTGAATATGAAAACCGTGTAGCCCTTTTTGCAAGCCGCAAACCGAGCCGGTGACCTTCACTGCACTTGAACTATCCTACATAACAATTACATTACGGATATAAATTGTAAAATTGATAAAACTATGTAAAATGTACATCGAACATTCACGAACAATCGCTTACCGGTTGTTCGAAGAATAGGGTGCCTTTGGCTTCGCCTTGAAGAACGCACACGGCTTTAACCATCGTTAGAGGATTCTCAACCGATTGGGATGACGAACAGTGGCAGAATGTACCTTTCCTGTAACAGTTACCGGCGAATTACAAAATGTAGTTATCGTTTTGCTGAATCATGAGCACAGACACATTGACGTACTGCGTACTTGACCAGATAAAACAGTGACCTTACTGCCTTACCTGTTTATTTGAATGTAATGGCGTATCGCACGAAGTCACGATCAATGTACCATAGATTTACGAAAACTAAGGTTGCGAGAAGATATCAGTGGAAGAAATCGTACACGATCGTAAGTATATACATATACATACAGACTTCATGAAAAGAGGAAGGAAGGTTTCGTTTCTAAAGCGGTCTCAAAGTGCGTTCACTTCAGATTAGTTTACGCTGATTGTAAATACATTCCATGATGAAGGGATACAATTTTACAGAGTCAAAAGTTGTGCCAAAATTTTTAATATTTTTAGTTTCGAAATTTTCAATCTACATAAAAACAATAGTGCCGCTTCTGCAAGTTGACATCTCTATTCTTCACATTGGTCTTTTAAATGAAGAGACTGTGTGCGGGAAATTGGAAACGTTGGGAAGCGCAGCAATATTTGAATTACAATACGGTAGAAAACGGTGATCTCGTTTGTTACTTACATATTATATTGTTACATGTAATTTGCTGTTGTTGTGCTACCACACGGACCAGCATCAATTTAGTATGAATTAGGCTTAAGGTTCAGTTTACTGAATATTGAAATTCTAAAACTCAAACAATAACAAAAGATTGTAAACTGGTGACATGTTGATTTTCACAGTATATTCGCACGGGCCGTGTACATTCGTAATAGCGCTCATATTTATTCGGGTTGCCATTGGAAAATCATTGCTTTAGTGATTAAAAACTCGTTAATTTCAATTGTTTGCAAATAACTGTTACTGAGCTCAGATAAAAACACAACACTTTTAGTTTGCGTTCAATTACAATTCTAGGCTTTAAACTTAACAATGTAGATCAGAAAGTCTTTATCAATATATATAGATTTGCGATTACAAGCCTAAACAAGAAGATGATGAATAAATATAATTTATGTATATACGTATCCCATCTTTTGCTTGAATTTGCTGATTTTTGTTTTTGCAATCGTGGCGCTGTAGTCTACGCCACATAATCTTGATCATAGGTGAGAATGCCGTTTTTCGTAGCATCTTTCAGGAGGCAAGAGTGGGATGGAGAAGTGTTACGCAAGATAAAATGCAAATTCTATATTTGATATAATAAATGAAAAAGTTCAGTTTATTTTTGTAACTGAACTGTATACCGGTTGTCACGTCT